>JAJHZJ010000143.1:7944543-8602043 GCA_023548195.1 Bettongia penicillata ogilbyi
TCTGAATTCTCCATAAAATAGTCTTTATGGCAAGTGTACATTTTACATTTGAAAAACATGACCAGCCCATGTGAGTTGCACATGCTGAAGAAGAGTTTGATTGCTTGTAAGCTTAGTTCAAATAAGGACCTCAGTGTCTGGTACCTTATCTTGCCAAGTGATCTTCAGAATCTTCAAATGGAAGCAATCCAGTTTCCCAGCATGGTACTGGTATACTGTCCAGGTCAACAAGGAGATCAGCACAGTGGTTCTATAGACCTTCAGTTTGGTAATCGGTCTAATACCTCTTCTGTCTCATATTTTCCTTCAGAGGCTCTCAAACACTGAGCCAGCTCTGGCAATGTGTGCATCAACCTCATTATCAATGTGTACATTCCTGGAAAGCACACTACCAAGATAAGTGAACTTATCCACAGCATTCAAAACTTCTCCATTTGCTGTAACTGATGGTTCCACATATGGATGGTATGATGGGGGTTGATGGAACACCTGTGTTTTCTTGGTGTTAATTGTTAGGCCAAAATTATCCCAAGCAGCATGGATTTATTTTCCTTTATTATGTTAATTTGTTATGAGCCTTGTGTTTTTCTTTTAAGTTTTTGAGAGGATTTGGAAGGAAAAGGGTAGCTAGTAAGAGTGTTGCTGAAAAAGAAAGAAAAAGAGGTCATTGAAGGTTGTTTTAAATGCACGGAAGAGAATGGAAATATTCAGAAGGAAACAGACAAGTAGGCCAACTTTGGAAGTAACTTACTGAAATTATATACTTTTTTTTAAAAGGCAAGTTGCATCTAATAGAGATTCACAGTTTCACATATTATTCTATATTTTTCAGTTCTACTTTACATATATTTACACTTTACATCTACTGTTTGATATACATTAAATCTAGAACAAAACCATATTTGGTGATTGGTTTTCTTGGTGGAAACCACACTATGGTTGAACAATGAACTGTACCCAGATTTGAATAGGAAAAGGAGAGTAGGCTGCTTTTCATCTGGGAAACTGTGTAATACTTTTGATGACCCCAAGCTTCCCCCTGAAACAAAGGCTCACTATTCTTCCACTGATGTGGTATATCTCTGAGTCATGGAATATTACCATCTCCAAAGAATTAAAGTCGTGGGTCACTTAAAGGACAACAGAGAGGTGCATGGAAGGTGTGAGTGGGCAGTGACATGAATAACAAAGAACTGCACAGAAGTGGAATAATGGATATGAGAGGTGTAGAATTGTAAGAAGTGAACTGATTGTATATATTGAGTAAAAAATGGATGGTTAGCCCTCATAGTCTATCAGTATCTACATAATGCCAAAATGCCTAAAGAAAAAGTTATACTGTATGGAATCCTCTGTGTAAAATATGTTGGGGAAATGAATGAATTGTTCTAGATAAGAGGTCATGAGTGTTTTGTGGTCTGTACTAAAGAAAGAGGGATCCCCATACTGATGAAATTACAGAACTATACGATTTTTGAAGTGTCTGAGTTGATAGAAATACCTCATTGAACATGACTGTCTCGTCTTTTTGTGTGAAGGAGCTACTACATTAAAGAAACATGATAGTCAAGTCCTTCTGGGTCTGGAAGAATATAAGGGAATGCTGTATTTAAGCTATGGAAATATCCTTGCATTTGAATTTAGTTGAAAAGGTCATTTTAGGAAATGAGCATACATAATCCTAGGATATTATTAGCTGACACTGAATCTTTCTGTATATACTTTTTGAATATTTTCAATGGGATTCAGTTTATAATTGGAAGCTAACACTAGTTTTCTTCCCCAAATATAGAGGAAGTGATTACTTCTAGTCTCAAGTCCCTCTTTAATGTAAATGACTGCATTAATATTCAGACAAGAATCTCATGGACCCACTCTGGTGCTCTGCATTCCTGATTGGTGAAACTTTACCATATCTAGCTTGACTTCAAACATATCAGATTGCTATCTTCCTACCATGCTACTGCTATCATATCTATACCATACTCTCATTCTACCTATAGCACTGAGAAGTAAAATAAAAATCAAATCAAATCAAATTTAACAATAATCAAACAGAAATCAATCTAGTAATTACCATTACTGGAAGGAACATAGGAACATGTCAATTAATTGGCTGTGATTTTATTTACCATTCTTGTTATTTTCCAGATCAAAATAATATTCCCCAATATGTCTCCCCCGCCCCCCCCCCCATTCAAATGTAAGTTCTTTGGACTAGGAACCAGCTTTCTCTCTCTCTCTCTCTCTCTCTCTCTCCTCTCTCTCTCTCTCTCTCTCTCTCTCTCTCTCTCTCTCTCTCTCTCCCTACCTCCCTCCATCCATATATACTTATATATTTTTATCTCTATTGCTCTATTGATCAGTACAATGATACTTGGCACGTAGTAAGCGCTTGCTATGTAAATAACCTAAATAAATGTTTTTTCATTTATTCGCAGCACTATTTTGACCATGTTTTTATAGATGTCACCATGAAGATCAAGATGATGGAGATGAATACCTAGTGGTTTGGTGGAGGTCTCCCAGTATTTCCCCCCCCTCCAGGAAGTTTATCCAGATCTTGGGACTGCCAAGAGAATCTATGATCCCACACAAATGGACTTGTCTGGAATAGAAGCCTTGAGAGTGTGAAAACTTTGGGGTGGGGTAGCAACAGCAGTGGTAGAGAGGATAATGGAGCTGGAGAGTTGAAGCCAAGAGGGGATCATGAGTGAAAGCAACCACCATGATTTTGTCAGCACCAGATTCCTGAGGTCTCTGGGGCATAATTGAACCATGCATGAGACAGGATAAGTATTTCATTACTATAACAAGACAAGATGCCTGACACAACTGCCAATCAATAATGCTTCATTCCTCTCCCTTTCTTTCCCCCCTCTTTCCCTTAGAACTGGAAGGAGACTTACCCTGACTCTGAAAAATTTGCTTACCTTTCTGTTTATCTTGTCTCTTATAGTGCCAACTGTGATAAATGGCCACTAATCACTGCATTGCTAATCCGTATGTTATTGTTCACATGCAGCCAGACTGTGACAATTGAGCAGTAACTAGGAGGAGAGAAAGCAATTTAAAAAGCAAATATTTTGCATTCTCTGGCTAGGAGCTCAGAATAAAGAGAACTTCACATTACTTTTATGATGTCTCAGGGAAAAGATATAATACTTACACTGGGATTCTTCTAGGCCATAAAAGGGGGAAAAAGTGCCTCAGGGTGATCTAACTAGGTGGGTTGGTAGCCTCATTTTCCTTCCTATTGTTTCCCAATTCAGGGTTTGAAAGGAAACCCACTCTTCTATAGGGAGAGGGGCGGAAAGTGAGAACAAGTAAGAGTTACTGACAGCTGTTTGTGCTTGTTCTAGTTTAGCATTACGTCACCATTGCACTTCTGGGCATTCATTCTTACCATGAGGAAGGGGCTGTGGTGGTGGATGTCATACCAAACAAGTGGTTACCAATTGATTTTTGGTTGGGAACTATTAAGCATCTTATTTGATATCACCCAGCAACCTTCGAACCTTCCTGAGTGAACCTTCTTACTAGAAGAGAAAGTCTTATGCAGATGATGACTTTCAATTCCCAAGCCAGAGCTATTGTTTTTCTTTAAATTAGTAAATTATCTTTTTATAAATTAATAAATTGGTATTCTGGTTGATGAATCAATTTTTTTTCTCTTGTGAGTTTGGTTAACATACTTTGACTCAAAGTTCAGTAACCTTTGACCAAAAGAATAAAATTAACTTTGTGAACAAGCAGACTTTAAATGATAGTGACCACATCAAAACAAAGTACCAAATGATAAAAAGCTGAGGTAGCCTGGCAATTTGACCCATTTTTCTTCAATTTCTATGAGCACACATATTCTTGGTATACAATGATGCTTCTAAAATATTTGCATTTTTAAAAATTCTTAAAGTGTTCTGAAGACATACCTCTATCACATTTCACATTATTTTCTTATATTTAAGATTTTGCTTGTATGTGATACAACATAACATGATGATAGCATAATGTCATATCACGCTACATCATATCACACTACAGATAATAAAAGGTAATGTAATAAATGATGATATGATATAATGTAATATAATAAAAAAGCTAACTTATCTTAATAAATAGCATGTTATTATAGCTTAGAGAATCAAATTCAAAGCCAGGAAGACCAGAATTCAAATCCTGTCTCTCACACATGCTGATTATGTTACCCTGACCAAGTTACTTATCCATTTAAGTGCTTCAGGCAAGCCTATGAGCATAAGTGGTTGAATAGTTGTATGGCAGAATGCATTGGTAGTTTTCTCACTGGGATTTCTCTAAACCAATGAAATCACAGGTGTAGACAGAGAGCAACAATGAAGTCTTTTCCAAGTTGCTGCCAAAGTTATTCTAAATTTGTAGAGTGAGGTTTTACTCTATCTCATGTGTGGTAGGAACAGTATTTATTAGGATTCCTTTCACATACCCTTGGCTGACGTTTCCTAAGGCTTTAATCCTTACAGGTTAGATTAGTTTTTCCTTAAAAGGTAATGAAAGTTGGTTTAGGGAAGAAGGCTCAAGTCATTGGTGTAGCTTCCCAGTGGCTTAAATACAAATTCCAGTACGTGGGGATTCTGGAGCTCCTCTATCAAACTTAGTGCATGTGCTTCTAACCAATGATACACCATGACGAATAAACGCAAAGACAGAGAAGTTTCATCCATCTGAATCGATGCTTTGTAATTAAATTTACTTTTGTTAGCAGTTAGGGTATTTTCAGGTGTCTCATTTCATTCAGTTCTAAAAACTAACCCATTACTTGGTATGAATCAGGCTGAGCCTACTGTTGAGGTTTAGGGGTGTTCTGACTCCAAAACAGCAATCTGCAGATCCTGCCCAAATGAGTTCCACCCAAGCCTTCTTTCAGCCAAAGACAAACAAGGTTTATTAAAGATCTGCCATATTGGTCAGACTCTTAAAGAATCTGAACATTTGAAATGCTAATGTAAGCAGGCCAGATTAAATCTGAGCACCTTCATGGAGGCCCAGATGGATCTTATATACAGAAAGATTGTGGGAGGGATCTAGGGTTGGCCCAGAGTCTGGGGTGACTGGAGGAGGGATCTAGGAAAGATGTTATCTAGAACGGCCAGTAGGCTGGTGTGTGTGTGTGTGTGTGTGTGTGTGTGTGTGTGTGTGCGCATCCTTCATTGCAGAAGAAGACCATGCCATCAGAGAAATAATGACATGACTTGCACTTGACTTTGTTTTGAGTGAGGGAGGTCATCAGCCTCACTTCTTCTCCAGAGGTGGCCTGATATTCATCAGGATGATTGGAGGTGACCCAAGATGAGGCAATTGGGGTTAAGTGACTTGCGCAAGGTCACAAAGCTAGTGAGTGTCAAGTGTCTAAGGGGAGATTTGAACTCAGGTCCTCCTGATCCTTGCACTGGTGCTCTATCCACTGCACCACCTAGCTGCCTAAGCTGGGGTAACTAGAGGTCAGACACCAGGAACCAAGAGAATGGGGTTTATAGAATCAAGTGTGGGAAATAGCCCAAAGCAATCCAGAAGTAGCAGACAATGAAGGAGGCCTGGGCTAGGTTAAGAGTAGGGGAGAAGTAGGTGTAGTGATAATGAAAGGCCAGTTGAGAGGATTATATCCTCAGGCAAACACCAGATCAAGTGGGAAGATTCAAGGAGATTTCAAGCAGGTTTCCTGAGCCTCTATCCCTACCACACCAGGACACCAAACATTTGCCACAAAGCTAAAAATTAAGAACAAATTTGAATATGGAGTGAAAATTTTATGATTTAATGGATAAGATCCAATAAGCTATCAATGTGATATTGTATAAAAATAATTATCTTAGGTGTTGAAAATATGAGAGAAAAAAATTTTAAGACCTTGCAATTATGGGGCTTGCATTCTATTGGAGAATAACATGTAAACAGACATGATCACTTGAGAAGGAAGAGAACTCTAACAATTAAGGGGGTCAGCAAAGACTTCCCATAGGAGATGGAACCTAAGTGACAGAAATAGGGAAAGAGTACATTCCTTGGAAGGGTGCCAGCCTGTGCAAAAGCACTTGGGGGATTTGAGATGTCTGCTATGTTACACTGTATTAACTGAGTAACTCTTGAATTCCTACTTGTCTCTGCTTTGTAGAAATAGCCTTAACTCAGTTAATAGCCTTAACCAAGCTAATAAGGTGAAAGTGTGAAGAATATTTTATTACCTCTGTCAGCTACTTTGGATTTAAACCTTATAGCTAATCATTTATTAGCTTCTAAATTTGGAGGTAGCTTTTAGTTGATAAACGTCATAAAAAGCTAAAACCAAGATCCTTTTGATAAGGCAGTAAATCATTAAGCTAAAAACTGACCAACTGATTTATGACTTAACTTATTCACATACTTTCTACTATGAGAAATATACCTTGATTTCTGTTTTCCATCTCTGCTCTATCTAGTTTTTACCATTTTAAAGCTCAGACCAAATGTTGCAAAGAGAGTTGGTGTGACTTGTTTTTAGTAGATTACTGAGCAGGCAGTTGGGAGATACATTAGGGCAAGTGGGATCTTTGCATCTTTCACACATGTCATTTAAACTATGGTCAACTCTAACCACCTGCCAAGAGCAAGAAAAGAAAATGCACCTGGGGCATTTTCAGACTTTGGGGGACCTCAGTAGAAATAAATGGCCTTGTTCCTTCTCAGTTTTCCTTTTCCTTTCCTTATGGTACAATTTAGGATGAAAAATCACTGATTTAGTGCTGGAAGGGATCTTAGAACCAGCTGCATTTCATTTTACCTGATTGTATAGGTAAAATAGTTAAAAAACACTGGGGCTAATATTTTATTTCTTTTAAAACTTCTATTCCAAATGAACTATGACAACTGAACAGAGTTCAGTGCTGTGATCAGATAACACTTTATAACTGGGTGAGGCTGACAGTAAATGAGATGCATAATCTTTGTCCTCCTTGGTACTTAATTATTACCAATGTTAAGCAGTGTGTCTAGAATTGTCTAGTATGTTTAGAATTAGTACTATTTTATATACAAAATTCATTGTTTTGGGGGCTGAGGAGAAGGGGAAATGGGGAGAACCAGGATCATCTTTAAGGTCGAGAGTAAATCATTCTGGGTAGACTCCTTTCCCTAACAAGCAGTCTTCCCTAAAAAGTAGGCACATGGGAAAATTGGGGATTAAGATATGGGGTATGAAACAATATACTTAATTTGCCCTAGATTAGGCAATTTGGATAGGGAGGAAGAAAAAACAGTTTTGGAGAGAGGAAGGTTTTTTGAGCAATACCACTAGAAAACAAGGAGTAGCTAGTTGGTGCAATGGAGAGAGTGCCAGGCCTTCAGTCAGGAGGACCTGAGTTCAAATATGACCTGACACTAGCTGTGTGACCCTGGGCAGGCCACATAATTCCGTTTGCCTCAGTTTCCCCATCTGTAAAATGAGATGGAGAAGGAAATAGCAAATCATTCCAGTATATTTTCCAAGAAAAACCCAAATGGGGTCACAAAGAGTCAAACATGAGTAAAAAACGACTGAACAAACAAAAGAAGAGTGTCTCCTTTTTCAGGTATCTAGGTCTCTCCAGGAGCTATGATCACAGTCCAGTGCATTCAGTCTATCCAGGGACAAGTCTATTCTTCTAGGAGATTTTCAGAGGGTCAGCACATCACACTTCCCCTATGCCTCTGCTCCTCGCAGCCTGAACTCATTGAGGAAATTGGATTATAAGGATAAGATCATAGAAACCCTCCTTATTGGACAGACTTATATGCTTGTATTTCCAACAAAACTCAGAAAAGGTAAGTTACATTGCTCAAGGTCGCATTGGTTGTAAGTAGCAGAGTCAGAATTTGAACCCAGGCTCTGTAACTTTAAATCCTGCATTCCTTCCACTTCACTACCCAAAATACTTGAAGGAAAAATGAAACCAGAGAAAAGCTATAGGTCACATGAGATATGTGTAAGGATAGGGAGTTGCCTTTGCTTTGCTTCCCTCACATCTCTTCCTGCCCACTCCCATGGTGGTGGCACCAGAATGTTTAGTGATAGGTTGGTTGAACCATCTTCAGTAGTCATTATCTTCCCCACTGACTTCCCTACCAGAGTTTCTCACTGTTCTGCCTGAATCCTGAAGCCCAGGGCCTGTGGGTGGTGAGGGTGGAGTCACAAGGGATGTGGTTCTGGCAGTCTCTCAGATCCCTTTATCTCTGCCACAACTCTCTTCCTGTCAATGACCCTGGCCACAAGCTTCTTCTTGGGGGGAATATCCACAGTAACTAACTAAGGGGGCAGGTTGAAGTTCTGCTGAATAGTGAGCACCACTAGGAATTCAACAGAATAGGAAGCATTTTCCTTTTGTGTTTGGGCCTGTATCTTTTCTTGCAAATAAACTCCAATAGAGTTCAGAACCAAGACTTTAGGAAGTCAGGAGTGTTTGGGAGTAGGAGTGGGAGGGACCATGTTAAGCTCCATATTTCATTACAACATTGGGGAAAGCTTCGAAGTAGTAGCCAAATCATTCAACCCACATAAATTCTTTGTACTCAACAAAATTTGTAGAGGCCTCTGAAGAGGTTATTAGTTTTAGTCTCTCCCTTTTCTTTATCATCGTAATGTTTGACAATAAGAGAAAACAGGTCCACCAGCAGTCACAGAAAATACTTCTTTGGGTTTTTCTCCTAACCCCTTGTCATACTCCCCTCTACTCAATTTATCAGAATAAAAGATCATCCTCCTTTCAGCAGTCAAAGGAATCTTCTTGAAGTACAGGTCTGACCATGTCACTTCCTTACTCAATATATTCTAGGGACTCCCTAGAATAGACTTCTAGGATCAAATATAAAATCTTCTGTTTGGTTTTTAAAGCTCCTCACAACCTGACCCCTCCTTACCTTTCCAGGCTTGTTATGCCGTACTCCCTTCCCCATGACCCATAATCTCGTAATACTGGGCTTTCAGTGTCCTCACACACTAAATTTCATCTCCCTTCTCCCTACGTTTTCATGAAATTCCATGTTTGGACATTCTCCTTCCTCATTTCTACCTCCCACCTTCCCTGTATTCCTTTATGACTCAGATCAAATCCCACCTTCTGTAAAAAAACCTTTCCCTGTCCCATCCGCAGTAACTTCCTTCTGAGATCACCTCTCATTTATTTACACTTTATATTTCTTGTATGTACATAGTTCTTTGCATGTTGTCTCCCCCATTAGAATGTGAACTCCCTGAAGGCAAGAACTATGTTTTGGACTCTCTTTGTGTTTATAAATGCGTTGGTGCTTGCTGTCCTTTGTTTTTGGAGAGGATCAAAGTGACATCACTGTGCTAGAGTTAAGTTTCAATGTGTCCAACTGTGGACACATTGTGATCAGATCAATACGAGCTCCAAATGCTCTACCACAGATTGGGCAGAAATAGTCCATGTGAACATTTGGGGTGGATACTCTAAATTTGTGCATCCTGTGTTTCCTTTGAGCTGTTTCAATTCTGCATTGCTCATAGAGCACAGCACCCTTTCTGATGTTGGCACGCTATGCTGAGCAGTTCTGACTGAGAGAATTATTTCTGTGGATTTTACAAATAAATAAAAGTTTTGATTTGTCAGAGGGCTGCCCTTAAAAAGTTCATAGGATCAGAAGATTATATGATTTAATATTTATATTTAGGAAAGTCACATGATACAGTAGATAGAGGGGTGACCCTAGAGTCAGGAAAATCTGGTCAAGTCTTTCCTCTTATGCATACTGGCTAAGTGACCATGAACAAGTCATTCAGACTCTCAGTGCCTCAGATAATTCTCTCTCACTCTTAAATAGAACTGGTTGATCAGTCAGTCTATTAAGCGTCTATTCTATCCTCAGTTCTGGGAACAAGAGACAAAAATGAGTCTCTTCCCTAAGGAGCCTACATCTATAGCTAGAGATTTCATGTACATTGCGTATGAATGTATATTTCATATACGTTGCGTATGAATGTATATTTCACACACATGTATATTTCACATACATTGTATATGAATGTATATTTCATATACATTGCATATGAATGTATATTTCATATACATGTATATTTCATATACATTGCGTATGAATGTATATTTCATATACATTGCGTATGAATGTATATTTCACACACATGTATATTTCACATACATTGTATATGAATGCATGTTTCACATACATTGTATATGAATGCATGTTTCACATACATTGTATATGAATGTATGTTTCATATACATGTATATTTCTTCATATACATTGTATATGAATGTATATTTCATATACAAATACATTGAGCCTATAGAAGTCTATTTATTTCTCAATAAATACAAGATATACAAGTTGATTGTGTGTATTTGTGGTGGGGGAAGGGCAAGTTCTAGCACTAGTCAAGGTACATTGGTGGAGGAGCTCCTGTTCAAAGAGTTCTTCATCCCAGGAAACCATAGACTGGGACTACTCTCTGTAATCCCCATCCCTCATAATAACTATTTTTATAATACTATAACATTTACAGAGCACTTTATAATAGTTTACCTCACCTAAGCCTCACAGTAACGCTGTAGGAGAGGTAGTTGTCATAGATTTGTCCTCAAAGACAGAAATATATAGTTTCAAGTCCCCCGCTACCACCCACCCCCTTGGCCTTCTGATGTATACTGATCCTGGGAAAGTTCCTTAATTTCTCAATGTTCTAGATAACTCTTTAAGTTAATTTTGTCTAAGTTATATTTATAGAGAAGGTACCAAGGTAGAAGAGAGAGTTTTCTTGCCTGGGAATTTCCTATACCAAAGAAATCACATGTCCAGTCACTAGCTGTAACAATATTGAAAGGCAGGATTTGTATTATCAAGAAACTCAGAGAAAATAAGAGTCTTGGGCACATTAGCAGGGAGCAGTCGAGTTCTCAGTAATCTGAGTTTACTCTCATTGTACTGACTCCAAAAGTCTACCTGTATTGCAATGCTGTCTCCTTGACTTTGGAAGTCATTTCCTCTGACCTTTTAATTTTATAGATGAAGGAACTGAATCTCATAGAAGTCATGAAAGTAGCAAGAAAAAAATCCAGAATGTAGAGCTTTGAGGTAAATCATACTGAGGGGTCTTCTCCTGTTCTACTCTACCATTTTTGGGCAGGTGACATTGGACTAAAATTAACATAAGGGAAGTCTTAAAGGAAGATGAACAGGAATATTGCAGAAAGCACAAGCATGTGCGCCAATGGGACAGAAATAAGTGAAGCTATCTCCAAACCACCTATTATCCATACTTCCGTTTTCTAATGAATGCATAGTTAAATTTATGGGGTACTTTTTTAGTACCTGGCAGGTGCTGCTTCCTTAAATGCTTTCTTCTTTAAAAATTTAGTGTAGAAGGGACAATTTGGAGAAACTTTTTACTGGAGACCAGCTTCCCCCCTTGTCAGAAACTTATGCCAATTTAACCTTTAGTTTTGAAAAAGACCCTGGCTAGGGGACATAATTATGTCTGGAATCCGGATTAAGGCCTGTAAATCTTTGGTGAATGGGATTACAACACATGCACAAAACTCCCCTAACTCTCTATGAACCTTGAAAGGTTAGTCTCCAAATGATGAATTATTTTTACAGTAAAGGCTTATCTTTTCAGGTGTTTTATACAAGTCTACAAAGTCAGCCTGTGAATGAATGAGTCATGGAGCTATGGTTAATTTACAAATTCTCCAAAAATGGAGTACAATCTGGTGTTTGAGGTTGGGTAACAAAGAAGGGGGAATTCTTCAGTGACTTAAGGACTAGGTATGTATGTATGTATGTATGTGTATATACACACACATAAACGTGTGATATACAAACATAGATACACATATGTATACATACATACATGTATGTGTATGTGTGTGTGTATGCACAAAGTTCTAGAGGGGGAGGAAGAATTATCTCTCACCATTATTTCATCGACAAACTGTAGAACACTGGTAAATTACTCTTTTCCTCTGCATGTAAAGGAGATAGAACAGAAAATGGGGGTACTAGTGATGTTTTGAGGAAGGGGAATTGCTTCAATTTACTTAAATATTTTAGAAGTTCATACTTTAATAAGCTCCCAGAATATAATCATTCCATGTACATTTGTAGATGCACAATAGCTCTACTCAATAATAAACTGACCTGTGGGATTTTCTCTAAACTGTGCCATCTTCCTTTGCCTTGTAGGTTAGAACAGGTGTTTTCATTGCCTCTTCAAAATCTCCTAGGACTGTCTGCCTGTGAGCAGTTTAATTAAAAATTAAAATGAGCAGTTATTCCAATGAACTCCCTTCCATTTGCATTACTGAATTTCTCCACCTGTGTGACCACCAAATTATACTCATTACCTTAGGGCCTGGGATGCATAACTAGGCGAAAGGGTCCTCTTTTCTCTCTAACTTTGTAGACCCTGCCAAGTAAGGGAGATTCTCTTATTATTTTTACTTTGAGGACACCTAGTGGTGACTTATTGGTTGAATCCCACAGGAGCACCATGGAGAACAACAGTCGATTTATTTAGTTCAAGCAGATGCTTTGTTCCCCTTTATTTTCAGGATGATTGTTGATAACACCTGGATAGCTTCCCACTTACAGATGGGCACTGCCTGAATATGGCCATGAGAACATTGGGATATCAGTTACCGTGTGAGCTAAGCACAGTAAACAAAACCTTGCCAAGTTTTTAAAATAAATTCTTCCCCTTTTCTGCCTAAGTCCCCACAGAACAGTTCTCCTGGACTGAATGTCTCACAATTACTTTCCAAGGAATTCATTATTGTGTTTGTGCTTTTTATTTTAAGTTAGAAAGACCCAATTAATTTCTGCATTACTATTGGCCTTCTTTCATAGGCTGTTGAAACTCGGATTGTGTGGTTTTTTTTTTTTTTTTAAATGCTCTGCTAATCCTGTCTGCTTGGGAAGGTATTTTGTGGCTCATGGATTGCCCAGTCAATATGTATTATAGACTTTATTGGGTTATGGGGAATTATTTCCTCAGCTATTTCCCCTCCACCATTCCATACATGTACTCAAGGAGCTTATGAACAGTTCATCTTCCATAGTGAGAGGAATTATTTGATTCTTGTTATCCACTTTGAATCTCTTGTATAATTAGTGGAATTTTGTTCCACTGAGTACTTTTTTTTCTGATTTCCTTCCTTGCAGTGTGGTATATGAGAAAGAATGTTGAACTTGGAGTCGGGAAAGGCCTAGTATTAAATTCTGATTCTGACACTTAGCTAGGTCACTATAGGCAAGCCACTTAATATTACTGTTGGGTAAGTTTATTATCTATGGTGCCTGAAAACTGTTTTTAGTGATCTGTGGCTTGAAACAAATAAAAAGTATAATCTTTGTAATGTATTCTGCATTAGGAAGACTGAATTTTAGCATGGCCATGGATTAATAGCTAACATTTACATAGTTTACAAAATGCTTTCCACTCAACACATTGTGAGTTAGTGCAAATGTTATTATTGAGATTTTACAGATGAAGAAACTGAAATTAAAAGTCTTAACTAAATGGTCATAATAGATACATATTACATATGCTATGTAATAGAGTTGTTGTACAAGTGTGGAGAGATAATTAATTAATGGGCACTATCAACTGGAGGAAATATATAACTTTCTTGCCGGAGACTGGAGACTGAATTGTCGGTTACTATCTTCCCCTCTTCTTAGTTGTTAAGGGCACAATGGACCAAAGCCCTTCCTGGGGGGAAGAGAGTACTAGGAAGTCCTGACCTGCCCACGTGGCTCTGCCAGCCCAGCGCTAGAAAGACTTCCTGGTCTGAGACTAAGCAGCCACCAACCAACCAGAAGGGAATACGACCTGGGATAGGGAATCGTGCCCTTTTTTGGTTTGGTCTGGAGGGGCTCACACCAATGAGATGAAAAACTCCACCCCCAGGATATGACTTTGTAGTGATTGCTTATATAAACCCTCCCCTGGTGCAATAAAGAGAGACTGCCTGCTACCAACTATGCCTCGGTCTCCTTCCTCTTTGTGATCTTGTCCCCAGGTCTCTTAGACCTCCCTCGAGCCTTGCTCCCCCGGCGCTTTCCGGTTTCGGTCACCCACGTCTGTTTGGCCTGCAGGACGGGTCAATTGGCGCCCAAACGTGGGGCGACCCTGAATGCTGGCTTGCTGCCGCGATAGACGCCCCAATTCGTCCGGACCCCGTTAAGGTAAGTGTAAGTGTTCGCGCCTATCGCAACCATGGGATCACAACTCTCTAAGGAGCAACTTTTTGTTCAGAATTTGAAACGACTCCTTGGAGAGAGAGGAATAAGGGTTAAAAAGAAAGATCTTTTGAAGTTTTTTATTTTTATAGATAAGGTCTGCCCTTGGTTCACTATTAATGGCCCTGAAATTCACTCAGGAAAATGGCAGAAGGTGGGCAGAGATCTCAATGAAAAATTAACACGGGAAGGCCCTGATTCGGTCCCGGTTACCGCCTTCTCGTTTTGGAACCTGATCAATGATATTGTAGATGAGGCCGCCGGAGACAAGGCAATCCGCCAGTTACTTACTCAGGCGGAAACTTGCCTTGCTCCGCCTTCACGTGCTGCCTCTGTTTCCTCCCCTCAGATAGATGGCCACCATGACCAGGAAAACGCCAGAACAACAGCCTCTACTGAGGAGATGCCCTCTGTGAAGTCCATTTACCCACCACTCCCTACCAATACCCTTACCTTCCCCGTGTTTCCCACGGAGCACAAAAATCCCCTAAAAGCTGATTCCCCTAATAAGGATGGTGTGCTCCCTGATGATGAAGCCGCTGATTTAGAGGTAGAAGCCGCGGCATGCACTCCCCAAGAAGCCTTCATAACACAGCCCTGCCTGCCACCTCCCTATGTGTTCCCTCCCGCGATGGATCTTTCCCTTATTCAGAAGGACTTGACCGGTCGTATGATAGAGCTAAGAAAGACCTTAGATATTCAAAACCAGTACCAGCAGATGATCAGGGAGTTCTCCGCGCTTCAAGCGTCTTTACAAAAATCCCTTCTGTCCACTCCCATGACAACCAGCTCCATGACCACTCCTCCTCCTAATACTTCCCGCCCACTCAAAAAGTCTAAAGCCCTCCTCTTCCCGATCCTCCGAAACAAATCCAAAACTCTGCCTAAGGACCCCAGGGATTCAGATGAAAATCGACAGGGCTCACAAGGTGAGGGTGGGGGGAATGAAGATTCTGAGGAAGATAGTCAGGAGGAAGAGGGTGATAATGGGGAACGAGACTCGGACTCTGGGGAACAAGACTTGGACTCCGAGGAAGACACGAAATTTTCCGCTTCTCCTAGATATAAAGCCCCAAAATTTAAAAATATAAAAGATCTTCATGTAGCAGTGAATAAATATGGCCCCAATGCACCTTTTACATTGTCCGCTCTTGAAGCGCTAGGGCAAGGAGGTTACTTGTTGCCAGGAGAGTGGATTAGAATAGCCCAAGCAGCCCTAACTCGGGGCCAATTTCTGACATGGAAGGCGGAATTTGAATACAATTGTCAAATTACTGAAAAAAGGAATTTGAAATCTAAAAGTAATAAAGATTGGACCTTTGACAAATTGGCGGGAAGGGGGAAATTTGCCCTTGAACAGAAACAAAAGAAGTTACCGGCAGGACTGTTAGAGCAAACTAACCAGGCAGCTAACCGCGCCTGGAGAGCCCTGCCCATGACTGGTTCCCCTTTTACTCCCCTGAACAAGATTACCCAGAAAAAGGATGAGGAATATTCTGAATTTGTGAGCCGCTTGTTAGAAACGGCCGAAAGGACCCTAGGTAATGCGGCCTCTGATGATCTGATTATTAAAAGGTTGGCCTTTGAGAACGCCAGTGGCCCATGTAGAAACATACTTAATGGACAATGGCAAGACAAAACCTTAAATGAAATGATAAAGTTGTGTCGTGATGTTCAGGACCCCACTACCTCTAAAATCGAAAAAATGTCCCAAGCTGTGCTAGCATTGCAAAACCCTGTAAAAACTATGTCTGAGGCATTCTTGACTATTGGGGCAGCCACAACTAGCGGCCCTAGACTTTGTTTTAGGTGTGGAACTGAGGGCCACTTCGCCAAGCAGTGCCCCACGGGGCCAAATAACCCCTTCGCCCCGCGGAAACGTGCCACACCCGCCACTCCTTGTCCCCGCTGTAGAAAAGGTTTTCACTGGAGCAATACTTGCAGAGCCACTCATGATTTGGAGGGCAAACCTCTTCCCCCCTTGCCGGGAAACGGCTGGCGGGGTCCGCCCCGGACCCCTCAAGGCCCGGCCCAGCTGGCCACGGGGACATGCCCTGCCACCAACTCTCCAGGGCAACAGCAAGTAGCGCAGGAGTGGACCTGTGTGCCACCACCTATACAGTACTGAGGCCAGAGGAGGGCCCACAATCCATTCCAACAGGCGTTTGTGGTCCACCACCCCCTGGTTTCTTTTTTCTTATCATTGGCCGTGCCTCCACAACCCTCAGGGGTATTACTATACACCCTGCTCTCGTTGATAATGACTACACAGGGGAAATTAAAATAATTGCTTCTGCTTCCGGGGACGTTGTTCGGGTTCAACCCAATCAACGCATTGCACGGGCTTTACCCCTCCCTATGGACACTTCCTTCCCAGCTCTTTATCGTAACAGGGGCCGATCAACACCCAGCTCCTCGGACATTTACTGGGCACAAGCTCTCTCCCAAGAGAGGCCTACTCTATCCCTTAAAATACAGGGAAAAACCTTTCTTGGCCTCCTTGACTCTGGGGCTGATTCCACTGTTATCTCAGAAGCCCATTGGCCGTCTTCTTGGCCGCTGCAACCTTCATTAACCCACCTACAAGGCATTGGACAGAGTTCCAACACTATGCAGTCCTCCCAGCTTTTACAATGGGAAGATCAGGAAGGTAATAAGGGAACTGTTAGGCCTTTTGTTGTCCCTAATTTACCCGTTAACTTATGGGGAAGAGACATTCTAGCTCAAATGGGGATCATTATGTGCAGTCCCAGCTCAATTGTTATGTTGAACCAAGGCTTCCTACCTCGTCAGGGACTGGGAAAAAACAAACAAGGTCTCACCCAACCGCCGCAGCTACAGCCACACCCCGGTCGTTCGAGCCTTGGCCTTTCAAACAATAGTTATAAGCATTTTTTCTAAGGGCCACTGGTCCTCCCAGCCTACAGGCGGACAAAATCACCTGGAAATCTGATACACCCGTCTGGATCGACCAGTGGCCCCTCCCTAGAGAAAAATTAGAGGCTGCCTTAATGTTAGTACAGCAACAGTTGGATGCTGGCCATATAGAGCCTTCAAACTCACCTTGGAACACCCCTATTTTTGTAATAAAGAAAAAATCCGGAGCTTGGAGACTACTCCACGACCTCCGAGCAGTCAATAGAACAATGGTTCCAATGGGCTCCCTGCAGCCCGGCCTTCCCGCGCCTGTTGCTATTCCTGCGAAGTTTCAAAAGGTGGTGATTGACCTTAAAGATTGCTTTTTCTCCATTCCCCTTCATCCCGATGATGCTAAAAGGTTTGCCTTTTCCATTCCCATAACTAATTGTGTAGGACCCTCCCCACGTTTCCATTGGAAAGTCCTCCCTCAGGGTATGGCCAATAGTCCTACACTTTGCCAAAAATACGTTGCTCAAACAATTGACCCTTTTCGCGTGCAATACCCACATCTTTATATCATTCATTACATGGATGATGTTTTGCTTGCTGGCCCCTCAGAACCAGAGCTCTTACAGGTGACTTCTCTTCTTGTCGATGCATTACAAGAGAGAGGATTACATGTTTCCCCTGATAAAGTCCAGCTAGCCTCCCCCTTCTTTTTTCTCGGTTTTGAACTTCATTCTTCCCAGATCATTACTCAAAAGGCACAGATTAGGACAAGTCACTTGCAAACCCTCAATGATTTTCAGAAGCTCCTGGGAGATATTAATTGGCTCAGACCCTACTTAAAAATCACCACTGGTGATCTGAAGCCTCTCTTTGACACCCTTAGAGGTGATTCTAATCCAGCTTCTCCGCGTGCCTTATCAAAAGAGGGGGAGTTAGCACTACAAAAGATAAATCATGCCATTTCTGTTCAAAAAATAGGATACTACAACCCCCAAAAGAAACTCTGGTTTCTAATTTTCTCAACAACATTTTCCCCCACGGGTCTGCTTTGGCAAGAATTGCCCTTATATTGGATTCATGGCCCTGCAACACCCACTAAGGTACTATCCACCTATATCTCTCTAACCGCATCTCTTCTTCAGGAAGGCAGATAATCATACTTATGCTTCTGCGCCTACTGGCCACTATTTTGCCTGTTCCTCCGGCCTTACCACCTTTTTAGTTATCTCCAAGTTCATCAGCTCCCGTGATTACTGTGTATTGGTAGTTTTATTCCCTCATGTCACTTTTTACCCAAATGATGACTTCCTAAATATCTGGCAACAAGGGAGAGAAAGCTCCCAAAGGGTAAAAAGAGAACCACTAACTGCATTAACGTTAACCGTCCTTTTGGGTCTAGGAGCTGTAGGGACGGGTACCGGTATTGCCTCCCTCGTCCAAAATGATAAACAGATAGCACAGCTTAGTGCAGCTATAGATAAGGATTTAGAGGAACTACAGACAGGATTACAGCACCTCAAAGACTCAGTAGCATCTCTGGCGGAAGTTGTGTTACAAAACAGAAGAGGTTTGGACCTCCTCTTCCTACAACAAGGAGGTCTGTGCGCAGCCCTGAAAGAAGAGTGCTGCTTTTACTCAGATAGGCTAGGACTTGTGGAAAACAGCTTGAGTAAGGTCAGAGAGAGCTTAGAAAGAAGGAAAAAGGAGAGGGAACAACAAGAATCCTGGTATAAGAACTGGTTCTCCGCCTCCCCGTGGCTTTCTACACTCCTTCCTAGCCTTCTTGGACCACTCTTGGGCCTTCTCCTACTCATTTCTTTCGGCCCTTGGGCCTTTAACAAACTAACCACCCTTGTTAAATCTCAGATAGATTCAGCTATTGACCGGAAGAGACATATATTTTACAGCAGGCTACAGGAACATGACGTCCCTGAGCCCCCAGATAACCGGCTTCAGTTTACCGAAGATCTCCTTAAAGAACCTTGGTACCGGCGGTGGAAGAAGAGACTCTGCTCCCCTTGCTGAACAGCCCACCAACCCCTCCCCTGTTCTCCCCATCCTTGAGCATCTTAGCTCCCATTATTCCTTGTGTGTGATATTGATACTTTACCCTTACTCTGATTTTTATGAATCTCCTCCACTATGTTCCCGACAGGGAAGCTGTGGACTGCGCCAATGACGGGAATATTGTGGCCCCATGACCTGGATAATAATACCATTGGCTGCAGAGGTACCCAATGACGGGATTATTGTGGGTCCACCTACCAGAAATGCTGGAGGTGGGGGCCACCCACATAGCCTAAGACAGGGGCCCTGCCCACTTTCGGTACCAGGCATGGAGTCAGGCCACATAGCCTAAGACAGGCCAGCCACCTACCCTTTTTAAATAAAAACGGGGGACATGCCGGAGACTGGAGACTGAATTGTCGGTTACTATCTTCCCCTCTTCTTAGTTGTTAAGGGCACAATGGACCAAAGCCCTTCCTGGGGGGAAGAGAGTACTAGGAAGTCCTGACCTGCCCACGTGGCTCTGCCAGCCCAGCGCTAGAAAGACTTCCTGGTCTGAGACTAAGCAGCCACCAACCAACCAGAAGGGAATACGACCTGGGATAGGGAATCGTGCCCTTTTTTGGTTTGGTCTGGAGGGGCTCACACCAATGAGATGAAAAACTCCACCCCCAGGATATGACTTTGTAGTGATTGCTTATATAAACCCTCCCCTGGTGCAATAAAGAGAGACTGCCTGCTACCAACTATGCCTCGGTCTCCTTCCTCTTTGTGATCTTGTCCCCAGGTCTCTTAGACCTCCCTCGAGCCTTGCTCCCCCGGCGCTTTCCGGTTTCGGTCACCCACGTCTGTTTGGCCTGCAGGACGGGTCACTTTCTAAATGAGGTAACATTTTGACTTGGGCTTTTAAAAAGTTTAATGTCATATAACTGGAGCTGGAAGTCAATTAATTCTAGTCAACAAGCACTTTTATGCATCAGCTATGTTCAAGGCAATGTATTAAGTGCTACAAGGGAATTTAGAGGCCACTGAGTCAAAGTTCCTTGTTTTTCAAATGAGGAAAGTGAGGTTAGGATCACATAGCTACCAATTGCCTGAGCCAAGATTTGACTTCCAAAGATCTTGACTCTAATTCTAACACCCTATCCCTGACTCCGCTTACCTCTCAGAGGTAGCATGGTAGATTATAAAGCTGGTCTATGAGTCAGGCAGACTTAGATTCCACTCCTGTCTCTGACACATAGTGAATATAAACTCCTTGAGGACATTGATTGTTTAATTTTTGTCTTTGTATCCTCAGGGCCCAGCACATAGCAGGTGATCAATAAACTCTCATTTATTGAGGTCATCTGTTACATACTGGCTGTGTGATTGTGGGAAAATTATTTAACTTCTTCATTTCCCAGGAAGAATTCAGGGCAACTAGGTGGCAGAGAGGATAGACTGCTGGGCCCAGAGTCAGGAAGACTCATCTTCCTGAGTTCACATCTGGCCTCAGACATTTACTAGCTGGGTGTTCCTCAGTTTCCTTATCTGTAAAATGAGTTGGAGAAGGAAATGAAACCACTACAATATCTATATCTAGAAAACTCGCAAAGCATTCATGAAGAGTCAGACACATTTGAAAATGACTGCAAAAAACAACAGTGAATAGTGGTTGCGCATCTGTACATGGGAAGGAGTTTCCACGTCTGGAGTTTCCTATAGCAATGAAATCATGGGCCACTACAAAAAAGGATTCTGATAATCTAGGAGGCTCTAAACGGACATTCCAAGAGTGGAATAAAGGAAAGTGAGGAAACCAAGAAATGGGGAGGAATGTACAATAGTGACCTTCCAGTTGGAAGGTGATATACTAAAACAAAGATGGCAAAAAACCCACAAAAACATTTTCATGTTTCCAGTGAAAATTCCCTGATACTGAGCAAAACTTGATGTAACAGATTTCTATTGCAATGGAATTGTCTGGCCATCCTTTTGAAGTATTTCTCTTTTAAGTTATTTCTTCAGGTAAAGTGTTGGCCAAAAACATTACTAACTTGTTTTGCTTACATCACCCTTTAGGGTAATGCTTTCAGGCTCCAGGGGAAACCCTTTAAAATTCCCACTCTTTTTTCCCCTGGGGAATTTTCTACCTATTTTAAGAACAGTAGGCATGTGAAATCATCTCAATTAAGATGCCTGATTTCTGTAGGCTGAACCTTTATTGTATCTTTGAAATCAAAACAGTGAATCATGTCAGAAGAGTTGTTTCAACAGGGATGAAAAATGAAAACAAAACATGTATAAAATGCATTGTACTAATCAAATATGAGTTGGAAATGAGGTAGTTCCTGAAGCATTAGTCATTCTCTGTCTAGGTTTTGTTCCAACAAAGATAGTGTCTACCTTATTAATGATGAAATAAGAGCAGATTCTGTATTTACGCATACTTATAGAAGACCTCAGATAATACCTTTTGGAATTTTGCTCTGAAAGAAAAAATTGATGCAGTGTCAAGATTTCTTCCTTTTTGCATGATCATAGGACATTGGGGAGGATATGAAAGGGCTTTGCAAAATGATTTCACTACTTTACAAATGGGAGAAATCATTCACAGAGATGTTATGGTGAAGCATGAGAACCGACTAGATTAGATGCCCACTCAGACCAAGGTGGGTGTTCTCAATTACACTTTCTCCTCTCACCCCAAATCAGGTTCACTCTCCGTGGCTTTGCACTAACTCTTCAGTGTACCTGGGATGCTCTGCCTTTTTCACCTCTGCTTATGAGTTTCTTTAGTTTCCTCAGCTCAAATCTTACTTTCTGTAGAAAGCCGTTCCCAGCAACCCCACCCCCCAGCTGCTACCAATGCCATTCTCTGACTGCCTTCTGTTCTGCGATGGACCTGATGCAGACCAATCCTCTGGTAGTTTAGGTTCGAGCTTGGAAGAAAACGAGATATTCAGAGATTATTCAACAGTTAATGAGATGAGATTTACTTAACCCTATTTGGAAAAGCATATTTCACAAAGGATAGGCATAGAGAACATCATGAGTTGATTCAGCTGAGTGAAACGTTCTTGACTGAGTTGCCCAACTTTTACTAGCAGTCATTTTTCTACTATTTTCTACCATTAAAGAGTACACTTCTAACGCGTATTGTATTCAGGCAACCAGGAAGTGATGTCAACAACCTGAACCTTTGATGGCCTGGAGCCAACCAAGAATTAGAGGTTGATTTCAGTACCTTGTATATGGAAAAAGAGTTAGACTGACTTTAAAGGTGGATATTGCTTTTAACCACACTTTCCTTCTAATGTGTGTGTGTGTGTGTATTCTATATGTATATATATACATAACATATGCTCTATATGTATATACAATCTATGTGTGTGTAAATATGTCTATGTTTATCTTATATATTCTTAGTTATTTACATGTTTTCTCTCTCATTAAGGGACTGTTTTTATTTTTCTTTGTATTCCCAGAACTTAGCATCGTATCTAGCACATATCTAGTATCAATATGTACTATGTTTATTTTAATAATATGTGCTCTATGTGCTAAAATAAATATATGTGCTATATTTATTTTAATAAATATTTGACTGGCTGACTGATTGGTGCAATTGTGAAATTTGTTATAAAGTTATGAAACATTTTTCTGAAATAAATACTTATTTTCATAAATGACCCATGCAATTTTGACTATAACTTTCAGGCCAATCAACCACAATAGTGAAATCAGAGACTAGAACAAAAGTAAAGAATACTCATCATTCATTCATTCACTCATATACTCTTCATGGGTTCATCCAATAAGTATTTATTAAGCAACTACTGATTGCAATTTGGTACGAGGAAATACTTGAAATATATGAAGGCTCTATGATTTTATCAATGCAAGGTGCTCCTAAATTTATGACTTAGTAGATGAAACACAAGAAGTTGCCTGAGGTATGGAGATGTTAATTGACTTGCTCAGTTTAACACAAGCAGTAATCTTCAGAGAAAGGCTAGAATTCAAGTTTCTCTGAATTTAAACCCAGCGTGTTCTCTGCTACTCCAGACTATATCTCCTGGGAAATACATCTATATTAATGATAATAATAATAAATGTATATGTGGGTATATATGTGTCTAAGTATATATACCACATATACATACATATATATATATATATATGTAATTGTTGGTATTTGGACTGGACCTGTGGTTTTACTGTGATATTCCTCTCTGGAGCACACTCTCTATTTTCCATACTTCTACCTTGCCACAGAAGCTTCCTCACCCTGTAAAGTCACTCCACACCTGGATTTCTCACCCTGGAAGTATATTCCCTCCCTCCTTACTTCCTCTTTTTTTCTTACTCATTAGTTCCTTCCCAAACTTCCATTTTAAGGAAAGAATCCAGGACAACCATGCCTTTATTCCCTTTCACATGCTACAGCTAATTCTCTGTTCTCTGGACCTTTTCTAATTTGCCCCAGCTACAGTTCTGCACCCTCTTTCTCTTTTAGTTTCCTTCCCTCCCACCACTCCAAATTAGAATATAAGATTCTTGAGGGAAGGGATTATCTTTTTTTTTTTTAACTTGTATTTGTATTTCCAGCACTGCCTGACACATGCCATCTAATACATTTTTTTTATTATTATCAGCAGGGAAATTCTGATAAGCAAACTTCTCTCAATCAAGGAAAAGTAGCTCCTGCTCAATATTTTTTGGTGTTAGAGAGTTGGTTGGGCAGATTAAGGAATCAGAGGGCAGATATTGGACCGGATCCCAAGTTTTCCTGAATCTAAATGAGACTGAAATCCATTTACATATCTCACTGCTTCTCAGATGAGTAATAACAACAAAAATTATAGCTTACATTTCTATGCATCTAAGCTTTGAAATTGATGAAACCTTTGAAATTATTGAGCTGGAACTTTTCCACAATCCTGTGAGACTGGTACTGTTATTAATTTCACTTTTGGATTAGGAAACCAAGGCTTAGGGAAGTCAAATGAATTTTCCAGGGTCACAGTAAGTGTCAGAGGCAGGATCATAAACCAACCTTCATGATTCCGACTCCAGGGCTCTTTCCACTTGATCATTGGTATCAAACTCAAGTAGAAAAAGGGCCACTAAATCCCTATATATCTCTATAGGCCCATATTACTTAGAAAATCAAGTATTACCATTATGTTCATAAAAATATCTCTCATTTACTTTTAATCTAGTTCAACTATATTAGGGAGTATTTTGTGGCCCACACCTCTGCACAAGACTCCTCTTCCTCTCTATTTTATAGAATATGTATTTACAGATATTTAATATTTTATAAATATATTTTATTGCTGTTATTGTTTAGTTATACTCGTGGAAACTCATTTGGGGATTTCTTGGCAAAGATACTGGAGTGGTGTGTCATTTCCTTCTTCAGCTCATTTTGCAGATGAGGAAACTGAGGCTAACAAGGTTAAGTTAAGGTTAAGACTTTCCCAAGGTCACCCAGTTAGCAAGTGTCTTAGGCCAGATTTGAATTCAGGTCTTCCTGACTCCAGACCTGGTACTCTATCCAATGTATCACCTAGTTGCTCATAATATATTTTATTTTTATATATTTATGTTATATACATGCATTTATATATTATATTCATAATTTTACATATAGAAATCACTCACATTTTATATTTAACAAATAAATTGTTCAAAACAATCTTTTAAAGTGAGCAATACTTGTGTGGTTGTGGTTCCTCTTACTGAGAAACTTTCAATGCACCAAAAATAAGTATAATTTAAAATATATATGAGTGCATAAGACTGATACAAAATACTGCAGGACAGTGACATCACTTTTGACTAGGGAAATCAAAGAAGAGTTCCTGGAAAGGGGTAGCATTTGAACTAGATCTTAAAGGAAGATAGTGTTGTTGTACCAGGTAGAGATGGAGGGACAGAATTCTATGTATAGGGAATTCCAGGTCAAGTCAAAGTTATACATTTAGGAGACTGTTTAGAAGACTGTGTGATTTTACTGGAGTATTGATTGTATAAGGGGAAGTAGTTCAAGATATGATTAGAAAAATAGATCATACACTATAGAATTTCAGTTTTGGATGATATCCTCAATAACAAGTGCAACCTTCTCATTTTAAAATGAGGAAACTGTAGAGATTAAATCACTTGTCTAAGTGCCATCTAGTGACAATGATAACTGGATCTAGATAATGGAATATTTTGAGTTTCAGGCCTAAGTGCTGGGATTTTATTTAGTAGATAGGAAAAACATTGAAGGGTTTTGAGCAAGAGAGTGACCTGGTCAAGGGTGTACATTAGAAAGATTAATTTGGAAAAAAAGTGGTATGGAACAGATTTGAGGAAAAAGAGATAGAAAGGAAAACAAATTATGAGGTTACTGTAATAATAGAGCAAGAAATAGTAGGGACCTGAATTAGGATCCTGATGGAGGAATCCCTCTATCAATCAATAAACATGTTTTAAGTACCTACTATGTGTCAGGTAGTGTGCTGTGTTCCACGGATCCAAAGAAAATGAAACATTCCCTGCCCTCAAGGAGCTTACCTTCAATCCAAGGGAAAAAAAATATATACATGTTTATAGTTCTAGGAAATAGTTACTAGAGATAGTAACTCTTAGTTCTAAGAAATAGTTACTAGACATATTATTATTATTTCTAGTATAGCACTAGTGAAGTTCAAGGGACATCATAAATAGAAGATGAAGAAGACTTGGTTAGAGGCAGCTCATTGGCAGAGGAGATAATTATTATTCAATTATTTTCAGTTGTGTCCTACTTTGTGACCCCATTTGGGGTTTTCGTGGCAAAGGTACTGGAATGTTTCACCATTCCTTCTCTCTCTCATTTTACAGATGAGAAAACTGAGGCAAAAAGAGCTAAGTGACTTTCCCAGGATAATACAGCTAATAAGCATCTGAAGCCAGATTTGAACTTAGGAAGACAAGACTTTCTGAATCCAGGCGTGGCACTCTGTCTACCGCACCACCTGGTTGCCCAGAGGTTCAGTCATTCAGTTGCGTCTGACTCTTCATGACCCTGTGCACCAGGCTGTCCATGGAATTTTCTTGGCAAAGCAACTATGGTGGTTGGCCATTTCCTTCTCCAGTGGATTAAAGCAAACAGAAGTTAAATGGTTTGCTCAGGCACACAGCTAGTAAAATATTTGAACTCAGGGCTTCCTGCCTCTAGGCCCACTAAGCCTAGTGGGAAAAAGCTATGTTCAAAGCTGCTTCAGATTCTTCTTGGCTTTATGACACTAAACTGCTCTTAGCCTCAGCTTCCTTCACATGTAACATTAGGAAGACTAAATCACACTGTAATGTTTCTTCTAGCTCTATGATGTTAGACGAGGTGTGAAGGACAAAGCAAAGATGCTTCTGTCTGTAGAATTCCCTGGAGTAATGGGTGTGCTATTGTTAGAAATAGGGAGGAGCTTTTATCATCCCCAAAGAAACATGAGATGACAGCTATTACTTAATTACCATTTTACATTTTAAGCTTTTCTCTGGTACAGTAGATTGAGCCTTACCTCTGGGTTCAAATTGCACTTCTAATGCCTATCGTGCATGACTTCAGACAAGTCACTTAAAACTCCCTAGGCATCAGTTTCACCATATGTACAATGAGGGAGCTGAGTCAGATAATCTCTGGGGTGCCTTCTACCTCTAAATATATAATCCCTTTGAGCAAGCCCATTAGTCACTTTTCAACTTTCATACTCAAGCCCCAATTCTTTAACCTCAATACTCAAATATAATAACTCAACTCAGTTCTCTTTAACATTCCCAATCACAAGTCTCCAGACCTTATTGTGCCATGAAGCTGGCTTCATGGCGAAGTAGAGTAAGTGAAACATTATGTGTTGGCACTCTAGGTTGTCAGAATGACCTATTTTTAAAAAGTTTCCATCTTCCAAGCTTTGAAATTCCTTTAGCAGGGAACAGAATTTTTCACCCTACAGAACTAAGACTTCACAGTCAAATAGTCTTAGAGGAAGGAACACAGTCAATTAAATATATACTGAAGTATAAATAAAAAGATGATAGATTTAGAACTTGAAGACTAGAGGTCAAATAGGTCAACCCTCTCATTTTATCGGTGAGGAAATTGGGAGTCTCAGGGTGCGTGGATGACTTATTGTGATCAATAATTGTGATCATGGTACAAACAGTAAGTGATAGAATTAAAATTCGAACCCAGGTCCTCTGAGTCTAAATCTAGCATTCCATTATACCCTAGTTTGTGGGACACTGGAGGCAGCTCATATCGGTTGAGATCTGACTTAAATTTTCAATGTGAATATTTATATCCTAAAAATCAGCAAACAGTAAAAACCACTTTGATTTATTGTGTGGTTGACTATCTCTAGACTAAAGAAAGTGATAAGAACATATTGATAATGCAGTAAAATTTAAAAATATATCATATGTATATAGATACATACATACATTTGTGTGGATATGTATTTTTTAGAAGGGGAACCAGTTGTTAAATCAACACACCCATTAAATCATTTAATCTTGAAATGGCATACCTGACCTCTTGTTAAAGTAAGGGATGTGTATGTATGTATACACATATATATGTGTGTATATATGTATGTGCATATATAGACACACATACATGTACGTGTGTGTGTGTGCGTGTGTGTGTGTGTGTGTGTGTACGTCTGTGTGTGGTCCCACCAACTACCCAGATACTGAAACGTTTTAAGAGTTACAAATACTGTCTTTCCATGTAGGAATATAAACAGTTCACCTATGGTAAGTCCCTTATGACTTCTCTTTGCTGTTTACTTTTTCATGCTTCTTCTCATTCTTGTGTTTGAAAGTCAAATTTTCTTTTCAGCTCTGGTCTTTTCATCAAGAATGATTGAAAGTCCTCTGTTTCATTGAAAGACCATATTTTCCTCTGAAGTATTATACTCAGTTTAGCTGGGTAGGTGATTCTTGGTTTGAGTCCTAGTTCCTTTGACTTCTGGAATATCCTATTCCATGCCCTTCAGTCCCTTAATGAAGAAGCTGCTAGATCTTGTGTTATCCTAATTGTGTTTCCACAATACTGGAATTGTTTCTTTCTAGCTGCTTGCAATATTTTCTCCTTGACCTGGGAACTCTGGAATTTGGCCACAATGTTCCTAGGAGTTTCTCTTTTTGGATCTCTTTCAGGCGGTGATCGATGGATTCCTTCAATACTTATTTTGCCCTCTGGTTCTAGAATCTCAGGGCAGTTTTCCTTGATAATTTCATGAAAGATGATGTCTAGGCTCTATTTTTGATCATGGCTTTCAGGTAGTCCCATAATTTTTAAATTATCTCTTCTGGATCTATTTTCCAGGTCAGTTGTTTTTCCAATGAGATATTTCACATTCTCTTCCATTTTTTAATTCTTTTGGTTTTGTTTTATGATTTCTTAGTTTCTCAGAAAGTCATTAGGCTCCATCTGTTCCATTCTAATCTTGAGAGAACTATTTTCTTCAGTGAGCTTTTGAATCTCTTTTTCCATTTGGCTAATTTTACTTTTGAAAGCATTCTTCTCCTCATTGGCTTTTTGAACCTCTTTTGCCAATTGAGTGAGTCTATTTTTCAAGGTGTTATTTTCTTCAGCATTTTTTTGGGTCTCCTTTAGCAAGGTATCGACCCGTTTTTCATGCTGTTCTTGCATCTCTCTCATTTCTCTTCCCAGTTTTTCCTCCACCTGTCTAACTTGATTTTCAAAATCCTTTTTGAGCTCTTTCATGGCCTGAGCCCACCGGACATCCACCTGGGATGTCTGGGATACAGAGGCCCCAACCTCCACATCCTTCCCTGGATGGCAAGCATTGTATTTCTTTGTCAGAAATGAAGGGAGGAAGGAACATCTCTTCCCCAATAAAGTAGCTCTCTGTGGTCTTATTTTGCTTCCTTTTTCTGGGCATTTTCCCAGCCAGTTACTTGACTTCTGAGATTCCTCTCCACCCCCGCCTAGATCCTCCCAGCTAGTGCTTGGGGTCTGAGATTCAAATGCTGCTTCCCAGCCTCAGGGCTTTCCGCAGCAGGCACAGCTGCTATTCAATGTGAGCTTAAGTTCTGGTGCTCAGTTGGGGGCAGGGCCGCCTCCCAGGCTCAGTTCCCTCAGGGGGTTTATGGAGAGACCTTCAGTAATGGAGCTTCTGCCTGCTTGGGGAGTCCCAGACCGCCACTGCCTCTGCCACTGCCTTCTGAGGGGGCCCAAGTCAGGGAGACACCCTGTGCCCCTCTCGGCCAGCCCAGACGTCTCTCTCACTGACCTGTAGCACCTGTGTGTGGAGGGACCTTCGCAGCCACCGGAGATTCCATCCCTGAAGCCTGCTCAGATCTGTTCCTCTGGGGCCGCATGGCCAGGGAAGTGCAGAGGTGGACTCTGCTGTCCAGAGTGTGATGGACCTTTGGGGTTGGCTTTCCAGGGTTCTCTGGAACGGAAGTCTCTTCCACTGCATTGGTGTGCGCTTGCTTTGCTCCAGATTTTGTGGGGAGTTCTCTTTACAGGAAATTTATGGGCTGTGGATTTGGAGCTAGCATACATGAGTCTTTCTACTCTGCCATCTTGGCTCCTCCCCCCATGAATTATTATTGACATCCAGAAATTGTGCCGTTGTTTGAGTGGGAATGGGATGGTAGGAAGGAGAGAATAAGTGAAAGAAAAGAGGCTGTTGGGAATCTCTAAGACAAACACAAACTAATATCATCCTCCTCTCCCTCCTGCCCCACCCCCAATTTGTATCAGCAGAGCAATGTTTTATAAAAATACACACTCCTGAAGGATTAAAGGGACTAAAAATTATTTTGTTTCTACTTAAGCGTGAATTAGTTTAGCTGAGATAAGTCTGTACTTATACTGAAGGAATAAGTTCAGGTAATAGGAAGTTAGTTAAAGGACCTAAGGATATTTAACCTGGGAAGAAGAGTTATAGATGACCAGTTGTTACTGTGTTGTAGTGATTTGGGTACAGGTGGGATTAGATGCACCCTGAGGTTCCTTTCTGTTCTGAAATTCTTTGGTTGGTGGTATGGAATGGAAGTATTTATCATGGGTGGGAGAAGAAGGATAAAGAGAATATAAATCATTTATTTTGGGGAGTACTTATTCTTGGATAACAAAACTTCTAATAGCCCTTGGAACTGTAGAGAAAGGCCAAGCTGTTCCATGGATATCTCTCTTCTAGAATAACACTTTTTTCATAAAAAGAAACATATTTCTTATGGTTTTGAGTCTTCATATTGAGTCTAATATAATATTAGTACAAGGAATTGTGCAGCCTTAAAATTTTATCAGTATTCTTCTTTATTGAAGTCTGGATTGGTTTGGAATTTGCTCTACTGTCCTTCAGGGCATACATATGTGGGAAGCCCATAGATATTCATATCTCTCTCTCCACACATATGTACCTGTATACACAATATACAAATATATATATACAAATACATATACTATATGTATACAATACCTACAATACTGTATATACAATATATACCATATGCAAATGTATGCATACATTTATAAAACATATAAATATATATTTGTAATACACATTTGTGGTTACATATAGATTATATATGTGTAAATTTACAAATACATTATATGCAAAATTATATACACATATAATGTGTGAATATCTATCTCAATCTATCTAAATCTACATTTCTCTCCATGTATATGCATATGTAAATATGTATAAACCTACAAACACATACTGTGAAATATATATTTGTGGTAAGATATGCATATTCTATATGTGTTCAAATATATATGTACATTATACATGCACATAATGTATGAATCTGCCTCTCTCCCTCTTTTTTTCTCATGTGACACAAGGCTTGCTTTTTACCGCAAGTTCTTGCTAATAGCTTTTATCTTTATAATTGTCCATATGATAACTTTAATTTTCAAGAGGGAAGGGAAAATTGTGACTTTCTATTCAAGTAAGTGAGAAGATGGATGTGAAATGTTTTGCAAATTTCAAAGCACTACATAAATGTCATTTATAGTTAACTTACTATTTTCAGGGAATGAATCAGACCGTCCATAGATGTCATGTTGTACTTGTGACACTAGGTGGAGCCAGTAAGCCTTGCACAGAAACTTCAAAGAAATCTGACACAGCAACCTGAAATAGCCCCAAAATTGGACTCAAATTAATTTTAGAGATTTACAAATAAATTGTAAACCAGTGCATTATTTGAACCAGTTATTTAATTTTATTCACTCTCTGATGAATTCTTTGCTTCAGTAGTCAGCTTATTATTTTGGAAATGAACAAGTCCTGTGCTTGTCTTTTCAGTTTTTTCCTACTTAGAAATAATTTTCAGCATTGTATTAAGACTCTATTTAAGAATTAGGATGTTAAGGTAGGTTCCTTATATAAATAGATTGTGGTTTCAAACAGTTTTGTATTTTAATGTAGTAAAATAGTAAGATTATAAAATAAAGAAGACCTGAATCTGAACATCAACCCAACACTAACCAGCCAAATGATATTGAATAAGTCACTTCCTCTCTCAAAGCCTACTTCCTCAACTGTAAAATATATACATTTAAAAACTTTTAAAACACTATAAAATATAAAAAAAATAAAAACACTTGCTTTCATAGCCTACAGGACTGCGAAGAAAGCATTTTGTGGAAAGCATGTTACAGAAATGATGATTAACTATTTAACTTTTTTGATCTGGATATTCAGTTTCATGGAAGGGGGTTCCCAATGCGTAATCTCCTTCTACTGATGGATTTTGGCAATTTTTAGGTAATGTACACTCTTGTAGAATTGTATGAGGAAACTGAGTGCTTAAGTGACTGGCTCATGTGTAACAAAGGTAGAATTCAATTCAATCAAGAGACTGGCTACACCTCTATATAACTGCCTCTTCACTTTCAATGCACAAACTCTAGATCCTCCTCTCTTCTTTATCTAGAATTTCTTACTCCAAGTTTTTGATTGATGCTAGCATTTTATCTCAAATCTGTTCACTTGTACCATGATAACAACTCTTCTCCTTCGGAGTACATTGACAGTTAAGATATTTAATAAAATTAGAACACTGCAATAATATTTATGTATCATTAGATTGTCACCTTAGGCTTTTTGTTTTATAATTAGTTTAGTGAGGCAACTAACATGTCTTTTAATTACTTTAAAATGCACTTATTACTGCTTTTCTAGTTTATATCATGGTCATTTCCCACACTCCCTTCAGACTGAATCCCCCTATGACAATGACAAATAATTACACCAAATTATCTGATAAAGAAACCACGTCTGAAAATCTATAAAATAATTGCCTATTTCTATAGAAGGAGGTCTATTCTATTATCTCTTCCCTGGACACTTCATTTTCTTATTTTTACTCATGAGTTTAACTTCCATGTACATTGTAGTCACTGTATATATAGTTCTCTTGCTTCTGTTCATTTTGTTGTATTTATAAAAATTTTCTAACGTTTCTCTGAATTTCTTCTTTTGTCATTTACTAATACACAATAAAATTGCATTCCATTCAAATATCTGAATGTTTTCTGCCATTCCCTGATCAATGGGTATAAATTTTGTTTTAACTTCTTTGCTACCACAAAGATTGTCACCATAAGGTCTCTGACAAAAATCAGTCCTTTGTTTCTGTCTTTGATTTCCTTAGATTACATACCTAGTGACAGAAACACTGAGTCAGAGCATGGGCAGTTAATTCATTCTTCTTGTACAATTTCAAACTGAAATACGGAATGGTTGTACCACTTTATAGATCCACAAATGTCTCCTCAGTGTACCTTCCTTTTCATGGCTGCTCCAACTCGATATGTCTCTGTCTCTCTCTGTCAGTCTCTCTCTCTCCTCTTTTTAATTTGTATGGAGTAAGGTAATCAGAGTTTTAAATCTTTTTTCATCATTAGTGTTTTGAAACATGTTTTCATGTGATCAATTATAGTTTGAAAATTTTCTCGGAAAACATATTGGCACATATCTATTGAACACTACCTACCTATTGGTGAATGGCTCTTGGTGTAATAAATTGATGTCAATTTTTTTATATTTTGGATGGCAGATTTTTTGGTGTGATTGATGCAAATGATTCTTCTAATTTTATTAATTCTCTTCTAATTTCATATTCATTGAATTTTATTAATACAAAAACCTTTTAATTTTATGTAGCCAAAATTGTCTATTTTACCTTTTTGGTTGCTTTGTCTGGTTATCCCCCTCCCCCAAAAGCTATGAAAAATATCTAAGCTAATTTTTAATCACATTCTTTTCTAAGTTTCCTTATAGTGTTGTATTTGGTGTAAAAATTCTGTTTAAACTAATTTCTGACAAAGCTCTTCTAGTTTTCTCAATATTTCTTGTGAAAATGGGAATATTGCTACTGGTAATTTATGTTTCTGAGTTTATTAAGCCTTGAATTTATTCTTTTGTTTTTCTTATTTCTTCTATATCTTATCTAACCTGTTCCATTGATCTACTTTTTTTTTAAAAAAATCAAGTACCAAATAGTTATGATGGTTATTGCTCTGCAAAAAGTTTGAAGTCTGGTAATGTCATATACTATGTATTTATGTATTTCCCCCATTTTGCTCCCTGATATTATAAAAAAAAATAATAGCCTGTGTAGTTTTGTTGGCATAACACTACATCTATGAAGTAGAATTATACTTTTTTTTATTATTTTGACATGACCCAACCATGAACAATGATTATGCTTTTAATTATATGAACTTTTCCTTATTCTATAAAGGATATTTTATAGACATATTCATATAATTCTTGTCATATATATGTATATATGTCTTAGCAGATTAATTCCCAGATAGTTTATTCATTTTATAGTTATTTTGAATAAAAATTATTTTCTCTTTTTCTGATTTTTGTAAAAACTAAATATGAATTGCATCTTTTCCTTACCTCTGTCTTGTAATCTATTCCTTCCTTTGAGATACGCCGTCTGCATAGATCCTTTCCTGATCCCTGAACAACTACTAGTGACCACACTTCAAAATTTCCTTGTATTTAACAATTTTAATAAGGTGTACAAAACTTGTATCATTCATTTTACAATTATGATGTACATATTTTTATATTTGCCTGTCTGTATTAGAATACAAACTCTTTGAAATTAGAGTTTTTTTGTTGTTTAGATTTGAATCCCCAATACTTAACACAGTGCTCAGAAGTGTGTAATGGTAATGCAGCAATATGTGCACAAAAATTGTGAACTTATTTTTGTCCTGTATCTTTGAATTGCAGCTATTAAGGGCTATGGCTATGAATTGTCCCAATGAGTTTTTCAGTGATAGTCTGAGACTTTCAAAATCTGAAATTATATCATCCTTCTGCAAATAAGGATAGACATCTTCTCTATGCTCACTTTTATTTTTTGTTTTTTTCTTTTGTTTTTGTTCTTTTATCATTGTAACTTGAATGTCTTGAATTGTGTCACATCATATGGAAATAAAGAACTCCTCTCTTTCTCTATAACATACATACATGCATACAAATGTGTGTACGTGTATATGTATATAGAGACATATGTATATGTGTATAAAAACGTCTAGTGTTTTTCAATTGCAAACAATGCTCCATCTTGGTTTTAGTTATATCTTTTAATCATATTAAGGGGCTTGTCAATGCCCATGCTTATTTACTCTAAATGAACACTGCATATGCAAAAAAACCTTTTTCTGCATCTGTTGAATCAGGTAAATTTTAATCTTTATTATTTATATGACTAAATACACTAATTTTTTCCTGTTCTTGTATCTCTCATAGGACTCCAACTTTATTTTAGCGAATTACTTTCTGGATACATTTTCAAAATCTTTTTGAGAGACTTATGTTTAAAATGTTTTGCATCAAGATTCATTAGAAGATTGTTCTCTAGTTTTCTATGCCTCCTTTTAATTCAGGACTAGACTTGTTGAGGAAAGAGTTTGGTGAAATGCTTTATAACTCCAATTTCTGGGAATAGTTTTGTAGCATAAGTATTAATTAAATTTATGTATTTGATATAATTCACATATAAATCCAGCTACTCTGCCTTTATTTTTTGTCCATTAGCAATTCCTTTATGAATTATTAATTTTTTCTGAAACTGGCTTTGTTATGGTCTCTATTATTTTGTAACTTTGGGTATTTAATATTTTGTGGATACCAATTTCTTTTGAATTCTAAGTTTTGCCAGCAAATAATTGGGTATGGTAATTTTAAATAATTCCTTTCCCCTCATATTGTGAATTCATCTTACATGTCTTTTATTTGAATAACTTGATTTTTTTCATGATTTTGTAGGCTGATTAATTATTTTTTATTCTTTTAAAATTAACTCTTAATATTAATCGGTTCTTTAATCTTTTTATTTAGAAGATTGTTTATTTCCCTTCAAATGATCCCTAAAATCCTTTCTAATTCTATGGAACTCTTCAAAAATAAGAGAGAACTCAGTTAAAAGAAAGATATGATGTTTCTCTTCTTAAAATCCTATAGGAATGGCAATGCTATAATCTTTGTTTTTATTTTTTAACATAGATTTCTTCCTATATGGAATTGGAAATATGAACTAAATAATTTCTATTAATAACCTACAAAGAAGAATGGATGCAATTCTTAGGGTGAAGATGGAGGATAATTTGTTACTAATCTTCTTAAAGCAATGCTTCTTCCATTCTTGTAGACTCTCATATGCCACTCTTTCCCCCCACAGGAAAAGTTTGAATACAAAACACATATACATTTTAAGTACCCGAGTCAAAGATTTCTTGCATATAATTTGGTTTTTGAGTACTCTTATTCCTAGAATCCCAGAATTTTAGGGCTGAAGGTGACATTAACTGTCTCCCAGTTTAACTCCTCAGTTGAAAAAAGAGAAATTACTACTTAGAAAAATAGTGGTTTTGCCAAGGTAGCCAAGCTACTTGGTAGCAGGACTGAGAGTGAAACTTGCTTCCTGTCCCAGATACCCCATGCCTCCATTAAATTATCTTATTTTTCAATTGAATTACAGAGAAATTGAAGACAATAAGGGGGAATAGAAATAATTTTGGTATGTTCCAAATATAGTAATTTAGGAACACTTTGTCTGGATGCTTACTTTCAAAATGGCAGGAAACACTTTTCTGAAGCAGACATTTCTGGCAAGATGTTAAATGGATATTCTTGCTCTCAAATGCACAGAAGGGTTTATTTGCTCTTCTGCGGGTGGCAAGGCAGTCAATATGCACATCTGCTTTCTTTGATCCTGATGAGATGCAGGGACATGGAGCTGCCACCTCCTTCCTCTCCTTCCCCCAATTAGCACAGGCTTAGAAAAGTGGGTCAGATGCTGATGTAATCCAGTAGTCTTTGAGTGAAATGTAATTTTTTGGATTCATAGCTAAGATCTATTCCTTAGCTCTTAGGAAGAAGCAAAATTCATTTATCCATACTCTAGGAAATACATTAAAACTTCTTTGATCTGAGTGTTTTAAGATACAGAGTGAAGTACGAGACAGATGGCAACAAAATTATGAAATGCCTCCTTTGCTGTTGTCACTAAATGAAATGCTTACCTCCCCTGTTAATGTGCTTGAGAGAGCATCAGTGTTAAGATGACTATAAACCTTTTAAACAAACACAATAATCCTGAGTCACTGAGAAACAACAGCATATTGGATAACATGACACACACTTTTCTCCAAAATAGAAATTCATTGCTGTTTATGGTCTAGTTCAGATGTGGAAAGGTTCTTGTCTTCCAAGAAATGTGGCTCTAGGCACTCAGACTTCCCCTATGAGTTTCATGTGTGCACACACACATATATACATACACATAGGCATATATGTATATATGCGTACACACATATATGTATATATGTATATACACATGTATATATATACATATATATATATATATATATATTAAAAGTCTTTACCAGGTTATCACAAGTTCTGGTAGATTCTATGAAATTAAAAAGACTTCCAGACTTTAGGCCTGACAACAGATTGGATGAATATTTTCCAGTGACTAGACTAACTTGGTTTGAGAGGCTCATTGCCAGATTAATTTAAAAGTAATGATTTTTTTAAGCTATTGCAACCCACAGAAATCTACTAAGACACAGAAATATGTGTCACTGGAAATCAAACATCCAATTTAATATAACTGTGAATCCTAAAAATATTGAAGCAACATGATTGAAGTTTTCCAAAGCAGTCTTCCACCAAGGCCTCATTATGGTAGAGGTAATATAGCCAGAGGTTATGCTAATAGAGGACAAATCTTGGCAGATCTAACAAGGTAGAAAACATGCAAAATCATATTGATTGTATCTCTAAAATATGTCTCATATCCTTTCCCTTCTCTTCTCTCCTCATGCTGTCGTTTAGTTTATTCCTTCCTCTCTTCTCATCTGGCCTATTGTCATATTCTCTTAATAGGTCTTTTTGCCCCTAAACTCTTCCAACTCCAATTCATCTTCCATATAATAGGTAAAGTGATTTTTTCCAAAATGGTCATGTCATTCCTTCTCTTACTTATCAATCCTTAGTAATTCCTTATTGTTTCTGAGATCAAATATAAATCCCTTTGTCAGCAGTTTGCTGGTGAATTTTTAATAACTAGCTTTCTGGAGAAAAATGTAGACATGAAACACTTTTAAGTTTAATCTTCAATACTAACATTTCCTCCATAACTTTCTAAGTTTAGAAAAGTAACCAAACAACAAATTAAACCTTGATTTGTATGATTTGCTCATTTCTGAAGTATAAATATTCTCACTGAAAATGCAGCAATTGCTATTTGAGCTGGCTTTAGCATACTCTTGTAAAAACCCCTTCACCAACTGCCTCCAAGATGAGTTTGTATTATGTAGAAAGGGAAAAAGAAGAATGCTGTATCTTTTCTTTATATTTGCAACTAAATTTTAGAATTAAACTTAATTCTATTATAAACTGAGTAGTCACATCTACTGTCCTTCATGTGTATTTTTTCCTTTTTCCTTTCCCAGAATATTGACAAGGCCTTTAATAACACATTTTTTTTGACACAAGTGGCCTTCTTATAATGAAGTAATATTTGATAACTGATATTTTCCTACAGATAAAGTCAGATCTAAATAATTGGAAAAGCATCAGTTGCTCATGGGTAGGCTAAGCTAATATAATAAAAATGATAGTTATATGTAAATTAATTTACTTTTTCAGTGGCATACAGGTCAAACTACCAAAATTATTTTATAAAGCTAGAAAAAAATATTAAAATTCATCTGAAAGAACAAAAGGATATTAAGGGGATTAATGAAAAGAAATGTTATGAAAGGTGGTCTGGCCATACCAGATATTAAATTGTATTGTAAAGCAGTTATCCTCAAAACCACTTGGTACTGACATAGAGGGATATATCAGTGGAATAGGTTAGGCACACAAAAAACAGTAGTCAATGGTTATGGCAGTCCACTGTTTGATAAACCCAAGGACCCCAACTTCTGAGATAAGAACGCACTGTTTGACAAAAACTGCTGGGAAAACTGGAAAACAGTGTGACAGTAACTGGTCATAGACCAATATCTTGGTCATAGACTAACATCTGACACCTTATACCAGAATAAAATCCAAATGGATAAATGAAATAGGTGTAAAGTCTGATACTATAAACAAATTAGTCGAGCAAGGAATAGTTCATCTGTCCGATTTATGGAGAACAGAGGAACTTTTGACCAAACAAGAGAAAGAGAACATTATGAAATGCAAAATGGATAATTTTGATTACATTAAATTGAAAAGTTTTTGTGCAAACCCAGTGCAACCAAGATTAGGAAAGAAGCATAAAATTGGGAAAGAATTTTTGCAACTAGTGTCTGTGATAAAGATCTTATTTCTAAAATATATAATGAATTGAGTCAAATTTGTAAGAATACAAGTCATTGCCCAATTGATAAATAATCAAGGGATATGAACAGGTAGTTTTCAGAGAAGAAATTAAAGCCATCTATAGTCATATGAAAAATGCTCAAAGTCAGTATTGATTAGAGAGATGCAAATCAAGACATCTCTCAGGTACCACATCACACCTATCAGATTGGCTAATATGACAAAACAGGAAGATGATAAATGTTAGAGAAGATGTGGGAAAGTTAGAACACTAATTCATTGTTGGTGGAGCTGTGAGCTGATCCAGCCATTCTGGAGAGCAATTTAGTATTATGCCCAAAGGGCTATAAAAATATTCATACCCTTTAATCCAACAATTTTGCTTCTAGGGCAATAACCCAAAGAGATCATAAAAATGGGAAAAAGTCTCACATGTACAAAAATATTTATAGCAACTCTTTTTGTGGTGACCAAATGCTGAAAATTGAGGGGATGTCCATCAGTTGGGGAATGGCTGAACAAGTTGTGGTATATGAATATAATGGAATAATATTGTGCTATGAGAAATGATGAGCAGGTAGACTTCAAGAAAACCTGGAAAGAATTATATGAACTTATGTTTAGTGGAGTGAGCAGAACCAGAAGAACATTATACACACAGTAATAGCCAATGAGTGTGAGGACTGATTTTGATAGACTTAGCCCTTCTCAGCACTTTTCCAAAAGACTCATGAAGCAAAATACAATCCACGTCCAGAAAAAGAACTATGGAGTTGGAAAGCAGAATGAAGCAGACTATTTTCTTTTGTGTTATGTTTCATTGTGCTTTATGTTGTTTTTCTCATGCTTTCTCCCATTTGTTATGGTCTTCTATTCAACATTAACAATGTATAAATATATTTAATAGGAATTTAGAGACTGTATAAGATTGCATACCATCTTTGGGAAGGAGAGGGGAAAGAGAAGGAGAAAATTTCAAACTTAAGGAAGTGAATGTTAAAAACTGAAAAAAAAATCAATAAATTTGAAAAAAAATAAATTGAGTAGGAAAGAAAGGTGCCTGGACCTACCAGATCTCAAACTTTATTATCAAGGAAAAGTAATGAAAACCATCTGATGCTGGGCAAGAAATATCTTGATGAGTGAAACAGATTATGAACACAGTATTAAAGTACTCAATAAATCCAAAGATTTAAGTTACTAAGGTTAGGCCACAGTATTTGACAAAACAGAAGGAAATCTTTCACAAAATTAACTTTATTAGACCAATATCTCATATTATACATTAATATAAACTTAATTGGATATATGACAGTCATAAAAAGTTGCATCATAAATTAAAGGAGTAAGGAAAAGATTACCTTTCAGATCTATGGAAACAGGGAAGAGATTATGCAAGACAAAAGATAAACAAGTTTATATAAGATATGAGAAGATAATTTTGAGTAAGTGAAATTATAAAAAATATTTTTGTACAAATAAAACTAATGTAGTTAAACTTAGAAGAAATATAGTTAACTACGCCAATTTTCTGTAATAAAATTTCATATTCAAGATATGTAAGGAAATGATTTAAACTTATAAAAAAACTAATCTCAAGAAGATAGTCAAAAGATGAGAAAAAGTTTTTAAAGGGAGAAACCCAAACTGTCAATAAACATGAGGAAAAAATGCTCCAAATCACTAATAAGTAAAGAAATACAAATTAAAGAAACTCTGAGATTCCATCTCCCATCTCTTAGATTGACAAAGATGACAAAGGAGAGAAATGGCATTTGTTGGAAAGACTGAGGCAAAGCAAATACAAGCACTGTAGGTAGAACTGTAAATTGAACTAATATTGGAAAGCTATTTGCAATTATGTTAAAAAGAAATCACTAAATTGTTCCAACTCTTTGTTTCAACAATGCAAAGCCTATGCTCAAAGAGATCAAAGAAAGAAGAACCCAAATGTACAAAAATATTTGTAGTATCTCTTTTCCTAGTAGCCCTAAACTAGAAACTAAAGAAATGCCCACACCCTGAGAAGTTGCTAAACAAATTATGGCCTATAAATATAATGGAATAAATTTTATGCCATAAAAAGTGATGAAATTAACAGTTTCATAGGAAACAAAAAACAAAAAAAGACCTCTATGAACTGAACTAGAGTGAAATGAGGAGTAGGAGGACAATTTATATAAAGACAATAAGATTATAAAAAACAAGTACTTTGAAATACATTAGAACTCTGATCAATGCAATGAAAATCCACACCTATAAAGGGCTGCCAGAGAGATGGTAGATTTAAAATAAACAATGAGACACACATTTTTGGACAGAGAAATTGTGAGAAAATCCTTTACCTGATCTGACCCTTAAATCTGTGATCTGTTGTCTTTTTGTCTAGCACAACAGTTAACTTTTTAACAGTTAACATTGCCTAGAAAATTCCAACGCGCTAACTCCTCCTTCCCTTTTCTGGTGCCAGATGAAAGATAGGAGATTCCTTCAGAGAGAGCTGGAAGTCTCTGCCTTGCAACTCCAAACTTGACTGAAGCATGGAATTTATTTTTAATATTTCATTAAAAACTTTTATTCTTGTTTTTGTTCTTTCATATTTTGTTTTATTTTGATTGGCAGGTGAGATTCAAAAAAGACAACTTTTCTTTGAGAGCTTTTTTGACAACTTTTACTCAGAGATGGACCCTCTTCAGTCATATGGACCTGCAGACTAGGAAAAAGAAATGACCTTTGGATTTTTGTTTTTCACATTCAGGTTTGTAGCTTTTTCCACTGATGAGACTGTGTACCAAAGGAAAGTCCCACATAAGAAATTCCCTTTTTATGAACAGCACTCAAGCTCTCTCTCCTTAAATGTGTCTACAATTTGGGAGTAACAGTCAATGCTGTCTTTGATAATGCACATAATTAAAAAGTTCCTTCAGTACTTAATTAAGCCAGAAAAAATTGGCTGCTTGCTCAAATTAATGTTTACAGATTTCCTTTTAAATCTTCTAGCATTAGCTAAGTGGAAGACCAGTATTAAGCCTAAGCTTTTTGAAAATTTTAGGGAAAAATAAATTTACCTTTTAAAAATATAATTTATACAAAATAGGTAAAAAAGATAAATTTTAAGAACCAGTAATCCAGATCTAAATATGAAGAAGAAACAGAACTAGAATCTGACCACTTGCAGATATCTAGTATCAATCACATTCCTTTTGTTCACATCTTCTTTGTAAATAGTGTGTGGAGTCCAAGAGAGAAAAATAGTATCAGATGAGATAGAGAAAAGACATAATTAGCAGTCATAACCATGAGTATGAACGGGTTGAAATCAGTTGTAAGAATGAGGTAGCAGAATGAATTAAAAAATAGAATCCTATGAATGTTTCCAGCCAGGAACAAACCTGTAACATTACAAATCACAGAATTGAAATAAGAGACTAGATTAGAATTTATGATGCCTCGAGAGAATGTTTTTAATGGCTATACAACATTATGTTTTAAGTTACCGTAGACAAGACAATAATATCAATGCTTAACATATATATATATATATATACATATATATATGTGTGTGTGTATATATACATATATGTAATGTCATAGCTTCTAAGTACTAGATAGAAATATTATTTAAATCATTGACAGAAATAGACAAATGAAAGTATTTGGGAATCTTAATATGTTTGTTTCAGACTAAGGCAAACCTAACAAAAATATAAGCAAGAAAGAAATTTTAGAACACACACACACACATACACACACATATGTGAATTAGCCCTTTGGTGATAAATCAATGGACTTCTAGTTTTTCTTTTGCTCTGTATCATTTCCTCCTGCATCATCTAAGCTCTCTATATTCCAAGGTTGGTGACATCCATCTCATTCCATCAATTTTTACCTGAAGAGCCCTAAGTGCTGACTCTGTATTTATAAAAGTACTGAGAATGGATAACATCAAGTGAAACTACTTAAGTTTCAAAGAGGAGAATATGGAGACAAAGATAGAGGGATCTTTTATTTCTCTTTTTTTTTGCATTAATTTTTCCCCAGTTACATGTCCAGAAAATTTTTAGCATTTACTTTTACAAGATTTTGAGTTCCAATTTTTCTCTGTTCCTCCCCTCCCCTCTTCTAAAAATGGTAGGCAGTATTATACAGTTTATACATGTGTTATCATATAAACACATTCCCGTATTAGTCACAGTTGTGAAGAATGAAACAGATCAGAAGGGGAAAAACATGATAAAGGATAGAGAAAATGAAAAAATTATGCTTTGATCTTCATGCAGAGTCCACCAGTCCTTCATCTGGATATAGATGGAATTTTCCATCCTGAGTCCTTTGTACTTGTCTTGGGTCGTTGCTGAGAAGAGCTGAGTCCCAGTTGATCATCACACAAAGTTGCTGATACTGCATACAAAGTTTTGCTGGTTCTGCTCATTTCGCTTTGCAACATTTGGTATAAATCTTTCCGGGATTTTCTCAAATCTGACTCTCCAACATTTCTTATTGCATAATCCATTCCATTCATATACCACAACTTGTTCAGCCATTCCCCATTTCGTAGGCATCCCCTCAGTTTCCAATATTTCGCCATCACAAAATGGACTGCTATAAATATTTTTTGCACACGTAGGTCCTTTCCCCTTTTTTATGATCTCTTTGGGATACAGACATCGTAATGATATTGCTGGATTAAAGGGTATGCACAGATTTATAGTTCTTTGGGCATAGTTCCAAATTGCTCTCCAGAGTGGTTTGATCAGTTCACAACTCCACTAACAATGCACCAACGTCCCAATTTCCCCACATTCTCTCCAACATTTATCATTTTCCCTTTTTGTCATATTACCCAGTCTGATACATGTGAGTTAGTAACTCAATTGTTTTAATTTGTGTTTCTCTAATCCAATGTGATTCAGAGCACTTCTTGCCCTGTGTACAGATAGCTTTAATTTCTTCGTCTAAAACCTGTCTGTTTATAATCTTTGACCATTTATCAACTGGGGAAATGCTTGTATTGTTATAAATTTGACTCAGTTCTCTATATATTTGAGAAATGAGGCCTTTATCAAAGACACCTGCTGTAGAGATTGTTCCCCAGCTTTCTGCTTTCCATATAATCTTGGTTGCATTGATTTTGTTTTCACAAAGGCTTTTTAATTTCATAGAATCAAAATTATTTTATTCATTTCAGATATATAGATTTTATTTATTTATCTTTCTCTCCATATTCTCCTCTTTGAAGCTTAAGTAGTTTCATTTGTTGTTATCTATTTCCAGTAGATTACCTAAATATATATTATTCTCAGTAGATTATCTAAATTTAGATATTTAGATAAAAATATTAGATATTTATGTATTTTAAGTAATACTCTCTATCTCTTGTTTGGTCATGAATTCTTCCCCTCCCCATATATCTGACAAGTAGAATATTCCTAACATATTGCAGGATGCTGGCTTTTGATCTTCTTTCCTGTCTGCTTCCATTTTATGGGAGAGTTTATCCTATTCACATTCACAGTTATGGTTACTATTTCTGTATTTCCCTCTTTCCAATTCTTCCTCCTGTTTCTCTTCTTTTCATCCTTTTTCTCCTCACAATGTTTTGCTTCTTTCTACTGCCTCTCCTGATTTGCCCTCCCTTCTGTCAATCTGCACTCCACCCCTTATTTGATCTCCTCCCCTCCTACTTCCCTGTCAGGTAAGATAAGATTTTTATATTCACTTGATCGTGTCCATACATAAGAGAGTAAAGTTTGAGTTATGTTCATTACTAGGTCTTTTGCACCTCTTCCTGTGAAATAATTTGCTCCATTCTACCTCTCCTTTCCATTGTACTCTACTTTCTCATTCCTTATTTTTTCATGTCATCCCCTCAAATTCACCTTATATCTGCACTCTGTTTTTAGGTATATTCTATCTAACTGTACTTACTAGTAAAAATATAATTTTTAGGAATTACAAATATAATCTTCCCATGTTGGGATATAAATAGTTTAGCTCTCTTGAATCCCTTATTGTTTCTTTTCCCTTTTTACCTATTTTTGCTTCTCTTGTGTCTTGATATTGGAAGTCAAACTTTTTATTTAATTCTGGTCTTCTCTTTGTGAAAACTTAAAATCCTATTCTGTTGAATGACAATTCTCCCCCCTTTGATGTATTATGAGTGATTTTGCTGCTTAAGGGATTCTTGGTTGTAATCCTAGCTACTTTGCCTTCTGGAATATCATATTCCATGACTTCTGCTTCTTTAATGTTGCAGCTACCAAGTCCTGCATAATCCTGATTGTGACTCCCCAATATTTGAATTATTTCTTTCTGGCCACTTGTAGTATGTTTCTTTTACCTCATAGTTCTGAAACTTGACTCTAACAATTCTTAAAGTTTGTTTAGGGAGGAATCTCTTTCCTTTGGTGATCAGTGGATTATTTCAATGCCTATCTTGTCTCCCTTTTCCAGGACATCAGGGAAGTTTTTCTTGAAAGATATTGTCCAGGTCATCCTTCTGATAATGAATTTCAGCTATTTCTGATATTGTCTCTCCTGGATCTATTTTCTAGGTCAGTCGTTTTTTTTTCTATGAAGTATTTATATTTTCTTCCATTTCTTTCATTCTTTTGATTTTTATTTGATTGATTCTTGTTGTCTCATAAGGTAATTTCCTTCCACTTGTCCAATTCTAACTTTTAAGGTACTGTTTTCCTCATTAGCTTTTGTATTTCCTCCTGCCCCCACCCCCAACCTCCCATCTGATCAATTGTATTCTTTAAGGAGTTCTTCAGTGGATTTTGGTATCTCTTTTTCCATTTGATCAATTCCACTTTTTAAGCAGTTTTTCAAGCTGTGGACTTTTTGTTTTTCATAATTCTTTTGCATCACTGTGATTTCTTTCCTCAATTTTCTTTTACATCTCTTATATGATTTTTAAACTCTTTTTTGAGCTCTTCCTTGTGTTCTTTTTGGGTTTGAGACCACTTCCTGTTTTTCTTTGGAGTTTTGCCCATAGGTGTTTTGAGATTGTTACCCTCTTCTGAGTTTGTGTCTTGATCTTCCCTGCTACCATAATAACGTTCTATAGTCAGACCCTTTTTTGTTATTTTTTTGCTCATTTTGGGGGGAAGGGTTTTTTCCTTTCTTTTTAATTTGAGTTTTATTCCCAGGGTAAAGGGAGTATTGTCTTAGGCTTCTTGATCCAGTGACTACAGACCCTAGCTGTTTATCTGGTGATGCACTGATGTTGCCCTGAGGTCCACAAGGAACCCTTATATCTGGGGCTATGATAAGGAAGGGGGGTGGTGCTTCTGGAGGCTGTAAGGGTCTGGAACCTTATCTTGTACTGATCTGTGGTCCTAGTGGTAGTGGTATGTGTTGGAGCCTAGCGGGTTTTTCTACATATCCCTGGGGCTGCACTGAAGCACATGGAGATCTGGCCCCTGGGAGGATACCTGTTTATTTTGGGCTACATTGAAGCATATGGAGTTCTGGACTACTTCCTGAACATACTGGTGGATATCTGCCCTCCCTGGGCTATGATGAAGCACATGGTGATTAGTAGAGATGGAGACTACCAGTTTCCCTGGTTATGTTAAGGCATGTGGGGGGGTACTGGTGTTGGTGTATGCCTGCTCCACCACACTGGAGGTCAGGATCTTCCATTGGTTTGCTGAGGTGGGGCTTACTGCTGTCTTGTTGGGATACTTTCTGTCCTGGAATGTGCTTCTCTTTTTCCCAAGTGAGATGGACCTTTTTTGTCAATTCTCCAAGTCTTCCAGGAAAAAAAGACTGTTCTACCCCATCTTTATGCTGGCTCCAGTATTGCCAGATTTGTTCTGAGGTGCTATTTTATGGTTGTTGGAGGTGAATTGGAGAGCTACAGTAATTTATTGCTTACTCCACCATCTTGGCTCCCTATTTTTTTTAGCTTAAATAACTCTATTATAAAAAAAAATCTTGCATTTTGGTGTAAACTGAACAATCAAATTTTAAGGGCAAGCAAAGTAGGATCTTTTGCTGTTTGGGTTTTACAAAAGTGCCTCTGAATAATGTGATTAAGGAGGATCTTTCCCATTTATTGTCTGGCCTGAGAAGATTTGTAGGGAGGCCTGTGCCTTTTGTTAATGAGACACTGGTTCTCAAAGGATATGATGTCCTCTGGTTCTAAAAAGTGTATAAAGACTCTGAGGTGTGGATTTTATTTTTGGGCTTACTGACTAGAAGTGATTGTTTGGTCAGATGAGGATTCTGGGAAGCTGCTAAGGAGCCCACCAGCTTTGAAAACCCAGATATCAGTCCTTCCCTCTCTGGTAACTGTGGTCAGACAGCTGGGCTTGTCTGTTGATGGTTAGGCAGAGGAGGCCATGTCTGTTGATCTTTGATTTCTCTGTAGTTTTTTTTGAAATTCAGGGTGCCGACTCCCTTGAACTAGATGAATGATATATATGCTTGGTTAAAGGAATGATATGTGTGCTTGATTAAAGTAATTGTTAACTCCTCAAAAGTTATCTTTCCTTTTATGAATGCATATCTAAGAACCTGTGATAGCAGCCCTCCTTTTGTATGTTGGAGAGCTTACTATTGCACAAATTTAATTCCTTTTGCTTATTTCCCCCTTCTTTACAAGTCTTTTTTGCAAGAAATGTCTTGACTCATTGATGTTTGTATCATTGTCCCAAATTTTGGAACTTTGTTCATGCATAGGGTAGCATGGTTTGGAAGTGGCAGTTGAGAAATTAGGTAGAGACCTTAGAGGCCTATTTCTGCCCAAGAAAAGATGGAAATTATCCTCTCAGATTCTTATATCTTGGTGCAGAGACCAAAGTTCTGATGCACGTGCTGAGGTGGAGATAAGGTTGATCAATAGGATTAAAGGAAACATAGTTTGGTAATGGTGGCCAGAAAGTGATATAAAAGCCTAGTTCTAGGAAAGATAAATTTAAAGTTTACCTATTAGAAGCTATCATTTTAACTTCTTCCTTTAACTAATTAAGGGTAAGCCATCTGTCCCAAACCTCTATCTTAAATAATTCACTTTCATTAAATAAACATTTGTTAAGTACCTACTAAGTGCTAGGCACTGTGCTAAATACTAAAGATACAAATAAAAAGGGAAAGATAGGCCCTGCCTTTAAGGAGCTTAAAATCTAATGTGGGAGTTTCAGTTTCAGTTAGAAATAATCAACAATTCACAAATTACATAACTTCAGAATAATTTCAGGGAACTACTCTTTCAACAAATCAAAAAGGACTATGTGAAGTTCCTTGACTTTTATCACCAAGTTTCTCTTTGGTTTCCTATGCATAGAAACTGGAAATGTAAAGGTAAAGAACAAACCTTCTAGGAGGTGATTGCTTAAAATTCATGCATTTATTATTATATGTGCTCAGCAAAAAGCTTTCAGATGTCCTTCATATATATTCAGTTCATAATGTTCAACTCTTCAAAATATTAAACATTTCCCCCAACATAGTAATTCTACTTCAAATGTATTTCTTGAAATTAGCATATAAGGGTCCTAAATACATGGACTTCCAGGTCTGAAAGAGACATGAAATATTTATCTTGCCCCTTTATTTGCTTTAATATAGATCAAATCAATAAATATAATATACCCTATTTCTTCAGACAAAAATGTCCTAAAACTGCTTTTACCAACATGTTTTTGAGAAAAGAACCTAATCTCCATTCCACAATAATTTTTTCATATCCAGATTATTAATTCTGAGAACCTTAAATAAAAATTGATCATCCAAAGAACTGCATAGTGATGAATATTCAAATTGAAGCAGTTACAAAGCCAAGCAGATTATCGAGATTATCTGATTGCTGTGCTACACCTCTAACACCTCATATTAAAAAATAACATTAAACATTTGACTGTATCAATGTGAATGTGGAATTCTTTCTGTAGTGTTTTGGGTTAGAAATGAAATACTAGGTGGTCCAGTGGAGAGAACACTAATGAAATGTCAGGTAGCCTAATACATAGAGCACTGAACTTGAAGTTTTGAATTCAAATCCAGACTCACACAATTATTAACCCTGGGCTAATCACTTAAATTCTTTTGGTATAAGTTACTAGCACTTATGACTGCAGCATTGCTATGAAGATAAAATGAGATTAATTTTTATAAAGTGCTTTGCAAACTTTAAAGCACTACATAAATGTAATTGAGTCTTTCACCTTTAGCAAAGATGGTTGCTCTCCTCAAGACTCTCAGTAAATATCTAGACAGCTTAATTCAACTCATTATTTAGCCTTCTCGGCCAATGGTATGAAGTTTTCTTTAGCTTTCTTCTATCAACTTTCTCAGTACCTAAGAGGTCCTTCCTCTCAGATAAGTTGCATAAGAAGTTAAAGAGACCAAGATTAAGTCCATTTTGAAATCTCATTAAAACTATTTTATTTTGATCTCCTGATTTTTGTTCTTCTCTTAAAATTTGTTTTTTTAACTGTCTTGTTTTCCACTCTCTCTTCAGTCTCAGTCCAACTCTTACTTAAAGTAAGAAATAGTAATTATACTACATACTATTGTAGTTATTAGTTCGTATATCACATAGCTGAGGAAAATGTCCTTGGGGAACTACTTATTTCTGTAGCCTAAAAGAAGTTGACTAATACTTCTTTTATTAAAACATTATTTATTTTTAGTTTTCAACATTCATTTCCACAAGATTTTGAGTTCCAAATTTTCTCCCCATCTCTCCTCTCCACCCATCCTAGACAGCATGCATTCTGATTACCTCTTCCCCCAATTTGCCCTCCTTCTATCACACCCCTTCCTTCCCTTGTCCCCATTTCTTCCACTTTTTTGGAGGACAAGATAGATTTCTATACCCCTTTACCTGTATATGTTATTTCCCAGCTGTACACAAAAGAATTCTTAACATTTGTTCCTAAAATTTTGAGTTCCAGCTTCTCTTTCTTCCTCTCTCCCCACCCACCCCCACTGAGAAAGCAATCATTTTAATATAGGTTATGTATGTGTAGTTTTTCCAAATGACTTTGCTAATAGTCACTGTTGTGTAAGGCTAACTATATTTCCCTCCATCCTATCTCGCTCATTTCTTCTATTCTCTCTTTTGACTTTTATCCCTCCCCTAGAGTGTTTACTTCTAATTGCTCCCTCTTCCCATTTGCCCTCTCACCCTGCTTATCCCCTCCTCCCCCATTTTCCTGTAGTATAAGATCGGTTTTCATACCAGATTGAGTATGTATGTTGTTCCTTCCTTGAGCCAAATGTAATGAGAGCGAGCTTCACTTTTTCCCTCTCACCTCTCCCCTTTCCCCTCTATTGAAAAAACTTTTTCTTGCCTCTTCTTTGAGAGATAATTTACCCCATTCCATTTCTCCCTTTCTCTTCCCAATCTATTCCTCTCTCACCCCTTAATTTTATTTTTTTAGATATGATTCCTTCCTATTCAACTCACCCTGTGCTCTCTCTCTCTCTCTCTCTCTCTCTCTCTCTCTCTCTCTCTCTCCCTCTCTCTCTCCCTCTCTCTCTCATATATGTGTATGTGTGTGTGTGTGTGTATAATCCCTCCAACTCTCCAGATATTAAGAAAAGTTTCAAGAGTTACAAATATTATCTTTCCATGTAGGAATGTAAACAGTTAAACACTAGTAAATCCCTTGTGATTTCTCTTTCCTGTCTACCTTTTCATGATACTCTTGATTTGTGTGTTTTGAAGTCAAATTTTATTAAGTTTTACACATTAAAATTAATGTTATCACCTTTAAAACTGTTACTTTACTAGGCAATGCACTTATTCCAGTGATGCCAGCACTATTCACAAAACAATTTGGAAGTCTTTTTTGGGAACTGGATTTCAGAGTGGCAGGAATTTTGAATATACTTGATAGTGCAAAATATTGTTACTTTAATAATGAACCTAATTTTAGTCTCACAACAATTGAAAAAGAAATAAAGGAAATTATCAGAAATTATTTTGTTCATTCATATGCTGACAATAATGATAACTTTGAGGAAATAGGTAAGCTCTCACAACAATTGAAAAAGAAATAAAGGAAATTATCAGAAATTATTTTGTTCATTCATATGCTGACAATAATGATAACTTTGAGGAAATAGGTAAGCATTTATGAAAGTATGAACTATTACCAAAATTATAAATGACTATTTAAATGACTAATTTTAGAAAAAAATTCAATAAACCAGAAATGAAATCCCAAAGTAAACAAAGAAACAAACTCCAGGATCAGGTAAATTTACAAAAGAGTTTTATCAAACATTTAAAAAAAATACAGTGGATCCTAATACTACAAAAACTTTATACCAAAATAAGAAATTAAAGTACCCTTTCAATCTCATTTTATGCCATAAATGTGAGTTTCATATACAAGTCAGGAAGAGACAAAGGAAAAGTAAAGACCAATATAACTGATGAATATTGATGAAAAAAATTTATGTAAAGTAAATATCAGGACATGATCCACAACAGTGTATTGGAAAGGTTAAACAACTGATCAAGTTTTGTTTGTATTAGTTATATAGCAGTGGTTCAATGTCAGAAAGATAAATAAAATTAATAATAGATAATGCAAAACTATATAGATATAATATATCCTGGATATAAAAGACAATATACACAAAAGTCATAGATATAAAAGATACTTCAAAGCCATCTAGCCACAAGACAGTAGATAATTTTAGCCACATGATAATATTGACATATATTGAAAAGTGTTTCAATAAAATCCAATATGCATTATTATTAAAAAGTATAGAAGTCATTGAAATTAAAAGACATTTCCTTGATGTCTATTTATATTTTAAAGCAAATGTTATTTGTAATGGAGAAAAGTTAGAAGTTTCCAATAAAAAAAGAAGTAAATGAAGTAGACCTATTGTCATCACTACTGCTTAATATAATGCTGGAATCACCAGTTATGCCAATAAGAAAAGAAAAAGAAACTGAAAGAATAACTATTGACAAAAAATAAAGTTGTTTCTTTTCACAGATAACATGGTGGCATACTTATTGATCTCTAGAGAATTAACTAAAATTAATTGAAATAATAATTTCCTTAAAGTTCCAGGATATAAAATAAATCCATATAAAATCATTAGTATTCCTACAAATCGCTAACAAAAACTAGCAAGGAGACCTAGAAAGAAAAAAATCTATTAAAATAACTACAGAAACTATGAAATGTGTGGGTGTGTATCTAATGAGATTCACCTAGGAAATGTATGAATCCAACTAAAAAACTCTCTTTGGAGAAATAAGGACAGGTCTAAATAATTGAAATGTTAATTTTTCCTAGGTAGGTTGATCCAACATAATAAAAATATAACACCAAAATTAATTCACGGCATTACCAAAGTACCAAGGAAACATTTTTATAGAGCTATAAAAATAGCAAAATTCATATGGAGGAACACAAAAAGCTCAAGAAATGATAATCATGGAGAAAAAAGTGGAAGCAGAGGAACTTCAAACTACACTATCAGCAGTAATCATTAAAATGAGAGAGAGAGAGAGAGAGAGAGAGAGAGAGAGAGAGAGAGAGGGAGAGGAGAAAAAGAGAGAGGGGGAGGGAGAGTGGAAGAGAGAGAGAGAGAGAGAGAGAGAGAGAGAGAGAGAGAGAGAGAGAGGAGAGAGAGAGAGAGAGAGAGCGCACAATTAATGAAGTGGATCAGATATACAACACAGAGAAGTAAACACAGTAGCATAATGTTCAATTAAACTCCAGTTACTTGGAAAATGACTCATTATATGAAAAAAAAACTACTGGGTAAATTGAACAATTGTCTGGCAGATGCTAAATTTAGACTAACATGTACTATCACATATCAAAATAAGTTCCAATGTGATCTACATATAAAAAAATCACATCATAAAATAGCGTGTGGATGAATTTACTTTCAGATCTATGGCTAGGGGAAGAGTTATGACTAATCAAGTGATAGAGGATCACACAATTAATCTGTCAATTCTGATTACACAAAATTAAAATGATTTTGTACAAAGAAATTCAATATAGTTAAAGTTAAAAGCAAAACAGGTAATGGGAAAAATTCTTTGCAGCAAGTTTTTCATATTAACTCTATGTGGAATTGATTTAAACTTAGAATAATAAGGGACATCTCACAAAAGGTAAATAGTGAAGGGATGTGGACAATTTTCAAACAAAGAGTCTAAGTTGTCCAAAATCATATAAAAAAGAAACAAATCACTAATAAATAGAGAAATCCATATTAAAGCAAATTTGAGGATCTACCTCATATCTATTATACTGACAAAGATGACAAAAGAGGAAACTACTGAATTTTGGAGGGACTGTGGGAAAATGGTATAATAATTCACTGTGGGTGGTCCTTAAATTGGTCTGGTCATTCTGGAAAGTAATTCAGAATTATGCTACAAGTTACTAAATTGTTACTCATTCCCTCTAATCTACCTCTACTACGCCACAAAGAAACCAAATAAAGAGGAATGTGACCTACACATAGAAAAATATTCATAGCAGCTCTTTATATTGTAGCCAAAAATAATTGAAACTAAGATGGTTTCTGTTAGAGAGTAACTAAACAAATTATGACATATGAATGTAAAGGAATATCATTGCGCCATAGGATGAAATGAATCTATTACAATGTCACTGAAATTGGTGCCTAGCCTCCTTAGGGTAGTGACTTTGAAAGACAATACTCATTGGGACGTATATATTCTGATATTTTTTAAATGTTTCATTATTTTGCTAAGGCAATATGGCATAGTGGATGGAAAGCTGAATTAGATGACAAAAAAACTGAGTTCAAAATCTACTTCTGATACTTACTAGCTATTTGCTCCTAGACATAACACTTAACCACTGTGTGTGTGTGTGTGTGTAAGCTAACTGTTTAGGATTTATTTACTAAGTGATGATTTACTTAGTAAATACTTGATAATTATTAAGTGACTTGCAGTGGTGGAAGGAGTTCCCACACTGGGAATTTCCCAGGCTAATGAAATTACAATTGCTACTTTAAGGTGATACCAGTTTATCATTAACTGAATTATCATTGCAAAACATCAATAAGTATACTTGACCATTTTTATAATATCATTCTGGGTTCTTCTCACCCATGGGGCCATGCTATAATATTGCTCTGATCCTCTTACACAGGATATAAGACATAGTTGAGCTACAACTTTTCTCCTTAGCAGTTTCATTAACATTTAACCAGAATTCTGTAGTTTGTTCTTTGTTGCAAAAAAAAGAAAACTCCTTTAATAGCATAATAATTCAACCAACAATAAAAATAATGAACCATGTGTTTTTACTAATAGGTGCAGGAAAAAGACTGTTTTAAAATATATCTCCCCAATGAGAATATAATAATCTTCTTTTAGCACAACAGAAAGCATGACATTGAATACATGAATTTGGGAGTTAATGTAATGGGGAAATCATAGGACTTGTCCACATCAAAATAGGGCTTTAACAAGATTGCCCACTCCCACTATGCTTATCTAACATAGTTCTAGAAATGTCTTATAATTTTAGACAATATGGAGTAGAGTCTGAAACTGTAATTTCATTGGAGTAGCAAGCTCCCAGATTAGGAACTACCTCAACCAAGACAAAATAACTCTGAGTCCACTTAACATCCAGCAAATTGGCAAAGATGATAAAAGACATAACTTAATACTAATAAGTTTGTGCTAAAGTATATGTACTGTATTACAATACTGGTGGAGTTATGAACTGTTTGACTCTTGTCAAACTACTATACAAAAAATTGTATAGTAAATTTAAAAACGTTTCCCTACAGCACAGTTAAGATTGCAACTGTGACTATGCTTTTTATTCAAATATGTTGCCCACAAACATATGTCATCCTAATTTTCTGAATAATGGTAAAGAAAAAGCATAAATAGAAGAATCATTCTTTGTATCCTAAACTTTAGAAAATTTTTAATCTCCATAAAATAAACTCCTAACCTTCAAGGAAGCATTTGTATCTCCTTTTTTAACATAGGGAAAACATATCTGTAGCCCTTAGTTTATATATTGTATAAAGTCACAATTTTTGCATACTTTGCCCATCATAGAAACTTAGTGAATATTTTATCAATTACATATTTTTTAAATTCCTGAAACAGAATAAATTATCTATCGAACATCAGAATATATGATGATGATGATGGTGATTATATGATGGTAATAGCTAGAATTTATGACACATTTTAGGTTTTAAAAAAAGTCTAGCATGGGTAATCTCATTTGATTCTCACAAAATTCTTATGAGGGAGAAGTTTTATTATCTTCATTTTGGAAATGAGGAACTGGGGTTAAGGGTGGATAAATAACTTACCCAGGTCATACATCTGATAAGTTTCTAAGTGCTTCTCAGCACATAGCAAACCCTACATTCAAAATCTTGACCATCACCAAAATTCTCTCCTGTTTCTGTGTTTTCCACTAGATATTGGCAATCCCACCTCAGATTAAGTTAAAAATCATTGCTACATATCAAAATGAAAATTAACGATACAACGCTGACAATAACAACTTTCTATTACCACAGACTCAATATCTCAAATGGTACATTTCTTTTGCTTTATGTATTCAGAGCTTCAACACTCTTCTTTGTTGTTAATTACTCATTTATAATATTATGGGACATTAGTAAAAAATATGCCAGAAGCTTTCCTGCAAGTTCTCCTTTAAAGTAAATTATCAAATGATGCAAACTGATTTGCTAAGTAATATATGGACATATATTCTCTTGGGATTATTTAAAGTCCATGCAATATACTTATTAGAGGTTTATTTGATAAAATATTTGTGTAGTTAGTAAAAATTCTATTAACTTTTCATGAGACTTCTCCCATTTTTAGCATGAAAATCTAAAAGGAACATTCATTTCTCAAATGGATACCATTAACTTGAAAACATTTATCCAGATATTCCTCAGACCATTTTTAGGAATGGGATGACAAGATACGCTTTTGTAGGCAATATTTTTCAATGTTCTAATTTCTCTTTCTGGACTATGTAGTAGAAGATTTAGTATATTTATTAGTCTACAAGAGTCTAATATTTTGGCTTTTTCCTCTTCTAAATACATCAGTGTATAATTTGAACTAAACCATCAACTTTTCAACATCCAAATTTAAGCTTATAGGATCTTAAAATTAGAACTGACCTAGATGTTATCTAGTTCAACCTTCCACTCAGATTGAATGGTGTATTCTCTATTAAGTATTCATAAAAGGTATCCTCAAGATGACTAATGAATTTTTTATTTTTTCTTTCAAAGTAGATCATGTTTTTGCTTTATAGAAAAATTTGACCAATTAACACGTATTTATTGAGCATCTATGATGTACAAGACACTTTGCTAAGATCTGGGAATACAAGGGCAATGAATGAAACAATTGCTATTCCAAAGGAAATTTTATTATGTTAGGTAAAACAAGAAGTATGTAGAAAAGTTATACAATGTACATATAAACTGAATAAGTACAAATAAATAGTAGTTAAATGAAAAATAGTCTTCAAGGAAGCCCACTAGCAATTTGGAGAAGTAAGGAAACGTTCATTCAGAGAATGATACTTGAATCTCATCTTAAAGGAGGAGAAGGCTCCTATCAGAAATAGGTTAGGAGGAAGTGCATTCCAGACATGGCCAGTGGAAACACAAGGAAAGAAAATGGTGGGTCATTTGTAACTGGGAGAAAAGAATTTGACTGGATCACAGAGTGTGGGAGAGGGAGTAATACCCAATGAAGATGGAAAGATAGCTTGGGATCATGTTATGAAGGCTTTAAAAAGAAATCATGAGAGTTGGTTGATAGTTAAGAATTAAGTTCCCACTATGTATGAGGGTCTGTTATAAGCATGGTAGATACAAATACAGACAAAAACACCACAATCTCTACCCTAAAAGAGCATAAATTACTTTGTTGTTGGGTTGCTTTTCAGTCATGTCTGACTCTTTGTGACCCCATTTCGGGTTTTCTGGGCAAAGATAGCAGAATAGTTTGCCATTTCTTTCTCCAGTTCATTTTACTGATGAGGAATTGAGACAAATGGAATTAAGTGACTTACTCAGGGTCACAAAGCTATTAAGTGTCAGAGGCCAGATTTAAACTCAAGAAGAGGAATCTTCCTGACTCCAGGCCTGGGATTCTTGCACCACCTAGCTGTCTTTCATTATATTGGGAGAAGGCAATTAAAAAAGTAGAATTGGAAAACAAGCTGGGAGGGAAGAAGAAAAAGAATACCTGAAGAGGGGCAAGACTTCTGGTCAAGAGGTGGAAAGGAGCACAGAGTGAGGCAATGACTCTGGCCTGGTTACCTTAGGAAGTGGTGTTTTGAGACTCATCGATCAGAAAATATTCCTTTAGGGAAAATGCATTTCCAGCATGAGAAAGCTTCTATCTATAAGGTGGAGAAGTCCAAAGAGTAAAGAGTAAAGTCAGGATTATTACAATATTTAAAGAACAATTTAAGGATAAATGTGTTTTCTTAAGTGCAATTACATGTGGATGGACTCCTTTTCAATAGGTATGTCCTTGAAACAATGTTTTTAAGTTTTGTAAATGGAAACATTTTAAGCTTCATATGCTTATGAAACATGCAATTTTAAGGAATACTTCAATGAATCCTTTTATCAAGTGACCGACCATTACTTATTTTCTTCCAGATTTTCATATGCCTTGTCTACTTAAGGACAAGGACATCTATAGGAATTCAATGTCTATCTCTATGTAATTAAGAAACCTTTTGAACAGAAAAACTTATATATCAATACAATTCACTTTATCATTATCTATCATTATGATTGACACAGATTACTGAAGCCTATACTGATTTCATAGTGACATGTATGTGTGTGTGCATGTGTGTGCATGTGTTTAAATTCAACAGGTGACCTACACATTCTATAACTTTAATTTACCGTAGTCCAAATTCTCCCCTTAATCCCACTTTGTGTTATTATGTAGCCTTAATTGAGGGCTATCCAAAAGGCAAGGAAGAGATACATAATAGATGTGAATATATTGAAATAAGTTATGCAAGAGATACTTTATAAAAGATATCATTAGAGAGAATGTATGACTGGAAAAATTGGTGGGTCAGTCATGTTGTGAGACAAAGGATTGACAACAAATTGACAACCTGCAAGCCCCATTGACTTCAACCAAATATTAAAAGCTCTAGAGGAAAACTTGAGATACATCAGATGAACTTTTGTGGAAGATTTATGGGAGGACTGAGACAAGGGTCATATATATGAGAAGATGTGGATGGAATTTGGTTTTGTACCATTGAAAGGAGTGGCCTCATTAAAGAGATAAAAAAACCTTACAGAAATATCAAGTACTATCATGATCACTGCTTTATTAACCATTTCAGCTCTATAATGGGATACATATTACTTTCTTTTGTATGGCTAATATTACTTTTCTTTAAATAAATATTTACAAGAAGTCTGGAATTTTTCCTATTTCTTATATGAAGGAAGATGTAGAAGGTAACCTTACTTGAATCGGTTTCAAAAACCTATACCTATGGTATCCTCTTTAAATGAGATAATTCCAAAGAGGAAAGCAAAAGGCAATGGTTTTGATTCTAACTACAAACCAATCTTTCCAGAGTGTCTACCATTTCTTTGGAGTTAATGTGACAGTGATGTATAACTCATATGTTATGCAAGTATAGCTAAAAATAGCATCCTTTCCCAACTATGTTAAGTAGATTTTCTCTTCATCATTTGCTCCTGTTTCCCTCTCCATTTCCTCCCAAAGCACTTATAATTTGTTTATTTCTTTACATTGCACAGGTGGAATTGTGAGATCTGATTTACTAATTATTTTGACAACCTTCTATTCATTATCTTACCTAGCAGGGAACATTTTTGGACCATCGAGCCTATAAAATTACTATTGCACATTAATCAGCAGAATGTAATTGCTTGTTTTTGCCTCTGGGCTTGGAGTGAACTGTATGATGCCAGAATGTATACAATTAGATCTCAGATTTGCTTTTAAGCAACAACCTGGCAAAGAAGGAAATGAGCATTAAAGTAATTGAGATAATGAACACCATGGGACCTTCTGATGCTGCCAAAGGTAAGTAACTGTTATTATACCACACTGCTTTGACTCTTGCACTCCTCAAATATATTGCTAGGTAAGGAGATCTTTGGAAATAATATGATTTTAGGTTTAAGGGTTTTTTTGAGGTGGGAAGAATTAAGGAAAGGAAATGACATACTCAAGCTTTGGGTATATATACACAGTCTTCAGTCATTTGATGTCCTCTTCATATGCTCTCTAGGAAAGGTTTGGTTGTACTCCTAACTTCAGCTACCATCTCTCCAAAAGACTCATGATAGAAAATGCTGTCCACATCCAGAAAGAACTGTGGAGTCTGAATACAGATCAAAGAATTCTACTTTCTCACTCTTTTTTGGAATTGTCTTAGATCATTGCATTGCTGAGAAGTGCTAAGTCTAACAAAATTGGTCAATGCATAATGTTTCTGTTATGGATGATACTCTCCTGGTCATTTCACTCAGCATCAGTTCATATAAGTCATTTCAGGCTTTCCTGAGGTCCACCTGCTCATCTTATGGAACAATAGTATTCCATTACACTAATATATCTTAACTTTCTCAGCCATGCCCCAAATGATAGGCATCCTTTTCATTTACAATTCATAGCCACCACAAAAAGAGCTGCTAGAAATATTTTTGTACATATGGTTCTTTTTCCTGTTTTTTATGATTTCTTTGGGATACAGATCTAGAAGTGGTATTGTTAGATCAATGTGTATGCACAGTTTTATAGTCCTTTGGGTATAATTACAAATTGTTCTCCAGAAATATTGGATCAGTTCACAACTCTACCAATAATGCATTAGTGTTACAATTTTCTTACATCTTCTCCAATATTTATCATTTTCTTCTTTTGTCATATTAGACAATCTGATAGGTGTTATGTAGTACCTCAAAGTTGTTTTGATTTGCATTTCTCTAATGAATAGTGATTTTTTTCATAAGACTATAGATAGCTTTAATTTCTTCATCTGAAAACTGCCTGTTCACATATCCTTTGACCATTTATCAACTGGATAATGACTTGTAGTCTTATGAGGGTAAACTTCATGTTTTTTTCTCAGCTCTCCTCTTTTTCCCTCCACTAAAAAGTCTCCTGCTTGCCTCTTGAATGAGATATAATTTACCCCATTCCATTTCACCCTCTTTCCTCCCACTACATTTCTCCCACACCATTTACCTTAATTTCTTTTAAGATATGGTCCCATACTATTCAATTCACTCTGTGCTCTCTGTCCCTGTATGTGTGGGCATGTGTGTATGTGTGTGTGTGTGTGCATGTGTGTATGTGTGTGTGCATGCATGTGTGTATGTGTGTGTGTGCATGCGTGTACATGTGTGTGTGTACGTGTGTGTGTGGTCCCACCAACTACCCAGATACTGAAAAGTTTTAAGAGTTACAAATATTGTCTTTCCAGGTAGGAATGTAAACAGTTCACTTTTGGTAAGTCCCTTATGACTTCTCTTTGCTGTTTACTTTTTCATGCTTCTTCTCATTCTTGTGTCTGAAAGTCAAATTTTCTTTTCAGCTCTGGTCTTTTCATCAAGAATGATTGAAAGTCCTCTGTTTCATTGAAAGACCATATTTTCCTCTGAAGTATTATACTCAGTTTAGCTGGGTAGGTGATTCTTGGTTTGAGTCCTAGTTCCTTTGACTTCTGAAATATCCTATTCCACGCCCTTCAATCCCTTAATGAAGAAGCTGCTAGATCTTGAGTTATCCTGATTGTATTTCCACAATACTGGAATTGTTTCTTTCTAGCTGCTTGCAATATTTTCTCCTTGACCTGGGAATTCTGGAATTTGGCCACGATGTTCCTAGGAGTTTCTCTTTTTGGATCTCTTTCAGGCAGTGATCGATGGATTCTTTCAATACTTATTTTGCCCTCTGGTTCTAGAATATCAGGGCAGTTTACCTTGATAATTTCATGGAAGATGATGTCTAGGCTCTTTTTTTGATCATGACTTTCAGGTAGTCCCATAATTTTTAAATTGTCTCTCCTGGATCTATTTTCCAGGTCAGTTGTTTTTCCAATGAGATATTTCATTTTCTCTTCCATTTTTTCATTCTTTTGGTTTTGTTTTATGATTTCTTGGTTTCTCAGAAAGTCATTAGACTCCATCTGTTTCATTCTAATTTTGAGGGAACTCTCAGCGGCCAGGCAGGGCTGCTATTCAATGTGAGCTTAAGTTCTGGTGCTTGGGTGGGGACAGGGCCGCCTCCCAGGCTCAGTTCCCTCAGGGGCTTTATGCAGAGACCTTTGGTAATGGCCCTGAACTTCTGCTTGCTGCCCCCTCTACTGCTGCCTCTGCTGCTGCCTTCTGAGGGGGCCTGAGTCACGGAGACACCCTGATCCCCTCTCGGCCATCCCAGATGTCTCTCTCACTGACCTGTAGCGCCTGTGGGTGGAGGGACCTTTGTGGCCACCGGAGATTCTGTCCCTGAAGCCTGCTCGGATCAGCTCCTCAGGGGCCGCACGACCAGGGCAGCACAGAGGTGGACTCCACTGTCTGGAATGCTACGGACCCCTGGGGATAACTCTCCAGGGCTCTCTGGAATGGAAATCTTTTCCACTGTGTTTCTGTACGCCTTTCAGTACTCCAGAATTTGTGGGGAGTTCTTTTTGCAGGTAATATATGGGCTGTGGGTTCAGAGCTAGCATACATGAGTCTTTCTAATCTGACATCTTGGCTCCTCCCCCCACTAAATGTATTATTTCAAGTAATTTTTTACTTGATTCTTTAGGATTCTGTAAGTATATCATGTATCATCTTCAAAGATAGATGTTTCTCCTTTGTCTGTTCTAATTCCTTTGATTTCTTTTTCTTCTCTTATTGCTAAAGTTTACATTTCAGTTCAATATTGAGTAATAGTGGTGATAATGGACAACTTTGTTTCACCCCTGGTCTTAATGGAAATGTATTTAGCTTATTCCCATTACACATAATACTTGCTGATGGTTTTAGATAGATGGTACATATTTCAAGGAAGACTCTAGTATTTTCAATAGGATTGGGTGTTGCATTTTGTCAAAAGCTTTTACTGCATTTATTGTGATAATTGTATGATTTTGGTTAGTTTTGTTGCTATGGTCAGTTATGCTTATAGCTTTCCTCACAGTCAATCAGTCCTGTGAGACCAGAACTAAACCAAAAATTTGACCTCCAATACTAAGACCCAAGAGAAACAGGTAAAAAGGGGAACGAAAACAGATGGGATTCAATAAAGCCAAACAATTTATGTTCCCACTTGGGAAAATGATACTTGTAATTCTTAAACATTTTTATCATTAATAGTATGGCAAGAAGGAGTATACATAGACAGAGAGTAACAGGTATAAGATGAATTTGAGGGAATAACAGAAAAAATTAAGGGATGATAAAATGGAGTACAATGGGTGCAGAAGGAAGTGAGAGGTAGATTAGGGCAAATTATTTCACATGAAGAGGTGCAAAAGATCTACTACGGTGGAGGGGAAGATGAGAGGGTGAACAACGGGCATTACCTGAACCTTGCTCTCATCAGTATTGGCTCAAAGTGGGAATCATATACACAATAAGTTGAATATACAAACCTAGTTAGTTATCTTACCAATCAGGAAGTAGGAGGGGAGAAGATTAAATAAAAAGGAGGACTGATAGAAGGTAAGGAAGACTGTGGGAGGTGATAGAAGCAAAACACTGGTGAGCAGGGAAAGGGTGAAAGGAGAAAGAGAGGAGAAACACGAAGAAGAATAGGATGTATGGAAATATACAGATAATAATCATAATTATGAATATGAATGTGGAGAACTCTCTTACAAAACAGAAAAGGTTAACAGAGTGGGTCAAAATCCAGAATTCTACAATATGTTATTTCCAAGAAATGTACTTGAAGCAGAGACATACACACAGACTAAAAGTAAGGGGCTGGAGAAGAATCTATTATGTTTTAACTCAAGTAAGAAGGACAGGGTCAGCAATCCTGATCTTAAAATAAAAACGAAAATAGATCTAATTAAGAGATAAGGAAGGAAACCACATCTTGCTGAAAGGTACCATAGACAATGGAAAAATATCAATGCTAAACATATATGCACCAAGTAGTATACCATTCAAATTATTATTCAAGTGAATGGATTTGGTACACAAGACACAGTAGCCAATGACCACAGTAGCCTCATGTTTGATAAACCCAAGACCATAGTTTTTGAGAATTCACTATTTGAAGAGAACTTCTGGGAAAATTGGCAAACAATAGGGACACAAACTAGGTTTAGAAAATCACCTCACGCTTTGTACCAAGTTAAGGTCAAAATGGGAGCGTGATTTAGACATAAAGAGTGACACCATAACCAATTTGAAGAGCAAAGAATTGTCTACCTGTCAGATCTATGGGGAGAGGAAGAATTCATATCAAACAAGAGATAGAAAGCATTATGAAATATAAATTTTCACTGTATTAAATTGAAGAACTTTTGCAGAAACAGAACCAATGCAACCAACATTATACGGAAAGCAGAAAGCTGAGAAACAATCTTTACAGCAAGTGTCTCTGATAAACGCCTCATTTCTAAAATATATAGAGAAATGAATCAAATTTATAAGAGCACCAGTCATTTCCCAATTGGTAAAGGGTCAAAGGATATGAGCAGGAAATTTTCAGATGATGAAACCAAAAGCTGTCTATAGGTATATGAAGAAGTGCTCTAAATTACTTTTGATTGGAGAAATGCAAATTAAAACAACTCTGAGGTACCAACTCACACTTATCAGATTGGCTATTATGAGAAAAAGGAAAATGACAAATGTTGGACAGGACATGGGAAGATTGGGACACTGATGCACTATTGGTAGAGTTGTGAACTTATCCAATCATTCTGGAGAGCAATTTGGAACTATACCCAAAGGACAACCAAATTTGATCCAATAATACCACTATTAGGTCTGTACTCCAAAGAGATCATAAAAAAGGGATAAGGACCCATATGTGCAAAAATATTCATAGCAGACCTTTTAGTGTGGGCACATTATTGGGAATTGAGGGGATGCCCATAAATTCGAGAATGGCTGAACAAACTGTGGTATATGCATGTAATGGAATGATATTGTGCAATTAGAGATAGTAAGAAATGACTGAACAGTCAGAATATAGGAAATCCTGGAAAAACTTGTACACAATGATGCAAAATGAAATGAGAAACTAGAAAACATCATATCAACAGCACTGTGTGATGATCAACTGTGAATGACTCAGCTCTTCTCAGCAACATAAACATCCAAGAGAAGTACAAAGGATTCATGAAGGAAAATGCACTACACCCAAATAAAGGAGCTGATGGCGTCTGAATGCATATCAAAACACATTTTTTGCACTTTATTCTTTCACGTTTTTCCCCCTTTGATCTAGTTTTTCTGTCATAATTGTGACTAATATTTTTGTTTTACATGTATAAGTTATATCAAACTGCCTACCAGTTTCAGAAGAGGGGAGAGGAGGAGGGAGGGAAAAAATTTGGAACTCAAAATCTTGTAAAAATGAATGCTAAAAATTTCCTTGACATGTAATTGGGGAAAAAATAAAATGCTATTTAAGAAAAAAAGAAGTGTTTGTCTCTTATTAAAATAAAGCTTAACTTTCTATACCAATCTTTAGATTGTGTTATATTATACCACTATTTATGTTCCATATTTTTCTATTGTTTTTCATAGTTATAATAAATGTATATATTCATGTATATATTATACACATACGTGTGTATTGTATCTCTTTTTTTTTGCTTTCACAAAGGAATATTTAGTTCCAGGATATTATTACAACAAATATGTAAACATTTAACAATACATGGTACCTTATTCCCCCCTGAATCACCTCACACTCTTGCTCACAGAATTAGGATTTCATAATTTGACTTAGTTGCTCTATGGTACAGTTGCAAATTTCAAGTACAAAGCCTATCTTGGACGTCAGTCCCAGGCACACTAGCTTCTGAGGGCTTCCATGCTGGATTGGCTGACTGTCCATCTTTCCTGAAACCTTGTCTCCCAGGACAGTAATCCTGTCTGTGTGTGTGGGGGGGATTACATCACTTACACCTAGAATTGAAAAAGGAAACCAAAGCAAACCAATATACCATGTCCCATTCAATTATCAGGGCCACAGGGAAAAAAAGGGTAGATGGGGAAGATAGATAGATCCAATTCAATCAGATCATTTCACCTGCACTGCGTGTGAATATTACTTCAAACTTTCTGGACACTGTTGAGAAGGGGAAAAAAAGCCATGTTGCGTACATGTTTTATCTTCTTCACTAAAGGTCCATGACATTAAGGAACACATCTTAATTATATCTGAACCTCAATTATATTTGAGTCTCTTCTTTTGTAATCCTATATATTTTATTTTATGAATATAAAAACATCATTCTGCAAAGGAGTCTATAGGCTTCATGATAGGCTTCAGTCCTCTGAGACAAAGAATAGATTTTTTTTAATGCATATGTCACCATTTCAAGGACCTGTAATTTCGTACATATGGGTAGTGCCTCTATTGAGTCATATCACATTCCATGCATGACTTTGTAAATGAACTTTGATTGTTTCAAAGAAACTTTCAAACTCTGAAACATTTATCAACTTTCATCCAACATGGTGCTAATCTTCTTCACTTTAGTTAAGCTGATGTAAAGATGAAAGATATGTTATAGACCCTTAATCAAATCCTCTTCTTTTACAACTGAGGGAAAAATAAAATAGATTTAGTGAAAATGATACATACAGATAAAAATGGGGAGACAGGGAAACTCATAAAAGATGATCTAACTTTTCTCTGTCGACTCAGGTATTGATAGTATCCATCAGATGTGTGATGATAATAAGATCCTTTGACAGATTTGTAATCTCAAAAGTTTGAAGGCTCATTCCTGTGGATTCCTGTGAATCAGAACCTCCTTTCATTCTTTGCAACTCATTTTCTTCTATGAATTCTGTGAGGTGGATGGGGAATGCATCCAATGAACTGGAGCCCTTTTCTAGGTTTTTTGATAGTGCATGAATACTGAGAGAGAATCTGAGTTGTCCACTGGTAGTCCCTCATTTTGTTATTTATCAGTTTTTTTCTGGTCTGCTATCTCTGATAGTATTCTTTGCCATTCCTGAATTTCTCTTTATTGGAAATATATTGTATATATTCACTGTCCATGTTTCCCTTTCCCTTTTCTTTGAGTGGCCCACAAATTTAATTCTTGAGAGATCATGATATTCCATTCTCAATTATGCCTTGTTTCACTCCATACTATTCCTCTTCTCTTACCAAGCTTTCTATCTTTTCCAGTTCTTAACCTATGATCAAGTCAATGCTGTCATTGCACCTAGGTAGAATGTTTCATTTTATTTGATCCTACTGTTGGCCCCACTCAAAATCCTTGTAATTTTCAGAACGAAGTGTCTCTTACCTTGCCCCATTCCCTTATGTATATCATCTCCCCTATTAGAATATATGTTTCTTGAGAGCAGGGGCTCCCAGAACACAGCACAATGCCCAGCACATGGTACATGTTTAAAATGCATTTTAATTCATTCATTTGTTCATTCCTATCATATTTTTGGAAGAATGTTAGAAATACTGTTTTTTTTTCTTTTTTTTTAAATAAATTTTTTTTATTTATTTAACTTTTTACATTCATTTTCACAAAATTTTGTGTTCCAAATTTTCTCCCCATTTGTCCACCCCTCACCCCAATACACTAAGCATTCTAATTTCCCCTATCACCAATCTGCCCTCTCTTCTATCATCCCTCCCTTCCCTTGTCCCCATTTTCTCTTTTGTCCTGTAAGGCCAGATAACTTTCTATTCCCCATTACCTGTATTTCTTATTTGCTAGTAACAAGAACAATACTCAACAGTTGTTCCTAAAACGTTGAGTTCCAAATTCTCCCCATCCCTCCCTCCCCACCCATCCCTTTGGGAAGGCAGGCAATTCAATATAGGCCATATCTGTGTAGTTACAAATGACTTCGATAATAGTCATGTTGTGTACGACTAACTATATTTCCCTTTATCCTATCCTGCCCCCCATTGCTTCTATTTTCTCTTTTGATCCAGTCCCTTCCTGAGTGTTGACTTCAAATTGCTCTCTCCTCCCATTGCCCTCCCTTCCATCATCCTCCCCCCTTGCTTATCTCCTTCTCCCCCACTTTCCTGTATTGTAAGATAGGTTTTCATACCAAAATGAGTGTGCATTTTATTCCTTCCTTTAGTCGAATGTGATGAGAGTAAACTACATGTTTTTCTCTCAGCTCTCCTTTTTCCCTCCACTAAAAAGTCTTCTGCCTCCTCTTCTATGAGAGATAATTTACCCCATTCCATTTCACGCTCTCTCCTCCCAATACATTTCTCTCTCACTGTTTGCTTTCATTATTTAAAGATATGATCCCATCCTATTCAATTCACTCTGTCCTCTCTGTCTCTTTGTGTGCATGCATGTGTGCATGTGTGTGTATGTGTGTGTGTGTGTGTAGTCCCACCAACTACCCAGATACTGAAAAGTTTCAAGAGTTACAAATATTGTCTTTCCATGTGGGAATGTAAACAGTTCGACTTTGGTTGCTGTTTACTTTTCCATGCTTCTTCTCATTCTTGTGTTTGAAAGGCAAGTTTTCTTTTCAGCTCTGGTCTTTTCATCAAGAATGCTTGAAAGTCCTCTATTTCATTGAAAGACCATTTTTTCTCCTGAAGTATTATACTCAGTTTTGCTGGGTAGGTGATTCTTGGTTTTAGTCCTAGTTCCTTTGACTTCAGGAATATCACATTCCATGCCCTTCAATCCCTTAATGAAGAAGCTGCTAGATCTTGTGTTATCCTAATTGTATTTCCATAATACTTGAATTGTTTCTTTTTAGCAGCTTGCAATATTTTCTCCTTGACCTGGGAATTCTGGGATTTGGCCACAATGTTCCTAGGAGTTTATCTTTTTGGATCTCTTTCAGGTAGTGATAGGTGGATTCCTTGAATACTTATTTTGCCCTCTGGTTCTAGAATCTCAGGGCAGTTTTCCTTGATAATTTCATGAAAGATGATGTTTAGGCTCTTTTTTTGATCATGGCTTTCAGGTAGTCCCATAATTTTTAAATTGTCTCTCCTGGATCTATTTTCCAGGTCAGTTGTTTTTCCAATGAGATATTTTACATTATCTTCCATTTTTTCATTCTTTTCATTTTGTTTGGTGATTTCTTTGTTTCTCATAAAGTCATTAGCCTCCATCTGTTCCATTCTAATCTGACAGAACTATTTTCTTCAGTGAGCTTTTGAACTTCTTTTTCCATTTGGCTGATTCTGTTTTTGAAAGCATTCTTCTCCTCATTGGCTTTTTGAACCTCTTTTGCCAATTGAGTTAGCCTATTTTTCAAGATGTTATTTTCTTCAGCATTTTTTGGGCCTCCTTTAGCAAGGTATTGACCCATTTTTTCATGCTATTCTTGCATCTCTCTCATTTCTCTTCCCAGTTTTTCCTCCACCTGTCTAACTTGATTTTCAAAATCTTTTTTGAGCTGTTCCATGGCCTGAGCCCACTGAATATTTATTTTGGATGTTTGGGACACAGAGGCCTTGACTTCTATGTCTTTCCCTGATGGTAAGCATTGTTCTTCCTCATCTGAAAGGAAAGGAGGAAACATCTGTTCCCCAAGAAAGTAACCTTCTATGGTCTTATTTTTATTCCCTTTTCTGGGCATTTTCCTAGGCAGTTACTTGACTTCTGAGATTCCTCTCCACCTCCACCTCACCTCCAGATCCTCCCAGCTAGTGCTTGGGGTCTGAGATTAAAATGCTGCTTCTCAGCCTCAGGGCATTCAGCGGGGTTGGGGAGGGGTGGGGCTACTATTCAGTATGAGATTAAGTTCAGGTTCTCAGGTGGGGGCAGGGCCACTGCCCAGGCTCTGTTCCTTCAGGGAGTTTATGTGGAGACCAACAATGGATCTGAACTCCTGCCTGCTTTGGAAGCTCCTGTCAGCTACTGCCTCTGCTGCTGCCTCCCGAGGGGCCCTGAGTTATGGAGACACCTTTGACCATCTCTGAAGTCTCTCTCAGTGACCTGTAGTGCCTGTGGGTGGAAAGACCTTCGCAATAGCTGGAGATTCCATCCCTGAAGCCTGCTCTGATCTGCTCCTCTCGGTGCCGTGCAGCCAAGGCAGGGCTGGACTCTGCTCTGGGTCTGGTGTGTGGTGGACCTTTGCTGTTGGTTTTTCAGGGCTCTCTGGAGCAGAAATCTCCTCCGCTCCATTGTTGTGCAGCTTCCACTGCTCCAGAATTTGTGGGAGTTCCTCTTTATAGGTAATTTATGGGCTGTGGGTTCGGAGCTAGCATATGTGAATCTTTCTACTCTGCCATCTTGGTTCCTCCCCCATCGGTTTTTGTTTCAAGGAAAAATTTAAGATTGTTGTAAGCACTGTACAATTTTTCAGATAATTCAGTAATCACTCAGTTCTGGGCCTGATTCATTGTCCATATTTTGCATAAGGAACAATTTCCATTGACTATTCACCCAATAAGGTATTATAATTTGGACAAGTCATTTTTCACTCAGTATATTCTTGCTGCATAAATATGTAGATTGAATTCTTTTGAAATATTTATCTAATTCATAGATTTCAACACTTTTCAAGAGCATGATATAACCATAATTTTATCTACAAACAGGCAAATGTGACTCTTGTCACCATCTATAAGAAAGATTTTTCATTTGAACTTTTTTGCTGACTTTCCTCTATGACAGAGATATGAACCTTTTCTTTGTTTTATGCCTTAGATGATACAGTGAGTCACCAAATAAAATTATCTTTGTGGTTACATTTTTCAAGGAATCCTGTATGATTTTAGACAATGTGTGGGAATTGCCTCACTAAAGAAAAGCCTTTTAGGGAGCATTTTGCTCTATTTCAGGGGTCCTTCACCTGACCCCTATGACTTTATTTTGTATGAATATATTTAAAATACAAAAATGTATTTTCTTTAGTAGTTCTGCTATGCTTTAAAAAACATTATTCTGAAAAGAGATCCATAGGCTTCATCAAACTGCCAAATGGGCCTATGACACAAAAATGTTAACAACTTTAAAAAAATATTTTATTCCCCCTCCAATTACATGTAAAGCAATTTTAACATTTTTTAATTTTCACATCCTATTCCTCTTCTCTCTCCCTTCTCGGATTATTCTCTTCACTCCCCGAGATGATAAGAACCTTTGAACTACTTTTTAAAAAACAAACATTAAGAAAATTCTTAATTTTAAGAAAATAAACAAACATTAAGAAAATTCTCAAATTGTAGTGTATTTTTTTCTGAAATATTCCTTCAATTGCTTGATTTTAAGGATGCAGTCTATTTTTACAAATTATCTGTGAAGGCCTTCCCATCTTCAGCAAGGATTCCTTCCATGTTCTTGCAGACTATTTTCATGAAGATTTTATAAAGAGGAAAAAGTATTTTATATTACATTTACATTAGTGTTTATTAATTTCTCAAGTGTTTTCTAAGAAAAAATACTGTTGTAATTGTTTTCTTCTAATAATTGTTATTCTCCTCTCTTCAGACATCTTTCAAATCAATCTTCCCATGTCCTTTGTGTGTACTTGTTCCAGCAAAAATGTTCATCTCTTCTGCGTTTCTTTGAAACTATTACTCCTTTCTTGTGCAGCGATCAAGAATGTGATGTTAGAATACAGATATGGAAGTTCCACTGTAATTGAGAAATTAATTTGGTACAGCAATATCTGCAGATCTTTTCCACTTTTCATATGTTTGTTGTCTCTTAGTTTCATACTAAAATTCATCCTTGAGTATTTCACTATGCTTTCTATAAATAACTTTTTTCTTTTAACCATTTCTTATTATTTGATGAGATGATACTTCTCATAATCTTCCATCTTTTTCTTCTATAAACTTTTTAAAACAAGTTCTTATCCTATGTTAGTATGACACTTTATGATAATATCTCTTTCCATATTATGCAGTACCATATTTTCTATTTGTGGTAGTACTTTTTTATTTTGTCATTAGTTTACATTAATTAATTTTTTTAGGTGAGATTCTGAATTCTTTTTTGACAATTTTACACCTTTTATTATAAGAGTCTGTTTAAATAGGTCAGGTAGAGGTACCTTAATTGCATATCATATCTCATTTTTTTAAGCAATTTCTAATTTGATAAACTGTTGATCTTTGCTCTAACAAATCCCTGATCTGAGTATAATAAAATGATAGGTTTAGCCACATTGGTAACCAGGTGTTTCCTATAAGAATCAAGTGCCCTTTTTGTAATATTAGTGTTTTGTCTAATATGTTCTGATTTCTTGAAAAAATGCATTTATGAATATAGTCTTGAGATTTGTGTATAATCTATAGGCCTTGGGACTTTCCTTTGTTCCCTAACAATGATTTTTAACAAATTTTTGTCACCCTCCTCTATGTTCAGGTGAGGAAAGTTCATAGAAACGTCAAATCATGGATTTGAAGAGATTGAGATCGGGAACTTTCTCCATGATCATAAATATGAAATTCAAGAATAGAGGGACTGATTTCTCTAAAGTTCCTAGAAGTATAATACCTTGTTATGGTTCTGGGAAAATTTAAAGACTTTACTTGTACATTTGGCATTTTAAAATATACTCATGGTTATTAAAATGCAACCTGATTTAATCTTTAGGGTATTATCAAATACTTTATAGGATCTCTTTTTATTTTGTTTAGTATTTTATTTTCTCCAGTTGCATGTAAAAACAATTTTAACATTCAGTTTTTAAAACTTTGAGTTCCAGATTCTCTTGAGAAGGCAAGCAAGCATGCAAAACACTTTAATAATAGTCATTTTGTGCAAGCCTAATTATATTTTCCTCCATCCTATTCCCCCCTCCTATTTATTCTATTCTCTCTCTCCTTTTATCCTGTCCTTCCTCAAAAGTGTTTTTCTTCTGACTACCCCCTTTATCAATCTTCCTTCCCTTCTATCACCCCCACTTTATCTCTTATTCCCTCCCCCCTCCTTTCCTACTAAGATAGATTTCTATTCCCAATTGAGTGTGTATGTTATTCATTCCTTGAGTCAATACTTATGACAGTAAGGTTCGCATACTCTCTCTTGCCTCCCCCTTCTTCCCCTCCACTGTAAAAGCTTTTTCTTGCCTCTTTAATGTGAGATAATTTGCCCCATTCCACCTCTCTCTTTCTCTTTCTCCCAGTACATTCCCCTCTCACTCTTGAATTTTATTTTTTAGATATCATCCCTTCTTATTATCTCACACCTGTGCCCTCTGTCTCTATATACTCCTTCTAACCACCCTAATAATAAGAAAGGTCTTATGAGTTATGAATATTATCTTTCCATGTAGGAATGTTAACAATTTAACTTTAATAAGTCCCTTAAGATTTTTTTCCCATTTATCTTTTCATGCTGCTCTTGAGTTTTGTATCTAAAAGTCAAATAGTCTATCTACCTCTGGCCTTTTCTCAAGAACGTTTGAAATTCCTATCTCTTTAAATACCCATTTTTCCCCTCATGGATCATGCTCAGTTTTTCTGGGTAAGTGATTCTTGGTTAGGTTGTAATCCTAGCTCCTTTGCCCTCCAGAATATCATATTCCAAGACCTCTGATACTTTTTAGTACAAGCTACTAAATCTTGTGTTATTCTGATTGTGGTTTCACAATACTTGAATTGGTCTTTCTGTCTGCTTGCACAATATTTTCTCCTTAACATGAGAACTATGGAATTTGGCTTTAAAATAGCTGGAAGTTTGCATTTTGGGATTTATTTCAGGAGGTGATTGATGGATTCTTTCAATTTCTATTTTCTCCTCTGGTTCTAGAATATCAGGGCATTTTTCTTTGACAATTTCTTGAAAGATGATTTCTAGGCTTTGCTTTTGATCGTGGCTTTCAGATAGTCCACTAATTTTTAAATTATCTCTCCTGCATTTATTTTGTAGGTCAGTTGTTTTTCCAATGAGATATTTCACATTGTCTTCTATTTTTTTCATTCTTTTGGTTTTGTTTTATGATTGCTTGATTTCTCAAAGCCATTAGCTTCCATTTGCTCCATTCTAATTTTTAAGGAATTCTTTTCTTCAGTGAGCTTTTGGACATCCTTTTCCATTTGGGAAATTCTGCCTTTAAGGCATTCTTGTCCTCACTGTCTTTTTAGACCATTTTTGTCATTTGGGTTAGTCTATTTTTTAAAGTGTTATTTTCTTCAGGATTTTTTTTTTGAAGTCTCCTTTACCAAGTTGTTGACTTGATTTTCTTGTATCACTCTTATTTCTCCACCCATTCTTCCCTCAACTTCTTTTACTTGATTTTCAAAATCCTTTTTGAGCTCTTCCATGGCCTGAGATCAATGCATATTTTTCTTGCAGGCTTTGGATATAGGAGCTTTGACTTTGTTGTCTTCTTCTAGTTCTGTGTTTTGATCTTCTTTGTCACCAAAGTAAGTTTCCATAATCAGAGTTTTTTTCTTCTTCATGATTTGCTCATTTTTTTAGTCTATTACTTGAATTTTTAACTTTGTTAAGGTAGGGTTCTGCTTCCAGGGCAGAGGGTAAACTGTTCCAAGCTCCAGGGATTTTGTGCAGATGTTTGTAGAGTTACTTGTAAGGACCTTCTAAGTTACTTATAAGCAATTAAATTTTCGATTATCCCAAGGTGGTATGAACTAAGAAAAGGTCTTTACTCTTTTCCTGACCTATGCTGGTCTGTGAGTGATCACAAGCACTCTTTTCTGCCATGAAACTGTGAGGAAGGCACTCCTTATCCACTGCTGCCTTGAGCTCTGCTATGCTAGTGCTCCTCCTCATCCTGGACTGTAAACCAAGGCTACAAACTGGATTCAAATGTGGGCAAAACAACAGAGTCCTGCCTCAGGGCTGGCAATGTCTTTCTGATCAGTTGTTTGACCCTCTTATCATCTGTGGGATAAGAATTCTGGAAGTAGCCATTGGTGGTGATAAAGTCACTCCAAAGGCCTGCTTCTGGTTTGCTGGGGCTAGGATTCTGCTGGTGCAGCCTACTCTAGACTGCATTCCTTGCTTAATCAAGTGTGGTAGACTTTTTCTACTGATCTTCTAAGTCATTTTTGCACCGGTGGGCTGAGAATTCTGGAAACTTTCACTGCTAGCAATGATTCAATTAACCCTGAGGCCTGTTCTGATTTTGCCAGTCTGTTCTGGCATGGCCTATGCTGAACTGTGCTTTTCCTTCAACGTGGTGCAATAGATCTTTTCTGGTGACCTTCCAGGTTGTCTTGGGCTGAAAATATATTTCAGTCTGTCTTTTTGTGGGTTCTATTGCTGTATAATTTGTTTAGAGTCATTTAAAATATTTTGAGGGGCTTTATGGAGAGTTGAGGCAAGTCTACACCTTTACTTCACCATCTTGACTTTGCCTTAGGGAATTTCTTTCACTTTTGAATTTCTAAAATAGATTTGTATAAGCTGCAATTATCTTCATAGTGGTCTTTTTTGTTTCAGGTGCTTATCAGTCTTGCAGTACAAAATGATTAATAGTCTCGTGAAATGATGTTTCTTGAATATGACCAAATTTATTCTTCCAACTCCCATATTTGATTCTCTAAGGAGATCGTGTAATCTAATTTCTTCCTTTCTGCTTAATTTTTTCCTTCCTCCCTCCCTCCCTCCCTTCCTTCCTTCCTTCCTTCCTTCCTTCCTTCCTTCCTTCCTTCCTTCCTTCCTTCCTTCCTCCCTTCCTCCCTCCCTCCCTCCCTTCCTTCCTTCCTTCCTTCCTTCCTTCCTTCCTACTACCTTCCTTCCTTCCTTCCTTCCTTCCTTCCTTCTTTCCTTCCTCCCTTCCTCCCTCCCTCCCTCCCTCCCTCCCTCCCTCCCTTCCTTCCTTCCTTCCTTCCTTTCCTTCCTTCCTCCTTTTCCTTTCTCCCTCCCTCTCTTCCTTCCTTCCTTCCTTCCTTCCTTCCTTCCTTCCTTCCTTCCTTCCTTCCTTCCTTCCTTCCTTCCTCCCTCCCTTCCTTCCTTCCTTCCTTCCTTCCTTCCTTCCTTCCTTCCTTCCTTCCTTCCTTCCTTCCTTCCTCTCTCTTTCTTTCATCTATTTTTATTGAAAATATTTTGTCAATAAAATTTAAAAAATGAAATTCCAAAGACTCCATCCCAAAGTTTTCTTATGAAGCTTGCATACATTTTTCAAGATATTTAAGACAAAGGCCAGTGCCATTGCATTACTTTAAGCACATTGTAAAACATGTAACAACAATTAACAATAATTCTTATTTAAGTATTATATTATAATGGTGACAAATCTGATTTTTTAAAAAGACCTTATAAAAATAATTTTAAAAATCTTTCAGGCTATGTGATATTTCCTATGACTGAACTCTTTTGTGAAAACATATGCAAAAAGGGTTTTAATTTGATTTAATCATTTAATCATTTAATTATTTAATTTGATTTAATTATTTAATTATTAAAATAATTAAATTGTATAAAATTTCAGGGAAAAGTCATTGTAAACTTCTAAAAAATATTATTTTCTCCAATGAAAATACTAATTATCACTCACTTTGAGAAATTTTGGTTTCATCTCAGTCTAAATTTATTCAGAAACAGCGTTATGTACTCTTTTCTCAAAGTATTCTTTCTTTCATAAGTCAAGGCTTTAACAGTACATCCAACATTTTAAACGAAACTCTTTAGATCATCAATCATGACTGAAATTGGGATATCTGAAAGATGTAGGGCTAACTGTGGTAGAAAGATTTTCTGGAAAATCTTAGAAAGCTCTAGGTGCTATTGATTTAAAGTAGAGGTATCAAATACTGCTATGATGTGACTACAACTTTCCCAAGTGCAACCAGCACTATTAAAACATGTTGGAAAAATATTTAAGAAAAAATAAAATACAATAGAGCATAGATAATATTAATATGTGTTTAATCTGAACATGAACATTTTCTTTGCTGTTAAACATAATTTTCATTTTCTGTGCATCATCATATACATCAAATAATATGAAACCTAGTTGTTATAATATCATAAAGAGTGAGGTGGCTAACAAGTAGAAAATAATTTCCCAGTATATCAGCAATGCCAGGAATGACTATTATTTCATTCCATTTTTTTCCTTCCTAGTTTTTCTATGTATGTGTGTGTGTATGTGTGTGTGTGTGTTTTGTCCATGAAGGCAATGTGTATTCACATGGTTCTATCTTGATATTACTTGAAGAGAGGCAGGAATTGATAGCAGTGGAGTTTTCTCTCCCCATTCCTCTTCAAGCGATACTTGATGGTTTTGTCTTTTTGTTAATTACTTTATTATTAGTTTTCAACATTCACTTCCACAAGATTTTGAGTTCCAAATTATCTCCCCATCTTTCCCCTCTCCCACCCCAAGACAGCATGCATTCTGACTACTCTTTCCTTCAATCTGCCTTCCATTTTATCACCATCACCCCCTTCTCTTATCTTCTTCCCTTCTATTTTCCTGTAGGAAAAGATAGATTTCTATACCACATTGCCTGTGTATGTTATTTGCCAGTTGCATATAAAAGCAATTTTTAACATTCATTTTTAAAATTCTAAGTTCCAAATTCTCTCTCTTCCTGCCTTTCCACACAGTTTCACTGAGAAGGCAAACAATTTGATATAGGTTATACATATGTAGTCATGTAAAACACTTCCACAATAGTCATGTTGAGAAAGACTATATTTACCTCCATTCTATCCCACCCCCATTTATTCTGTTCTCTTTTACCCTGTCTGTACTCAAAAGTATTTACTTCTGATTACTTCCTCCCCTAATCTGCACTTCCTTCTATCATTTTCCCCATTTTATCCCATTTCCCCCTATTTTCCTGTAGGGTAAGATAGATTTTTATACCCAATTGAGTGTGCATGTAATTCCCTCCTTAAACCAAATCTGATGACAGTAAGGTTCACTCATCCCCTCTTATCTCTTTTCTCTTCCCCTCCACTGTAAAACATTTTTCTTGTCTCTTTTCTGTGAGATAATTTATGCCATTCCACTCTTGCTTTTTCTTACTTCCATTACATTCCTCTCTCACACCTTAATTTTATTTTTAGATATCATCCCTTCAGATTCAACTCACCTTGTGTCCTCTGTATACACACATATACACATATATGCACATATCTCACACATATATGTACACCTATGTGTATGTATATATGTGTACATATATATAATATACACATTCATACTTACTTGCACACACACACATTCCCTCTAACTACCCTAATACTAAGAAAGATTTTATGAGTTACAGATACCATCTTTCCATGTAGGAATGTAAATAGTTCAACTTTAATAAGATAACATGATCTCTCATTTATCTTTATCTTTCCATATATTGAGTTTTGCATTTGAATGTCAAATTTTCTTTTCAGGTCTGATCTTTCCATCAAGAATGCTTGAAAGTCCTCTATTTTATTGAATGTCCACCTCCCCCTCCCAGTCTTGCCGGTAATAGTAATTTAAAATGGAAAGATCTTTCTCGTTAATTAATAGGCCCATATGATCTGCTTGGATCCCCTGGAAGTCTGTGTCACATGTGGTGGTAGGAGCTTGCTGAAGAGGTAGAACGGAAAGAGTGGAGGGAGGAAGTGAGTGAGTGGGGTCAGGACAGAGGGGAAAGAATGCAGGCCAACTCACAGACACATTGTGGCAGGTGATAGTGAGAAGGTCCAGGTTGAGGGAGGGGAGGTTTCAGAATAGCTTTGCTCTGTGCTGTGATCATGTTTATTAACCTCTTTGTCACCATGATGGATTTTGCTTTCTGGTTCTGGGATTTGGTTTTATGGTGTTTAAATAAATGTTTTTCTTCTGTCTTCTATGTGGAGAGTCTTTTATATTTTGTGATTGAGAACTACGCCAGCATATTCATAGTCGCTACCAGTGCTGTGAATATTGCCTTGGCAATACACTGTCTCATGAATTACTCTCAGTTTTGCTGGGTAGGTTATTCTTGGTTTTAATCCTAGCTCCTTTGAATTCTGGAACATCATATTCCAAGCCCTCTGATCCCTTAATGTAGAAGCTACTAAATCTTGTGTTATCCTGATTGTGTTTTCATGACACTTGTATTGTTTTTCTTTCTTGCTGGTTGCAATATTTTATACTTGATCTGGTAAGTATGAAATGGGGCTACAATATTCCTAGGAGTTTTCTTTTTTTCATTTTGGGATCTCTTTCATGAGATGATTTGTAGATTTTTTTCCATTTCTATTTTCCCCTCTGGTTCTAAAATATCAGGGCAGTTTTCCTTGATAATTTTCTGAAAGATGGTCTAGGTTATTTTTTTGATCACGGCATTCAGGTAGTCCATTAATGTTAAAATTATTTCTCTTACATTTATTTTCCAGGTCAGTAGTTTTTTCCAATGAGATATTTCATATTGTTTTCTATTTTTCATTCTTTTGGTTTTGTGTTATAATTTCTTGATTTCTCATAGAGTCGTTAGCTTCCACTTACTCCATTCTAATTCTTAAGGAATTCTTTTCTTCAGTGAAATTTTGGACCTCCTTTTCCTTTTGGCCAGTTTTGCCTTTTAAGGCATTATTCTCATTACTTTTTGAACCTCTTTTGCCATTTGGCCTAGTCTATATTTTAGATATTATTTTCATCAGTTCTTTTTGGGGGCTTCTTTAATTAGCTGTCAACTCATTTTCCATGTTTTCCTTGCATCATTCTCACTTCTCTTTCCAATTTTACTCTACTTTTCTTACTTGATTTTCAAAATCCTTTTTGAGCTCTTGCATGGCCTGAGACCAATTTATATTTTTCTTGGTGACTTTGGATGTAAGAGCTTTGACTTTGTTGTCTTCTTCTGGTTGTATGTTGTTATCTTTGTCACCAAAATAAGGTTCTATGGTCTTAGTTTCTTTCCACTGTGTATTCATTTTCCAGCCATTTACTTGACTTTTTAACTCTTTATTAAGGTAGGACTCTACTTTCACTGTGGATATTGTACTGTCCCAAATTTCAGGGGTTTTGTGCGGCTGTTTTCAGAAATACTGCTAGGGACCTGTACATTTTCAGTTCTTCCAAGGTGGTACAATCAAAGATGAGCTGTTTACTCCTATACTGACCTGTGCTCTGGCCTGTGAATAACCACAAGCACTCTTTTCTGCCTTAGAACTGTGAGGATTCCTTCTCCACTGTTGTTACAAGCTCCACCACCACAGGACTCCTCCTCACCCCAGCACCACCAAGGAGAACTGTGACCCACATCAAAACATAAGCAGAGCAAGAAAATCCTGCCTCAGCACCAGCAAAAAGATCCCTGCAATCCCTCTCTGATCAGCTGCTCAATGCCCATACCATCTGTTGTCTGAGAGCTCTGGAAGTAGCCATAGTTATATACGCCACTGCCCTGGGACTGGCACCAGATCATACTTCTTTCTCACCCAGATTCTACAGAACTTTCCTACTGACCTTCTAAGTTGTCAGTCCCCTGAAGCCTACTCCAGGTTTGCTGGGGCCTGGTCCTTGTTAACATATTTTGCACTGGACTGTGTTCTTCTTTTAGATTGGTACAACAGACCTTTCCGGTCAACTTTTTTTCTTGGGCTGGAAATTTGTTTTCCACTGTCATTTTGTGGGTTCTGTTGCTCTAAAATTTACTTAGAGTCATTTTTATAGGTATTTGGAGGGGTTTGGGGAAGAGTACAAGTTCCTGCTTTTACTCTGCCATTTTAGCTCTACTCCTCCAATACTTCTTTGTTTCCATGAAAGGAGAATGAGATTGGTGCCAGAAGCTAGTTCCTGCTTTTCTCAGAGAGAGATTACTGGGCTATATTCATCTTCATCTCTTCCCCCTAAATATTTTTGCTAATTAATTGAAAGTAATTTTTAGGTTCAAGTTGACCTCCTAATCCTTATCCCTTAATGGAGAAGGGGTGTCCCAAGTTGTGCATCCAAAAGCTTGAATCCCTTCCCACTAAATACCTGTTACACAGAGTCCATACATAGTGAATAGGGAATAAACCTGAGAGCAAACAGAAGTCAGTAAGCATACAGATGAGCATAAGAAAGATAAAACACAGGTTGAATAAATTCTCTGACTAGGAGTGAAATATAACAGAGAGACAGAGAGGGGCAGGGGGAGAGATCTCACCCATGGAATTTTCTGAGATTGCTAGTGTGGTATACTGGGGATAAATACATGATAAATACAGGGCTGGCTATATTACATGTTGGCATCTTCCTAAATTCTCTCCCTTCAGAGAACTCTTCACAGAGATCATTTGGAACCTGTCTCTTTTGAATTTGGAAGCCAGAAGACTAAAATTTCTCTTCTATAATGCTCTTGCCAGCTCCACCTCTCATGTTGGAAAATACCATTGAGTGATCAGTCTTCACCAATAAGAAGAATCATTCAGATGGACAATCAAATGAATGGAATCAATCAAATGAGCCATTTTCATTCTATACTTCTTATTTCATTTCTACTAGGTCATTCTGCAGTCACTGTGCTCAGGGCATTCATTTTTTTTTCTCTGAGTCTTTATTTTATGGTTACTATTTTCTTCTAGTTATGATCCTAGAGTAGCTTTCTGTCTAACCAAAGTATTGGTGGTTACAGGTTTTCCTTGTGTTTTTGTTCATGGAGGGGAGAGCAGGTGGGCTTGTGTTAAACTCCAAAACTGAGTGGTGTGGTCAGACCTATTGGGTCCTGAGTATAGGGAACTAGAGTAGAAATTTCTATAAAGGGACTCTAGGACTATGCCTGTAGGCTCTCTTTTGTCACCACATTCCATGTCATTTCCCTGTTATAGATTTTTTCCCTAGTCCTGGGTTCACTGGTTAATCCCTAGCTTGCTTCTTACTACATGCGCTGAATCTACTTAGACTCAATTTTGCCTAGTGCCTTTTTCTTATAGCTTGACTGGGGCACTGGTAGTCCTACCAGTAATGCCCTAAGGCTGCCCTGTCTTTTACTCTAGGGTTGGTTTTTGTGCTCTGTTGTTGCCTTAATCATTTCCTATTTCCAAGAGCACTAAGCTTGACCAATGTGAGATACACCCTGAAGTTATTCCTTCCTAAGCCAGGCTTAAGGAGCCAACCATAGTTGTGAGGAAGGTTTGAGCAAGGGAACTGTGTGTTGGATGGCCCTGAATGACCCTAATTTACTCTCTGAGACTCAAGGAATTCATGAGGTAGCTCAGATAGAGAGTACAATGACTAGCCAAAAGTCTTCAAGGGTTGATACCTACATCCTTCCCGACTCTAGGGTGGGAGAGGTCCCTTTTTGAATTCCTGGGTTGAATCTAGGAGTCTAGAGGTGATTTCCCCTATGACCTATGGGAGTGATATTTTTCTAAGGCTCATGAAGTGCTTGCTGGGTATTTGGGTTCCTTGGCATTGTAGTACTCTGACATTTTGTATCAATCCTTGACTTTCAGAAAGGTTACTCTCCCTATGAACATCTTTTTAGTGATATCAGAGGTTGTAAAGGTTAGTGGAACAAGAGCTTCAAGAACTGGGAGATAGGTTGATGACATACAATGGTTGGGAGAAATTCAGCAACACCGGCATATGGTCAGTTAATGACCAGTCAACAAGAATTTATTAAGTTCTTACTATAGTCCAGGGACTGTGTTAAGGGTTAGGGATACAAAGAAAGGCAAAAACACAGTTCTTGCCTTCAAGGATATGGAATAATGTATTTTTTAAAATGAATTGCCATGCTTCTCTACTTCTTATAAAACAGCCTACATAAATAAGATTCTTAGCTTGTATTTTATGTACATAACATGAAAATTTTATTATTAAGATTTTATTGGGGGGAGGAGCCAAGATGGCAGAGTAGAAAGATTCACATATGCTAGCTCCGAACCCACATCCCATAAAATAACCTGGAAGGAAGAACTCCCAACAAATTCTGGAGCAGCAGAAGCCACAGAACAATGGAGTGGAGGAGATTTCTGTTCCAGAGAGCCCTGAAAAACCGACACCAAAGGTCCATTGCACACAGGACCCGGAGCAGAGCCCAGTCCTGCCTTGGGCTAGCGGCCCCAAGAGGAGCAGATCCGAGCAGGCTTCAGGGATGGAATCTCCAGCAGCTGCAAAGGTCCCTCCACCCACAGACACCAAAGGTCAATGAGAGAAAAACATGAAGTTTACTCTCATCACATTCGACCAAAGGAAGGAATAAAATGCACACTCATTTTGGTATGAAAACCTATTTTCCAATACAGGAAAGTGGGGGAGAAGAGGATAAGCAGAGTAGGGGAGATGATGGAAGGGAAGGCAATGGGAGGAGGGGGCAATTTGAAATCAACACTCTTGGGGAGGGACAGGATCCAAAGAGAGAATAGAAACAATGCGGGCCAGGATAGGATGGTGGGAAATATAGTTAGTCTTACACAGCACGACTATTATGGAAGTCATTTGCAAAACTACATAGATATGGCCTATATTGAATTGCCTGCCTTCCCAAAGGGAATGGGTGGGGAGGGAGGGATGGGGAGAAGTTGGAACTCAAAGCTTTAGGAACAACTGTCAAGTATTGTTCTTGCTACTAGGAATAAGAAATACAGGCAATGGGGAATAGAAAGTCATCTGCCCCTACAGGACAAAAGAGAAGATGGGGACAAGGGAAGGGAAGGATGATAGAAGAGAGAGCAGATTGGTGATGGGGCAATTAGAATGCTTGGTGTACTGGGGGAGGAGGGGACAAATGGGGAGAAAATTTTGAAATTGTGAAATTTTGTGAAAATGAATGTAAAAAGTTAAATAAATTTAACTAAATAAAAAAGTTTTTATTACAGTATACTGGTTTTAAATATGTAATCAAATAATACTTAGTTCTTGAAAAATCTTCATAATTTTAATTTTCATCACATTAAATTATTAACAATATTTATTTTATTTATTAATGAACTTGTAATTGGGCTTATTTTGTGGCACAAGATTTCATAACATGTAGTGTCATTGACTATTACTACTCACAATTCGTTTTCAACCACTAATCAGGAATAGCTATGGCAGAAAATTCAATTTCATGTAAACAAAATGTTGTGATTAATAGGACCATTTGTATCACTCTGTTTTATAAAACAGAGAACACTTTATTTACCTGTAGCTAAAACGTTATTTTCATGTTCAAGCACCTTTTCAATATATTACACAAGACAAGTCTATTAGCCATTGTGGTAAAGATAGAATAAGGTCAAATATATCGTATTTGTCCTTTGGAAATGGATCTCTTAAACATTCATATATAAAAATGTTTCTTCAAAATAAAATGAGAAATGCTTCTGTAAATTTCTCAAATGATTAATAACCATGTCTTTACTTTCTTCCCTTTCATTTGCAGAAAATCTATTTAAAAATTGGGAAACAAATATTATTTTGTAAGTGTATGATTAGTAACTCTAACTTTTTCACCAAGATAGTTGCTACATTTTTTCTGAATCAGAATGTGAATTTGAGGACCTTGGATTAATTTATTTAGTGCACTCAGTTTTTTAAGAAAAACCCACCAAATATGCAAGCTTCAGAAGGACATTTTTGTTATAAAATGAATTTGGTTCATCTTTATTATTATAACTAAGAAAAATGGGAATATTTTCTTTCTAATCAAATAACCCTTGAAATATTTTAGTATTAGAAACCAATATGTTTTGTAATAAAATAGGAATACTTTATACTTTGCCTCTGTCACATAATTTTATGACACCTTCATTTTAACAAGCTGTTTTTATAAAGTTGATTACTCTTGTATCAACAACTTGAAAATCTGTTTCTAGTTCCTAACTCATGTTTCTCAGTAAAAGTGATTGTCGGCAAAACACTCAATATGTCCAAATTGTACAAGGAATCCAAATTTTAAAGTAGTGCTTATACACATGCTTTTATTCTGAAATAAAATCTCATATGCTCATCCACATGACATAATTTTCATTAAAATGCAATAATAATTTTGTTTTTTTAGACATGATATTGAAATTAACTGGATTATGATGTAAGAAATAATTACAAACTACACATTTCATCCCTGTCTCATATTGCCAAGGCAGATCAAATCTCTCTACAGGCACAATTAATTCAATTACATCTCATATTCTCCAACAAATTTTTCCCTTTATCATCCCCACTCTTTCTCTTATGTTCCAACCTCTCTCTACTGGCTACATCCTTACTGCATGAAAAGCATACCAATCTCCCCCCTCTTCAAAAAACCTCACTTGATTCATCCATCCCCACTAGTAATTATCCCATAGTTTTCTCTTCACTTCTATGGTTGTTATTTTCACTGTTGTTTGTCCATTCTCAAAGAGGACCATGACATTTGGAAGGTGATACCATGACTTACAAATGAATTAAATTAAAGGGAGAGGTTGCTCCTTTTCTCCTCTGAGGCCATCTGACTTCAGCAAGTGGCTCTTTTTTTCCTCTCACCCTTAACTCTCTACAGTCTGACTTCCACCCTCATCATTCAACTGAAGCTGCTTTCTCCAAAAGTGCCAAGTCTAATGGTAATATAGGGACTTCTACATGTGCACCTTGATATGAAACTGAACTTCCTCTTAATTTGAGCCTACAGCTGCAAGGCTCCCTATTTCTAACACAAGATGTATTGCTATCATGCTGTGATTTTCTTCATATACACTTTACGACCACAAAGACAAACAACTTGTCAACAACCAAGTAAACAATGCTGAGTGTAAGTTCACCTTTTCCAGGTACTTTTTGCCCCCAAAGTCTAATTCAATCAGGAATCAATAGCATGCCCTCTCAAAAAGTTTCAAGTGGACCACAATGTCTGTGTTCAGCCTTAGAAAGCAAAAACCATGGGACTTTCCAGAGGATGTTACAGACAGTGTTAGGCCATCTAATTGTGGTTAGTGACGTCAACACTAACCAATCATAAATGAAACATGCTGATGTTGCCCAAGGTTGTGTGAGCTAACCAGTTCCTCTTTGCTGAGTATAGAAGAGCTGCCCTGAGTGTCAGATGGATTGTTGGCTACCGAGGATGCTTGGATCCCTTTTATTGGCAATTGCTATCTTTGTTGATCATGCTCAGTGTCTCTTTTTCTCTTTATTATGAATTTTTATTGTGACAATGTCTATCTTTTTATGTTTCTCTTGATATGTGTTTTTGCACTTCACTGTCTATCCAGTGAATTCTTGGAGGTTGTCTATTTCGTTTAACATCCACTTTTCTCCTATAGGGTCATATTCCATTTTGAGGACTAAGTTACTCCTGACTGAGAAGCCAGGTGGCACATTGGATACTGGACCTGAAGTGAGAAGAACTGAGTTCAAATCTGGCCTCAAACACTTACTAACTATGTGACTGTGAACAAGTCATTGAAGTTCACTCTCTCAGTTTTCTTATCTATAAAATGGTGATGATAATAGCTCCTCTCTCCTAGAGTTGTATTGAGTATCAGATAAGATATTTTTAAAGCGCTTAGCACAATGCCTCACACATATTAGATGTTATATAAATCTTACTATATTATTATTCACTATAAGTCAAATTGAATATTTATTCAAAACTTTCCACTAATTTATAGTGGTGGCTGACCTATTGTGTGTAATTCTGACTGATTCCTTAGTACTTAAATTCCTTCTTTTTGCTTCTTTAACTTAGAAGCTCTGGATTTTAGTTATGATGCACCATAGGTTTTTGGTTCATAAATAGCCTTTAGGGAATCATAAAGTGCTTTCGATTGTTACTAGTAACACAAGACTGAATTTCATCTGCCTTCTTTCTGAGCCAGAAATCCTACTTCTCTCTAAGCTTCATTTGTACTTTACTTTTAATGGAATTAAATGCTGTCTTCTTAGAGATGGATGAACTATCCTGCTGGTAAATCCTGGGGAGTTCTCACTTTTAACTTAAGAAGCTTCTAATTTTTCCCATCATTTTCATCAAACCAGTCTTGGTGTTTGTGAGTGTTCTGACCCAGATGAGCAAATACAGTGCTGTACACCAAATCTCTGAAAGCTGCCCACTTCTTTGCTGTTCCACTGTTGGCAACTGTGTGTTAACTCAACTTTCCCTCCCAGTTAGCAAAAAACTGTTCATGCCCAGAGAATAACTCTGATTTGTTGATATTCGTTCTTCTGGTAGACATTTTGCCTGGGGACACCACTTTTGATGAATGAGAATATTTAGCTTGGCAAAGATGTCTATGATGAGTCCAGCACTCTGCACCACACACTGCCTTCATCACTCTCACATCTTCTCTGTCTCTTCCTACAATCACGTAGTCTATTAGATGCCAATGTTTACTGCAAGGATGCATCCATGAAATTTTATTGTGTTTAGGTGAATAGAAGATAGTGTTGGTGATGAAAAGTTCATGAGATGCACAAGTCTTTGGTAGCAATTGCTGTTGCTGTTTCTAACTCTATTTCTTCCTTCCTTCCCCCCAGACTGCCTTCTAAGTCTGGTAGTCTGAGACTACTCTATCATTAAAGTCACCCATAATTATAATCTTATCCTCTTATGGCACACTGATGATAAGTCTTCAATAAAGTCTTCAATAAATCTTCACAAAATTTTTCTTTGATCTCATCAAGGTTCCTCATGGTGGGAGCATAGGCATTGATGATGGTGGCATGATGTTTTCCTTTAAGTGGCAATTGCCACTAAGCCTGTCATTCACTCCTTTTGGCAGGCATACTAGCTTGTTGACTAGCTTAGTTTTGATTGCAAAACTTATGCCATTTTCGTGGTGCTCTCTTTCACTGCGACCACTCCAGAAAAATGTGTATTGAGCTCCAACTTCATTAAGCTGGCCTTCATTTGCCAGTCTTGGTTCACTCAGAGCTGCCATTTGAATGTGATATCTGCTGTTTTCTCTTGCAACAAGGTTTTTTGTCTTTCAAGTATACTGGATTTTGTGTTATCTGTAAGTGTGCACGTTTCATGTGCCAATGGTGAGTGGAACTGTCGTTGAAGACTTTTTGTACATTTTTTTTTTGTGTGTTTTGACCACGGAGTGCAGTTCCCCACCTGCCCTGGTAATCAGGCCAGGGTTGGGTAAAAAGACAATTTTTAAGTAACCTTTTCTAGACCTTTCCTCACACCAGGAGGTGAGCAGTGAGATCCTTAAAAGGCTACTCAGACACCCAGGGGATTCCAAATCCTACTGCTGCTTCCAGTGTTAAGCAGCCCTATGGCCTGGGCCACCCGTGTACAGGATTGTGACTACAGCTACCAGTGTCTCCACACCTGCTGCTTCATCACTTACCTGTCACCGCAGGACTTCGAGATAGATATAATGGCAAAATGATATGAGTGATATCTTTTGATTCATGCATAAATTGGATTTAAGTGAGGCAGAGTTGCATGAAGTCATCCACCTCACTCTCTACTCCAGAATCGCCACAGTCCAGTGGTAGAACAGAATAAAGATGACTGGTGATGGCTTAGGATGCAGTGGATGATCTTGGTGTCTTCTACGCCTAACTAAGACCTCTGTAGTCCCTGCTTCAGCTGCCGTTATGACTGTTGGAACAAATTGTTCTCATCAACCCATTCCACCAAGGGAAGTCTTTACATGCCTGGGGTAGACCCACCCTGTCCAAATCACCAATGGGATTGAGACCCTTTGGTTTCCCTCAACTTGGTTTAGCCAATCTGTTGAAATGGTTTACAGGATGTGGCAGATGCTACAGCTTCTTGGAACCAGAGGTGAGAGTTGGGTGAAACAGGTGGAACCCAAAGGTGGAAAACATCCCTGTAAAGGGGTCAGCAGCCATCATACCAGAGATACTAGTCTTCCTTGAACATATCCTAACCCAAATGCTTACACACGCATACATATATACATACATATATAGACATATACTTTCCCAAACACATTCTACTCCTGATCTTTGTTTTCACTTGTGCATATCTCTTGTTTCCTATCCATCCTGATTCCTTTACTTTACTTGTGCCACTACCTTGCCCTCCTATTACTTGCCTATCCCCCTCTAAGGATCCCTCCCCTATCCTCCCATTCCCATAAATATAGACACCCATCTTTCCTCTAAAGATCCCTCCCTTGTTTTCTCTCCCCCCCTATGCTGCTACCATTTCATTTCTTCTGAACTTAGAAGATTTTTATACTCTTCTAAATATAAATGTATTTGTCCTTCTTTAAATACATTCCCAATGAAAGCAGGTTATCAAAACTACCAGCCCTCCTCCTCCTCCTCTATTCAACGCTTTTGTATTGATTCTTCTGCTTGCACCTCATTTGTATAAAATAATTACTCTTTTTAGCTGTTCTTAAATGGCTTTATTTTTTAAATTCATATCATACTCATATTTACTCCAATATTTCTGATGAGCTACCCAATTATTAATAAGAATCTTAGACACACATTTTACATATAAAAAGGTAAACAGTCTGTCTTTATGAATCCTTTATTATTAGTCTCTGGTATGTACCTTATATTTCTCTTGGTTATTGTATTGAATCTTCTATTAAGTTCAGGATTTTTTTTTTTAACAAAGTCTTGAAAGTCTGAAAGTTTATCAAATGCCCATTTTTTTTTTCATTCAGATTAATACTTAACTTTTCAGGTTATGCTGTTTTCTACCAGATCCTCAGTTTTTTTGCTCTTTGATATATTGTATTCCAAGATCTGCTGCTAGATATTGTTTTAATCTTGATGATTTTAATATTTTATCCTTAAGCTGGGGGTTTCATAATTTGACTATGAGTTTTCCTCATAAGATCTCTTTTAAGTAGTGATAGGTTGATTTTTTCTATTTCTACTCCTCCCTTTGCCTCCTTCTAATGCTGAAGGACAATTTTCTTTTTTCTTTTGTTGCATTATTGTATCAAGGTTCCTTATTTGATCATAACTTTCAGTTAATATGGCTATTTTTATATTTTCTTTTCTTGATCCATTCTCTGAATCTATTGTTTTTCTTATAAGATGTTTCACTTTCTCTTCCATTTTTTTTCATTATTCATATTTTGTTTGGTTCTTTCTTGATCACATATGATTTCACTGGCTTCACTTAGCCCAATTCTAATTTTCAAGGTGTAATATTTTAAGATTCAGGATTTCCTTTTATAATTGGTTGACTCTCCTTTCATAATCTTCTTGTTTTTCTCTGATTATTCTTTATATTTTTAGCTTTTCCTCCATCTTTGTCATTTGATTTTTAATGTCTTTTTAAAGATCTTCTGTGAATTCTTTTTGGGCTGGTGACCATTTGACATCACTATTTGGGGGTTTCTTTCCTTCAATATCCTCCTCTGAAGGATCATCTCTATTCCCTTTTTATGGCTGGATTATTTCTCCTTTGCCTGTGCATTTATTTTTTGTGGTAATAGCTTAATTTTTGTAATCACCTCTAGCCTTGGGGTATGGGAAATGGTGGCTCTTGCCCTAAAGTCAAACCTCCAATCTCCTGCAAGTACCCCCAGTGAGGGACTTTCTGCACTCATTGGGCTTGTGCTGATTCCTTCTTGACTCTGCCCCTCGTTGAAGAACAGCTGGGTCTGGAGTTCCTTATCAGCAGAGGTTCCTTCAGTCTTCCCGGGCTCAAATGCCCAACTCCCCTCACTATCCAGGGGTAAAAAGGTCCTGTAGTTGAGAACAATGCAGCCTCTCAAACCAGCTAACCTCAGAATTTACCCCTTGTTGGTTAAAGGCTTTCTGCTTGTTGCTAAAATGGAACCTAGCCTGCAGTTGTGTACTCTTTACAGGGACCAAACTTCATCCTGGGATTTTTCTTCTAATTTTCTTAAATTGTCCCAGGAAGAACTGGATTGTGCTCCTATTCTTATTTATCTCCACCCACACTTTCTTTTCCCTAAGGTGCTATTTTAACTCTTTTCTGGGGGAAAACCTTGAGAGCTTGGAATTTTCTGACCTGCTCTGCTATCTTCCCAGAATCCTCTCTGTGTTTTCAGTCTTTTTATACCTTACACCCCACCACATACTCTGGTATCAAGAAAATCTGACCTCCTTACTGTTCTTTGAATAAGATACTCTAAAGCCCATATTAGTGTATTTTCACTGGTAATTCCCTGTGGCTGTAATTCTTTCTCTTGTTTTCACTTCCTGACTTCTTGGATTCTTTCAAGTCTCAACTAAAATCCCACTTTCCATATAAAACCTTTCCCAATTCTAACTAATTCTAGTAATTCTCTCTGTTGATCAGCTCCAATTCACCTTGTACATATTTTGTTTGTACTTAGCTGTTTACATCTTGTTTCCTCCATTAGGTTGTATAATTCTTGGGAGTTTGGATTGTCTTTTGCCTTCTTGGGGTTCCCAGCTTAGCATAGTACTTGGCATGGAATAGATTCTTGGTAAACATTTGTTGACTGATTATTTAATCAAATGAGCATTTTAAATTATATTTGCAATTTGTAGTGCAGAAAGAAATATTTTGTTTTTTAATTAATTGGTCACAAAGGTCTCTAGAGATATTTTTAATGAATAAAAACAATTTAAATCTCTTCTGCATGTGACACATCATGTACTTGTCTGACCATATCAATAACCACAGGCAGAAAATAATAATGTTGCTTGCAAATGAGGCTTTTTAAACTCAATGATTTTGTAAACAACTTTATGGAATATGTGCAATTATTTTGAAATGACTTATAAAAAAATTTGTTTTTGCTTTATAAAAATGTCTGGATTTTTTTTTTGGAGGGGAATTATCTCATTTTGCCAATATATTCTGCATGTATCTTGTCAAAAAGCTATTTCAGTTTTTTAGATTTCATGATAATCAAGACTAAAGCATCTACAAAAAGCAATTTTCTGTCCTATTGATAACAGTGTTTGTAAATATCCATGATAAATTCAGTAAATCATATTTATTGTATTTGGGCTCTTTGTATCTATATTTCTACTTCTTAAGCAGCCTTTGCTTTGGTTAGTTTAAACTGCTTCCATGAATTTTTTCTTTAAACCAGTCATAAATTTATCCACTGCAAGAGGGTAATATTTCTTAACAAATTTATTTTCAGTTCAAAATTCTATACCTCCCATTACCACTTTCCATGCTATTGAGAAGAAAAGAAATACAATAATCATTACACATTTGAAATCATGCAGAACACATGTCCACATTATCCATGTCCTGAAAAAAGAGATAAAAAGAAAGATGCTTCAGCTTATACTCTAAGCCCATCAGTTCTCTATCTGAAGTCTTTTTCATCATCAGTCATTTGGAATTGCAGGAGATCATTGTATTGATTATGGTTACAAAATCTTTCATACTTAATGATTACCTTTACAATATTGCTATTACTGCGTAAACCGTTCACCTGATTCTGCTCACTTTATTTTGCCTCATTTCATATAAGTCTGTAATGGGTAAAATAACTGAAGAAACAAAAGTTTGAGAGTATCTAATTAAATGGAATAGTAAAGTTTGAGAAAGCAACCAGATTAGACTGTTTTCTGTAAAAAATATAAAATATGAACGTGATTGATCATCAAACTTATTTGGTATGGCAAATCAGACTTTGAATCTATTTTAGTAATAAATTCTCAAATTTGGATAGAAGATTTTGCATATAAAATTACACTGATAATTGTAAAAAAAAGGAAAATTTTTTCCTTTATGTATGTCTTATCATTCTAAGATAAACAGAAAAGTTCATTTTTTATAAATTAGACCCTCATGATTAAAAAAAAATAAGATGCTTTTATCAGTACAGAGTTTAGGCAAAGAAAGAAACAGGAAGTGGTATATAAAAATGGAAATTCTAACTCTAAATTGTATCAAATCCTGTTACAGGCAGATTTTAGCAAAATTACCTAGAAATATATACAAATGATTTGGACCCAGAGATGCAGAACCCCTTTCAGTGCTGTCCTAAGAATGAAGCTTATTCAATAATGTTTAAAAGAAGATATTTCCAAAGATCAGACAACTACATGGCACATTTGGAACTCAAGACAAGATGAAATGAGTAAATAGATACTGGGAGTGGCTTACTAAAATACAAGGAGGACTTGATATTATTTAATATTAATGGTCGTTGTATTGTTTTAGCCTTTTATTTCAAGGTATTTGTGTTTGCTCAGTTTTCTTACTTGTCTTGGTGACATGTAAATCTCCCCTCTCAAAAGTATTATCTGACAATTGGCATCATAGTGGTCAATAAGTTACTATTTCCATTTACCTTTGATTGCAAACAGAGGAGTGGATTTTCCTGATTTCACAGGATTGTACCTGTATGCTCTCCCTCCCAATTTGGAAAATTTTTAATCTTTCCTCCAATTAGGAATACTTAATCTTGAATTCTAGTTTGTATTCTGTTAATTGTTTTCTTTCAATGCATAAAAATCCATCTCTCCAAGAATTCTGGGTTCAGTGCCAAGCTGAGGAGGCCTGGTTCTAACTTGTTGTGTAATTGGTGTGTGTTACTTGGTAAATCAGATACTTAGAAACTAGAACCTTGGTTTCTTAGTCATTTCAGATTCTTCCTTCCACAAGTCTTCCCACGTCTTTCTGAAACTATCTCCTTCATCATGTCTTACAACACAATAGTATTCCATTGCTTTCATATACCGTAACTTTTTCAGCCATTCCACAATTGATAGACATCCCATCAGTTTCCAATTCTTTGCCACCACAAAAATGAGTTGCAACAAATATTTTTGTATATATCAGTCTTTTTCCTTTTTCTTTGCTTGTCTTGGAGTATAGATTTAGTAACAACATCACTGTGTCAAAGAGTATGCACAGTTTTATAGCTTTTGGGGCATAATTCCAATTTGTTTTCAGCATGGTTGGTTCACAGTGAGTTCACAGTTCCACCAATGCATTTTCTTACATCGCCTCCAGAATGGATTACTTTATTTTTCTATCATGTTAGCTAATATAATAGATGTGAGGTGAGGCTTCTGCATGATTTAATTTGAATTTCTCTAATTACTAGTGATTTGGAATTTAAAAAAAAATGTGACTATAGATATCTTTGATTATGTCTTCAGAAAACTCCCTGCTAAGAATCGGAGAATGACTCTTAGCATTTCATAATGTTCCCTTTCTCTTGTTTGATCTTAACTCTGTCTATTCTCCATAAATATGATAAACAAACTCCCCTAATTTGTTTATAGTATCAGTCTTTATACCCATTTGGACTTTATTCTAGTGTACATTGTCAGGCATTGGTCTATGCCCAGTTTCTTCCTCACTATTATTGAGTTTTCCCAGCAGTTTTTGTGAAACAGTGAGTTCTTATCTCAGAAGCTGGAGTCCTTGGGTTTATCAAACAGTAGATCGCTATAAACATTGACTACTGTGTCCTGTGTACCTAACATATTCCAGTGATCTACTCCTCTATACAAAGTAATTCTTTAATGGTTTGCTTGATAGGACACTCAAAAAGTAAAATAATTTAAGTAGCATTGCCATTTTTATTATTTTGGCATGGCTCACTAATGAGAAATTAATATTTGAGCAAATATATTTCTTTTTATTTGTGTGGAGAGAACTCTGTCACTGTGTTCATATAGCTTCTATGTATGTTGTGACATGGAGTTTCCCAAATATTTTATATTATCTGCAGCAATTTTAAATGGAATTTCTCTTTCTATCTCTTCCTGATAGGTTTTGTTGGTAATATATGTGTTGATGAGTTGTCTGAGTTTATTTTATGTCCTGCAGCTTTGCTGAAGTTAATTGTTTTGACAAGCTTTTTAATTGACTCTCCAGGGTTCCCTAATTCATGTGCAAAAAGTGAGTTTTTTTTTGTTGTCTATTTATTCCTTCACTTACTTTTTTCTTGTTTAATTGCTGTAGTTAGCATTTCTAGTACATTACTGAACAATAATTATGATAACGGACATCCTTCCTTCACCCTTCATCTAATTCGAAAGACTTGTAGTCTATTTCTATTACAAAAAATATTCTTGGTTATAGATATAAGCTATTTATCATTTTAAGAAAAGTTCTATTTGCATGCCTTCTATTGATTGTAATAGGAATTAGCAAAAATAATATTTGCATTTATTGAAATAATCTTATGATTTTCATTTTTATTATGGATATGGTTAAGTATGCTTATAGCTTTCCTAATATTGACTCAACCCTCCATTCCTAGTAGAAAGCTAACCTGGCCACACCATAAAATCTTTGTAATATGTATTTTGAAGCTCATTTCTGGGAATTTATTTAAATTTTTTGTGCATCAATATTCACTCTGGAAATTGTTCCATGATTTTTTTTTCTCTATTTTTCCTCTCTCTCTGGTTTACCTATCGAAACCATGCTGGTGTCATAGAAGGAATCTGGTAGATTTCTTTATTGTTTTCAAACAGTTTATATACTATTAGAATTATATAGTACATAGTACTATAATACTCTGGTGTTATATAGTATAATTTTTCTTCAAATGTTTGGTAGAATTCACTTGGAAATCTATTTAGTCTTGTGTTTTCCCTCTTATGGAGCTTATTTATAGCTTGTTCAACTTCTTTTTTCATAGATGCAATTATTTAGGCATTCTATTTATTCTTCAGTCAGTCTGGACAATTTGCATTTTAAAAATATTTATCCATTAAAATGATTAGTTTTATTGCCATATAGTTAGACAAAATAATTCTTAATAATCTTAACAATCACTTATTTCATCTTCATTGGTTTTTCATCCTCCCTTTTCATTTTTAATGGTAACTTTTTTCCTTTTTTTAAATAAAATAACCATGGATTTATAAATTTTATTGTTTTTTAAACAAAATTAACTCTTATTTATTAGTTCAATTTTTAACCCTTAATTTTATTAATCACTACTTTGTTTTTCAGGATTTCTGTTTCAGTGTTTACTTAGGACTTTTTAATTTGTTTTTTTTCTAGTCTTTCTTCTGTTCTTTCTCTCTTATTGACGTAAGCATTTAGAGATATACAAGTTCCCTTAATTACTGCTTTGGCTACATCTCACAAATTTTGGTATGTCGTTTTGTTGTTATCTGTAGAATGAAATAATTGTTTGGTGCTTCTGCTGCTTATATAGGTAGGGTCCTTGCTTACGCTAATCTTACCAACCTGAAATGGGGTAATGAACAATAAAGCTGCTAGATCCCATGCATTTCTCTGCCTAGTGTTAGTACAAAATTCTGTTGGGGTAACTTTTTGCGCAGGTGTTCAGTCTTCTTACTTTCCCTGTGAGCAGTGCAGCTCCCTACCTCTTTTGCGATGGTCATAGTCCAATGTTACTGCAAGAGTTTACTGGCACTTATGTTGCCGTCCTCAGTTTCTGGCCTACCACAGTGTAGGGGTACCTTATCTATCTTCCTAAGATTTTCTGGGCTAGAAAATGACTCACTGTGACTTTTTCTTGGCTTTGCCACTCAGTGTTCAGTTTAGCATGTTTTTTAGGTCCTCTTGGAAGAGGTTTTGGAGGAACTGATATAATTTCGCTAAGATCTTACCCCATCATCTTGACTCTGCCTCTAAATTAATTTTTTTTAGACAAAAATAAAGACATAACATCAAGGACATTAAATAAAGAATAATCCTATGAAATTTTTTGGTTTTTATTTCCATTTAAAAAAACTTCAAGTTAAAAGACAACTAATATTTTTGCTGAAATTTCTGAAGTGAATAACACAGAGATGTGTAATAAATATCACAGAACTTTTAACTTCCATAAAAGGATAGTTAACTTTAAGTTTACATAGTTTACATTTAAATATAGCAAGTTGTGTAATAATGTATCATTTTGTTTCATTTATATGTGGCGCCTTAGTGAGCAAGTCTGTGTTAAGATCCAATGTTTTTATCCAAATTTGACTATATTTGTGAAAGTATGTTGCATGATCATAGTGGTATATTCACACTTGATGGGAGATAATTCTCTTTGCTATTCTGCCTTTTGTTGATTTTGATTTAAACTTTGTTTTCATTGAAAACAGTGGATGTGTCAGTGTGAGATTTATAATATAAATAACAATTTTAGTCATTGATCATTCCTCAAATAATTTTATGCTCAAGATCAAAAAGTGTGTGCTATAGTTTGTAAAAACCTGGGTATTATTTGGAGAGGAAGAGAAGGAAGCAAATATATAACATTTTTCTAGAAGACATTCTGTAGGACTTTTAAAGAAATTGATTAATGAAATGTGATGTTACAATAGAATATATTAAGGCATAGCATGAAGTTCTTTGCTTTAATTTAAAATGAAATGCCAACTCATGGAAGTTATCAAATGGATCCATTTTCTAGAATTTTAAAAGACTGAAATTTTATAGTTGATTAGAAATTACAATCACACCTAGTTGCACTGAAAGAGTTCTTACAGTTAAAAACTATTACTTTTATAATCTTTGAAAATATTATTATAAACAAAAATTACATTTATATCTCAAAATATTTTTAATTCTATATAATCCTTTGTTTACCTCTGACCTCCTCCACCACCACTGCCTCTGCCGCCTCCATCACCCTAGGGCTGGGAGCAGACCCCAGCCAGACTGTACTCCTCTTTCATCCAGGTCCCACAGGGGTTTCCCACTGATCTTCTGGGCTGTCTTCGGCATTTGTTATTTGAGGAGTCTGGAAATTGCCACAGCTGCCAGTGATTCCAGTCCCCTGAAGCATGTTCTGGCCAAGTCTGTGCCTGTCCAGGCCATGCCTGCATGGCCTATCCTTGGCTGCTCTCCAATCCCAGCCTGGTGTGATATACCCTTCCTATCGATGTTCCAGGCTGTCTTGGGCTGGAGATTTGTTTTACTCTGTCTTTTTTGGGTTCTATAGCTCTCGAATTTTTTAGAGTCTTTTTTTTTTTTTACAGATATTTGGAGGGATTTGGGGGAGAACACAAGTATTCACTGCTTTTGCTCCACCATCTTGGCTCTACCTCCCCTCAAATTCTTTAACTATATTTTTCCTGTTATGCCAACATTGCCTCTCATTGTAACTAATGATTCAAAAAGTCTGTTTGGCTAGCAGTCATAACATTTTAGGAGAGGAGGAAACCTTACCCAACTTAACCCACTCATTTTATAGATGAGAAAATTATGGCCTATATCAATCAACCATTCTACTATGTCTTAGGTACTAGGGATAATATATATATATATATATGTATATATATATATATATATATGTATAGGTATGCATATGTGTGTATATATGTATATGTATGTATATATGTATATTCATATTTATTAAGGTCCAGGGATAATATATATATATATGTATATGTATATATATATATATATGTATAGGTATGCATATGTGTGTATATATGTATATGTATGTATATATGTATAAACATATTTATTAAGGTCCAGGCTCACTTAAGTAATTAGTGGTAGAACCAGATCTAATATCCAGCTCTCCTGACTCCTGGACCAATGCTTACAGGATCCTAAATCCAGGCTATTTTCTTAGATATCTTTTTATTAGCATTAAAAAGTCAAGGATATCTTGATAAGCCTTTCATCACTCAATATTTACATTTAATACAATTGTCTAAGAGTTTTGAATTCTCATTAATCTCTGTCCTACTCTCACCCTCCCTTAATCCCAAAAGATATCATGGGTTTGTCCACTGACGCAGACTTAGGGATGTGAATAGTCTGACACATTATGCAAGACATGCATTTGCATGATAATGTATTCTAAAATGCTGAAGAAACAGTTTGATTTTACAGTGAAAAGGAACAAATCTCTGGCCAATTAGAACTTGTTTCTTTGATATACTTTTGTTGCAAATACTGCCTATAACAAAGTACCCCATTCACTTTCAATTCATGGCTCAAATCATAATTTTTGCAAAATATAAATAAAACAAAAAACAATACTAGCTTTACTATTTCCTTGGAATAATTAGTGGTTGGTGAGAAATTATAACTTCTGGGAATAAGTACTAGAGTTGCTCATAATACCCACTTGTGCTTTTGGAGACTGCTCCATAGGGGATGAGGAGGGGGTAAGGGTATTCCTACTGCCTCCACCCCTCACTTAAGTTTTCCTATCTTCGTGACCACCTCTCAGTCTCTTTTGCTGAATTTCCAACCATATCCAATAATTTTAACATTCTCTCTCCTGCACCTATTTTCCAAGTCAGTTGTTTTTCCAATTAGATATTTCACATTGTCTACTATTTTTTCATTCTTTTGGTTCATTTTACAGTTTCTTAATTTGTCATAGAGTCATTAGTTTCTATTTGCTACATTCTAATTTTGAAGGAATTATTTTCTTCAGTGAGCTTTTGGACCTCTTTTTCCATTTGGCCAACTCTCTTTTTTAAGGCATTCTTCTTCCTGTTGGCTTTCTGGATCTCTTTTGCCATTTGAGTCAGTCTATTTTTAAGTTGTTATTTTCTTCAGTATTGTTTTGGTTTTCCTTTAGCAAATGGTTGACTTGTTTTTCTTGATTTTCTTGCATCACTCTCATTTCCCCTCCCATTTTTCCTGTACTTCTTTTCCTTGATTTTCAAAATTCTTTTTTAACTCTTCCATGTCCTGAGACCAATTCATCTTTTTCTTGAAGGCTTTGGATGTAGGAGCTTTGACTTTGTTGTCTTCTGATTGTATATTTTGTTCTTCTTTCTCATCAAATTAAGATTCAATAGTCTGAGTTTTTATGCTGTTTGCTCATTTTCCCAACAAAATGCTTGACTTTTTAACTCTTTGTTAAGGTAGGACTCTGATTTCAGTGTGGACATGTACTTCAGCTATTGTGCACCTGTTTTCAAAGATACTTCTGGGGCCTGTAAATTTTCAGTTCTTCCAAAGTGCTGTGATCAAAGGAGAGGTGTTACTCCATTCCTGGCCTGTGCTGTGGTCTGTAGTGACCACAAGCATTCTTTTCTGCCTTGGACCTGTGAGGAAGATTTCCATTCCACCACAGCCACAAGCTCCTCCTCACCTCAGGCTAGTCATCCAGGATTGTAACCTGGATCCAAGCAAGGCACAGTAAGAAAATCCTGCCTCCATGCCAGTAAGGAGATCCCTGCAATCCGCATCTTATCAACTACTCATTCCCCTCACTGTCTTTAGGCCCAGAGCTCTAGAAGTAGCCACTGCCATTGTTGCTGCTGTTGTTACCACTGCCACCTTGCTGCCTTGGGGCTGGGACAGGACTGCACTACTTTCTTGTCCACTTCCAGGTAGACCTTTCGCACTGACCTTCTGTACCTTTGGAGTTTGCAGGTTGAGAAATCTGGAAATCTCCACAACTACCACAGATTCAATCCCCTGAGGTCTGCTCCAGTCCCATCTGTGCTGTGTGTCCCATGCTGGATGTACTCCTCTTCTAGTGTAGTATAATAGACTTTTTCTGTCAATTTTCCAGGTTGTCTTGGGATGGAAATTTGTTTAACTCTATCATTTTGTGGGTTCTGCAGTTCTAGAATTTTTAGAGTCATTTTAAAAAGGTATTTAGGGGAGATTGGGGGAAAGCTCAAGCAAGTCCCTACTTTTATTCCACCATTTTGACTCTGCCCCTCAGGGTTGTTTTAATTTGAATTTATCTAATCAACAATGATTTAGAATATGTATTTCATATGACAATAAAAAGTTTTCATTTTTTTTTCTTTTGGAAACTGCCTGTACATAACCTTTCGCCATTTATGACTAGGGAAATTGCCCTTGTTTTATAAATTTCATTCAGTTCCTTATATATTTGAGAAATTTAGCCTTTGTTAAAGAAACTTCTTGCATAAATCCCACCCCTAGTTTCCTACATTTCTTCTCATTTTAGTTGCATTGTTTTTATTGATGCGAAGTCTTTTACCTTTTATGTAATTATAATTATCCATTTTACTTCCCATGATCCTCTCTCTTGTTTGTCATAAACTATTATCCATAGATCCAATTTTTCCATGCTCTCCTAATTTGCTTATGATATTATCCTTTATTGGCAAACCATGTACCCGTTTTCATCTTATCTTGGTATATGGTATGAGATGAAGGTCCATGCCTATTTTTGACCAAAGTACTCCCTGGTTCTGTAAGCAATTTTTGTCAAATCATGAGCTCTTACCTCCAAAGTTTAGTTCTTTGGTTTTATCAAACTATAGTTTAGTATGACTACTTACCACTGTATTGTACACCTAATCTCTTGCACTGATCACCATTCTATTTCTTAGTCGGTGCCAGATTGTTCTGGTGATTACCATTTCTATTAGGCTACCTTCTTTTACATTTTTTCATTGATTCCACTGATATTCTTGATCTTTTGTTCTTTCAGATGAATTTTGGGTTATTGTTTTTTTCTAGTTCTATAAAATAGTTCTTTGCTAGTTGTTTGGCATGGCACAAATAAATTAATGTAGATAGAATGATCATTTGTATTATTTAAACTAAGTAAATGATATCTCTCCAATTGGTAAAATCTCTCTGTATTGATGTGGAAAGTGTTTTGTTTATTGTGTTGATATAGTTCCTGGGTTTTTCATGGCAGGTAAACTGCCAAGTATTTTATATTGTCAGCAGTTAGTTTAAATGAAGTTTCTCTATCTCTTCCTGCTAGGTTTTATTACTTTTTTGGCTAATTTGTAGCTATATTGATGATTTATATGGGTTTAATTTTTATCCTGAATATCTGTTAAAGTTCTTAATTGCTTCAGATAGGGTTGATTGGTTCTTTAGTGTTCTCTACCAAATGCAAAGAGTGATGCTTTTGTTTTCTCATTGACTATTCTTGTTTTCTTGTTTGTTATATCCCCTTTTGTTCTCTTATTGCTATAGTTAACATTTCTAGTATTATATTGAAGGATAATGGTGATAATGTACATTCTTATTTTATCCCTGATCTTTTTGGGAAGGCTTCCAGTTCATTCTCATTATAAGAGATAGATTACTATTTATCATTTTAAGAAGTCTGTATTCATTTGTATATTTTCTATTGTTTGTAATAGGAATGCATATTTTATTGTGTTAAAATCCTTTTCTGTGTCTATAGAGATAATGACATGATTCTTTTTGTTATGGATATAGCAAGTATGATTACTTTTCCCAAAATTGAACAAGCCTGATAAAAATCTAATCTGGCCAAGTGTATGATTTTTGTGATATATTATTATAATGTCTTTGTCAGTATTTCATTTAAAATTTTTGCATCAATATTTATTGTGGAAACACATCTATATATATTTTTTCTTTTCCTGGCTTGAGAAAGAAAACCACATTTCTTTCATAGGAGGAACTTGGTAATACTCTTTCCCTATTTCCTCCCAAAAAACTTATATACTATTGAAATTAATTGTTCTTTAAGTGTTTGGCAGAACCCACTTTTAAATCTATCCACTCTTGAGCATTTTTTCCCTTAGGGAGCTTACTTGTGGCTTGTTCATTTTTTAATAGGGTAATTTTGGTATATTATTTCCTTTTCATTTAATCTGGACAATTTATTTGTTATTTTTTAGTATTTTGAACCATGTTTGATTCTTCAAGACCCTATTTTGGGTGTTCTTGGCAAAGATGCTGGAATGGTGACATTTCCTTCTCCAGCTCATCTTGTTTATGAGGAAACTGAGGCAAACAGGGTTAAGTGACTTTTCCAAGGTCACATGGTTAGTAAGTATCTAAAGCCTGATTTGAACTCAGGAATATTATTCCTCCTGCCTCTAGGATCAATGCTCTATCCACTGTATAAAATACCTGCCCATATGCTTATGCAAATATTCTTCCATTTCATTTAGATTATCAACAGCAATAGCTTTATTGGGCAAAATAGGTCCTAATACTTGCTTTGATTTCATCTTCATTTGTGGTACATTCACCTTTTCCATTTTGGATGGCAATAATTTGTTTTATTCTTATTTTTTCCAATCAAATTAACTAATCATTTATCCATTTAATTTCTTCCCCCCATAAACCAGATCCTAGGTTTTGTATGGTCTTTTATAATTTCAATTTTATTAATCACTCCTTTGATTTTTAGGGTTTTTATTTTTTCTAGTTTTTTGCAGTAAATTCACAATTCAATAACATGTTTTTTTCCTTTTTATTGTTGATTTAGGCATTTAGACATCAATTTATTCCTAAGTGCTGATTTGATTACATTTCAGAAATTTTGGTATGTTTCTCTTTGGTGTCATAATCTTTTATTAAATTATTGATTGTTTCTGTGATTTGTTCTTTGACCCACTCATCCTTTATGATTAGATTATTTAATTTCCAATTTATTTTTAATATATTCTTCCAAGGCCCTTTATTAAATGCAGTTTTATTGCATCATGATCTGAAAAGGAGACATTTAAAGTCTCCTTTTCTGCAACTGTTTGTGAGGTCTGTGTGTTCTAATATGTCACCAATTTTTGTGAGGATACAATGCCATGTATAGTAGAAAAAAGATTTTCTCCTTTCTATCCCATTCTATTTTCTGCTGAGCTCTATCATGTCTAGTTTTTCTAAGATTGTATTCATCTCCTTAACTTCTTTCTTATTTACTTTATCATTAAATTTATCTAGTTCCGAGAGGGGAAAGTTGAGGTACTCTACTACTATAATTTTACTATTTCCTCATATAAATCATTAATTTTTTTCTTTAAGAATTTGGATACTCTGCCATTTGACACATATACAGTTAATATTGGTCTTATTTCATTTTATATAGTATCATTTAGCAAAAGTGCAATTTTCCTACTTATCTCTTTTAATTGGGGATATTTTTACTCTCTGATTTCTATTGTTGTTCAGTTGTTTCATGACTCTTCATGACCCACATTTTGGGTTTTCTTTGGAAAGATACTGGAGTAGTTTGCCATTTTCTTCTCCAGCTTATTTTGCAGATGAGGAAACTGAAACAGAGAGGCTTAGATGACTTGCCCAGGGTCACACAGCTACTAATTGTCTGAGGAAGATCTGAACTCAGGTTTTCCTGACTCCAGACCTGGTCCTCTATCCAATGAGCAACTTACCTGATTTGTATCCTTCCCTTTTTTACCTCTGCTGAAGCATAATAGATTCTGCTCCAACTCTTTATTTTAGCCATATCTTCTTGCTTCAAGTACATTTCTTGTAAACAACATATTGTTGGATTCTGGTTTCTAATCTATTCTGTTATTTCCTTCTGTGTTATGCATGAGTTCATCCCACTCAGATTCATAGTTGTGATTACAGTGTATTTCCCTCCATTTTATTTTCTTCAGTTTATCCTTTCTTTCTTTTTACCCTGTTTTTCCTTAAAAGTCTGTTTTCCTTTGGACAGCTGCTTCTCTTGACGAGCTCTCCCTTTATTTCTTCCCCTTCTCTTATCCTCTTTTCCCATTTCCCAATTGGGTAAGACAGATTTTTATTTCCATCTCAATCTCTCTCTCTCTCTCTCATATTCTTCCTTCTTTGAAACAATTCTGATAAGAATGATCAAGTATTGCACAACACATTCTCATTTTCCTCTTACTATAAAGCTCTTCTTTGCATACATCTTTTATTTAAGAAAATTCCCCCCCATTTTCCTCCTCCCTTCCCCTTTCTCCCAAGGCATCTCTCTTGCTACAATTGTTCTATTTTCTGAGATAATGCAAATAAAATTGACTCATACCCTGCCCTCTGTCTATGTAGACTTCTTCTAGTTGCCCTAGTAATATTAAAGTTCTTAGGAGTTATAGGTATCATCTTCCTATCAGGAATGTAAATAGTTTAACTTCATTAAGTCCCTTATGATTTCTATTTTCTGTTTACCTTTTTATGCTTCTCTTGAGTCTTGTGTTTGAATGTCGCTTTTTTTCTTCAGATCTGGTCTTTTCATCAGGAACACTAGAAGATCCACTGTTTCATTAAATGCTCACCCCATTTCATTTCTAAATCTTTGATCCTGTCAACTCAATCAGCTCCAAATTTCTGTTCTTATGTTTCTTTCCATTCAGAACATCATTACATTTTGAAGTTTAAGGTAGATGTTCTTCATATAATGCCATTTTGAAATAGCAAACTCAGTCATTCCTGATGGAAAAAAAACAGATCTGAACAGAAAATTACGTCTTCAAATACAAGGCTCAAGAGAAGCATAAGAAGATAAACAGGAAACAAAAACATATTTTATATGACTTTAAATCCCTGCATGGAAAGATGATACTCATATAACTCTTGAAAACATCTCCTTTTTTTACAATTAAAAGGGATATGCCTAGATAGAGAGTGTGGGTAGATTTTGATGTGATGATAAAAATTTATTAAGGGGAGGAAAAAAGGATTATTCTGGGAGAAGAGGATAGGAGGGAGAAGAAAAGGGTAAATTACATCACATGAAGAGACATAAAAACCTATTACAGTAGAAGGAAAAGAGGGAGAGAGATGAGCATTGTTTAAATCTTACTCATCTGATGTGGCACAAAGAGGAAATAACATATATACTCAGTCGGGAATAGAAGTCTATCCAACCCTATAGGAAGTAGAAGGAGAAAAGGGAAAGAAAGGAGAGGGCGGCTGAAAGAAGTGAGAGGAGACTGAAGGAGTCAATGATCAGAAAAAATTTCGGTTGTTCATGGATAAGCAGAGCCAACATAATAAAACGGCAATTCTACCTAAATTAACTTACTTATTTAGTGTCATACTAATCAAAATACCAAAAATATTTTATAGAACTAGAAAAACAAATAACAAAATTCATTTGGAAGAACAAAAGATCCAGCATATCAAAGGGAATTAACGGAAAGACTTGCAAAGGAAGATGGCCTGGCTACACCAGATCTTTAATTGCATTATAAAGCAGCAATCATCAAAAGCACTTGTTAATGGCTAAGAAATAGTGTTGGATCACTTGAATAAGTTAGGTACACAAGATACTGCAGTCAATGACTATAGTAATCTACTGTTTCATAAACCCTAAGACTCCAACTTTCTGATAAGAACTCACTATTTTACAAACTATTTAGAAAAAAATATGGCAGAAACCAGGAATTGACCAACATCTTAAACAATATACCAAGATAAAATCAAAATGGGTACATAAATTTAGAAATAAAGGGTAATATTATAAGGAAAATAGGAGAACAAGGAAGAGTTTACCTGTCAGAATTATGGAGAAGGGAAGAATTTGTGATGAAATGAGAGAACATTATGAAATGCAACATGGATAATTTTAGTTACATTAAATTGAAAAGGTTTTGCACAAACTAAACCAATACAACCAAGATTAGAAAGGAGGTAGAAACCTGGGAAATAATTTTATAACCAGTTGTCTCTGATGAAGGCCTCATTTCTAAAATATGTAGAGACCGATATCAAATTTATAAGAATAGAAGTCCTTCCCCACTTGACAAGTGATCAAAGGATATATGAACAGGCAGTTTTCAGACAAGAAAATTACCAGGATTAAAACTATCCATAGTCATCTGAAAAAAATTCTCTAAATCACTATTGATTAGAGAAATGAAAATTAAAGGAACTCTGAAGTACCTATCATACCTATCAGATTGACTAACCTGACAAAATGGGAAAAAGATAAATGTTGGAGATGTGGGAAAATTGGAAAACTAATTCATTGTTGCTGGAGTTGTGAAATGATCCAACCATTCTGGAAAGTGTATCAATAAGCACCCCAACATACATAGGGTGATCCTGCCATCACAGGTTCTTAGATCTGCATCCATAAAAGGAAAGGCAACTTTTGAGAGTTTAACAATCAGTTTAATCAAGCACATCAATCCTTTAGTCAAGCACATATATTATTCACCTAGTTCAGGGGAGTCAATACCCTGAACCCCAAAGATATCAACAGACATGACTTCCTCTGTCTGACCATATTTAACAGACAGACAGTTGTCTGATCATAATTACCAGAGAGGGAAGTACGGCATCTGGATTCTCAAAGTCAGGGGATGGGGGGATATTTAGCAGCTTCCCAGAGTCCTCCTCTAGGAAGGGCTCTTTTATACACTTTTTAAATCCAGAGGGCATTACATCCCTTGAGAATCAGTACTTCATTAACAAAAGATGTAGATCTTCTTACACATCTTCCCTGGTGTGGAAATGGGTTGGAAAGACCCTCCTCAGTCATTTTCAAACAGAGGCATTATACTTGACTATACTAAAACAAAAACAGCAAAAGATCCTATTTTACTTGCCATTACAGAGAGCAACTTGGAACTCTGCTCAAAGAGCTCTAATACTGTGCATACCCTCTGATCCAGCATAACACTAGTAGGTCTATATCCCAAAGAGATCATAAAAAGGGAAAAGTACATACATGTACAAAAGCATTTGTAGCAGCTCTTTTTGTGGTGGCAAAGAATTGGAAATTGAGGGAATGCCTATCAGTTGGGGAATGACTGAACAAGTTGTGGTTTATGAATGTAATGGAATACTATACTTCTATAAGAAATGATGAGCAGACTGATTTCAGAAAAACCTGGAAAGATTTGCAATTCATACTAAATGAATTGAGCAGAACAAGGGGAATAGTATATATAGTAACAGTAACATTATGCAATGACTAACTTTTATAGAGTTAGTTCTTCTCAACAATTCAATAATCTAAAACAATTCCAAAAGACTCATGATGGAAAATGTTATCTACATAAAAAAAATAAAAAGGTAAACTTTAAAAAATAATAGTGGCATCTTCATTTCTTTACTCCTCTTTGACATGCTTTAATTAGGTGTTTTCATGGGGTAATGAAGAATGGCTATTGTTCAGATTACAACCAAAAACACAAAATTGGATGTATGTTCTATAGGATGTGTCTATCAATGCATATACATACAATCTATATCTGTCATTTTCTCTCTGTCTATCACACACGTATACATCTTCACCTACATTTAAATCCTATTCTATATTTACATCTACTTCTATATTTATACCTCTCTCTATCTCTACCTCTATCATTTTAACTTTTTTCTCTATATTTAAATCTACATCTATGACAAATACTATATACAGACCACAAGTTGCCCTCCAGTTGAAGAATTATGGGTTGAATTGCCTTCTAGGAGATATAAAGTTTTTTTATGACCACAAGTTTATCCTTTAAATAAAAGCCCAACTTTTAAATGCCAACATTCCTCTTTAGACTTGTAGTTCTACAAGATAGAAGAAACTATATTCTTCGAAGAACTGAAGGAAAGGCTTATTCAAATTGAAGATTTTACTCAACAGGAGGTCACAGATATTTTGAGTTGGTTCACCCAAAGGATGGGAGAATTATTGGTACGTTGAGTGGTGAGAAGCAATGAAAAAGAAATTTCCTCAAGAGAGAAGAGTAAATAGCCAGTAGATTCAAAGTCAGAATAGAGTGACAAGAAAAAAATTGTTTACTGCTCTATTAAGAGCAGGGATAGATTTTGAAAGCATAGATAGCATTCCAACTAATGAACCACACAAATGTATTGAGAAAAGGGGCTGATATTAAACTGAGCAGAGAAATAAGAAGTGCCCCTAATCCAAATTATCCAAATTGCATAGGAGAATAAGAAATTGACTGGGACCCAGTTCAGATTAAAGAAAGTATATCTTTAGCCAGAATGATGATCCCCAAACTGCAAATTAGAAAACAGTAAACAGTGAATGAGGCTATGAGAGTGGCTTCATGGGCTCCAGAAGCATGGCTGACCCTATATCTACCCTGTTTCTGGTTATTGTCTCCTTGATTCTTTTTGACTTTTTGACTTCTCATTGCTTGTCAGATTTGTTTTCTGCAGACTTAATACCCACCACCTGTAGATGCCTGATTGCTTAAGCCAGTTGTTGCCCCTGTCCACAGCTGTGACATGTCACCCCTGAACCTGATGTCAACCAAGCTCCGGATGCTAGCTACAGAACTGGCCCCTTGAATGGGACCTCTTGGGGCAGGAACTCAGCAGGAAGTAGCTTTGGAAGAAGAGACCTTGACACCTTACCCCAAGATTTTGAGTCCCATTCATTCAAGAGGGCAGTGGTGGGGTGCTTGTGCTCAAGCCCCACCCTATGGTATTGTTTTATGGTCTTATTATGTGTGATCCCTGTTATACTGTTGTGTGTGTATATGGGTTTGTCCTTTGTTGCTGAAGAAGACCATGCCATCAGAGAAATAATGACATGACTTGCACTTGACTTTGTCTTGAGTGAGGGAGGGTTGTAAGTTCATTTGAAACCAGTTGCCTAAGATATTATTTTACATGGTTATTTTCAATTAACCCTGTTAAAGGTCTGTTGATTCTAGTTGCCCCATTGATCTCTGTAAGAGATAAGAAAGATATTGGTGCCAAATATATTGTGAATGTATTATTAATGGAACTGATGTATTTTTTGAGGGAATGGGAATCTTTCCCACCCATTAATAGGCCTATGTGATCTGCTTAAATCACATGGAAGCCGGAATCACATGAGTCTAAGTCACATGGAACAGGAATGGGTGGGACAGGAAGGGTGGAACAGGAAGAGGCAGAGCTAGAGCAGAGTTGTGCAGACGTTAGAGAGTCATCAGAGCTGGGAAAGGCAGCAACTAGTGTGAGTTGGAGAGCTTGTTTGTGGTTTGTTTAAAGGAAGTTGGTTTGTGGGAAGCATAACAGAGGGAAGGCTTGGGAATGGTACTACCCTCTGCATTGTTATTGTATACAGATTTCTTTGTTACTATGATGGATTTGACTTTCTGGTGTTGGGATATGGATTTCTGGTTCTCGAATGAATATTTTGGTTCTGTCTTTCATGTGAAGAGTCTGTTGTATTTCACAATTCAGAATTGCTCTGGCATATTCATGGTTGCTGTATGTGCTATGAATATCACATTGGTGCTACAACCTGGAACCAAGCTCTGCTTCTTACAAAACCTGGTTGTATGACTTTGGGTACTTAATCTCTTATTGCTTTAGACAGGTGATGTCAATTTTATAGAAATTTTCCCAGACTGAATATTGAATTAGGAAATCACAAGTTGACATTATCTATGTTAGATTGTATTTTTATTTATTTTATTATGTTTTCATCTTACTTTGTTGTTTGTAGCCAACCTGCTTGGAGATTTGACATCTCTTCATTCTCAGCAATTCTAGGATTATAAATTGCAGGAAAGGGTGCCAAAATATGTTGATACACTGAACTTCATGCTGAAGTTGTCTATGCTAATGAGATCACTGTTCTAGGCCCTCTCCCTTACCCAAATTAACTCTCATTTTGTAAAATTTATATCCTTTGTTACTCTCAGTAGGACTCTTTCTTAGCTTCTGGAACCATTGAGGTTCACAGCCCTGATGCACGTTGTGTGTATCCTTAGGAGTCCCAAATATGCACTGAAAGTCCTCATTACAACTGCTAGTCTCACAGATGAATCTTGGGTGTTGGAGAAAGGCTGTATTTCCCCCCTGTATTATTAGGGCGATTATGAGGACTTGAGGGTGATTCTCCAATGCTATTGACTCCATCCCATAGCAGTGTGATTCTTTCCAAGGTTATCAGATAAATATCAGTCAATCTTAAATAATTTTTAGGAAGAAATATTTACTAAGGTGTTACAGTGACAACCATATATATATGTATATATATAAATATATATATGAATATATATATACACACATATACATATAGATATATACATATATGTGTATATATATAGAAAGAGAGAACAGTACATATATACATATGTACACATTTCTATGTATATATACATATACACACATATATATATATACATAGAGAAGAGTATATATGCATGTATATGTGTCTATGTTTATACAGACATATACACATACACAAATGTATATGTTTGTGTATATATGTATATGTGAGTTTATCTATATCTTTATATGTTACGGATGCATGGATGTATCTATCTGTCCCCCCAAGAACCTGACATACTCTCCCCTCATCACATACAGAGTCCAGGGAGAAAAGCACTCAAGCTTAGAAAGAGTCACTTTCTTTTGTTTTGGTAGATGTGTGTGTGCAGGGAGCCATGGCACAGAAAGTTGATGTTTCAAGCAGCAACTTTTAAATATATTTAACATAGTATACAATACTTGCTGGACTCCTTGGGGGGCTCAAATCTACATTCATTCTAATATTTGGAATTCAGATCAGGCATTGCCATTAGCAGATCCAGGGATAGCACCGGGACACCAAGAGGAAGACAATAATAAGTTCAACATTTTCCATACAATTTAAAGTTTACAAGATCTTCCTCTAGCCAAACTAGGATGGGAAAAGAAAAGGCACAAACCTACTCCAATGCAAAAGCTGAGAACTTCCAGACCTGTGGTTCTTCCTCTGGAGTTTTACTGGAATGTCTTGCTTATTCCAATGTTTTGAATGATTCCCTTATAAATTCACTTGATAATTTATAGACTACACTTAGTGAGCAACCAACGTTCCTCAACTAATTTAAAGCCTCTTCTTATATACCATCTAGTTCCAAATATTTGATTTTCATATAGGTAATGTACCAAGGTCACTTGGGCTTCATATCACTTATATGATGTTAGGTAGAGTAACTTGACTGGGTAAATCAATCCATTCCACTCTAAGAATCATGGTACCAGTAAGGAACACTTCAGTAGCTCACCACATTCTCTTTTGGTTGAGCAGAAGTGCCATTACATTAATGTAGTATTTGTTTCATGATGCATGTTTCCAGATAAACTGCTGTATTTTCTACTCAGCTTTTTGTCTAACCCCACTTCTCACCTTTGGTTAACTCAATTTGCCAGGAAACCCAGTTTATCACACTTTACCTGGAAAAAAGCAATGGTTCTTTACACAGATATCAGTAAATATTCTTCATGATTTTTTTTCTATGGAACTCATTACCTTTTTATTGATACAAGTTAACTGAAGCTTGCTAACAAACAGTATCTCATTTTCAGGTGCAGTTGTTAGATTGCTAAAATATTCAAACACCATGAGAAACATTTCAGGAAGTCTAGTCAAAATCTTATAAACAACTTTATGAAATCTGCTCATATGTATTCAAGTTAATTATGTGTTCTAAATAGTTTCCATTCTCTGGACATAGCTATCATTATTTTTGTGACTTTTGCTATTATTAAGCTTAATAATCCTGATAGATGGATATTAAATGTTTTTATATTGTTTTTCCAGAATTACTTCCCCAGAATTACTTCTCCAGAATTATTCCTTCTGCCACCAAGACCTACCAAAACTTCATTGTATTTTTAAATAATATTTCCCCAATCACATCTTAAAAATAACATTTTAAAAAAGTTTTGAGTTCCAAGTTCTATCCTTCTCTCTTTCCTCTCTCTCTCCCTAAAATTATTTATATCAATCTGATTTATATCAATCTGATATAGATTGTACCTTTACAATTATGTAAAAACATTTCCATATTAGTCATTTTATGCAAGAAAACACAAAAAAGAAAGACAAAAAGTGAAAAATACTATGCTCTGGTCTGTATTCAGATGACACCAGTTCTTTCCCTCAATGTGAGTAGCATCTTTCATCATGAGTTCCTTTAGACTGTCTTTGATTCGTGTCCTGCGGAGAATAGTTGAGTTGTTCACAATTGTTCATTGTACAACGTTGCCAGTACTGTGTAAAATATTTTTCTAATTTTCTGCTCACTTCACTTCGTAGCAGTTCATGCAAATCTTTTCATTCTGATCATCATTATAACACAATAATATTCCATTAAAATAATATTTCACAGTTTGTCCAGCCATTCCCCAACTGATGGGCTCCCCTCAATTTCCAATTCTTAGCCACCACAAAAAGAACTGCTATAAATATTTTTGTACAATAAGTTCTTTTCCCTTTTAGGAGGAGATTTCCTTGACATGTTTTATTACCTATTATGCATAATTCCAAATTGCTCTTCGGAATGGTTGAATCAGTTCACAATTCCACCAACTGTGAATTATTGCCCCAGTTTTCCCAGTCCCCTCCAAAATTTATGATTTTCCTTTTTTGTCATATTAGTCAATCTGATGGGTGTAAACCTCATTGTATTTTTGGTGGTGACCAGGTATTCTGGAAATCTGGGTCAGTGAAGAGAAAATGCTGACTCATCTTATCAATACAGAAGCACTACTAGTATGCATTTGATGATGGCATGAGCACTAGCCCTCTTAAATTTGGGGATTTAGAAAGACACATGACTGAAATGTCAGCCACTCTGTAATTTTTTAAAGTTTCAGTCAATTAGTTTGTCTATAAAGGTATAAAGTCATCATATTCTTCACCAGTGTAATAAGTACCTGTATTAAAAAATCACAGATCTTGAGTGTTTTGTTTGTTTGTGTTTTTGTTAGGCAGTTGGGGATAAGTGATTTGCCAGGGTCACACAGTTAGTGTCAAGTGTTTGAGGCTGGATTTGAACTCAGATCCTCCTGACTCCAGGACCAGTGCTCTATCCACTTATGCAATCTAGTTGCCCCATATCTTGAAGTTTGGAAGAAAATTATTATTATTGCCCCACTTCCATTTGATGAATTCACATCAGTCACAAGCAGTAATGGAAATGGAAATCATTAAATTTATTAAGAGGCAGAAAAGTAGGCATAAGTGCTGGATTTGAAATCAGAAGACTTCAGTTTGAATTCTCGATCTATTTCTTGGAGTAAATGGATAAAGCATTTATTAAGCATTTACGTGCAGAGTGTTATACCAGTCATGGGGGATAGAAAAGTAGGACAATCCCTGCCCTACAAGAACTCACATTCTAGTGGGGAGAAACAACATAATGTGGAAAACTTCAACTTCAAGTGAAGTGGAAAAATCCTTAAGGTGCAGCAGCAAAGCCAATGTTATTGCCTCCTTATTGTCATTTTCACTGGTAAAATGATGTAAGTTTCTGATCTTGAAACTTTCCTAATGCTAAGAATTTTGATAATAAGACATTTCTTTTCTGGGTCTTCAATAAATATGGCAGTAGCACAATTAGGAGCAGTTGTCACTATGTATCACCACAGGGGTTACTTCGCAGGATGATGGCTACAGACAATAGGCTAGAAGCATTGCTATTCCACAAGAGTCCTTGTCTATCTCTGTTAGGGTTTGAATAGACACTGCGGTCAAAGTGGAGCTGATGGTTTAACCCGTCTGGCACACACTCCCTCCTAGCTCTGCCTCAAGTTTCTATGCTTTTTCAGTTAGGCTGGCTTGCCAGTCCCGTGAGTGGTAGTTGTTGGAAGCTTTGAGGTTGGCTGACCCCTTCTCCACAGGAGCTCTTAGATGACGGTTGTGAGGGATGGCCTGGAAAGATGTTACTTGAGTTTGCTGCTGCTCTCAGACCCATTGTGCCACCTGTTGGTGGGATTGGTGAGCAGTTGTTTCTGGTAGTGACAAAGAAGATGGGGCTCTTCTCCACAATGATTTCTCCCTTTAAGAATGACTGATGGGTTGTAATAACACAAGAACTTACTGAGAAAAAAAAATCCTAATGTCGGTCTTCTAAGGCAAAATGCCTTCCACACTCAGAGAAAGAAATATGGAAGTCATTGGCAGAATGTAGCAGATCTTGTTTGCGTGTGGGGGGGTTTAGTGTATTATGTTTTGATTTGTTATATGATTTCTTCCATTTATTTTAGTTCAACCACATAGCATGACTATAGTGAAAATGTGCTCAATAGGAAAGTATATGTAGAACCTATACAGAATTGTATGCTGTCATGGGGAGGGAGGGGGGTAGCAGGGGGAAGGGTGGGGGGGGATAAAATCGTAACTTTAAGGAAATGATTGTAAAACATTAAAAAAAAATTTAAATTTAAATTTAAAAAAAAAAAAGAATGACTGATGGTTGATCTGAAAGCAGGTATGGTAGTTTTGGGGGCAAGACTTTTTCCAAGGCTTTGGGTTTAAAGTTCTGGTCTAGTACCACAGGAGTCAGAGGGGAGATAGTGTTCAGGATGGTAGGGATAATGGCTTGACTAGCCTGGCACATACTGATTCCCATTTCCTTCTTAGAGGCTCGCTCCTTTAGCTAGGCTGGTTTGCCTGCTCTGTGAATGCCAGCAAGTTGGCTACTTACAGGGATGGCTTGTTCTTTTCTCCATAGGAATTGTTTCCCTGGATGATGACTGTGAGGGCTGGGCTGCAAGCAGGACCAGTGGTCTGGGAGGTGATCTTACTCCCGAGATTACTGTGTCATGCTACTACCCATGTGACCATGTGATGTCTCTGAGTCTCAGTTTTCTCATTTACAAAATGGGGATGTTCAACTTAACTTCCTAAGGGAGATTCCAATGATTTAATGAAATTTTCAACATTAAAGCTAAAAATCTTGAAACTATATTCCTCCTTGCCCCCCCAAGGAACTCACACTACTTAGCCAAAACTATCAAATAGTAGTGGGACCTTAATTAAAAATTCATTTCTAGCATATAATTATAATTCAATTCAGTTTGAAAACCTCTAGGAAAGTAGTGCTATAGGGAGCTAGTAATCAGAACAATTCCCATTGACCTACACTGATATTTTTCTGAATAGATTTATTTTAACTTAAATCTTTTCCTTTTTCATTTTTTCCACATTCGGGGTCTCATTGAGACCTGTATCTCTGCTGATGGCACTGTGTCCCTCATTATCCATTCTAACCAAGAGGTTGCACATTCACTCTTACCCCCTCTCCCAATGACATGGTTGTGGCAGGGGAGTTGGAATAATTCTTGCTCCCTATTGCAAATTTTACCAAGGGTGGGAGACCTGCAGCCTTGAGGCTACATGTGGCCTTCTAGGTCCTCAAGGGCAGTCTTTTGACTGAATCAGGATTCATGTTCCCCACCCCTGCATTTAGACTTTTTTTCTAATACCGTCATTTAAGTCCTTTGAGATTCATTCAGTCCAAATTTCTGACCCAATCCATATTGTAGTACCTGTCATCAACCACGTTCTTCTTCCTCAGTGACTCACTGTCTATCTTTCCCACAGCCATAGCTCTCCTTCTCTTGTTCTTAAGCATACATATTGATATTCTATCAAGTAAGCTAGGTCCCAATTCCTGAAAATAATAAATCCCTTGAAATGGCTATGTTATTAAAATTCTCATTGTATTATTTCCATTGAATTAGAATCAATAATCATATTTTACATAATTGTGTTTGAATAGTGCAAATTCAAATACATGAAACCACTTCAGGCTATTCGTAATTTGCACTATTTGGGATAGAACTGTTCCTGAACTTCACACTTCCACAGTTTTCTCCAGCAATACTCCTTCCACACCTGGGGACAATTAGTTGGCACAATGGATAGAATGCTTCTGCTAGGAGTCAAGAAGACTCATTCAAATTTCAAATCTGGTCTTGGGCAATTATTAGCTGTATGACCCTGGGTAAATAATTTAATTCTGTTTATCTCATCTGTATCTGTAAGGTGAGCTAGAGAAGGAAATGGCAAACCAACCCAGTATCTCTGCCAAGAAAATCCCAAACTGGGTCACAAAGAGGTAGGCATGGTTGAAACAACTGAACAGCAAAGCACAATTCCTCCAATCCACCTCAGATTCACACAGAGATGGTCATATTGTGGATCCAACCATCACTTACAAGTACTCTGCTTCCATATTTATGAGCTCCCAAATTTCTTTATATCCTCACAATCTTTTATCAGTCCAACTCTTTCTTTGCTTTACAATGCCTAAACTCCACTCCTCAGTTCTTTTGAGGACATAACCTTTACATTGGTTATATTTTCCTCCCTTCACTGTCACAATTCCTTGTTGAATCACTTCAACCCTATACTATCCTTTAAACTTGATTTCCTAAAGTCTTTTGCCCTATTTTCAATCACAATTTGCTACCTTCTCTTCATATATAATGAATGTAGTTGGGGAAAATCACAAAATCCTGCTTAGTGGTTCCGCTATAAATATATGTTAAATAAAAATTTCAACCAGGCTCAAACTGCAACAAGGCAATCCATTTATACCTCCTAATCAATTTACTGCCCCACTCACCACAATGACTTCCAAACTTTTTCATCACTCCTCAAGCCTATTAGAGTATGAATCTACACTTTCTTAGATCGGAACTTTGCCTTATACTTCAGTGAAAGTACTGGGGTCACTCACTGAGACTTCTCTTTTCTCCTCATCTCACATGACTCACATCTTCACTTTCTGTCTCCTCTTTTGCCTGCATTATATAAAAAATTAGAAGGAAAACCACCCTACATATGCACTTGTTCCCAGTCTATCTCACCTCCATCAGACTGTGTCCTATGCAATCCCTTCTCTCTCACTAATCCACGGTCTTTCCCTATTTATAGAATGCTGTCCAACTGCCTACAAATAGCTCGTATCTCTCTCATTCTAAAAACAATAATGAAACAAAATAAAACCAAGACAACAACCCTCACTTCATCCCACTATCCTTGACAACTGCCAGTCTATCTGTTTTCTGTCTCATGGTTAAATTCCTTGAGAAAGTCACCTATATTTTTAGACTCCATTTCTTGTCTTCTACAATCTGTTTTCTGACATCATTTAACTGACACAGCTCTTAACAAAGTTATCATTGCTCTCTTAATTGCTAAGTCTGATCACTTTTCTCTTTCCTCATCTTTCGTAATCTCTCAGCACCCTTCGACTCTATCAACTACCCTTTTCTCTTGGATATTCCCTCCTCTCTCTCTAGGTGTTGAGACACTGCTCTCTCCTAGTTCTTTTCCAAATACTCCTACTCATTTTATTATGCTGAATCTTCTTCCAGGCAATTCCCACTAAGTGTGGGTCTGGATGTCTCTTTTCTGTTCTCACTTCATCCTAGCTGGCTTGGTGACTGCATCATCTCCCAAGTTCACAATCATCCCTATGCAGGTGCTTCTCAGATCTAATTATCCAACCCTAAATATTCTCCTGAACTATAGTCTGTATTAATTCAATTCAATAAATATTTATTAAATGCTTACTATCAGACACTGTATGAAGTCCTAGGGTACAAATATGAAAAAGAAAGATCTGGTCTCAGGGAGCCATTGAAAATGGCTATTAATGAGGTGAAGGTCTGCTTGTATCTGCAAAATACATCTCTAAATAAAGATTCAAATTCACCAACATCATTATGAAGAGTGAGATTCGAAGCAGTATTTCTGGTTCTGCACTTGATTCATGTAATTGAAATCAGTTTTTGGAAAAAAATACTCCATTATGTTAAGAGTCATGAAAGAAGTCTAGTATTAGGTTAAGAAAAAAAGTCAACCTTGTGACAACACAGCACTAAAACAAAATTTTAGAAGGGTTTTTTTTGTCAATAGCTGTTAAATGTAGGCATTCACTGTAGCAGACAGTCTTCCTGTGGCAAATAGGCCAATGACAGAAAATAACAAATAGATGCTATTTCTCAGGGAGAGCATGACAGTGTTCTCTCCAGAGGAAATGTGATAATTGGAGAACAAATTAGGAAAAAGTGACTTTGTAAGTGTGGCTAGAAAGCTTATAATGTGATGACTGTTCAGGTATAGATTCATCACAACTGTTGACATAGTTATATTATTAGCTAATATTTAAAATGTTGTAAGGAAATGATGAATCAGTATAGTACTAGTGGCAAGCAACTGCAGGATGATTGCCATTAAAAACTCCTTGATAATTGCGACTGCCAACTATAACTTGATTCTTCACGGCACTGGTTTACCTGACAAGCAAAACAATTTGAACTAAATAAACATTTGGAATTAATGTGTTTACTTTAAGAGACAAATTTTTGATTCAATTAGCATTCAAAATCAGAGAGGCCACAGAAGTTGATGCTGAAGGGTGTTTTTCCTCTTTCCCTGCTAGTGAGTTTACAGAAGAAAAATTAATGACAGGAAGCTGTTTTTTTTTTTGTCTTGTAAGTTGAAGATGTTTTTTAAAATTAGATTAAAATTATGAGGCTACTCTGACATGATATATTAAGAGATGTGATGATGCCCAGGGAGGTAGAAGAGAGGGAGGAAAAAACCTCAGAATTTGAGCAAGTAAACTGGTTATATAAGACTTGCTTATGCCAGAAAAGCAAGATTAATTTTTGTCTGGATGTTAATTAGCTATTCTGCCTCAGTGAATATATCTGTCATCTTAAACTTTGATTCATAAACTGCTAACTGAGAAGGTTGCTTGTTTCTTGGTTTATCATAGAATGCTTGTGCCAAATGGTACTGATATAGTATCTGGTTTTCTTTTTTTAAATGTAACTAGTACAAGAGGCTATTATGCAGAAGGTATGACTTTTTAAGTGGTATTAAGTAGATAGGTTCTATTTCAGAGGAAATTCTTACTAGTGTGTGTTGTACAAAATTAATGAACCCTTAAATAAAGACTGAGATCCTGGATTTTTGAAAACTGCACAATTAACAAGCTATTGAAAGCTGCCTATTTGGCCAATATGAAATTTGAAAGACTCTTGTAAACTTGCTAAAGAGATTCCTTCACATTTCACCCCTCATCAACCTTGACTCCCTTACAAGGAAAAAGTAAACACCTGCTTCTCAACTTGTTGGATCCTCTTTGAAAATGGATAACAACTCACTTCAATTGCTTATGTCAGTGAATTTGAAGCTCTATTTTCTAAACTATTGAACCTCCTATTCATATGATAAATATGATTTGAAAAGAGAGCCCCAGAAATGGCCCTCAGACATAGCCCAGACTCTTCCTCTCCATCTCTCTCTCTTTCTCTGCCTGCCTGCCTGTCTGTCTCTCTCCCTCTCTCTCTATGTCTCTCTGTTTCTCTCTCTCTCAATCCAATGTATTGACTCCCTTTTCCCAAGGTTGAATTTATAAGTGGTTGTATACATAGAATACCTATCCTTCATCTCTTGATGCTTTCCTGCTTAATGAAGAAAATATCATAATTTTATAAATGAAGACAGTTCCTAGTAGAAGGGAGAGAGACCCTGTACCAATGAAGATTTTCTGTAATTTACATACTTAGGGAGATTCTTGGGGGATACTGAGACCATGAATGATTTGCCCAGGGAAACAAAACCAGTATGTATCAGAGGAAGGACTTGAATGGTGGTCTCTTTGAGTATGAGTCCAGTTTATTTTATGATCTCTTACCATAAGGAAAATAAACCTAAGGTTAAATATTCATAGGATCTTGCATTTAAAGTTGGAAAGGATCTTAAAGGTCCCTTTAAACAGAGGACTAAGAAGATTCATTGGTTTGCCCAAGATTATCCAGATCCTAACTGGCAAGGTCAGATTTCATACCCAGGTCCTCTGACCCTAAGTGCAGTGTTTTTTGTTTGTTTGTTTCATTGAAGTGTGTTGACTCTTTTAAACAGAAGGAACTTGAGGCACTTGTGCTTATATAGTACTTTACAGTTTTTAAATTTCTTTCAAAAACTGTATTTCATGTTAGATAATGCTTCAGGATACAGAGGGGAAGTTCTGTACTATCTGCTTTTGTGGAAGCAGGAGACCTGCCTTAATTAGTAGTGGGGTATCCATGAACCTCCGTTTTCTCCCCTGTAAAAAAGGGGGAAAATAATAATTTCACTTCTGATTTCACAGGATTGTTGTGAGAAAAGTGATTTGTAAGTCTTAAAACAATATACAAAGGATAATTCCATATAACATGTGAATTTAGAACTAAAAAGAAATGAGCTAGTTCTATTCCAAACAATGAATTTCTACAGAAAAGAGGGAGTGTGATTCTCATTATTTTGCTAAACATAGGGCCTGTAGTTTCTGGTACAGGGATTTGTGTTTCCTTGTGGGAAATACCTACTCAAGGACAAATCCCAGAATCCCTTGTGAAGGATGAAGAATGAAGTACTATATAACTGGGGACATTCAGAAAAGGCTGTGGAGGGCAAAGTAATGCTTATAATAAAGAATCTGTGGACTTTAAAGTGGTCAGGAGAAATAGATTGAACTTGGAGTTAGAAGGCCTGGATTCGAGCCAATACTCTGCCCCTTACTATATCACAAAATATCTATACATTTCACTGTCTTCAGATACATGTATTGGGGTGATAGCTAATCAAAATCATATATTGTAAGGATCAAATAGGGGTAATGTATATGAAAAGCATTCTGCAATAATAAGAAATTCTATTATTTGTCATTATTAATATTATCATTCCAGAGGAGCCAAATCCTATTCATTTTGCCTTAGCGGTATCAGTTGCACGTATACCACCCTTCCTAAGGTACCCCACTAATTATCTTACTGTTCTACTCATAAACTCAATTTTATTTAAATGACTTCTCATTGCCTACTCAGGAAAGTATAAGTTTCTTATTTCAAGACCTTCCAGAATCAGACTTCAACCTAACTCATCAGCTCTATCTCCCTTACTGACTTCATTTTAAGCCTACGTGGACCCATTGTTTTCTGTTTCATCTCACCTCTCCCTTCTCTATTCCTTTATTCACATTATCCCCACCCCCCATTCATAGGAGGGACCTCCTTCACTCTCATTTTATCTATTTCTGTCTATTGAAATGCCTTCAAGGTCCAACAGAAGGGCTACTTTCTCTACAAAGCTTTACCTAATTTATTACCCTCCCATCTGGTGAAAGTGATGTCTTCCTTGTAAGATGCATCATAGTGCTTTGTCCATTCTGTATTAAATCATAGCTATCTGTGCATATGTCTTAGCTTACAAACTTATTAGCTTAAGCTCCTGAAGGAAGGGACTTTATTTTTATCTCATCTCTATATCCCCAGGGCTTAGCATGGCAAGCACTTAATCACCATTAAGTTAAATTGAATGAATCAGATGGGACTTTAAATACAAAATTTCCAAGTTGAATACTCATTTCAGCACTTAACAAATTTGGGGTAGAAGAAGGATATTTATAATCATGATTATTTCACTTTGCAAGAGATAGAGGCATCTGTTTCCAAACTAAAATTCTTTTGAAATTTCCATCTTATTTGCAAATTCCATGCATGTGTGCATGATTTCATTTAATTCGATGCAATTGGCCAAGCATTTATTAAGATCATATTTATTAAGAAGATGCTGCGCTAGCTATTGAGGATACAAAGGCAAAACAAACAAAACAGAAATCAGGAAAAAATTGCCTAGTATGGATAACTGAAGAAAATTCTCTGCTTTGGAGAGAGAAAAGCAATTTTCTCTAGCATCAAAACTGTGTTACAAGCTTAAGAATTCATACAAAGTCCATTAAACCTTCACAGTACAATTGTTACTTCTAGTATCGATCAAAGAAATTCACTTTTTATAAATAATGAAACCAAAATGGTATCTCACTATGGAAACATTACAAAGTTAATTTTCAATTTGTACATACTTAACATTTAATACAAATTCTTCTGTTAAATGCAATTTGGGGGAATATTTTCCAGGGGATTCATGCTTTTTCAGAACCACAAGAGGGAGCTCATGTGATTGAACATTGCAGCCTTTGTTTAGCTGACTGAATTATTTTGAGAGGGGAAGTAGGTTAAAGTGAAGGAGTCAAAGGAACTGAAATGCTTTGATAAAAGTTGTCTAGAACATATCACTAAGTATCACTAAATTCATCAATTGACAGATATCTGTTAAGTATTTCTACATGTTGGGTATTATGCGAAACACTAGGGATAAATGTACAAAAAAAATGAAGCAATAGCTACTCCAAAGGATTTTGTATTAGGTAAACATAAAATATAAGTAGAAAGTCAATAAGAGCAAAGATATATGTGTATATATATACACATATATATGTATATGTGTGTGTATCTATGCGTGTGCATATATATGTATGCATGCATACATGTATATATGTACATATATAGTATATATGTATATATGTGTATATATACAAATATAAACACACACACACATATATGTATAATACAATGTACCTTGAGAGGAAGGACACACTATAGCATTAGGAGAGGGGTGGATCAGGAGAGACTTCAGGTAGAAAATTGTTGTTCAAGGCAAGTCTAATTCCAGTGCTCTGTTAGTTCACATTGGGGTGAAATGAAGCATTTGGAACTTGTTGAACATTTAACAAAAGGAGGCTTACTTTGCCCTAACATAGCAAAATAATGATACAGTGACACTTACTTTAACTAGACATGTTCCCCTTAGTCTTCATATGGAAATATTCCTAGTCATCAGGACAAGATATGGTTGATGAAAGATACAGAGATGTACAAGGTCTTCTGAAATTAACAAAATTAGAGGGACTTTCAACAAAAACTCGGGAAGACCGTTTCTTTTCTTAGCTACATGACCAGGAAGTTGTGTCAGAGAAGCAAGAACCAATCATTTCTGGGGTCTACTTTGCTATCTTTTAGGGAAGACTAATTCCAGTCATGAGTAGCTAAGTAGCACAGCAGAGAAATCTCTAGACCTGGAGGCAGGAAGACCCAATCTCTCTTCCTCAAGTCTCTATCCACATTAGGCCATTATCCACTTAGTTTTCAAACAATCCTCCTAAAGAGCAGGTCTGACAATGTTACACACACCTCCTTTCCAGATTTTTCTGAAACCATCATCATCATCATTTTTTCCAGTACAATCATATTCCATCATGATCATAGACCACAACTTGTTCAGCCACTCCCCAATTGATGGGCATCCCTTCAGTTCCCAATTTTTTGCCATCACTAAAAGAACTGCCTTTTTTTTTTTTGTTCATATTGGCTCTTTTTCCTTTTCCTTTGATCACTTTGGGATATAGACCTGGAAATGGTGTTGCTGCATTAAAGGGTATTCACAGTTTTATAGCCCTTTGGGCAAATTGTTCTCCAGAATGATTGGGCCAATTCACACATCTACCAGCAATGCGTTACTTCCCTAATTTTCCCCACATCTCCTCTAACATGTGTCATTTTCTTTTTCCGTCATGTTAGCCAGTCTGACAGGTATAAAGTGATAACTCAGAATTGTTTTAATGTGAATTTTTCTAGTCAATAGCAATTTGGGCATTTTTTCATGACAATATTTAACTTTGAATACTTCTACTGAAAGCTGCTAGTTCATATCCTTTGACCATTTATCAATTTGAGAATACCTTTTATTCATAAATTTAACTGAGTTCCTATGTATTTGAGAAATGAGGCCTTTATTAGAGAAACTCACTGTAAAATGTATTTTCAGTTTCCTGTTTTCTAATTTTTGACTGTATTTTTGTTTATGTAAAAGTTTTTATGTTTAATGTAATAAAAATTATTCATTTCACTCCCCACAATCTTTTCCATTTCTTCTTTGGCAATAAATTCTCCCATTATTCATAAATTTGACAGGTACAATTTTCTATTTTCCCCTAATTTGCTTATAATATCTATCACCCTTTATGTCTAAATCATATACCCATTTTAGCTTATTTTGGTATATCATGTGAAACATTGGTTTATGCCTAGCTTCTGACAAGCTCCTCTCCAGTTTTTCCAGCAATTTTGTCTTGTAAACAATGAATTCTTGCTCTAGTGCTTGGACCTTTGAGTTTATCAAATACTAGATTACTATGGTCATTTACTACTGTTTATTATGTACCTAATCTATTCCACTGATCCACCACTTTTTTCTTAGTCAGTACCAGGTTGTTTTGATGACTACCAGTTTATAATGTAATTTGAAACATGGCATTGCCAGGTGGACTTCCTTCACTATTTCTTTTCATTGACTTCCTTGATACCCTTGACCTTTTGCACTTCCAGATGAATTTTGGTATTATTTTGTCTAGTTCTATAAAATGATTTTTGGTAGTTTGGTATTACACTGAATTAGTAAATTAAGTTAAGTAGAATTGTTACATTTATTATATTGGCATGGCCTACCCATGGCCATTGCTAAAGGTAGCATTTCTGATAGATTCTGTATTGAATAACATTGGAGGTAATGAACAATTTGTTTCTCCCATGATCTTATTTGGAAATGCTTCTACTTTAACTCCATTGCATATAATGCTTGCTGATGGTTTTAGGTAGATCATACTTATCATTTTCAGGAAGACTCCATTTATTCCTATGCTCTCTAGTGTTTTTTTTTTTTTTATAACAGGAATGGATGTTCTATTTTGTCAAATACTTTTTCTGCATCAATTGAGATAGTCATGTTTTTTCTGTTAGTTTTGCTATTGATATAGTCAAATTATACTGACATTTTTCTTAATTGAACCAGCCCAGCCTTCCTAATATAAATCCTACCTGAGTATAGTATATAATCCTTGAGATAAATTGCTGCAATCTCTTTCTTAATATTTTATTTAAAATTTTTTGCAACTATATTCATTAGAAAACTTGGTCTATAATTTTCTTTCTCCATTTTGGCTCTTCCGGGTTTAGGTATCAGCATCATATTTATGTCGTAAAAAGAATTTGCTTTGGCTCCTTTTTCACCTATTTTCTCCAAATAATTTGTACAGTATTAGAATTAATTGTTTTTAAATACTTGATAGAATTCAATTGTAAATCAATCTGACCCTGAAAATTTTTCTTAGGGTTCATTGATGGCTTGTTTAATTTCTTTCCTAAAATGGAGTTAAGTATTTTATTTCCTTTTCTGTCGATCTGGGCAATTTATATTTTCATAAATGTTCATTCATTTCACTAATATTGTCAAAGTTGCTGGCATGCAGTTGGGCAAAATAACTCCTAATCATTGTTTTGAATCCTCTTCATTGATGGTGATTTCACTCTTTTTGTTTTTGATGCTGCTAATTGGGTTTTCTTTTTTTTTTAAATCAAATTAACCAAAGTTTTATCTGTTTTATTTTTTTTTCATAAAACCAGCTCTTAGTTTTATTAATTTGAATTGTATTAATCTCTCTTTGGTTCTCAGAATTTCTAATGTAGTATTTAATTGGGGATTTTTAGCTTGTTCTTTTTCTAGCTTTTTTAGTTGCCTACCCAATTCATTGATCTCTTCTTTCATTATCTTATTCATCTGAACATTTAGAGATATAAAACTAGCCCTAAGAACTGCTTTCTCCACATCCCTTAAGTTTTGGTACATTATCTTATTATTGTCATTCTCTTGGATGAAGTTATTGTTTGTTTCTGTGATGTGTTGCTTGACTCACTCATTTTTTAGGATTAGATTCTTTAATTAATAATTTATTTTTAGTTTTTCTTCCCATGACCCTCTTTATATGTAATTTTTTATTGCATCATGATCTGAAAAGAATGCATTTATTATTTCTCCCTTTATGCATTGGATTGTGAAGTTTTTATGCCCTAAGCTGTGGTCAATTTTTGTGTAGGTGGCATGTACCACTGAGAAAAAGTATATTCCTTCCTATTTCCTTTCAGTTTTCTCCACAGATCTACCATATCTAACTTTTCCAAAATTCTATTCATTTCCTTAACCTCTTTCTTAGTTTGTGTTTAGATTTATCTAGTTCTTACAGTATGTGGTTGGGTTCCCCCACTAGTATTGTTTTGTTATCTATTTCTTCATGAAACTCCCTTAATTTCTTTAAGAATTTGAATGTCATATCTCTTAATGCATATAGGGTTAGTAATGATATTACTTTATTGTCTATGGTACCTATTATGATGATGTAGTTTTCTTACTTATCTCTTTTAAGTAGATCTAGTTTTGCTTTTACTTTGAAGGAGATTAGGATTTTTCACCTCCCTCTCCCCATTTTTACTATGGCTGAAGCATGATATATTCTACACCAGCCTTGTATCCTTACTCTATGTATATCCCTCTGCTTCAAATGTGTTTCTTGTAAAAAATAAAAGCATATTGTAGGATTTTGGTTTTCATCCATTCTGCTATCTGCTTCTGTTGCTATCTGCTTCTGTTTTAAGGGAGAGTTCATTCCATTCACATTCACAATTATGATTACTATCTGTGTCTTTCTCTCCATCCCATTACTCCCCCCCCCCATTTATGCTTTTCTCTCTGCTCTCTCCCTTTTCCTCCTCACTACAGCTTGCTTTTGCCCTCCTTTTCCCTCAGTCTGCCCTCTTTTCTATCAACCCCCCTCCCTTTTCTTTCCTTTTCCTCCTTGCACTTTCTATAGGATAAATTAGATTTCTACACCTAAATGATTATGCTATTTCTTCTTTGGGCCAAATTTGATGACCATGACATGAGGGAGATGATGACATGGCTTACAGTTGACTTTTATTTGAGTGAGGGAGGGCTGTGCAAGGTTACCAGCCTCACTTTCTCCTCCAGTCATCTGGGTTCAGTGGCCAGATATTCATCAAGATGACTGGAGATAGCCCAGGTTACAATGGGAGACCCTGGCCATTTTAGACTAAGACTTTTCAGGTTCTCACTTTGAGTGAGATAAAATCCATTCAGTGAATAGGTTTGTTTAAGTAGTTACTCAAATGATGGTGTCTTTAATTAAAAAAACAAAAAACAATAAAACTTGAAAGTAGAAGGGGAAAACCCTCAGAGTCCCTGACCAAAAGAGAAACAGTTACTACAGAGAAACAATTTACATTCACTCTGTGCTAGGAGGGCAGGAACCTACTGTCCAATCTATGAGCTTCAGAGTGAATTGGGATTATGGCTTAGTTTTTGAGAAAGAAATCTAGCCAGTAAACACGAAGGAAAAAAAGGTAGCTTTTGGCCATTGCAGTGTACCTTCTCCTGGGCAGAGCATCCAAGGTAGGGAGAGAGGGGAGAGGAGAGGAGAGCCTCACTTTCTCCTCCAGGGTCATATATTCATCAGGATGACTAGAGATGACCCAGGATGCAAGGAGAGACCCTGGCCATTTTAGGATAAGGTCTTTTCAAGCTCTCACTTTGAGTGAGATAAAGCTCATTCAGTGAATAAGCCTCTTTAAGCAGTTTCTCAAGGAATTGCCCCTTTAATAAAAACGAATAAACAAAACCCCAAACAAACTGGTGGGGTAAGATCCTCAGGATTCCTGGCCAAAAGAGAAGTTACTATTTAGTATTTTATTTATTTATTCATTTACTATTTATCCATCTTATGTATGTACTAAGTAGTAACAATACTAAATGCTATAGCAACAATACTAAATAGTCACAATGCTCACCGCATGTGTTCATATGGTGGTCAGAAGAAGTGATCCAAGTACACTATCAGTCTCTCTCAAGAGCTTTGAAATTGCTTGTGTGACAAGGGGGACACTGGCACAGGACTGCTCAGCATGATGTGCCAACATCAGAGAAGATACTGTGCTCTATGAGCAAAGTAGAATTGAGACAGCTCAAAGGAAATGCGGGATGCCCAAATTTAGAGTATCCACTCCAAATGGTCACACAGACTACTTATGCCCACCTGTGGTAGAGCATTCTGAGTTCACAGTAGTCTGATCAGTCAGAAACACTGAAACTTTACTCTAGCACAGTGATGTCATTTTAGTCCTCAAGAACATAAGACAACCAATAGATATTTTGTGCCTTTTCATGTGATGTAATTTATCCTTATCTGTCTCTTCCTTTTCTCTTCTCCCAGTACAATCCCTTTTCACTACTTAGATTTTTTTTATCATCACATCAAACTCAACTTATACCCATATGCTCTGTCTTTTAAATGTCATAATAATGATACAATTTTCAAGACACTTGTAAAAGTGCCATGTTTCTGTGTAGAGATGTAAACAGTTTGCCCTTATTAATAACATGTCATTGTTGCTTTCTTTCCTCTTTACCTTTTTATGCCTCTCTTATGTCTTTTATTTGAAGATTAAATTTTCTGTTGAGTTCTGGTTTTTCCATCAGGAAGGCTTGGAACTCCCCTATTTCATTGAATGTCCATCTGCTCCCTTGAAAGACTATGCTCATTTTTGCTGGTATGATCTTTGGTTGTAATTCAATCTCCTTTAATTTATGGAATTTCATATTCTATACCCTCCAGTCTTTTAATGAAGAAGCTGCAAGGTCTTGATTAATCCTGACTGCAGTTGTCTGATATTTAATTTTTTTCTTTCTGGCTACTTGAACTATTTTCTCTTCTACCTGATAGTTTTGCAATTCAGCTACAATATTCCTTGGAGTTTTCCATTGGAATGTCTTTCAGGAAGCGATAGAAAGATTCTTTCCATTGCTGTTTTACCCTCTGGTGCTATGACCTCAAGGAAGTTTTCCTAGATGATTTGTTGAAAGATGCTGTACAGAATCTTTTCTTTTAACCATGGCTTTCGGGTAGATCAATAATTTTTAAATGGGTCTATTTTCCAGGTCAGTTGTTTTACCAATGAGGTATTTTACATTTTCTTCTCTTTTTTCATTCTTTTGTTTATGTTCAACTGCTTCTTGACATTCATAGAGTCATTAGTTTCCACTTGCCAAATTCTATATTTTTTTTAGGTTATGTCTGTGTAGTTATGCAAAACAAATCTCTAATAGTCATGTTGTGAAAGAAAACATAGGCAAAAAAAAAACACTCAGGAAAATGAAGTAAAAAAAAAGTATGCTTCAATCTGTATTCAGACACCATCAGGGTTTTGGGGATGAGCAACATTTCTCATTCCAAGTCCTTCAGAGTCGCCATGGATCATTGTATTGCTGAGAATAGCTAAGTCATTCACAGCTGATCATCTTATAATATTGCTATTACTTTGTATCTAGTACATTTCACTTTGTATCAACCCCTGTCTTTCCAAGTTTTTCTGAGAGCATTCTGCTTATCATTTCTTATAGTACAATAGTGTTCCATCATAATTACATATCGTAACTTGTTCATCCATCCCTCAATTGGTATGCATCCTCATAATTTCTATAGATTGCTATAAAGATTTTCATCCATATAGATCTAGTAGTGGTATTGCTAGGTCAAAAGGTATGCATGGTTTCATAAACCTTTGGGCATAGTTCCAAATTGCTCTATGAAATAGTTTAATCCAACCACAACACAAATCACAGTACATTAATGTCTCCTTTCTCCTGCATTTCCTCCAACATCTGCCATTTACCTTTTCTGTCCAATTATCTAATCTAATAGGTATGAGGTAGTACCTCAGAATTGTTTTCATTTGAATTTCTCTAAGCAAAAATGAATTGAAATATTTTTATATGGCTGTAGATAACTAATTACTTCATCTGAAAACTGATTATATCTTTTGATCATTTATCAGAGAATGGATCTTATTTTTATAAATTTTACAGTTTTCTATATGTTAGAAAAATGAGTCTAGCAGAGAAACTTGCGTCAATAATTTTTCACAGTTACTATTGCTAAATTTCCCTCCATCTTATTTCCCCTACCCCCATTTATTCTATTCACTCTCTCCTTTCACCTGGTGCTCAGGATTTCCTTCTGGTTTGCTGAGATGTGGCTTGCCATTGGCTTGCTGGGGTGCCTCCCATTCTGTACTGCTCCTCCTGTCCCAGAGCAAGAGGGACCTTTCCCTTTCCCTTTCCCCAAGCTTCCTGGGCTACAAGACCGCTGTACCCTGTCTTTCTGCTGACTCAGCTGATCCAGAGTTTGTCTTTGGGCAATATTTTCTGGTCTTTCAGAGGTCAATAAGGGCGAATGAGAGCAACTTACTTCTTACTCTACAGTCATAGCTCCTGGAAGACAATCAGTAGATTTTGCTCCGATCCCTTATTCTTACTCTCTCTGTGTCTGTTTCAAGTATGCTTATTATAAATAATTTATTGTTGGATTTTGGTTTCTAATCCACTCTGTTATCTGTTTTACCTTGCCCATTTTCAAAAGTACGTTTTACTTCCGATTGCTGTTTCTCTTGATCCACCTTTCTTTTTCTCACCCTTCCCCCTTTTTATATCCTTCTACTACTCCTGCTTCCCTGTTGTATCATATAGATTTCTTTATCCAACTGAATATCTATCTATCTATCTATCTATCTACCTCTTTGAATCAATTCTAATGAAAATGAAATTCAAGAGTTGCCTGTCATCCTCCAATTTTACCTTCCACTGTTAAAGTTCTTCCTTTTATGTGATATAATTTTTCTCATTTCATTCTATACCTTTCCCCTTCTCCCAGGATATTCCTCTTTCTCAGCCTTTCATTTTGTTTTTTGGATCATGCCAATATAATTATTTCACATACATGCTCTTTGTCTATGTAGACTCTTCCTAATTTCCCTAATAATAATGCTTTTTGGAATAACAGGTAACATTTTCCCATAAGGAATGTAAATAGCTAAACATTATTAAGTCCCTTATCATTTCCCTTTCATATTTCCCTTTTTATGTCTTTCTTGAATCTTATGTTTGAATGTCAAATTTTCTATTCAGCTCTGGTATTTTTTTTCTCAGGTATGCTTTTTTTGTACTTTTATATAATGCTTTTGAAAGCAGTCTATTTTTAAAATGTTTGTCTTCCTCCTCTCCAACACTGTTTTCAGTTGTGCTGGGTAGGTTATTCTTGGTTTTAATAGTTTCTTTTCTAAAGTACTCCAAAGAAAAGAAATAGTAAATCCTTCTTGATCTTTCTTCTTTTATTTAATGGGTTTTATTTAATGTCTTGAAGGGGTTGAGATGAAGCAGAGGTACCTGGAGTCCTCTAGGAGTTATTAAGTCAGTATGCTCTCAAATATCAAGTTAGTATCTATAATTCCTTTAGTAGTGTTCATCTGGTGATCACACAAGAAAAAAGAGTGAACCAAAGATGACCAGGCTAGCACTCACATTGAACCAAGAGAAGATAAAGTCATAATCTATGTATGGAAGCAGAGATTAGGGAGAGAAACTGGACTTAGTCACTCCATCCAACACTGGCAGGGCAATGATAGCTAGCATTCAGAATGCAGAAATGACAGGATCAAGTAGGGATTGCCCACTGCAGTCAGAGTGTGATGGGAACAATTTGTTTCTGGCACAAAATCCCAATGCAAGAAATAAAGATGGAGATTTGAGTAAAGAGAAGAAAAAATTTGAATATACTGAAGAAACATTATAGGTTCAGAGAACAACAAGAGATAAATCCAGAAGAAAAGAATAATTCCACAAGTACAAATAGAGCAGAATAAAAAGAATGATTTGATTTTGGTTGAATGATGAGGTCTGAATCCAAAATATAGTGAATTAAGAAGAGAATGAGAGGAAAATAAATCAGTGTACCTATTGTAGATAAATTTCTCAAGGAGTTTGGTCACAAAAGGGAGAAGAATTATGGGACAATAGTAAGCAAATGGGATGGAATGGGATCACCTGTATATGTAGAATAACTTTGTTCAGGTATTCCAAAATCTTAGTCTTAGAGCCATCTGAGTATATCTAAATCTATATCTACATGTACATCTGCATCTTTATTCCTGTGTCTATATACGAGAGCTTTAAGTTTCACAAAGACTTTTGAAACACTGTATGTATACATCCATATATGCATAAATACACACATACACATACATGAACCTTTTGTAATCACCTGCTAGTGAGTGTGCTTGCCACAAATTTCTCCCCATTCCCATCCATCCTCCATTCAGGTGCCAAAGTGATTTTCCCAAAGTACTTATCTGACCATGTCACCCCTCTACTCAGTAAACTCCAATGGCTAACAGTTATATATCCCTTCACTTGTTCATGCAGAAAGCACCTTTTATTGCTCTGAAAAAATGAATCCTTCTCACCTCTTGGACTAACTACAAAATCCTCTTCAAGACAGCAATTATGAAAAAGCTGCTGGCTTGTACTGGTGGAGGAAGTTCTTTACAAAGGAGTATCCTATTACAGATCTATCAGATCTATTACAGATCTGGTCCCTATGGCCTTCTTTAAAACAAACAAACAAACAAATAAATAGGATAAGGGAAATAGAATGGAAAACATGACCCCAAAATTAATCCAGAGACAAGAGGACATAACATAACAGTTACTTCTGTTAGTTCACCCTTTCCATAAAGTCATCCTTTATTACTCTAAACTAAAATTATCTTCTGTCTGAGTTTTTCCTACTACTTATTACTCAACTATTCATTTGGAAGTTAAACTCATACTACCTAGTTTTGTTATATATTGTTTATTTCATATACATCTTTTTGTCAGTTACCTTAAAAGATCTTTGAAGGTAGGAATTTTAGTATTTTTTAAAATTAAATTATTTTATTCTGAAGTTAAGAAATAAAACAAACATTTCCAGAACACAGTAGAATAGAAAAAAAAGATGATTATACGTGAAACTACAAATCTATTATGTACAACTTGCTTTTCCTTTTAAATATATACTACTGTAGAGATGGCTATCATTAGACACAAATACGTTTATACATACACACACACGTACCATTCTATGCATTATTCTATTTATCAGTTCTTTCTTTGAATGCAGATAGGATCTTCTTTCATATGTTATTTTTAGTTAATTTCAGTATGTATAATAGTCAAAATGAATTATTCATTCAAATTTGCTCTTAGAACAATGTTGTTACCGTATGCAACTTCTCTTGGTTCTGGCGTTTTGCTTTTCGTGATTTTGTACAAGTTGATCATTGTTTTTCTAATATAATCATTTCTTAAAACAGCAGTATTCTATCTAAATCATATACCACAACTTGTTCAGCCATTGCCCCACTGACAGACAGATCTCCATTATTTCACGTTCTTTGCCATCCCAAAGAGCACTGCTATAAATATTTTAGAACATATAGCTTCTTTCCTTTTGCCCTTAATTATCTTGGGGAAAAAGGAAAAGAATACATATGTAATTTCCCTTTATGAACTCAAGGCATTCCACCTTCCACATAATAATAATAATTCCTACTATTTGTAGAGCAATTTAAGATTTATAAATAATATTACAAATATTATCTCACTAATCCTCACAGCAACCTTGGAGATAGATGCTATCATTATCCTAATTTACAAAAATTAAGTCACTTGTCCAGGGTCACATGCTAAGTAGAAATTGTATGAGGCAGAACTGAGCTCAGAATTTCCTAATTCTAAGTCTGATACTCTACCCATTATGCCACCCATCTCCATGATAGTATTTTCATTCATATAAAAGGATAACAATAGCACCTACCACCCCAGATCATTGACATATATAAAGCAATTTGAAAAACATAAAATCCCATGTGAATGCTGGCTTATATTCAATATTATTATCACAGTCTATAGTCAATAACTATTTGTTGTTTGCATGGTACCAAATGTATTCCTGTTTTTTTTCAAAAGTCTAAGTTATAACTAGATTATAGATTCCTTGAAGGCAGGGACTATGTTATATTTTGCATTCTCCACTTCTTTAAAACCTATGATGCTCATGAATGTATAGTAAATGTTCAACAAAGATTTGTTCAGTTGAATTGAGCGGATAAATGTGAGTTCAAGAGGAGCCTGAAACCCCATTCCAAACCCTATGAAAGAAAATGACCTCCAGAATCTCTCAACACTCTACTCAAATACAAAAGTTATTTCTCTTTTGTTCCTGTAATTATTCTTCTTGATTTTTATTTCTTATTTAGTCAGAATGGGTACAAATATATACCAGCCACCTATATCATGCAATGGACCCTCAAGGTGGGGCAGAAGAAGTGTTTGGAACTTTCCCACAGCTCTTTATGATACAGGATACAGAGCAAGGGCTGACCCCTCATGAACTTGGACAAAATCTGACACTTGTGAGAGGATGTCTGAAGGATGTCAGAAAGGAAGAACATCTTGGTGGACAGAAACCCAGGATTATAGTCCAGACTCTGCTAGTTAACTGTGTATCTGTTTATCTTCTTTAACTATAAAATGAGAGGGGCATTAGTGATTTCAAAAGACCTTTCGAGATATAACTGTAAAGCAGATGGTTTTGGAACTTGGCTATTATCGCTATATCCTGTTACCTTTAGATACTTGAATCCTCTTCACCTCCACCAGACAGCAAAGAAAGCTTCCAACTGAAACTTCAATCCTTTGTTGTAACAACTGCTTTTGTTTTATTTTGTGATATATTTGATTTTGCATAATAATAAATATTTTGTTCATACCAAATATTTACTAAGTTCTTAATTATTTAGCATTTTTATTAGTTAAGAAAAAATAAAGTAGAAAAGTGACAGAGATGCTATTTTCTTGTCCATGACTTAATTGATAAATCATAATCAGTTTCCATTTGCTGCAATGCAAATATCATTGTAATCACGATTCACTATTCTCATCAAGTTGGTCACATAGAGCATTAGCTCAGAATACATACAAAAATACCATCATGTGATTGAAAATGCTTTAATTATCTCCTGCCTCTGATATTCTCTGTATGGGCTTATATCATCCTTCCTGATATTTGCATAGTTTGTTGTGCTATGTCTTGCATATCAATGGTGTAAATGAGCAAAGATTCAGAATTTATAGTTCAGAAAGCAGAAATCAAGCTTTGGGGTTCTTTTTTCATTGTTTTTTTTTTTTTTTGATAAATTTCATTTGAAGTCTTGTTCCTCATTTGGCAGGTGACTGTGTAACCTCAGACTTCCCCTAGAGAATCAAAGAATCACGGAATTTATGAGTCAAAAGGGACCACAATCCATACATGAAAATAATCTTTATTAAATGTGCCCAAGTCCCCACTCAGCTTCTTCTCTAGAACCTTAAAGGACAGAGAATTTACTATTTCTAGAGGCATACCTCTAGATAGCTCTGGGCAGCTCCAATTTCTAGCAAGTTTTTCCTGACATCAATTCTAAATAGATCTCTTTGAAACTTCCACTCATTGATCCTACTTCAGGTCTCTATGGCTAAATAGAAAGAAATCTACCCCTCCATCCTATTTTCATGACAGCACTTCAAATACTTGAGCATGGGTATCATTTCCTCAGGTCCTTGACCAGTTTTCTCTTCTCCAAGTAACCATACCCAGTTCCTTCAGTTGATACTTTTACAAACGTGGATTCAGGATCCTGCCTCCTCTAGATACAACCTGGCCATCAATGTCCTTCTTTAGCTGAACCATTCAAAATTGGTCACAGTAATTCAGAGGTATTTTGACTAGGGCAGTATTATAACAGATAGCATTCTTATAACATTTTAATATTTGCAAAGTGCTTTGTATAAGTAATTTCATTTGATTCTCACATTAACCTATCAGAAGGATGATATAATTATCTCCATTTAATAGAAGCTGAAGTTGAGGTTAGATGATGTCAAGTGATTTTTCTAGGGTTACACAGTTGTGTGTGAATCAGGATTTCAACTCAAGTGTTTTTGTCTTCAAGTCTAACATTCTAACCACTGCTTCACCTAGTTGTTTCTAGTAACAATGGCTACAACAAACACCTACTATGTGCCAAGCATTGTGCTAAACACTTTACAATTAATATTGCACTTGATCTTCATAAAAACACTGGGAGGTAAGTGCTATTGTCCCCATTTACAGATGAAGAAAATGAGGCAGACAGAGGGTAAGTGACTTCCCCAAGGTTACACATTAGTAAGTGTCTGAGTCTGGATTTGAACTCAGATCTTCTTCCCTCCAGGCTTAGCTGCCTCTAGCACAAAGAGACTATCAACTCCTTACTAAAGGATGATGATGCACCATAATTTTGTGATACATTTATCCTTTATTTAGCTTTTCAAAGGTTTGTCATTTTTGCCTACCTTGCTTGTAGGGCCTTTGTGGATGGGGATTGTTTGGATATTTCTCTACTCTCTACGATGTGGTTACTGCCCACTTCACATCAATGTTGTGATTAAAGTATTGGAAATTTAAATTTCTTTACACTGAGTCAAGAGAAGTCACATGGCTTAGTAGATAGAGAGGTAACTTTGGAATCAGAAAGATTTCTTTCTGAAGTTGTGAACAGGTCCAACCATTCTGGAGAGTAATTTGCAATTATGCCCAAAGGGTGATATAACACTGCATACCCTTTGTCCCATCAACACCACTATTTGATCTCTGTCCTAAAGAGAGCAAAGGAAAGGAAAGAGGACCTATATGTACCTAAGTATTTATAGCAGCTCTTTTAAAATTGGTTTCTTTTTAAATTTTTTAAATAATTTATATTTAGTTTTCAACATTCACTTTTATTTTTTTTAAAATATTTATTTATTTATTTAACTTTTTACATTCATTTTCACAAAATTTTGGGTTCCAAATTTTCTCCCCTTTTCTCCCCTCCCCCACCCCAATACACCAAGCAATCTAATTTTCCCTATCTCCAATCTGCCCTCTCTTCTGTCATCCCTCCCTTCTCTTGTCTCCATCTTCTCTTTTCTCCTGTAGGGCCAGATGACTTCTATTCCTCATTAACTGTATTTCTTCTTTCCTAGTTGCAACAACAATACTAAACAGTTGTTCCTAAAACTTTGAGTTCCAAATTCTCCCCATCCCTCCCTCCCCACCCATTCCCTTTGGGAAGGCAGGCAATTCAGTATGGGCCATATCTGTGTAGTTTTGCAAATGACCTCCCTGATAGTTGTGTTGTATAAGACTAACTGAATTACCCTCCATCCTATCCTGCCCCCCATTGTTTCTATTCTGTCTTTTGATCCTGTCCCTCCCCAAGTGTTGACTTCAAATTGCTCCCTCCTCCCTTTGCCCTCCCTTCCATCATCCCCCCCTTGCAATATCTCCTTTTCCCCCCATTTCTTATACTGTAAGATAGGTTTTCATACCAAAATGAGTGTGCATTTTATTCCTTCAAGATAGTGAGCTGCACATTTTCCTCTACCTTTCCTCCCTTTTCCCCAAGATAACATGTAATTTGATAGAGGCTATACTTTATAATCATATTAAGTATTTTTCAATATGTTGTGAAAGAAGAATCAGAACCAAAGGGAAAAACCACAAAAAAGAGAAAGCAACCAAAAAAAAGGAAAAGAAAAAGAGAAAATGTTATGCTTCCATTTGCATTCAGACTGAATAGTTCTTTCTCTGGATGTGAATAAAATGTTTGATCATGAGTCTTTTGGAATTGTCTTTGAACATTTTATTGCTAGAAGAGCTGAGGCTATCAAAGCTGATGCTTTGCACAATGTTGCTGTTACTGTTAACAATTTTCTCCTTGTTCTGCTCACTTAACTCAGCAGGTCACATAAGTTCTTCCATGCGTTTCTGAAATCTGCCTGCTCATTATTTCTTATAGAATAATAGTATTCCACTACATTCATATGCCACAACTTGTTCAGACATTCTCCAACTGATAGGCATCCCCTCAATTTCCAAATCTTTGCCACCATGAAAACAGTTGCTATAAATATCTTTTTACATGTGTGTCCTTTTCCTTTTTTTATGATCTCTTTGGATTGCACACCTAGTAGTGGTATTGCTAGATCAAAGGATATGCACAGTTTTGTGCCCTTTGGGCATAGTTCCATATTATGGCAGCTCTTTCTTATGGTGGCATAGAACCAGGAACTGAGGGGATAACCATCAATTAGGGAATGACTAAGCAAGTTATGGTCTATGATTGTGATGGAATACTATTTTGCTGTGAGAAATGAGGAGCAGTATGGTTTCCAGAAAATCTGGAAAAACTTATATGAACTGATGCAAAATGAAGTGAGCATAACCAGGAGAACATTTTATGCAACAACAGCAGTGTTTTAATGATAATTTGTGAAAGAGTTGGCTATTCTAATCAAGACAATGATCCACGAAAATTCCAAATGATGAAAATTGTTATCCACATCCAGAGGGAGAACTAATGAGCTCTGAGTACAGATTGAAGCATATTTTTCACTTCATTTTTTTTGCTTTTTTGTTTTTGCAACATGGAAATATGTTCTGTATGACTTCATTTATATAACAGGTGTCATATTTCTAGCTTTCACAGTGGGCAGGGGAGGGAAGGAGACAATTTGGAACTCAAAATTTAAAAAAATAGTGTTATGAAATATAGTTCCTGCCCTCAAGGAGTTTATGTTCTAATGGGGGAGAGAACATGTATATAATTAGGTGCATAGTACATAATTTTTCAGCCTAAATATCTCTAGTTCCTTCAAGTGTTTCCTTTCATTATCTTTGTTACTTTCCTTTAGGTTCTATCCTTCTAAGCACTTACCACAATGCTCTGCTCACAAAACGTATATAAAACCGTTTGTTAAATTAAATTTATGACCTTTCTTGAAGGTGGCATTATTTAATAATCAGTCCAATTCATCTTTAGTCTGACTTCAGTCAGGTACAAAGAAGAATTCATTTTTGAGTTAACCCTAATTTGATACTTTAATGAATCAATCCGGGAATGCCATAAAGTATTAATACAATGAGTTCTCTCATGGGGTGCTTATTGTTCCAACTTAAAGGTGAGTATGCCCTACACTAGGGCATAGAATATTTAGTTTAGCCTAAGTGTTGATTTTCAAAGCGAAACAAATGTCTTTTATTTCTCTATGTCAGTTAATGGCACATTTATCAGGCCTTCACTAAAACAAAAATTATATACATATATATACATATATACGTATATGAACAAGCTTGATCTAAAAGAGGAACATAATTCTGGGCACAGTGAATCATTCAACACATTTTTATTGCATTGGATTGAATTGAGTTGAATTTTGTGTGTTGGGTTAAGAGTAACCCTATCTTGGGGAGCAGAATCATTCCATTCTGTCTTAGCTTCCTAATTATCCCAGAATTCAGTATTACCATAATACAAGGGATAAGAACATCTAGCATTTACATTGTGTTTTGAAAATTTCAAAGTAATTTCCCATTATTTCATCCACACAATCACTCCATGAGGCAGGGATTATTAACTTACTTTTACAGACCACCTGACCAAATTCAATTCAATTCAACAAAAATTTGCTAAATACCTATTATGTGCAAGACACTAAGTTAGGTTCTGGGGATACAGAGAGAAACTATCTCTGCCCTTAAGGAGTAGAACATTTTCTATAGCTAGATCCCAATTCGCCTGAATAATGAATTCCCTGGGGAAATTATATGCATTCAAAATCATGTTATTAGAAGTAATAATTATGCAAAATGTACTAATTGGTTGCAGCCCAATGGAAATATGCAGTGTGAATTTGAATAATATACCTAATTGAGATTTGTAGTAGAAACCTAGCTTTACAGAGATGAGGGAAATGAACTACAAAGAAGTGAAATGACTTATCTAAGGTTGCCAGCTAGCTAGCCAGATAATGGAAGAGCCTAACATTCTGACACCATGTTTAGGCAGCCGAATCAGAGACCAATTCTATCACTGAGACATGTAGAATAGAAAAATATCTCAATATATATAACTGATCTGTTTAATCTTTTGTGCCTAATAGATATGCCCAACTTTGCATGTTATGCCTAGGAACAAGATAAAAACTTATTCCAACAGGGGTATTGAAATTGGGTGCAATAGAGAGGAATTTGGACCCAAATGAAAATTTTAGTTGCTTTTTTTTTACATTTTAAAGTGGATCCTAGCCTAGCCTGGTCACTAGCAATCTGGAATTTTGCCGAAGACAATCCTCATTCTTATTGATCCAGACCTATCCTCATGTACATATTGTTAGGTGTCAGGGTAATGAAGAGAGATATTTCCCACTCAATCTTAACCACTTGTAATGTTGACAGAATCCAGGAACAAGAACTAAAATGATCATGCAATAAATCAAACTTTAAAAGATCCTTGTAGGGGGCTGCTAATTAATGACTTGGCTGCTCATTGATAGCAAAGGAATGTAAGGTCAGAAGTTCCACATCTTATTCTAAGTTTAGTGTCTGTACTAAAGTTACACAAATTAGATCATTGGTCCCTATAGAGGTCTTGAAATCCAACTCTCACCCAACTTTGATATTTAAAAGTTTTATTCCTCACTTCCACCTAATAAAATCCTCAGTTGGAGCAATTCTAATTAGATCAATTTCAAAGAGTCTAACATGAGACCACCCAAGCAACAAATCCAAGCGGTGTGCCCTGACATCTCATTAACCTTCACACCTCAGTAAGGAAGGGTTACAACACATGGTGCTTGTGGGATTAGAGGTAGTATATGTGAAAACAAAGATAATGGTTAAAGTGTTAGAATTATGGCATGTGACACTTTATATCACCTCTAAATACTACTATTGCAGTATCTTGTGAATGAGAACATGGTCCAAACGTGAAGTGAACTGAATCACTCCAGATATGAGAACTGAGATGCCTCACTAGAAATAAAATAGCTTTTTATCTCAATTAAACTTGTTACTATTACAATTGACCACACTACAATTCATCTATGGAGTTACAACATTTCTGACACATGTTTTTTGAAAACAGTTGTAATTTAATAAAGTCCACTTGTATGTAGGATCTATAACTAGTATTCTCTACTTTTACTACACGGAACTCATTTATTTCTTCAACTTAGTCAAATTAGAAATTGTCAGTCCAAGGCTTCAGGCTTATTTTGTTAAGAATTTATATAGATCTTAATAAGAGGCTGTTGTACCTTCTTCTTTGGGAGAAGTAAACAAAAAAAGGATGATTACCAATACTCTCTTTTGGTAACTTCATATTCATTTTTTTAATCTATAGTCAACTCATGATTTTCTAGACTTTCAATTTATTTCAATTAAACAAACTTTTTATCAAATGCATATTATATGTCAAATAAGCAGTCACACATCATCATGGATTGACTCACTAGTCAAAGTCAGGATCACTCTGGTATATAGAGCAATGGCTGAACTGCAACTGTAGGTTGAGATTTCTTAGTGGGATTTCCTTATACGAATGAAATCACAGGTCATATCCATAGAAACAAGAAATTAGTAAAAGTGTTAGGTGTCTGAGTATACAAAGGCAAAAACAATTGTCTCTGCCTTCAAAGAAACTTATATTTTGCTAAAGTCATAAAATATAACAATGAATAAATATGACGTACATCATATAAAATGAGTAGTCACTGCTTGCAAGACATTGAGTTTACCAGTAACTAGGGAAATCAGTAAAGGCCTCAGGCAGAAAGTGATATCAAGTATAACCTTGAAGGAAGCTAAGGACAAGATGAGATTCAGGTGAGAAAAGAATATTCTAGAAACCAGGAATGACTTGTGCGAATGCAAAGGCAGGAGACTTGAACATGGAGAAAAGTTAGTATTCCAATTTGGCTAGATTGTGAAGTCCAGGAAGATGAATAATATGAAATAAGACTGAGAAAGTACATGGTAGTTAGATTGAGGAAAGCTTTACATGACTGGATGAAGGTTTAAATTTTATTCTATAACCAATAGAAAGTAATGTAGATTTATAGATAGAAGGTGATATGGTCAGATCCATGTCTAATGGAAACATCAATTTGGTAGTAGTAGTATGGAAGGCATATGAGAGACGGGAGAGGCAAGACATGGAGAACCAAAATGGGGCTGTTGTAATAGTCTTTGTGGGCAGTGATGAAGGCCTGATCTATTAAAGCTTTCTTTATTCCCTTCATCTTATTGTTCATTTTCTTGAACTTCTTTTCAATTTTCTTTGGTGTTTGAGAGTTGGATTTCTAGAATTTCTTTAAGACAATGTTTCTACAAGAAAACAGGATAGCAATTCTTTAAGTTATCTTTCAACCTTGGATATGTGCAGCTAGATGATAAAATGCATTTGTACAGAGCGACTTCTTTAAAATGATAGTCATTACCTGAGGAACAGGAGAAATGGGAAAAATAGTATTTAAAGTCTCAAGCTCTTAAAGTTTTTCATTTAAGGAGTGTTTTATTGACTGAGCTGAAAGGGAAAGGAAGCATCAAAAGACAGAATATTGAGTACATTATTAAGATTGAATAATTGCTTCAGAATTTGGCGGGAGGGTTATCCTTTGCAAGCCAATTTCATTTCATCAAAATGTGTAATGATTTTTCTAGAAACTTTGGAATAGGAATAGAAATTTTTCCTTTGATTTATTTAGTGTAGGGAATCCCTAATGAGGACTTCATTGCATTTTTGGTACTCTATGGAAGTTTCCCCAAATTGAATATATGGATCCCAGGGTATGTGTATGACAAATTCTTAGGATATGGAAAATTAGAACTTCTTTCTAATTTATTTTTAAATAAAAATATATTTTAAGAGGAAAAAATACTAATATCCATATGCAAACTGATGCTGATGTCTTCACCTGGTCCATCTATTAGATTATTGTATGTCACATAAGGTATGAAATATCCTGAGATCCACAATGAGGAGGGGTTGGCAGTGACAACCTTCCTCATTTATTTACTTTTAGTGTATTGCTACAGATTGCAATTTATGTATATGCCCACTTTAATAGTTTATGTTATCTAACTTTAGCAAAATTTACCCTCACATGATGGACAAATGGCTTAAAAAGACTCTCAAAGAAATGATAATCAAAGATAAATACTTACAAAGTGAAAGCATGTGAATGACCAGAAAATGACAGAACTGACACTTGTCTTACTCTGAGCTCTCCATTAGCAATATTACAAAGCAAAAAACAATTTTCTAATAAGTTCTGACAAGAACCAAAAATTTGAAAAATTTTAAAAATGATTTTAAATATAAATTCATATCAACTATTGTTATAACACAAAGCCATCCTGATTAGCAAGACATTTAAAAACTAAGCATCCAGCACATGAAGACAATATTCTACAATTTTTTCCACCAATGTACAAAGTCATGAAATACTCAGTATAAGACTTACAAATTTCCATTAACCTTAGCAATAAATGTTTCTAAGCTTCTTTTGGCTTATCTTACTTATAAGTGTAAACACAATTCCAAATACTTGTTCTTTCTGCTGTGGTAAAACATGAAATGATACATGGAAAATATAAAATCAAACTGAAATGCATTCTGTTATCAGCAAATCCTATTGAACAAAGATAGAAAATATGACTGGAGATGTAAAGAAACAAATATTATAGAGAATTATGAATTATACGAAAACTGCTACACAGTACAGAAGTTTCTAACATCTTAACTTATGGCATTTTCTAGAGTCTGTGAAATACATTAAAGGCACCTTTTATTTTTAAAAGAGCTGTACAGGAGAAGACATATTCTTCATAGAAAATCACTTCTTTGATGTAGCATATATATCTTACATGAAATAAATACTCACATATAGTAGATCTCGAAGGGAAAAGTCAATGGGGATGCTCCTACAAGGTGTGCCAGTATTCTGAGCCCATCTTCTATGGACACTTGTGCCTGTGAGGTAGGGCAGTTACTATTATTTCCACCCCTTTCTTTTCTGATGAGGAAACTGGCTCAGAGAAGTTAGATAAAAGTTAGTAAATGGGATGCAGTGTAACTGTACTCAGGTCTCCTCAATCCAAATGAATTCAGGGCTCTTTCTACACCTCTTTCCAGGAAAGACATAGTAACAAAAACTGCTATATTCTTATGCTTCTTGATTTTGAAATTTGATAACTAATACTTCATTATTCCTTGTGATATCTGAATAAGACACATTTTCATGGTACAGATAAAACATTACTGTTACCTTACTATAATTATTCAAAAAACAAAACTAGTACAACTCAGATGTTAAGAAAAGAAACTGTTGGATATTGCTCATTGTATATTCATCCTATTTGTCACATCAAAATTCTATGTGTTGTGTCAAAATGTGAGGCGAGAAAACACTAGGCAATGTAGTACAAAGGAAAGAATATTGACTCTCGAACCAGGATCTGAATAAAATCCCTGTATTTGATGTTTATTCTCACATGTCTGTGTGAGACATCTTAGACAAGTCATTTAACTTTTCTAAACTATAGATTTTTTAATTTTTTTAAAACATATATAAAATGAGTAAGGGAAGTTGGGTGGTACAGTGGATAGAGTATTGTACCTCTAGTCAGGAAGATTCATCTTCCTGAGTTCAAATATGCCTCAGACACTTACTAGCTGTGTGACCCTGGGCAAATCACTTCACTTTTCTTGTCTCAGTTTCCTCATCTGTCAATTGAACCAGAGAAGGAAATGACAAACCACTCCACTATCTTTGCCAAGAAAATCCCACACGATGTCCCAAAGAATTGGACACAATTGAAACAACTGAGCAACAACATCAATAATGAGTAGACTGAACTAGATGATCTCTAAGGTCTTCAAGTTCTACATCTAGAATCCTACGAACCTACAGAAAAGTTTTCCTTTTGTTCCCTCCCTACATTAAAGACATTTAACAGACACAGTTCTTGTGCTGGGGAAGCATCAGTTTCTACCCCTGAATCAAATCATCAAACATTTATTAAGCATTTGCTATGTGCCAGGCAGTATACAAACTACTGGGAATATACATCCAAGATGAAAATCTCTGCTCTCAAGGATTTTACATTCTAATGGGTATGGGCACTTGTGTGTTCATCCTTCATTTTCAAAGAGGATCATGACATCAGAGAAATGATGACATGACTTGCACTTGACTTTGTTTTGAATGAGAGAGGGCTGTGTAAGATCACCAGCCTCACTTTCTACTCCAGAGCCATCTGAATCAGGGACCAGATATTAATCAGGATGTCTGGAGATGGCCCAGGATTCAATGGGAGACCTTGGCCTTTTAGACTAAGGTCTTTTCAGGTACTGACTTAAAGTAAGGTAATGCCCATTCAGTGAATAGGTCTCTTTAAAAAGTCATCAGGAAATGACTCCTTTAAAGAGAAAAGAAAAATAAATGAATGAATAAATGAATGAGCAAACAAATGAATTAATGAATGGATGCAAGCATAAACAAATGAATGAATAAATGAATGAATGAATGAACAAACAAGCAAATAAATACATAAAGAAATAAATTGCACTGGGAGGGGCAGGGGCTTAAGGATTGTTGTTTCAAAGAGAAACAGTTGCTATTGGTATTCACTCTAAGCTAGGAGGGTCCAAAAAACAGTCATTGAGTGGAGCTTAGGCAGGGATCAATTATTCAGTCTATGGACTTCAGAGTGCACTGGTTCTGTAGTTTTAGGGAAGAAAAGAAAGGAAGGAAGGAAGGAAGGAAGGAAGGAAGGAAGGAAGGAAGGAAGGAAGGAAGGAAGGAAGGAAGGAAGGAAGGAAGGAAGGAAGGAAGGAAGGAAGGAAGGAAGGAAGGAAAGCTAACTGGGCAGCTTCTGGCCATCAAAATTTACCTTCTTTTGGAGAGGAGAAGGAAGGGGAGAGGGAGAGGTTGAGAGAGAAGATGAGCTGAGTTCACCAGCTAGCTGGGTCTCCAATCAGGCAGCTCGGACTACTCACAGGTTGTGTTCATCTTTTGTTTTCAAAGACGACCATGACATCAGAGAAATGATGACATGACTTGCACTTGACTTTCTTTTGAGTGACAAACACAACCTCTCAAAACAAAGTCATGAGCCCTTAAAAGGAAGCTGAAAGTAGGGGGAGAGGGATGAGAAGAAAGTACTTAATTAAGGGACTTTGTAAAGAAAATATGAGAGAGGCTTACAGTTTGGAGAGGAATAAAGGCTGTTCTGTTAAGTAATTTTCTTTGCCTGATATCCTACGTTATTCTAGGTGCTGGAGATAATTTTCTTTTAAAAATAAAGCCCTTCCAAGAGAACAAGACATGTACTGGAGAGGGGGGAAGAAAAAGAGAAGATAAAGGGAGACAACATGCAGAGAAGGATGCAGGACATACACCATAAGCAGATAAGTAGTTACAAAGTAAATAAATAAATACAAAGACATTTTGGTAACCGAGAGCAATCTTGTCTGAGCAGATCAAGGAAGACTTTATCCAGGAGCCGGCATATGCATTAAACCTTGAAAGCAGTTAAGGGTTCTAATTAATAAAAGTAAATATGATATCTGTGCAAAAGGATGGAGGGAGGAAAGCCTATCAAATATTTCCTCTCTCTTAGACTATGGTTCGTTTTCTTAAACTAGCCCACAAAGTCTCTTTTATTTTCCAAGAAATATGTGAGGCACATTTCTCATACTGCTAAATATCAAGCATGCTTTCATAACAGAACTAGCAGCCATAAAAAAAAAAAATGAAGTTTCCATATGTGCTTAGAAGCTTCTCCAGTGATTTCAAAGTTTAAAGGATAAACTCTGAGGCTCCAATGATGGCTCATGAAGCAAAAACATTAGCCAATCATGAGGTAATATTTTATATGGAGGTTTTTCAGTTCACAAAGAACCCAGGATTTAACTGAGTTTACCATTAAAATGCATTCCTTTAACTTGCAATTGACTAGCTAATTGTCTGGACCTTGGCAGTTACTTAATGCAAAACCTCTGTTCATAGCAGCTGAGCTGATTGAATGAAAAAAAGATCTTACCCTGTGGAATTTGTTGGTGGGGAGTATCTGCAGGAGGATGCTACCTGCCTGGCTAAGACTAGATTTGAATTCATTAGCTGCCTCTTCTGCCAAGAGGTGCCTCTGTCCCACAGGGGTACTCCTACTTTGAGGATCTGTGGACCTTGAAGAAAGAGGACATAGCTTTTCTCATATTTACTGTCATATTGTGTCTTCACCTGAAATTATTGCAGAAAATACAGTTAAATAACCCTTAGCTCATATTGAGGGCAGCCCCACAATGTATTAATAGAAACACATCTAGAAAATAATCAATGAATAAATTTATATGACAGCTAATTATGTCTCCAACTACAGAAGAAGTCCTTAAAACACAAGAGACTCATAAACTTGTATTTACAAATACTTAAAACACAAAACCTATATACTCTCCTGAAAGGTTGAAAAGATTAATAGAAGGCTTTTGGGACTGCTGAACAGACCTTTCACTTCAGAACTGCACCTTCTAAGCAACCCAGTCCAAGTTTCTATTTTCTGGTCAGCCAGGCATGGAAATGTCATTGATCATCTCCACAAAGAACTCCATACCTAGCCAAACAGAGCTTCATCTCAGCCTTAGCCCAACCTGACCCTTTCAGAATCTCAGGAAAACAGCTTCAGATCCCAGGTAGACACTCATGGTTTCATCCAAGCTGTGTTAGAAAGTTCTATGGAAAAATACAATCCTACAGAGTCTCTAAAGCCTGTGGTTAGAGCCTATTCCATTGGGGAAGGACCTCATAAAGAGCTTTCAGCAGTCAGAGGTACTCAAGACTTATGATAAGACCACTCCTGGTCAAAGCCCAGCATTGAGTAGACCTGGAGAGGGAGGGTCTAGGCTGGCTCACTGTACTTCAGAACAGGCAGGTACTGGTCAAGTCTTTTAGTTCCAGAGCTTTACCTAAGCACAGGAACCCCCAACCTAGGTATTGAGGCAGGTGAGATAAATTAGCCAACATTAAAACAAATTAAAACTTTAAGTGTAATGAGGAAGCAACCTCAATTTCAGAGATATGGAGGAAAGGGATAAACCCCAAAACTGAGTGACCCCAGAGGAAATCCTGGGTGAAACTCCAGTGAAAAGAAATGTCTTCCAATGACTTCCAAGAGTATATGGAAGAAATGGTAGTGATGATGATAACAACAACTATTAACATTTGTATATTGCGTGATATATTCCAGGCATGGGGCTAAGTGCATTACAATTATATATCATTGGATCCTTACAACAGTCTTTGTAGATAGATGCTACCAACACCTCCATTTTACAGATGAGGAAACTGAAACAAACAGATATTAAGTGACTTGCCTGAGATCTCATAGCTAGTGAGTGTCTCAGGACAAATTTGCTTTCAAGTCTTCCTGACTCCAAGCCTAGATGTTTTTGAATGAACAAGATAGATAGAATGGAAAAAAGAGTGAAGAAGAAAATTGACATCTAAGAACCAGTGATGGAAAAAAATCATTCAAAAACTGAAAACTCCCAAATTAGAAAGTGCCAGAAAGAAAATAATAATTCAATAGCAGTATAAGAAATAATAAAGGAAAATCAAACAATTGATTAAACAGAACACAATATAAAAAAATGTAGCATCAAAACAATTGACCTGGAAAATAAGTTGAGAGAGAAATTAAGAACTAGTAAATATCTGAAGATCATGATAAAAACTTCTGAAAATAGAATGACTTTGAATGGATGTTATTTTGACTACTATAAGGAACCAAATTAGCTGTAAAGGACATATGAAGAAAGACACTATCTGTATGCAGAGAAAGAAGTGATTAATAGAAGTATGTATAGAATTATTTTACACATACACCTATTTGTGTCTAATGGTAACCATCTCTAAGGTGGGGAGGGAGTTGGAATAGCAAAGGGCATAGTAGACTTGCAGTTTATTATGTGTAATCAACTTATTTATTATACTATATTATGGAAATTCTTGTTTTATCCTATAATTAAAAATACAATTTAATAATGAAATAAAGAAAATTTAAATGAAATCCAACCAGAACTAATAGAACCTGAGGGCAAAGTGAAAATAGAATATACTGATCAGCTCCAGGAAGAAACTAAAGGAAAACTTCCAGGGATATCAACAGAGAAAACTCAGAGCTTCAACATCAATGAAAAAAAAAATACTTAGAAAAAAAGGAATTCAAATGCCAAGGAACAAAAATAAAGATTATACAAGACTTAGCAGTTGCCAATACAAAGAAGAAGGAAACTTGAAATATGATATGCCATAAAGCAAGAAATAAAGGTTACAGCAAAGGATAACCTGTTCAGCAAAATTAAATAAATTACCCTAGCAAGATGATATGGACTTTTAATGAGACAGAAGATTTTCAAGTATTCTGCATGAAAAAGGTCAAACTGAATAGACATTTGGAAGAGCACATGTAGTTTCCAAGAGAAAAGTAGGCAAGCATGCACATTTGTTTCATTGAAAAGGTATGTATGGGGATGAAATATTTGCACATTGATAAGGGGAAAAGAAACACATATTTTCTAGAATTTGTAATATCTTTAAGGGTCATGGACAATGGTCAAAATGACAAAGGATGCACAAGTGATTTTGTTCTATTTTAATGATCTTAGGAGAAGATAAAAATTGGAAGGACAGTAAAAGAAACTGGAAGAAAGGAGGAAGAAATAGAAGGAAATCACCCTCTAATATTTTTTTTCTCCTACAAATCTAATTTGGTAAAAATGAGAAGGAAATATATAAATGGAGGAAAATCTTTGCAGCAATTTGCTCCAATGGAGGTCTTTTATACAAGATATACAACTTATAAGACTAAATAATTCCTCAACAGATAAAGAGTTAAAGAACATGATTAGGCAGTTTTCAAAGGAAAAAAAAACTAAACTCTTAGTAATCATGTAAAAGTATCCCAAATCACTCTGTTGTTCTTCAGTTATTCAGCCATATCTGATTCTCCATGACCCCATGGACAATGTCCATGGAGTTTTCTTGGAAAAGATAATGGCATAGTTTGCCATTTCCTTTTCTAGTGTGTCCCCATTTTACAATTGAGGAACTGAGACAAATAGGAGTTAAATGACTTGCCCAGAATCACACAACTAATATGTGTCCAAGGCAAGATTTTAACTCAGATTTCCTAACTCCAGGGCTAACACACTATCCACTGCAGCACCTGACTACCCCAAATCACTATTATTAATACAAAGTGCAGTAACTTTGAGGTTTTACCTCATGCCTATGAAGCCAGCAAAGATGGCAAAATAGAAAAACGCAAGAGAGACTGAGAAAATAAGTATCTTAGTTAACTATTGATGGACATGTGAAGTGGTTTAGCCCTTCTAGAAAGCAATTTGGGACTATGCCCCCAAAGTAATTAGTGTACATTTGACCTAGCTATGCCACTTATACCCTATATTTTGACTTATACCCCCAAAGAAATTAAAGGAAAAGGAAAATAACCCTTTTGCACAAAAATATTTATAGTACTTTTCATGGTAAATAACTAATTGAGAGAGGCAATTCCTACTGGAAATTGTCTAAAATTATGGCATATGAATATAATCAGATATTATTGTGTCATAAGAAATTATGAAATGGATAATTTTGGAGAAATTAGAGAGACCTTATATGAAATACTATAGAGGAAAATGAGTATAAATAGTAAAACAATTTATACAATGAGAACTTTATAGAAAAAACTCCAAAAGATTGCCAATTTCATTATCAATGAAATAATATACCTTAAGTCCAAAAGAATGAAGATGAAACATACCACTACCTCCTGACAGAGAAATGATATACTTAAAATGTTGAAAGAGAAATATATTTTTGTACATGATTTATGTAGGTACTTGTTTTGTTTTGCTAGGTGGCTATTTAAGTGTTTTTTAAAATCTGCTCAATATTTGTGAAAAGGTAGTGTGAAGGAGAGATTAATTTAAAAAAATAAAGTACATAAGTAAAGAGATAAGCAAAATTCTATATATGATGTCTAGTGACCATGGGGAAATCATTTAACTGGCTGCAGCTACGTGGTTCAGTGGATTGGGTGCTGGACTTGGAGACAAAAAGACCTGCGTTAAAATCCAGTATCTGATATTTACTAGCTGTGTGACTATGGCCAAGTCATTTCACATCTGTTTGCTTCAGTGACCTCAATTGTAAAATGGGGATAATAATAACACCTATTTCTCAGGGTTGCTGTAAGGGTCAAATGAGGTAAAACTTGTAAAGTGATTAGCAGTGTCTAGTACATTGTAAATGTATATGAATGCTAGTTGTAATAATAATAGGGCAGCTAGGTGGCACAGAGTATAGAGTACCCAGCATAGAGTCAGGAAGTCTTATCTGAGTTCAAATTTGGCTTCAGACATTTCTTAGCTATGTGACCCTGGGCAAAGCACTTAACCCTGTTTGCCTTGGTTTTCTAGTCTGTAAAATGAGCTTGAGAAGGAAATAGCAGATTTCTATTTCAAATAATATCTTTTCCAAGAAAACCCCAAATGACGTCACAAAGATTTTAACAGAAACAGAAGAGATTAAGAAAAGGTGGCAAGAATTTAAAAAAAAAAACTATGCTAGAAAGATCTTTGCATCATCAATAACCACTATGATGTAGTTTCTAGTCTAGAGCCAGACATCCTGCAGAATGGGGTCAAGTGAGCCTTAGTAATCATTGCTAATGATAAGGCTAGTGGAGACAACGAATTTCAGCTAAACTATTCAAAATTCTAAGAGATGATGATGTTAAACTGGCACACCTAACTTGCCAGCAAATTTGGAAAACTCAGTAGTATGAATTGGAAAAGATTTTATGTTCCAGTCCTAGAAAAGGGTAATGGTAAACATTTTTCAAATTACCAAAGAATTGCACTCATTTTACATGCCATTAAGGCTATGCTTAAGATTCTGCAAGCAAGTTTTCAGCAATATGTGAACTGAGAATTACCAGAAGAATGGGTTAGATGGAGAAACTAGAGATCAAATTGCCTACATTCACTGGATTATGGAGAAAGAAAGGTAATTCTAGAAAAAAAAATCTACTTCTGCCTTATTAACTACACTAAAGATTTTGCATGAATCACAAAGGTGAGTCCTCAAGGGGATGGGAATACCAAATCTTCTTACTTGTCTCCTGAGGAACCCGTAAGTCAAGAATCAACAGTAAAGTGAATATGGAACAATTGATTTAAGATTGAAAAAGGCTATATAATGTCACCTTATTTATTGAACTCATACCAGAATGCATCATGCAAAATGCCAGGCTGGATGAATCAAAAGTTGGAGTTAAAGTTGCTAGAAAAATTAGTAACATTCTCAGATATGCATTTGAAACCAGTCTAATAGCAGAAAGTGAAGATAAATTAAGAATTCTCCTAATAAGGGTTAAAGAAGAGAGTGTAAAAGCTCCCTTGAAGCTTAACATAAAAAAAAAAAGCAACCAAAAACTAAGATCATGGCAACAGGTTGCATCACTTTCTGCAAAGAGGGAAAGGAAATGGAACCAGTATCAGATTTTATGTTCTTGGACTCAAAAATCACTGCTGACAATGACTGCAGCCATGAAATTGAAAGGTGCTTGCTCCTTGGAAGGAGAACTATGGCAAATTTGGACAAAAATCAGATACCACCTTTCCAACAAGGGTCCATATAGTCAAAGATACACTTTTTCCAGTAGCAATGTATGGATGGGAGAGATGGATTTTAAGGAAAACCAAGTGCTGCATACTCAATACTTTATGCTGCAGTGCTATAGAAGAGTTTTGAGGGTCCCGTGTTTAGAAAGAAGATCAAATCAGTCAATACGTAAAAAAATTCTAATGATTCCATGGAAGGTCAAGTATTTGAATTGAAACTTAAATACTTTGACTATATAATTAGAAGACAGGACTTATTGACAAAGATCCTGATGTTGGGAAAGATTGAAGGTAAAAAGATAAGGGGACAGCAAAGGATGAGCTAGGTAGATAGTATTATGGAAACAATGAAGATGAAATTGGACAGACTTCAAGAGATAGTGGAGGACAGAAGGTTCTGGAGTGCTATGGCCCAAGAGATCGTAAAGAGTTAGAAATGACTGAGTAACAATACCGACACAATGGTCCTTAGTATTATCAAATATGATGGTATTGAGTCTGTTGACCTCTATGGTCACCAAAATTCTGTAAGCATCAGGCTATAAAACATTATGGAAAACTACTATTGTAAGAGGATACCTAAGCTATGAGAACTTCTTAGAAGTGGATGGAACCTACAAACTAAACCACGTAGAGCTGAAGAAAAGTCAACTTTTCCCTTGTCCCTGAAGAGTGTTATAATAAGGAAATGACCTTTAGGAAATGATACATACAATCACTAACTACTGTAAATATGTTTCTGAACCAGAAAGCAGGATGTGTAGTTTGAGACAATGAATTATGTTCTGATCTGTGAATTTTCTTGGAACAATGGGAAGAATGCTAAATTTGAAGTCAGTATATGGCTTTTCATGCCATTCCACATACTGTGGACCAAGCCTCACATTCCTTATTTGCCAAAACAAATAAACAACCAAATACTTTGGACTAGACCTACAATTTGTTTGGTGTAGAGAACATGAAGCAATGGAATTCCCTGTCTGCCAATGTAGATCCAGAAACTTGAAATCTTAGAAAACTACCTGTGGATTTTAAAAAGAAAACTCACTCACTTCTGCATTTAACTTATGGTGGCAACACAAAGGTGTGGAAAATACGTCCTGAGCCAGTTCAATTATGTGTGAATTCATACTTTTTTATTTTTTATGTAATTTGATGAGTAGAGGAGTTCAGAGTTAAAATTCTTGAAAAAAACTTGTTTATTGTAACATGAATTGTTATGTATTTGTAGTGTTAATTACATTAATGAGAATTAAAGATCTTTGCCATCTATTAATGGTCCTGACCATTAAGGGAAGTTTGATTAAGGGAGATTTGCTTTGTAGGAAGGCCCACACATTTTGTTAATTTCTAATGAGGCACTGGTTCTCAAAATTTGTGATGCCCTCTGGCTCTGAAAATTGTATATAGATTCTGAGGTGAGGTTTTGTTTTGGGACTTACTCATCATTGTTTGATCACAGGAAACTCTGGGTAGCCACTAAGGAGCCTCCAGGCTTTGAAAACCCAGAGGTCGGTTCTTCTTTCTCTGGCAATGATGTATATATTGCTTATGGTCAGACAGTTGGAAACCCTGTTTGTTGGTCTTTCTGTTTGTAATTTGTGCTTGTAATTTTTGTTTGTATTTTCCCTGCAGTTCAGGGTGCTGACTTTTCCCCATGGACTAAGTGAATTATATATATGCTTGATTAAAGTAGATTGTTTCTCCTTCAAAAGTTGCTTTCCTTTTAAAAAAACAGATCTAAGGATCCATATAGCAGGCCCTCTTGTGGATATCTGGTTCTTGCTGATATAGTATTAATACTTCAGTTTCTGACAGATTGATTTGTGTTGCTTAAAAAAAGAGAGAACAGAAAGCCAAATCAATAGAATATCCAGTGCAAGGTGAACTCTCAGCAACCAGAAGGAATATAAAGCAATCATCAGAGCATATTATATACAGCTGCATGTTAATAAAATTGAGAAAACAAAAAAGAAATAGAGCAATATCTTGTAATATAAAATACTCAAACTATGAAATCAGATTGAAATCTTAAATAGCTTGATCTCAGAAAAGAGAATAGATCTAATTGTAAAGGAACTCTCAAAGAAAAAAACTCCTTTTCCCAATGGATTCACAGGAGAATTCTATCCAAAGAACAGTTAGTACCCATAGTTCACCAATTATTTTCAAAAATTGTTAATTAAAGAACCCTAAGAAAACTACCTGGAGTACTGAAAGGAAGAGACTTGCTCAGTTGGCATGTCTCAGGTTCTCATCCTGGTTATCTATGTGCTTTTTATTACAATTAGAAATCTTTCAAAAACTATAATTAATTGTAAAATGAGGGTGTGAAAAATCCATTTCTGAGGGTGTTGTGAGGGTCAAATGAAGAAATGCTCAAGAAAGCACTTTTAAAGTAGGGTACCATGGTACCATGTAAAGAATTCTGGATGACATACCAGTTGTATTGGGCTCAGACTGAAGGAGGGCTTCTTATTTACTGAGAATCCCTGAGCAAATCACTGACCATCTCTGGCTCTTGTTTTCCTCATCTACAAAATGAGTGGGTTGCACTAGATGACCTCTAAGGTCTACATCTATGATTCTAACAGATGAATATAATGTATTACTGCTAAGAGTCTACTGATATGCTTATTTTAGTCCTTTGAAGTACTCATGGAACTTTCAGGAAAGAGCCAAATAGATCAGAAAGGCATAAAGCAATCGGGCTTTTATTATGAAGTTTTCAAAAACTCTTTCACAAAAGTGGGCTTGAGTCCTAAAACTCAACCAACCAACCAACCAAACAGCAACAAGTAAGGGAAGAAGTGCAAGAAAGTAAGGGATAATGATTGAATAACAGTTTGATAAATTGATATAATAAAGACTTAGTGGATTCTTTGGTTGTCAGACTTGGGAATTATGGATCTTTAGGCCATTTTAGTGGTGAGGGAGCAAGTGGTGAGCTAGGTTCTTTGTAGAGACTGTCTTCAAATGGAGCTCATACTGTTTCACCAAAATTTCCATTCTTGATATTAGCATGAGGGCTGCCTGGGTTGTAATACAGTATTATTTGTACAAAGTCTGCTTATTTAAATAAACTTAAGTCTTGGATTTTAAACTATCAAACAGGTTCTAACTGAGGCATGTATTCTCCATCTCTGGCTGGGTCCACAGGCAGACAGATGTGAGGAGCTGGTCAGGAGTTTGTAGAATCAAAATAGGGATTAATAACATGGGTATGGAAATCTCCAGAAAAGAGCAAGAAGCAGATATTAGACACAATAGGGGCATATTTCTAGTATCCAGAACAGAAACAGTATGATACAAAGAAGTCTTATGGAAATCAGAATATCTCATAAGTTTCAGGATTTTTAAACTAGCATTATAGTTGAAACCAATTTATTCTAAGCAGTTTAAATATTATTTATCACATTCCCATTTTACAATCTTGTTCTAGATGTTCATTGACTTCACAAACAATATAAACTCATGCTGGCCTCAGATTGTAAAATCACAAATTTTGAATTAATGGAGTCCAATGTAATGTAATTTAATTTTATCCATTTTTATTCTCTAAAATGCTAGTCCTGCCAAAGGCGGCTTCATACTGACTCAGATGATTAGAGCAAAATTATGCCATGTTAAACCAATGTTGATTTGTTCAAAATAGAGCAAAATATGAAGAAAAAATCCCTAGGTAACTCGATGCCCTTTTTGTACTTAATTAGAATATCTAATAATTAGTTGACTATTAGTTCAAAGTCCCATCTTTTCTGATCTTTGTTTACAAATTGTTGAAAATGTTTGGTCTGTAATATATCTGTAATTAAATTCTATGATTCCCTGGTTCTACATCATTACTGAAATGCTGTGTCAATATGATTGCTTCCTCCTTCAATTTCCCACATCATATTATTGAAATCTTTCATTTGCATTTCTTCATTTCCTCTTCTATCCTAGTTATTCCTGTAGCATTTCAAAGTTGACATTTAAAATAGAATTCATCTTTCTCACATCCTCCAAACTCTTCCATTTTCCCAATGTTTTTATTACTGTCAAGGGTATCACCATTCTTCCACTCTCACTGACTTCCATGAATCCTCACTCCTCACTTGTCTTCACCCTACATATCCATTGTATTTTAAATCATGCCAGTTCTCTACTCACAACATCACTCATAGGCTCTCCATATGCACCACCTTAGGACAATTTTCATCGCCTTTCACCTGAATGATTTAATAGCATTTCAATTCATCTTCCTCCCTAGAATATCTTTCCACTCCAAATCATACTCCATTTATCTGTCCAAAAAGATTTTCCTAAAATTCAGATATGACCATGACAAATCCTTTTCTCAACTATTACCTCTAAGAGCAAAAATAAAATCTTCTGTTATCTGAAGCCCTTCACAATCTGGTTCCCTACTACTTTTCTTTTCTTTTTACACTTTTTCTTCTCCACATACTCTTTGGTCTAGCTTCACAGGCTTCCTTATATATGACATTCTATTTCATGGCACCATTCTTTTTCACTGACTGTAACCCCATACTTGAAATGTTCTTTCTCTTTACCTCTAGCACTGTTTTCTTCAATACTTACCTTAGATCTCCCTTCCATAAGTGACCTTTTAATAACTTCTAATCTTTAATAATGGCAGTCCCTTCTCTCTGAGATTAACTTTCATTTATATTGTTTATAATTTTATGAACATTTTTTTTCTTGCATGTTGACTCATCCATTAAAATGTGAATTCCTTTATGACAGGGACAGTGTTCTCCCCTTCCTCCTCTCCAGCTCTTACCATAGTGCCTGACACTGAACTTAATAAATGACTATTGCCGGATTTGGTGACTTTTTTCCTCTTTAGTAGAATGTCATTTCTTTGTGGCAAAAGAATTTTTTTTTCATTTGGTGGTCCCACTGCCTAGCACAGTTCCTTTATGTCATTTATTGTTTAGTAAATGTTGAATTGAATTATTCAATTATAGCGTATATTCAAGTTAGTTTAACTAAAAACAAACAAGAAAAAAACAAAGCTATACTGTCTTCTATCATTTGCATACTAATATGGGATATTATGAACACAAAACATCTCCTAGGTTTATTACTTATTCAATGACTATTTCACTTTCAATTGTATTAATTACTACTTTGCTTTTTCAGAATTTCTATTTTATTGATTACTTAGAATTGTAACATTTTTGTTTTTTATTTCTTTTTAGTTATTTAGTCTGCAATTATTTTAACTTTGATTCAGTGGGCTTTTGTTGCATATAATTTTATTATTTTATGGTTAATAAAGGATGGGCTTAATTTATCTTCTTTTCTGCATTTGTTTTTGGAATTTTTAATGCTAAAACATATGGTCAGTTTTTGTAAAGCTGCCATGGACAATTGATAATAGTATACTTCTTTCTTTTTCAAAAATAAATTTATAGTTTTCAATATTTACTTTTATGAAATTTTGACTTCTAATCCCCCCCCTTTTCCTCCACTCATCAAGTGCCATACAAACAGATATAGGTTATACATGTATGATCATATTAAACATGTCTGCACATTAGAAGTGTTGCAAATAAGAATCAGAACTGATTGGAGGAACCATGATAAAGAAAACACATGCACACACACATAAAGCAACAAAAAAGATAAAATCGTATGCCTCAATCTGTATTAAGTTTCAGTAGTTATTTCTCTAGATGTGGACAGCATTTTCCACAGGATTCATCTTATATCATTGCATTGCTCAGAAGATTCAAGTCTAACAAAGTCTGTCATTTCACAGTGTGGCTATTATGGTGTACAGTCTTCTACTTCATGCAGTATCAGTTTGTACAAATCTTTCCAGGTTTTTCTGAAGTCCATCTGCTCATCATTTCCTAATGAAAAATAGTATTCCATAGTGCTCAAACACCACAACTTGTTTAGCCATTCTGCAATTGATTGGCATCCCCTCAATTTTCAGTTCTTTGTCACCACAAGAAAAGAGCTACTATAAATAATTTTGTTCATGTGGGTCCTACTCCCTTTGTCATCATCTCTTTGGGGTACAGATTTGGTACTGACATTGCTAGATCAAAGGGTATATGCACAATTTTATAGCCCTTTGGGCATATTTACAATTTGTTCTCTAGAATGGTTGGATCATTTCTCAACTCCACCAACAATGCATTAGTGTTCCAACTTTCCCACATCTTCTTCAACATTTATCATTTCCTGTTTTGTCATATTAGCAAATCTGATAGGTATGATGGGGCAACACACAGTTGTTTCAATTTTCATTTCTCTAATCAATAATGATTTAGAGCATTTTTTCATATGACTGTATAAAGCTTTAATTTCTTCATCTGAAAACTGCCTGTTCATATCTTTTGACTAACAACTGGGGAATCACTTGTATTCTTATAAATGTGACTGAAGTTTCTATGTTTTAGAAATGAAACCTTTATCAGAGACTTTGTATGTAAAAATTGTTTCCCCACTTTCTGCTTCCTTTCTAATCTTGGTTGCATTGGTTTTATGCAAAACCTTTTTGATTTAATGTAATAAAAATTATCTATTTTGCATCTCATAATGTTCTCTCGTTTGGTCATAAATTCTTCTCTTCTTCATTAATCTGAGGGGTAAACTATTCCTTGTTTTCCCAGTTTGCTTATAGTTTCACCTTTTATGTCTAAATCATGTACCCAGTTTGACCTTATCTTGGCATATGATATAAGACATTGGTCTATGCTTAGTTTCTGCCATACTGTTTTCCAGTTTTCCCAGCAGTTTTTGTCAGATAGTGAGTTCTTATCTTAGAAGCTGGTGTCTTTGGGTTTATCAAATAGTAGATTACTATAGTCATTGACTACTTTGTCTTGTGTACTTAACCTATTCCACTGATTCTTCCCTTTATTTCTTAGTTTCAAGTCATTTTGATGATTGGGAGTTTATAATATTGTTTCTGATCTGATATGATAAGACTACCTTCCCTTGCATTTCTTTTCATTAATTCTCTGGATATTTTGAAATTTTGTTCTTCCAGATGACTTTTGTTATTTTTTTTTTCTAGCTCTACTAAATTTTTTTTGGTAATTTGATTGGTATGGCACTGAATAACTAAATTAATTTAGGTAGAATTTGCCATTTTTATTATATTAACTTGGTATACCAATGAGAAAGTGATATTTTTCCAATTATTTATCTGACTTTATTCATGTGAAAAGTGTTTTGTAATTGTTTTCATATAGTTTCCTGGTTTGTCTTGGCAGGAACACTCCAAGATACAGTTCACTTCTTTCTATTTCCATTCACCAATCATCAGAAGGCTATCATAACTAACTTTTATAAAATTCTAGTCATATTTCTTTTGTCTAGATCAGAAATGCTATTTAGGACATATATCATAAACAATGATGTTAATTAATTATTACCATAATGCAACTTCCTTATTTATCTCTGTTAATCACTGTTTTTGCTGTTATCTTGTCTGAGATCATGATTGCTACTCCTAGGATTTTGAGTTCAGGTTTAGGGATTTTCTTTCAAATCCTCTTCTAACTCTATTTGCATCTTTATATAGTCAAGGGCTTTTCTTATAATCAACCATTGTTTAATTCTTCTTTGTAGTTCATTTCATTCTCCTCTTCGGTTTTAGAGGTAAGTTCATTCCATTCACTTTCATAGTTATGAATATTCATTGTCCATTTTCCTCCTTCCTTTTATACTGTTTCATCTCGTTGTTTCCTGATCCCTCTTTACAAAGATGGTGATTAGTGAGAAGTGTGTCCAAAACCACTGTTCCATACTTGATTGCAACCTACTTCTATTTCCCTACTCCTCTCCTTTTTCCTTCACCAGTTACAGAATTTTAATCTTTTTTATTTAAACTCTTCTTTGTGACTAACTCTTTGAAGTTAAAGTTGTTTGTTTATCTGCTTATAGCTAATCTCCTCCACCCCCTCACATTACCTTTTTTCCCAATTCCTTCCTGTTTTTCTGATTGAAATGCATTTCTTTGCTCAGATCTCTGTGTCAGTATCCCACAATTTTTTGCCCAATTTAGATGAAAATGTCACTCATGCTCCCCATCCCTTTCTCCTTGTTTGTAAATTTTCTTACTTGTTCACCTTTATTATGTAATATAACTTCCCTTAGTTTCTTTCACCTTATATCCCTATAATATTTTTGCCCATTCCCTTTCTTCTTTTTATTTTTTTAAATTTTAAAATGAATTTTAATTACAAAATTAGAAAAGAAAGAAAAAAATTAACATGTACACAGCAGAACATGAGAGAATTCAATATAGAGCAATGAGTTTCCATTTTGAGAAGACATGGGTAATGAATATCATACATTAATTTCAAAGCTGTCCATCTTTTCTTTGTTTCATTGTATGTTTTCTTTTGTCCTCTGTTATGAACTTTTTATTGTATTTTTACCCTTCCTCCCTCCCCTCCCCAAGAAGACTACAATTAGGTGCATACACATATATGCATATATACATACATACATGTATACACATCTATATACATATACAAAGATATACATAAACATAGACACATATGCACATAGACACTCAATTACATATAACCATATTATGCTAATTTCTACTTTCCATATGTTTTTCTGAAGGTGGACAGCATCTTCCTTCATAAGTCCAAGTCTTTCCATATTTTTCTAAGTCCACCAGCTCATCATTTCCTACTTCACAACAATATTCCAACCCAATTACATTCTATATGGGAGATTTGTCTATGAATGTTTTTTCCTGAATTTTCTGCACCCCCTGTATATTTTGATTTAAAATAATCAAAATTATGTATTTTACACTTTAACACTGCTCTCACCTTATAATATGATTTAAGGTCTGATATGACTGAGTCAAATTCCTTCACCCCCTGGTTCCTTGAAGTTCTTCACTCTTTTCTCTTTCAAAGTAACCCTATTTTTATGCTTTCTGACTTAGCAAGATCATTTTTTAGTAATTTAATTGGGATGGCATTATATAAATAGATTAACTAGGTAAAATTGTCATTTTTATTATATTAACCTTACTTACCTATGTGCTATAAATATTACTTTAATTATTTAGATTTAACTTTGTGTAAAAGGTGTTTTGTGTTTATTATCATATAGTTCCTATATCTATTTTTCAAGTATGCTTATGTTGTTTTTAATTCTTGTTTGTTATTTTATATGGTCTAGAACTATTGATTAATGTAGCTGACACATAATGTAGTTTCCTTATTTTTCTCTTTTGATTAAATGTGATTTTCATTTTAACTTCATGATTACTATCATTGCTTTTTAACATAATAAATTCTACTTCGGACCTTCCTTTCTTATTTTAAGGTCACCAAAAACATAACAAAACCACTTCCAATCTTTCTGCCTTATTAAATTCCCTCCATTATTCTTGTTCATATTAGGGTTCTGAAATATTTTAATCTCTCCTATGGGAATATCAACACAATCTTTATTGAGTCTCCTGCACATCTTTGCTTAAATTTATTTATTTTTTTTCATTTTTCTGTTGTCTGTTGTGCTGCATTTCTAAGATTCTACTCAGCTACAATTTTTTCAGTTTTGTTTGATGAGTTATTTATGGCTCTAAGTTTATTTCAAGGTCCCTATTCCCATTAAAGTTGAATTGTTAAATCTTGTGTGATTTGGATGGTAGTTATAATGTTTGTGATATTTTATTTTGGCTTCTTTGCTAATATTTTATTTAATTTTTTGGCATCAATATTGACTAGGGAAAGTTTTATATAATTTTTTGGTTTTGATGCTACCTAGTTTATGTAATACTTTTCCACTTATTTTGTATATTTGTAATTGTTTTTGTTTTAATATATTGTCATTTTTTTATTAAATATTTCCCATTTACGTGTAATTTTTTAAAAAATCATTAAAAACTTTCAGTTCCAAATTGTCTTCCTCTCCCCTCCCTTTTCCTGTTCTTGAGAAGACAGGCAATTTTATTGCAATTATACATATGAAGTGAGGCTAAATATATTTCTACATTAGCCATATTACAGAAGAAAGCAGTTAAAAAGAAGAAAAATAAAGAAAGTAAAATGGTGTGTGTTTTAATCTGCATTCAGCATTCATTGATTCTGTTTCTGAAGATGAATAGTATTTTTCATTACAAGTCTTTTGGAACTGTCTTGGGGCAGCTAGGTGGTGCAGTGGATAGAGCACCAGTGAAGGAATCAGGAGGACTTGTGTTCAAATTTCACCTCAGACACTCGACACTCACTAGCTGTGTGACCTTGAGCAAGTCACTTAACCCCAATTGCCTCATCTTGGATCATCTCCAGTCATCCTGATGAATATCTGGTCACTGAATTCAGATGACTCTGGAGGAGAAGTGAGACTGGTGATCCGCACAGCCCTCTCTCCCTCAAAACAAAGTCAAGTGCAAAGTCATGTTATTATTTCTCTGATGGCATGGTCTTCTTCAGCAATGAAGGATGAACACATGGTGAGAATAGCTAAGTCTTTCACAGTTGATCATCCCTACAATATTACTGTTACTATGTTCAATGTTTTTCTTGTTCTGCTCACTTCCCTTTGCATCAGTTCCTATAAGTTTTCCAAGGCTTTTTTGAAACTATTCTGCTCATCATTTTATAACACAATAATATACCATCACAATCATATACCTCATGTTTAGCCATTCTTTAATTGATAAGTCTTCCTTAGATTTCTAATTCTTTGTCATCACAAAAGAAACTGCCAAAAATATTTTTGTCCTTTCTCCCTTTCTTTGGGATACTAACCTAAAAGTTATATTTTCTAGGTTAAAGAGCATGTAGTTTTGTAGCCCTTTGGACATAGCTCTGAATAGTTGGAGTAGTTTACAACTACCAATAGTGCATTAATGAATCATTTTTTCATATCCCTTCTAGCATTTGCCATTTTTCTTTTCTGTCATGCTAGACCACCTGTTCTTTATGGGGTAGTATTTCAGCATTATTTTAATTTACAGTTATTTTATCAGTAATAATTTAGAGCATTTTTGTGACTGTGGATAGCTTTGATTTCTTCTGAAAATTGCCTGGTTGACCATGTGTCCCTTGACCATTTATCAACTAGGAAATGGCTTTTATTTTTATAAATTTGTCTCATTTCCCTGAGAAATGAGGTCTTTATCACAGAAACTTGTAAAATTTCCCTTCTGGTTTCCCATTTTCCTTCCAATTTTGTTGCATCAGTTTTGTTTGTGCAAAATATTTTCAATTTCATGCAATCATAATTAACCATTTTACTTCCTGTGATCCCCTCTCTCTCTATTTTTGGATCATAAAGTGTTCCCTGATCTGACAAGTATATATTTCCATATTTCCCTAATTTACTTATTATATCATCCTTTATGTCTAAATAATTTATCTATTTTGACCTTATCCGGCTGTTTAGTGTGAGATGCTGGTTTTATTGATAATTCATTGTTGCTCATTATTAATGTAATTTTCCTTCTTAAAGGGAAGATCTTCTCCATCCATTAATGGGTCTGGGAAGAATTGTCTGAAGGGTCACACCTTTTGTTAATGAGGCACTGGTTCTCAAGGGCTGTGATGCCTTCTGACTCTAAAAAATGTATAAAGACTCTTGAGGTGCAACTTTGGGGTTTAGTTTTTGGAAAAAGGTTTGTGTGCCAGATGAGACTATGGGAAGCTGCTAAGCAGCCCCTGAGGTTTGAAAACCCGGATGTCGTTGCTTCACTCTCTGATAACTATGTACGTATGGTCAGACAGCTATCTGTCAATCTGTGATGTATGTCAGACAGTTTTGAAGTACTGTCTGTTGATTTAGATTTCTCTGTATTTTCTCTGAAGTTCAGAGTACTGGATTTTTCCCCTGAACCAAGTGAATGCTACATGTGCTTGATTAAAGGAGATTGCTGACCCCTTGGAAGTCTCCTTTCCTTTTATAAATGCAGATCTCAGAAACTGTGTATGTTGGGATGCTTACTGATACACTGCCCTATGCTTTTTGTTATTGTCGTTAAGTTATTTCAGTCATGCCTGACTCTTCATGACCCCATGTGGATTTTCTTAACCAAAATACTCGAGTGCTTTGTCATATCCTTCTCCAGCTCATTTTATAGATGAGGAAGCTGAGGCAAACAGAGGTAAGTGACTTGTCCAGGGTCACGCAGCTAGTAATATCCAAGGCAAATTTTAACTCATGAAGATGAATATTCCTAACTTTAGACCTCACACTCTATCCACTGCACCACCTAACTGGTCTATGTATTGTTTCAGCCAAACAACTTTCCAGTTTTCTCAGTAATTTTAGTTGAGGGATGGGGAACCTGTAACCAAGAGGCTGCATGATGCACTCTAGATCCTCAAGTGTAGCACTTCGATGGAATGCAAATTTCACAGAACAAATTCCTTGGTTCCCCATTCTTGGGTTAGTTCTTATCCCCAAAGTTTGTATATATGGGTTTATCAAACATAGATTACTATGATCGATTACTTTGTGTACTTAAATCATTCCACTGATCCGCCACTCTATTTTTTATAACAAGTACCAGATTGTTCTCTTTGATTATTATAATATAGTTTGAGATCTAGTAGGAGTGGGTTACCTTCCTTCACATATTTTCTTCATTATTTCCCTTGAAATTCTTGACCTTTTGTTCTTTCAGATGAATTCTGTTATTTTTTTCTAACTCAATAAAATAATTTTTGCTGGTTTGTTTGGTATAACACTAAATAAGTAAATTAATTTAGAGTGGCCAGTTTTATTCCGTCAACCTACCAATTGATATATCTTTAATTGTTAAAATATGACTTAGTTTGTGTGAAAATCATTTTAATAGAATTCCTACTACCCTGTCAGATCACTTTTCTGTACTGAGGTAATCAGTTGCTATGGAGAATATGAAACAAAGAGAGCAGTGTTTTTTTTTTTTTACATGAATTATTGAATTTTTTGACCTTATAAATTTTATCCTTCTATCACTTGTTATTAGTAAAACAATTTCTATTGAATGTTATGATCCACAGTTATCTCATTGTATTCTAACTCTAACCCCAAATCACTGGAGTGACCTGTATGAGACCTGGTCCAAAATCCCATATTAGAGTTATAAAGACATTTAATAGGAACAGAAGTTTACCATCATTCAAGGGATATGCAAATCAAAATTAGGCTTTAATTTTTTACTTCATTTTGCAAGAAACATACTGTAGATTTAAAACTAAAAAAGATGAATCAATGATCACTTGATCCAACCCCTTGATTTTACAGATGAGGAGAACACAGAACCAAAAGGCTGAAGATTTTCCCCAAGATTCCAGTGTTATGTAGCAGAACTGGGATTTGATCCCAGGTGTTATGATTGAAAATTCATTGCTGTTTCTACCACAGCATAATATTTTTTCAGTCATTCTATGTTAAAGCTGAAAAGTGGCTTATAAATCAGTTAATAAAGCTACATTCATTTTCCAGATGAGGGAGAAGTTCAGTAAAGTTAAATAATGTGTCTGTCAGAATTAGAAGTTAGAGTTCAAGTTAGAACAAGAATTCCATGTCACTCAAGCTTCTAGTCCTCTATATGTTCCATTGTATCACTTTGAAATACTCATAAAGTACTTGATAAACTAATTACTTGAATACATCAATGAATAAATGAAATTATGAAATTAAGTACTTCTTCCCAGGAAGAAGGACATATCAATTATTATCTTCTCAAGCTGTGTTTCTTATCCTTATTCTCAGAAAAAATCCTTCAGGAAGGATCCACTCAAAAAGTTAGAGACTTTTCCTCTATGTCCTTTAATAGTACACATCAAAGCTGCCCTTACTATCTCTCCTTGTTTTCTCTTACTCTTAGTATATGAGTCATGATATATGACCTCATTTTCTCATTACTTATTTCTTATATTATATCTTTTATGTCACCTCTTACACTCAAAAAATGTTGATAATATGTGGTAGCCAACTTAGTCCCAAAATGTTTCTTCTCTGTCCCCAGAATTACCCATAAATTTGATATTTTGCAAGAGTTTTGGTCTCTATTTTGTAGCCACAATTTCACTAGAAAATTATTCATGTTAAAAAAGATACTCCACTTAAACACCACTCCAAGTCACAATGAAACATCAGAATAAGACTATAATTCATTGTGTACAGAAGGGCTGGATAGATACCATATTATGAGAAGTTTCAGAATCCTCACAACATTTGTGACCAAAAAACCTGCTTACCTCTGGAGAAACCTTCAGTGTAAACACATAAAATTGAAAAGATGATTTCCTTAACATGAGCAGATGGGCTTTTTCTCTATTGTAACTACCTTGTTGTTAAAAGCGTAACAGCAAAAGTCTCTGAAGTCCAAGTATTCTATCAGTATAAGATATTCATGTAGGGGAGGAAAAAAGTAATTTAGAATTCTGCTATTCTCCAAACTTAATGAAATGCTAGCAGGTTGCCCTGTTGTTCTGTGTATCTTGTATTTCCAGGGCTTGCCACCTGGGCAACAAAAGCCAGTGATCTATTTAGAAGAGTGTTTTTTATTCTCTTAACTCTAAAGGTCTTTATTCCCAGCATGAGATTATTGCAACAACTTAACAAGCTATGTTTCACACCCCCCTCCACATTTTCTTTTCTTTTTTCTTTGCACCTATGTCCTTTTAAGTCCATTCAGGCCTTAGGGAAACATTTAGTACTTAAGCTTTGGTTTTTCAAGCTCAATCGGGTAGAAAATCCAACACTTGAATGTGTGCACAAACGATATCACCACACAATGGGAACTAACACACAGCACAAAAGGAAAGGAAGAATATGAATGTTCAGAGAGCCAGAGCTGTGCTTGAATTTAATTTCCCAACATCAAACCTGAAGCTTTCTCCCAAGATTCCCAGGTTTCAAATTGGTCATATATTGTAGGCCAGTTACCTGGACAATGGGGGAGAAATTGCAGTCCGTAATTATGATCTTGCTTTCTGGGCTGTTAGGGGGGCTAATATTAATCCTGAAATTGTATGAGGAATGTGTTCATCTGGCCATAATTGTAGGGTTTGTGAAAGCATTCGCCGATAAGGCTAATTGAGCCCAAGTCACCGCAGGGACATATTTGGGTGTTTGTAGAGTTGGCAAGGTATTGGCTGTCTCATGATAATTTTTCATGAGCAGAGGTAGCAACAGCAGAACCCCCAAATAACTGAAATCTGCTTTGCATTTTATATCATGAGATCAACTCATTCAAAGATCACCACAGTTTTAAAAAATGACATCCAGTGCAATTTTGGCAACTGTAGGTATGAGTATTTATGAGTGATAATTGAAAGTAACACAAAGCTCTTATGAAAAAATGTATTTAGGTGACACAAAGGGATTCATGCATTGTCCGTCACCATTAAATATGCCTGGAATTGTCCTTGATAAATATGATTACAAATTTGGCTCAGACTTTGCATTCTGAAAAATGCTACATATATGATAGAAGGGAGCCAGTCAATTAAAGAATCTGAATCAAATCTTAAAAGTATTATGCATTCATTAAGATCTGCCCAAGTAAAGCAAGCAAACAGGCAAACAAAAACCTAAGAAAATACTTAATCTTACTTTGTAATGAGTTTTATGTTGTTTATAGAGATTATTTTAGAATTCATTCTTTTCTTCCTCTTTTTTTTTAATTTAATGTCTCATCTTGGTTATAGCAAAGAAAGGGACAAGGTTCAGAATCTTGTTAATTCTAATAGGACTGAACCATTAAGGTTATGGTAGGTCACAAGATTCAGGGAGAGTGCTTTCCTTATTTCATTCAACTATTGTTTTCATATGGCTATTTGACTCAAAATGTACCTTTTCCTACTCCTTTGGGGGGGAAGTACTGTTAATGAAAGAAAAGTCAAGTTGTCTAGTGAATAAAGTAGAGAATTCATTTGATCTTTTCATTGGTGCATTTTGTAACCTCTGGTGACAGTTTTGAAAAAAAAAATAATTGTTATCTTTTGACTTATTTGTAGAGTACCTCCCTTTTCCTAAAGCAAATATTAGGAATACTGAAGAAATGTTTTAAATAGTTAAGTAATGAAATGCCATTTTCCAGTAATGACACAAAGCTGGGATTGAATGATGGACAAGATGTGGGTCCTTTGTTCTGCGGTTGCTTTACAATTCACCCTGGTTTTTAGAAGGTGACAGAATTCCCTGGTGGAGAATGGATTTAAACCAAAGTAGGTTGGAGCTGTCAAAGCAAGGACAGGCAGCCTAGAATCCATGGATACAGTTCTCCAAAACATAGGGACCTGTCAAAAGAATCCATGCCATTTTTCAGGATGGAAGTAACTGTTCTGACTCTGTATATGTAGGAACACAAGAAACCCTTGGAAAAGTCTGTTGTTCTTTTAGTGGTGGTGGTAGCAGTAATAGTAGCAGAAGCAGCAGCAAATAATCATTCATTCATTCATTCATACATACATACATAATATACACATATATACATGTATATTCTTAGGTGATCCTCATAATAGTCTTTTAAGGTATATACTATTATCCTGATTTTACAGATGAGGAAACCAAAGCTGAGAGAATTTTTTTTTTAATTTTCCTATTGTCATACTGTAAATAATTTTCAGAGGCAGGATTCAAATTCAGATCTTCATGACTTCAAATTCGTCATTTGATCCATTCAACTACCTAGCTTTCTATCCTATGTTGAGATGTGAAGCAGTTTGTTTTGTAGCATCCCTCAAAACTACTCTCCCTTTTAAATAGCCTTCCACAACCAGTGCCCTCATACTTCTCCATATTCCATGTTACAACATCCATTTATATCTACCTTAGCCAAGTAGCCCCAACAATCAGTCTTCACATATTACTGACCCCTTGCCACATCCACCAGTAATAATTTGATATATGTAATCTACATATGTGCCTTGAAAATTCATAGTCTAGTAAATCTTCATACTTCACCCCTGAGGTCTTACTTTAATAGTTTTGTTATCTGTACTTTTATTGGTGAGGGTGATCTCTCTGCTTATACAGATTACAACTCCTCTGTAACTGGGTAGATGGTCTCTGAAAACTATTGTGGCTAAAAAAAATCATCACCATATGTTAGGGGGTTGTTAACCAATTTTATATTATACTGCTTTCACAGTCTGGTGAAGCCTATGGAAACCTTCCCAGAAGAATGTTTTTCAATGGATAAAATAAATACATAGATTTATAATGGAAACCAAGTATGTTGAAATATATTTTTTTAAAAAAGAAACACACATTTTTTTTTAAAATGTAGTTCATGGAACTCAGATTAAGAGCCTCTGCCCTTGGGCCAAAATGATGATGGATTTTTCTGAATTGAGCTCAACTACTCTCTGAATTACAGACTGGCATCTCATGAGCTCTATAACACATTAGAATGTACATGATATTTTTTTCTTTCTAGTAACAGCTCTCAGAGTTTTCTCTCCACTGGTGTAGCTTCTGAAACCCAGAGTTATCTCCAGGACCTGATTAAATCCTGAAGTCTTAATAAGTGATAAAACTTTTTATTATCCTACTCAGATAGACTTTCTGCATTTTAAGCAAGGCTGTTGTATGCCTTAAATAAAAAAAAAATTAAAGAATATGGGGATTTTGGGTACCATGGCAAAGTTGATGAGGTATATTTTTGTTAAAGGTACCTTACTGAACCTTCCAAATTTAAAAAAGAATCAATCACTACACATTCCTTGAGCATCTATAAGGTAAATTTTTTTTTTTTTTTTGCATTTGGTAGGCTTAGAGGACAGGAGGATAGGATAAGCTTCCTCCTTTAAGGAGCTTAAAATCTGGTGGGGAAAATTTCTACACAAGAAACAAGCCTCTTATACATACCATTTGTTGGGCATTCTGAGACAACTTACAATGGGTGTTGTAAGTGTGTATAGAAAGGGAGAGATAACAGAGTTATGCTAATCAAAGAGTACAAAAATGGTTTGGATGAACAAAGGAGGAGAAGGGCCCTCCACTTAGGAACAATAACTTGAGCAAAGACAAAAGGGTAGAAATGAATTTCATCCAGGTGGTGGGCAGTAAGAAGGCATTGTTCTTTAGTTTGAATATGCATGGCATCAGACCTACTTAGTATCACAGAGCATGAGATGGTAGGTAGAAATTCTAACTTCATCAAATCTTGGTCTCTTGGTGACCCAGGGAGGACAGCAAATGGCCGATTGCCTTAAACCTTAGTTTGCTCAACTGTGAAAGGAGCCCTATAGCACTCACAGGTTTGTACCATGGATCAAATGAGATAATGCATGTAAACTTTATGTAAACCATCTAAATGTAGGTTGCCATTGATACTATTGTTATTAAATTTTTCATAGTAGATAGTGCCTATCCATGGGGAAGTGTTGGTTGATAATTCAGACTGAAGGAATGGTTCAAAATTCTGTAAATACATTTACTGTATGTATTTTGTTTTGGGTATACACATGAAAAAGATTTAATATATACAAATCTTAGGGACTCCCCACTAATAAACTATCACTGAAAACTGACTTTGACAAGGAGTATTTCCTATGGATTGCAGAGGAGCTGGAGACAATTTTTTTGTATGTCAGCAACCCCTGGCAGTCCATTAATCTTTGGGGAATATTTTACATCTCAATTATCATTGTGAAAACTTCAGTTTTCCAACCACTTTTTAATGGGTAAGGGAGTTACCTATGACCTTTAGTCATGTCCAAAATACATGTCTCTACCATACTCTCTTTCTGTTATTCTACCAATCAAATACCTTTAATAGTTCTGTTGAGAAATTATATTGCATCTTTTTTCCCCAGAAAAAGTATTCTACCATTTTAAAATATGACATTCTGACAAAGGATCAATGGCACATGATATGATTGCTATATGCAGTAGTTCGTAAATCTTAGTGCACTGTATAAATATGAACTAGGAACATATGAACATAAATAAGAACATAACGTGGAACAGTTGTCCAAAAAGATCCTGATTCCACACTCTGAAAGACCTCGAAATAAGAATAGTTACCATAGATGAATGTGGTTCCTTTGGTTCCCCATCAATGAGGCATGTCCTTGTGTCATTTTCTGGTGCTGGGGCTGGGATGGAGGCTCTGAACTGGGCTGCTCTGTGCATCTGTGCAAACCTGAAGAGATAACAGTACTTTTCAACTTTCCTAAGTGCTTTGATAAACATAGTTTATTTGATTCTTACTAAAGTGTGTGAAGTAGATGGATATTATTATCTCCAATCTATTGCACAGGGAAATTGAAAAGTGGAGACGGGACTTAGCCAAGTCATCAAGCAAAGTACAGCAAAAAGCAGACTATATGCCTCTTGACACTTTGTAAAGTTCTGGAATAAGGGACACAATTTGGGTATGGAATAAGAAGAAGGCTAATTGTTCAGAAGATTTCTAAGTTCTCTTCAAGTCTAATTATATTCCATATATGGTCATGGAAATGTTGAACTTGATCTTATATTATAGTCAACCAGATACATATTTAATAAGGTCTAAACACACTCAAAAGCCCATTGTGCAGAAGCACTTCATATACAGTAAAGATAATATAATAAGACCATTCAGGACTCAATTTGTCCCCAAAAAAATCTTTTAAAAATTAAATTATAGTTTATTTTACATTACCTTTTTTTTCTGAATGCAGAAATGGATTTTCCTTCACTTACCAACTGCAGCAAAACTAAGAAGTAAATCTCCTTAGTCTGAAAGTGTATGCAATGTTCCATGCTTTAGTTCATCATCTGTGCAAAGAAAACCCCGCATAGTCTTATCTGTGCTCTGAGGTGATCTTTCAGGCATTATTATTCCCTCTGCATGATTATCACTTTCAATAGCACTTTTATCTGAGTTCTCATTGCTGCAGGCCTCTGTCTCACCATCTATAATTCTTAACATATCTTTAGCATAGAGATGATAATTTAATATATGTAATATGATGTGGTCATTAAAAGAGAGAATGTAGAGAGAGATGGGAAGATGACCCAGAGCCTTGGGGCACATTGACAATCAGAAGGGAGGACATGGATGATGATCCAGCAAAGGAATACAAGAAGTCAAATAAATGGGAATACAATGAGAAAGAAAAACCAGAAAGGGAAGACTATTCTGAAGGAGGTGTTTAATAATGTCGAATGATATATCAAGAAAGCTAAAGACTGAGCAAAGGCTTTCTCTCTACCTACATGGCTGCACTCTGATTGCAAGTGCACATCATCCCTCATCTGAATTATTGCAGTAGCCTAACTGGGCTCTCTGCCTCCCGTTTCATTCTCTCTCCATTCTAACTTCCACAATGTAGTCAAATTGATATTTCTAAATCCCAAGGGTGACCCCACCATCACTGTGCTTCTAGGATTGTCTCTAGGATAAAAGTCAGATTCTTTAATCTGTTGTTTAAAGATGTTTATAATCCCACCTTTCAAGGCTTATCATAAATTAATACTATACACACACATATGTAAATATGCATATATATGTATATATATACACACACTATACTTACCAGTGAAACTTCTCTACTTGTTGTTCCTTAATATACTACATTTATTTCGCAATTGTTCCTTTTGCTTAGAAGGTGCTTTCTCCTCCTCATGTGTGCTTCCCAGAATTCCTAGCTCCTCTCAATGACATCTTCACAAGATCTCTTCTGATCTACCATGTTGTAAGTCTTCCTGTCCCCATATGACTTTGTATTACATATACACACACAAACACATACACATGTGTATGCATTTATATATGTATATATTATTCATTATTCATATATCCATATTATATATATATATATATCCATATATGTATATTGCACTTATTTAATTTGTGCTTGTTATTTCCCCTCAGTAGAATGTAAGTTTTTTGAACACAAGGACTATTTCTGCTTCCGTCTTTTAATTGCCAGTACAAAATACAGTACTTTACATAGAAAAATGCTTAATAAACATTTGCTGAGGTGAACTGAAATGCTTACAATCCATGGGGTGCTATCTCAGGTTCTATGGAGAAGTCAAAATAAAGTGAAATTATAGTCACTATCCTTAAGAGTTTTTACTGTCTAACAGATGCTCTATTGAATATCATCTAGGTATGTGACACTAGATTTGTATGACTTTAAAAATTCACAAGAAATCTTACTTCCAACATTGCTGGGCTAGTGTAAGCTGATATGGTTACTACCAGTAAAAAAAAAAAATTACTCATGATTATTCATCTTTAATAAAGACCTGCTCATTAACTTCTTCAAGCTACATAGAGAATAGAAGGCAAATTGGGAGGCCTTGAGGAGGAGTGCAGAGAAGAAAAGATGCTTATTTCTCTTTTCATGCCTTCCATCTAAAAACTGCCTTTCAGATAAAAACAAGGTAAAACCTTGGATTACTGTGTTAAGGTGACTCAGACAGGCTTCTGGGTTGATGTGTTCACTATTTAGGTCATTTTTAAAATTCGTTGAACGTAGTCAATTTTATCTTTTGATAATTCAGCACTTTTACTGAGAGTTAGGAGATGCCCACAGTGTTCTACACTTCTGAACATCTTGTTCTAACGGATGTGGGGAGGGAAAACCCAAAAGGAAGAAATTGCTGATCCTAAGGCAAAATTGAGCAGCTAGATGGTGCCGTGGATAGAGTGCCAGGCCTAGAGTCAGAAAGTTCTTGTTTGATTTTTCAGTCATGTCTGACTCTTCTTGACCTCATGAACATAGCACACCAAGCCCTTCTGTCTTTCACTGTATCTCCAAGTCTATTCACATTTATGGTCATTGTTTCTATGACACTATCTATTCATCTAATTCCATGCTGTCCCTGAAAACCTGAATTCAGATCTGACCTAGACACTTGCTAGCTATGTGACCTTAGGCAACTCATTTAACCCTGTTTGCCTCAGTTTCCTCATCTGTAAAATGCACTGAAGAAGGAAGTGCAAATCACTCCAGAATATTTTCCAGGAAAGCCTCAAATGGGATCATGGAGAGTTGGACACCACTGGAAAATGACTAATAGTAGCATCAATTAGTGGAAACTACTTGGAGAAGCCTGTGGAAAAGCTGAAATCATCAGGAGAATGCTTGTTCCCAAAGAAAAGATGGGAAAATTCATTTCTCTACTTCTAATGCAGCTAGGTGGCTCATTGGGCTGAGTCAATAAGATCACAGTTCAAATCCTGCCTCATACAACTCTGGATAAATCATCAATTTCTCACAAGGTAATTGTAAAGATCAAAGCCAACACACAGGTGATAATAGAGGCAAAGTTTGTGAACTATATGCTGCCATAGAGACATTAGGTATTATCTATAGAGATCCAAATCTGTAAGTGTGGAAAATTGCATAGATAGTTTTACTTGGTTGAAATAATTATTAATTTTGATGATATACTTTTTCTTCCTCTTTATTTATTTACTTATTCAAATTTTTTACTGCATAGAATGGGTCACTGGACAGGGAAGGATGAAATAATATATTTGGAAATATGAAAACAAAACATTATCTTTAAAAAGAGAGCGAGAAAAAGAAATCATCTGATGTCTCTCAAGGAGATGTTGAAATGAAAATTCAATTTTTAAAAAGTAGTATACTGCTTGCATTAGTCAATTGGCTTCAGTCAATTCACTTTAACGCCCTAGACATTGACTATATTTTTTCCATAAAGAGACTGGACAAATAACCCCTTCCAGTGCTGATATTTTATGAGTCCAAGAAACTGGAAAGATTTCACACTTTCTGTCCTAGTGGCATCTCATTTCTCTCCTAGGAGGAGAGGGACTTGCTTCAGTATATGTAATATGAAGCCATGTTTCATTTATCAATTATTCAGACTTTAGTTTCCATTTGCTTTGCTGTAGTCATTGAATATATTTTCTTTATGTTCTCCTTATTTAATTCTGTATCAGTTCATTCATATCTTCTCATCTTCCTATTAATCCTTCATATGGTTTATTCAACCATTCCTCAGTCAAGGGGCATATATTTTATTTCCAGTTCTTGGCTACTGCAAAGATTAGGGACAGTAATTTTTGAGAATGAAATTATTCACTATTATTGGAGCCATATGCAAGGTGGGAGTGATGGGAGCTTTGTTACAGGCACCACAATTGGGAAGACATGCCATGAGCTAATGAGGAAACAAAACATTCATTAAGTGTTCTCTATAATGTCAAGTCCAGTATTAGGTTCTAGGGATACAAACGCAAACAACAAAAAAGGCAATTGCTACTCTGAAGGAGTTTACATTCTACTCAGGGAAGATAATTCTTAAAGAAGAGCTGGAAAACAGGGAGAGTTCCAATTTTATCACTATTTGAAACTCTTGATGACAATTAAATTCATACATATCCAGTCACTCTTCTCTAACCTTGGCCTCCACTGCTTGAATATCTAGGTAGGTTAAACTTCATCCTTCCTCTAGAATTCTCTGGTACTCTTAAAAGGGCCTAGGGGTATCTAGGCTCTCTACCAATTACTCTAGCCCTCACAGATGTCTTGCCCAATTGTAAGGAATGTTCCCCTGCACTATAAATATATAAACTTTAGTTTTCAGTAAATAGGAGGCATATTTCCTATTCCTCTTTTGATGCCGTAGCATCTGAAGAGAGTAAGGGTTTAGATTCATAGTTTAATTGGCTCTTTTAACACAGTCCCAGTTCTAAGTGCAACCTCCCTTTCTTGGGCTCAAGTTCCAGGCACCCTGGATTCTCAAGGCTTCCAGATGATCTGACTGCACCATTCCACCTACAATCCTGGTTCCAAGGTCACCATGGCTCAAATCCCCAGGTTTGGTGGGGATCACTGTCTGCATCTAAAATTGAGAAATATAAGTGACTCAGAGCTAGATAGAAGCCCTAGTTCAAGAGAAACATCAATCATGGACTAAAAGAAGATGAGGGGAAAGAAATCCTTCTCCTTTACACATTTCAATCAATGGCTCTGGATGCAGCAGGAAAGAGTACAAGGCAGCTAGCTCAGCATATAAACAGCAATCACCTCCGTCTAACCAGTTTTTAAGACACAGCTCATTCTGCTTCCACAGCCAAGCAAAGGAGGTTACATCCACCCACATGGTAGAGGACAAAGAATGACTCCATTTTGGGAGTGCTGAAAATGCCCAAGCAAACCTCTTAGGGTGACTTCATGTTAGATAATCTGGACATTCTTAGAAGGTCCTATTACATATCTATAACTTAAAAATTAGAACATTGTCTGGGACCTCTAGAAGTTGTGACTTTTCCATGATTTTGTGCTACATCCAAAGATAGTGTGTGTCAGAGAAAGGACTTGACCCCAAGTTTTTCTGAATCGAAAATAAACTCTCTTGTTACTATGCCATGTTGCCTCTCCTCTGAAGTTCAAAGGACATAAAATTTAACAATGTACTTCTAGAACAACACAGAATTCACTGCAATTGCTAATCCATCCACTTACTCAGCTTAATTTTTGTTAGCTATTTCTTGTATTATTTCACGTAATGAATTACAACACTGATTTCAGGGAATGTGATTCTTGCTACCTGCCCTGGTTCCAGTTAATGGTATTTGCCCAAATGCCAAATGGCTTTTGTGACTTCTGATTTTGATAATGGAGATAAAATTTTCAATTCAAGAACCAGTCCCCTAGATGACTCTCAAATTTAGAAATCCAGTTGGTGATATTAAATATGCTAGTCTGTGTGAGGGACCAATTTTAACTTTTACTTTTGCATGCTTCAATCCCCTAACACTTGCCTCCTTTGAGAGATTTTATTATTATAGCAAAGCAATCAAGGAAGATAATTATGAAACAAAGGATACGGATGTCTGTGTTGCTGAAAGCAGACAAAAAAGAGCCTATCTTTAAAGAGCTGGCACCACTATAAATAGAAATCCCTAGAACAATTGGAAAGTAGTTTTCACAGCTTTGTTTTCTTACCAACTGACCAAACATTCAATGAGAAACCCAATATGTGGTGAGGCGATCCCTTTCAGACACTTTCAACAGTACTTTTCACATTTCCAAATAATTTGTTTGAAAAGCACAAGTTGTGCTTTTATTAAGCTGGCATGGGCAACGTTGTGTGGCTTATTTTAGCTGTATTAGTCAATTTTATTTGCCAGTGAACTATAGCTTCAAGCTGACCATCTGGAAAAATAAACTACTCAACAGCCATGTAATTTGTCTTTTGTCTGGTTTCAGTCAGTGGATTTGGGGGGGATTATTAGTATTAAGCAAACACTGAAAAGGAGCTTTCCTTATTCCTTGAAGTACTCTCACTTCTAAGTGCCATCTTGCAAAATTACAAGTTAACAAATTGTCTTTACTAATATAATACCTCTGTAAATACAAATTTTACATCACCTAATATGAAAAAGAAAATGCACAACACATTTGTTTTTTAAAAGCAACTTTTCATTTGTGCTCCAGTGAGGTAACAACACCATGTGGATCAAAGTCCAAGGAAAGAAAAAAAAGTTGTCTGGAATCTTAGCAGGCACACCAGCTGTAGCCATATACTAACAACTGATGGCAACAGGGGTGAGGGGACTTTTCTGTCTCGGGGTCTTGAAAATTTGATAAAGAAATTAGACCAGCTGTTTGAGAAATCATGCTATAGGAAACCATGCTTAGTGTTTTATTTTTTTCAGTCCTTTATTTTATTTTTGCACTTAATGGTATTTTTATTTTATTATTACATGTAATGAGAGTTTTCAACATTCATCTTAGTTAGAATTAGAGTTCAAAATTTTTCTCCATCCTTCTCTTCCCACCCCCTCCCCAAGAAAGAAGCAATCTGATATAGGCCATAATGTACAATCATGTTAAGTGTATTTCCACATTAGTTGTATTGTGAAAGAAGAATGAGGACAAAGGGGAAAACCATGAAAAAGAAAAAATAGAAATAATATGCTTTGGTCTTCATTGACACTTCATAGTTCTCTCTCTGGATATGGATAGTATTTCCATCAAGAGTCTTTTGGAATTGTCTTGGATCATTGTATTGCTGAGAAGAGCTTACTCTTCATCATCACACAATGTTGCTGTTACTAGGACAATGTTGTCCTAGTTCTGCTCATTTTTCTCAGCCTAAGTACATGTAAGTTTTCTATGTTTTTCTTTTCTGAAATCTGCTTGCTCATCATTTCTTAGAACTATAATAGTATTCTATTACCTTGATATATCACAACTTGTTCAAGCATTCCCCAAATGATGGACATCCCCTCTATTTCCAGTTCTTTGCCACCACAAAAAGAGCTGCAATAAATGTTTTCATACATGTGGGTCCTTTTCCTTTTCTTATGATCACTTTTGGATATAGACCTATTACTGGATCAAAAGGTATGCACATTTTTGTAGCCATTTGGGCATAATTTCAAATTGTTCTCTGAAATGATCGGATCAGTTAACAATTCTGCCAACAATACATTAGTTAGTGTTACATTTTTTCCACATCTTCACCAACATTCATCATTTTCCTTTTGTCATATTAGTTAATCTTATAGGTGTGAGGTGGTACCTCAGAGTTGTTTTAATTTGAGTTTCTCTAATTAGTAGTGATTTAAAGCACTTTTTCATATCATTATAGATAGCTTTAATTTCTTCATCTGAAAACTGCCTGTTCACATATCCTTTGAGTAGTTATCCATTGGGGAATGATTTGTATTCTTATACATTTGACTTAGTTCTCTATGTTTGAGAAATGAAGCCTTTATCAGAGACACTGTAAAAATTATTTCCCAATTTTCTGCTTCCTTTCTAAGATTAGGTACAATGATTTTGTTTGTGCAAATCCTTTTAAATTTAATATAACCAAAATTAACTATTTTGCATTTCATAATATTCTCTATTTCTGGTTTGGTTATAATTTTTTTACCTTTTCCATAAATCTGACAGGTAAACTATTCCTTGCTTTCCCAATTTGCTTATGGTATCACTATCTTTATATCATGTATCGATTTTACCTTATCTTGGTAAAAAGTGTGGCATGAATATCTCTGCCTACTTTCTGCCATGTTATTTTCCAGTCTTTCCAACAGTTTTTTGGTCAAATAGTGAGTTCTTATCCCAGAAGCTGGAGTCCTTGGGTTTATCAAAGAGTAGATTACTATAGTCACTGACCATTGTGTCTTGTGTATGTAACCTATTCCGCTGATCCACCACTCTATTTCTTAGCCAGTCCCAAATAGTTGTGATGATTGCCACTTTATAATATAGATTTATATTTGATATGACTAGGGCATTTTCCACTGAATTTTTTTCTGATAATTCTTGAGGTTTTCTTCTTGCAAATGAATTTTATTACTCTTTCTAGATCTATAAAATAATTTTTGGTGGTTTGATTGGTATGGCATGGAATAAATAAATAAGCTAAGGTAGAATTGTCATTTTTGCTATATTAACTCAGTCTATCCATAAGCAAAGGAAGGGAAGATTGAGGGAGGTGGTGGGCAGAAGCAAAATTAGCATTAGTTAACTTTAAGTAGCATTAATAAGGTGGTATAATGAGCAAAATTCATATAAACTATTATTAAAGTATGAGATGAACTTCCCCACAAATAAATACCATGTCCCTGGAAAATATAGGCTCTTAGAGTACAATAGTAGTGAGATATATATGTACATATATACATACATGTACTTCAAGTAAGAGACAGTGTAGGAGAATAGGGACAGCTGTCCTTTAGGAGACAGCACAAAGCAATGCTTATTCACTTGTCATGAGAAAGTAACAGGAGATGGAAGAGACCAATAATTGGCTTTGTATAAAGATGAGTTATCATGTAAAAGGAGAAAAAGAAGATAGTAATCTCAGGGAAACCTAGAAAGGAGAGAGTATCAAGAAGAGTGTGGTCAAGTGGTCAAAAAGAAAGATGGTTGAGAAATGACAATTATATTTGGCAATTATGAGACGTATGGTAATTTCAGAGACAGAACAATTTAAGTTGAATGATGAGGTTGAAAGAAAGATCATGGAAAATGAAGAAGTAGTTATTTATTCCATCTATGAGTGTTTTGTAATTACTTCTATACTGTCTAGACTAACTGCCAGGTATTTTGTACATATCATTTTGAACAGGACTTCCACGTCTGATATTCTCTTTTGCATTTTGTAATTGATATATAGGAATGTTTTTTATGTGTTTATTTTGTGTTCTGTGACTTTACTGAAATTATAAATTGTTTCAATTAGTTTCTTTGCTGATTTTCTAACATTTTATAATTCAAGCCTATCATCAGCAGCAAGGAGAGATAGCTTTTTATCTTACATATTGATGTCCATAGTTTGAATTTCTCGTTTTACTATGAGCATCTCTGGGACTGTGACAAAAAAAAGTAGGGAAAGGAAGCATTCTTATTGATTCCTGTATTTATTAGAAAGACTTCTAGTATTCTGTTGCTGCATAAAATGTGGTTTCACATAGATTTTTTAAAAATAACATTTTAAAAAGTATATATTATACCTATGTATTATAAGCTTGTTTAAAGAATATTAAACTTCATTAAAATCACCTTCTGTATCTACTATCATAATGGTGAGGATTTTATCAGTTTTTAATCAGTTTTATCAGTTTTTAATATGATTAACTTTATTATTTTCCAAATTCTAAACCATTCTAATATTTGTATCATAAATCCAGTCAGGCCATAGTGATATTTTTGTACAGATATCAAAAGCCTTTTTGCTGTTATTTTAACTAAAAATGGATAATTATTATTAACATTAGATTATACTTCTCTTTCTGTATTTTTATTCTGATTATTATATATATGGACTATATTTTTCTCCTAAAACAAATTTGGTATAGTATCTTTCTCAATTTTGATTATAATGCTGTAGCATAAATATTGTTTTTTCTTTGATCATATTTTCTTATAAATCCAATGGAAACAGGTTTTTTCCAGTGTTTTTTAATTCATTATGCAGTAACAAATATCTTTTTGAAACAGGATTAGCTGAGATCTCCATTTGGTGACCATTTAATGTAGATTGCTTATATATATATTTTTGAAATTTTGTTCAGTTTCTTTTATTCCCTTGATTTTGTTGCCATATAATTGTATAGTAGGTTCTCATCATTCTTTACCTTTTTTTTTCCGATTTCACTTTGTCCATTTAAAATGTATTTTCATTTTCCTCTACTTTTTATCATGTTGGTTAAAGGTTTAGTGATTGTGTCAATTTGTTAGACTTTCTTTAAATCAGCTTTTACAAAGGTTATTTTAAAAGGTTTATTGATTTAATAGTTCTTTTCATTTTCCAGTTACAAACTGGCCTCCTCAAGAATTCTGAAATTTTCCAATCTGACCAATTATCTATTAACTTTCTACTTCTTCCTCAGTTTTTCCTTATCAAAAACTTTCCTTTTCCTTCCACTCTTTCCATCTTGTGGAGGTCACCAATGTGAGTCACTCCTCAATTGATAAATGGTCAAAAGACCTGTCTCCTTCTAATGACACAGACTCCCTCACCCTCCTTTCTAGTATTGGCTACACTTTCACTTATTCTCCTGAGCTCTGTGGATAAGGTAGGAAGTTATAATAATCCTTCCTTGCCATTCTAACATTCAGATTCTCCTCTAGCTCCATAATTCAGTAAATTCTCCTCCCTTGAGGTCGATGTAATTTCTCTCTGTCTCCCAATAATCAAAATCCTGATAGCTTTTGTCTGTATACCTTCAGGTAACTCTCCTTCTTTCTTCACCAAGTTCAATATGTGGCTAACAATTTTTCTCTTCTCGCCAATTCCTGCGTCAGAGTAGGAAATTTCAATGGACACACAGCTTTCTGTCCAACCTCCTAGCTCTTTAAGTAGCTCGTCTACTTCACCCCACTACAGTCACAAACAAAAATGATCATACTTTTAATGTTGAGATGACTGTTAGTTTTATGTTCAAGAACTCTGAAATTCCCTTATCTGACCAATAATCTATTAGCGTTCCACTTCTCCCTCATTCTTCCCCCTTATCAAAGGGGAATTTTTGTTCATACTGTGACCTCTAATTCACTGACTCTTTTTCGGTTCTCTCCCAGGCCATCACCCCTATATGAAACACTCATTCCTCTTTTCCCCCTCTCGCACCCATGATGAACTGGTTCAACTCTACACTGTCTTATTCTTTTGTGTCCCTGATCAGTATTTATTTTTTATTTAATTAATTAATTTGTTTTCAGTTTTCAATAATCACTTCCATAAGTTTTAGATTTTCTCCCCCTTCCCTCTTCTTCCCTGAGATGGTATGCAATTTTATATAGGTTTTATACATACATTCATAGTAAACAATCTTCACATTAGTCATGTTGCATAGAAGAATTAAAATGAATGGGAGAAACATGAGGAAAACCAAACCAAAATAAACACAAGAGAAAATAGCCTGCTTCATTCTACCTTCTGATTCCACAGTTCTTTCTCTGAATGTGGATGGCATTTTGCCTCAAGAGTCCTTTGGGAATGTTTTAGGTCCTTGCGTTACTGTGAAGGGCTAACAATATCAAAAACAATCCTTGCACCCTGTGACTGTTGCTGCATAGAATGCCCTCCTGGTTTTGCTCATTTCACTCAGCATCAGTTTATATAGAGCTTTCCAGTTTTATTTCTGAAGGCCACCTGTTCATCATTCCTTATAGCACAATAATATTCCATTACATTCATATACCACAACTTGTTCAGTCATTTCCCAATTAATGTGCATTCCCTCAATTTCCAGTTCTTGGCCACCACAAAAAAGCTTCTATAAATATTGTACAAGTGGGGCCTTTTCCTGTTTTTATTTTCTCTTTGGGATATAGCCCTAAAGGCAATATTGCTGGTTCAAAGGAGATGCACACTTTTATAATCCTTCTAGTACAGTTGCAAATTGTTCTCCAGAATGTTGGATGAGTTCACAGCTCCACCAACAATGAATTGGTGTTCCAACTCTCCCACATCTTCCTCAACATTTCTCATCTTCCTGTTTTGTCATGTTAACCAACCTGATAGGTGTGGTGTGGTACCTTGGAGTTGTTTTGATTTGCAGCTCTCTAATAATCAATAGTGATTTAGAGAATTTTTTATATGACTATAGATAACTTTAATTTCTTCCTCTGAAAACTGCCTGTTCATGTCCTTTGACCATTTATCAATTGGATAATGACTTGTATTCTTGTAAATTTGATTCAGTTCTCTATGTATTTTAGAAATGAGACTTTTATCACAGCCACTAGTTGTAAAATTTATTTCACAGTTTTCTACTTTCCTCCTAATCTTGGTTGCTTGGCTTTGTTTGTGCAAACAATTCTGATGTAATTACAATTATCCATTTTGTATTTTATAATGTTCTCTGTCTCTTGCTTGGTCACAAATTTATCTATTTTCCATAAATATGACAAATAAACTACCCCTTGCTCCCTTGATTTGTTTATAGTATCTGCCTTTTTGCCTAGATTGTGTCACCATTTGAATTTTATTCTTGTGTGTAGTGTCAGGCATTATTCTATGTCCAGTTTCCACCACACTACTATCCAGTTTTCTCAGCAGTTTTTGCCTGACCAATATTTCTGTTTATACTCTGATAAGTCTCAGCCTTGAGTCACTTCCACTATTTGTTCCTACATCTGTTATTGGAGGTGATGAAAATCCTATAACTGCTCTGACTGTCAGTATCACAAATTCATTTTATACAACCTCAACTGGACCTCACTACAACCAAGTAGTATTTCCAGTCCTCCATTATCTCACTTTTCATAGAGGTTCTTCCAAATCTTTTCATCCCTTCTCAAATCTACAATGAATTCCCTCCCCACTCTCTCCACTGAAAACCTTGCCTCATATTTTATAAAAACCAAGGCCATTCTCTCCTTTTCTTCCCTCATTTACATCTTATATTACTCAGATATCTTCTCCTGCTATCTTCTCCTTCACTCCTGTCTCAAAGAGGTGAGCCTTACTCTTTACCAAGAGAAACCCCTCTACTTGCATAAGCATTCTCATTCTATCCTATTTCCTCCATCAGATTGCCTTTTCTTTCACTCCCATTTCATTTATCTTCAATTTCTTCTTGTTGACTATCTCCTTCCATCCTGTCTATGAACATCCTTATGGCTCCCATATCTTTAAAAACCCTCCCTTGATCTTTCCATCTTCACTGTGTCCTACGTCTCCTCCCTTTTGTGGCTAAGCTATTGGAAAAGACTTTTCTTTCTTTTTTTTTTTATTAATTAATTTATTTAAGTTTTCAACATTCATTTCCACAAAATTTTGAGTTCCCAATTTTCTCCCCATGTCTCTCCTCCCCTGTCCCAAAACGCTGAGCATTCTAATTATCAACCTGCCCTCCCTCCTAACATCCCTCCCTTTCCTTACCCCATCTTCTCTTTTGTCCTGTAGGGCAAGATAAATTTCTATACTCCATTGCCTTTATTTCTTATTTCCTGGTTGTATGCAAGAACAATACTCAACAGTTGTTCCTAAAACTTTGCCTTCCAACTTCTCTTCCCCTTCCTCCCCACCCATCCCCATTGGGAAGGCAAGCAATTCAATATAGACCATATCTGTGTAGTTTTGCAAATGACTTCCATAGTAGTTGTATTGTGGAAGACTAGCTATATTTGCTTCCATCCTATCCTGCCCCACATTTCTTCTATTCTCTCTTTTGATCTTGTCCTTCCCCCAAGACTGTTGACTTCTAATTGCTCCCTCCTCCCATTGCCCTCCCTTCCATCATCCCTTCACTCTGCTTATCCCCTTTTCTCCCACTTTCCTATATTGTAAGCTAGGTTTTCATACCAAAATGAGTGTGCATTTTATTCCTTCCTTTAATAGAAAGTAATGAGAGTAAGCTTCATGTCTTCTCTCTCACTTCCCCTCTTTTTCCTTCCATATATGAGAAATAATTTTCTCCATTACATTTCTCCCTTTCTCCTCCTAATATATTCCTCTCTCACCCTTGAATCTCATTTTTTAAATACATGATCCCATCCTATTCAACTCACCCTGTGCTGTGTGTGTGTGTATGTGTAATCCTACCAACTACCCAGATTCTGAAAAAAAGTTTCAAGAGTTACAAATATTGTCTTTCGATATAGGAATGTAAACAGTTCAATTTTAGTAAGTCCCTTATGATTTTTCTTCCCTGTTTACATTTTCATGCTTCTCTTGATTCTTACATTTGAAAGTCAAATTTTCTATTCAGTTCTGGTTTTTTTCATCAGGAATGCTTGAAAGTCCTCTATTTCATTGAAAGACCATTTTTCTCCCTGAAGTATTATACTCAATTTTGTTGAGTAGGTGATTCCTGGTTTTAGTCCTATTTCCTTTGACTTCTGGAATATCATATTCCATGCCCTTAAATCCCTTAATGTAGAAGCTGCTAAATCTTGTGTTGTCCTGATTATATTTCCACAATACTTGAATTGTTTCTTTCTAGCTGCTTGCAATATTTCTCCTTGATCTGGGACCTTTGGAATTTGGCTACAATGTTCCTAGGAGTTTCTCTTTTTGGATCTCTTTCAGGAGGTGATTGGTGGATTCTTTCAATATTTATTTTTCCCTCTGGTTCTAGAATATCAGGGCAGTTTTCCTTGATAATTTCATGGAAGATGATGTCTAGGCTCTTTGTTTGATCATGGCTTTCAGGTAGTCACATAATTTTTATGTTGTTTCTCCTGGATCTATTTTCCAGGTCAGTTGTTTTTCCAGTGAGATATTTCACATTATGTTCCATTTTTTCATTCTTTTTTTTTTTTTTTGTGGTTTCTTGGTTTCTTATAAAGCCATTAGCCTCCATCTGTTCCATTCTAATTTTTAAGGAACTATTTTCTTCAGTGAACTTTTGAACCTCCTTTTCCATTTGGCTATTTCTGCTTTTTAAAGCATTCTTTTCCTCATTGGTTTTTTGAACCTCTTTTGCCAATTGAGTTGGCCTATTTTTAAAGGTGCTATTTTCTTCAGCATTTTATTTTGGTCTCCTTTAGAAAGTTGTTGACCCACTTTTCATGATTTTCTTGCATCTCTCTCTAATTTGCTTCCCAATTTTTCCTCCACCTGTCTTACTTGATTTTCAAAATCCTTTTTGAGCTCTTCCATGGCCTGAGCCCATTGAATATTTATTTTGGATGCTTGGGATACAGAAGCCTTGACTTTTAAGCATTGTTCTTCCTCATCTTTGGCACCTGTGGGTTGAGGGATCTTGGAACTGCTCCAAGGCATGCTTTTGTCCTCTTCCCAGAGCTGTGCCTTGTGGCATAGCCTGGGCTAGGCTCTGCTCCGTGTCCGGCTGCGACAGACATTTCCCATTCGCCTTCCAGTTCACCCTGGGCTGGAAATCTCTTGCACTCTTGTTCTGTGGCTTCTGTTGCTCTGATATTTAAGCCCATGGTTTGGTCCAGTCTCTCTCAGCTTTTCAGTTTTTCCAGTATTTTCTCCTCCAATTCCAAGGCCACCATATTTTCCTGTAGCTTCTCATGATGTTCCAGTTTTCTCTGAAGGCCTTCTACTTCTTCTTTCAACAAGCCATTGTTCTCTTTCATTTCTCTCAGGTAGACATTTTCCTCCCTTAGCTGTTTCACTTCCCTCTCCATCTTTGGAAAACTTACAAGTTCTGATTTTATGTTCTTTACACTGGCAGCATCCTGCTCCTGCAGAGACAGCTTCTTCTCCAAGTCTTTGATTTTCTTTTCACTTTCAGGTATAAAACACTGTCTTTCTTGGAGCCCCAGGATTCTCTGGATGGCTTCCTGCCATTTTTTGTGTTGTACATCTTACTGTCAATCACCTCCTGCTTCTGGGATTCCAAGTTCTTCACTTCCATCTCCTGGTTCATTATATTCCATTGCAACTCAGAAATTTTCCCCTTCAACTCAATGATGGTCTGATTAGCTTCAGCTAACTTGTTCTCTTTCTCCTGGAGCTTCTTGTTTGCCATGTCCAGATCCTGTTTACATGATCTATTGATTTCAGTCTGTTCCTTCAATTTATTCTCTGCTTCCACCTCCCTCTCCTGTAGCTGTTTGATACAAGTCAGGAGCTCCTGGTTGTGGTCAGCCTCTCTCTCATAATTCCTGGCATTGGTTGTTGCTGTCTTCTCAAGTTCAATTCAAGCCCAGTTATGGCTCAGCTCCATCTGTATCTTCTCCCATTCTACTTAGATGAAGTGAAATTTCAAAAAGATCTGCTCAGCTCTTTCCTTCCAATTGAATGCTCTGCTGGTACTACACATTCAGGTTAGATCCTTCCTCTACATCTTGTTTTGAAAGAAAGCTTTCCAAAGTCTTCAGGCAAGAGAGCACAGCAGTATTTTCCTCTTCAAGTTTTCCATGGTCACTTTCTGTCCTACACCAATGGAACTCACTGCCACCAGCTGCTGCTGTACCACTCAGATCTCTGGAAAATACTTTTCTAAAAGTGCTTCCAAAGTCTCTTCTCTCACTCTTTTTCCTAAACCCCTACACTCCAGCTTCTGACATTGTAATTCCACTGAAACTGCTCTCTTTCCACAGGTGCTAATTATTTCTAAATTGCAAAATTTAATGGTCTTTAGCCCAGTCTTTATTCTTCTGGAATCACTGCAACTTTTGGTACTCCTTGATTCTCTACTTTATCTTTTTTTGGGAGGGAGGGGGAACATTATCCTCTTCTTCTCTCATCAATCAGACTACTTCTCAGTTTCATTTGCTGTATCTTTAATTAGGTCACGTCTTCTAACACATCTCTGTCTTGGATCTGCTCCTCTTCTTCCTCTATATGACTTTACTTGATTATCTCATCAGTTCCCATAGATTTAATTATCATCCATATGCTGATGATTCTTAGATCTACATTTTCTGCCTTAATCTCCCTTCTGACCTCTATTCTTTTATCTCCAAGTGCCTTTCAGTCATCTTGATCTGTATGTCCTATATGTATTTTAAAATCAACATACCCCCAAACCGAACATATTATCAGTCTAAGACCTTCCCTTTCAAAACTTTTTTATTACTATTGAGGGTACTACCATTTTACCAGTCTTCCAGTTTCATACTATGTGTCATTTTTAACTCTGCATGCTCTCCTCTCCCCCTGCCCACATATCCATTCCATTGGCAAGGCCTGCATCTTTCATTTTTTCAGTATCTCTCAGATATGCCACTTTCTCCCATCACATACTGCCACCACTATATTGTAGGCCTTCATCACCTCACACTTGGAATACTGCAATGGCCTACTGGTAGATCTTCTTGCCTCAATTTTCCACTCCAATTCATCATCCATTTAGCCACCAACAATTTTCTTAAAGCACATTTTTTCATGTAACCTCCTGCCCCACATAATAAATTTCCATTGCTCCTATCACCTGTAGAATTAATCACAAAATCCTAGCATTCAAAACTCATTATTATCTACAACCAGCCTCCCTTGCATCTTTTCATTTTTCTTATATTTTATTCCCCACCCTATACTCTTCAATACAATAATACTAACCCCCTTGCTGTTTCCAAAACCAGAAACTCCTTCCATTCTATGGATTTTCTTTGGCTACCCACATGCCTGAAATGTTCTTCTTCCTCATCTCTACCTCCCAGTTTCAAGTTCCAACTAAAATCTCATTTTCTACAGGAAATCTTTCTAAGCTTTACCTATATTATTTTTCATTTGTCATTTATATAGCTTTGTTTATTTTGTCTCGTTCTCCTCCTACTTCTCCCTCTTGCCTTCATTATGTTATGAGTTCCTAGAGAGAAGATCTTTTGTCTGTTTTTGTATTCCCAGTACTTAACACAATCCTTTCACATAGTAGACATTTAATATATGCTTATTGGCTAACTTTCTCTGCCAGTTTCAAGGTTTTTTCCCTTTATTTTCATTTGGGATTTAAAAACTTAATTTTAAACTTAATTTACACAGTCAGTTCATTAATCCTCCCATATTTTAACCTCATCTTACTCAATAAACCCCAGTGCTTCCTTCTCATTGACTACAATCAATACGTGTCTATATATGTGTATATTAGTGTTTACACATGTTTATTTTCCCATGAGATGCTTTAGCTGTATCCCGGAAAAGATTTTGTAGCCTTTCATATTATTATAGCTTACATCCATATACATACATATAGTTAATTCTCAACTTTTGCAAGGGTAGTGTTCCTAGACAACTATAGTAAAGTCAGAAGGGTCAATATGGATGCACTAAATTTATGAGATGTGGGGGATTAGGTTCCTTTGACTACCAAAACTGTCATCCTTTACTAGAGGTTGTTGAAAATATACTTTTCTTCCTATATTTCTTTGTAATAAAATAATAATTCTGCTAATATGCACTTTTCCTAACACAATTACCATGAACTAACCCATAAAATACAGTATATGTTTTGAAATTTGGTGGCAGATATAGTTTCAGTAAAATCAGCTTCACAGAAAGTTTCATGTTTTTTAAAGCATATCATGCCTTAAAACAATTCACCCATACTTGCATAGCTACAAAAGGCTCCACATTTGCTTGGCTCTTTACTTATGAATCTGTTGGGTCTTCAGGTGGATGGCTACCACATTGACCACTTTTTTTTTTCATTTTTCCACCATCTTGTTTCCAACAAGCAACTTCTTTTCCACTTTTTCTAATTCCTTCATCCTACAATTGAGAGGTTACTTTGGAACTTTCTGGAGGAGAATCATTATCACTTTTACAAATACTTTCCTCTTTTTTGTGGATGGAACAAATTGTTGATTCATTAACACCACATTCAGAGCCAGCAGAGGCTTGATATTCCAGCATGAAGTTTCTCTGACACCTTTATTTTCTCATTAAGCTGTATCACTAAATTTTGCAGGTTTGGGTTTATGACCCAAAGGATTTGCACTATGTTTTAGGAATGTAATGGAAACACAAAACTGGAGTTTTAGAGACAATGAAAATATTCAGTGAACAAGTGGGGAACAATAGGATGAACAAGATAGTGAAGGATATTATCTGCTCCACAGATTTGCAATATTATGCTCATTTTTTTCTACTGTCCATAGTCATGAATGTTTATGAATTATAACATAAAAGTGAAAATGCAGCTACAGAAATCATGAAAATGCAGTAAATTGTATGCTGGATCTAGTGTCAGACTCATCTCCCTAAATTTCAATGTGGTCTCAGACACTTACTAGTTGTATGATCCTGGCCAAGTGACCTAACCCCTCAGTTTCCTCATTGTAAAGGAAATGACAAACCATTTCAATATCTTTCCCAAAATTACTGATATATATATATGTATATATATATATATGTTTGCATGTGTTAATGCATATGTATATGTATGTGACATTGTTATTCAATTTTCTTTCATTTCTGCATCTTTCAATTATACCTTCTATTAATTAGTATTTTTATCATGTCATCATTTGTAAAGTACTTCTTATTTCTGTTTTTATATGTATTTATAATTTATGTGAGAGTGCATGTAAAATATTCAGTTCTGAGAAATATTTTTATACCTTAATGTTCCAATTAATACATCTTTAAACTCTAAGTTCTCCAACAGTTTAGTCAGTTCTATACTTTTTTGCTTGCCTTTCTGTTAGATTTGTCAAATTTTGAGAAAGAATTAAAGTCTCCAACTACTGTTGCATTTCTATCTCTATATTCTTTGACATTCAGTTACATTTTTCTTCATATATTCATGTCTTATAAACATATATAAATATGAATATATAAATTATATATGTATATAAATATAATGATATTGATGCAATGCCTAAAGTTCCAAGAAGAATGATGTAATTTCTTTCCTTATCTTCTTTGATATGATGGATTTAAATTGTTTTACTTTGATATTTTGATTCCAAATTCTGTTTTGTCTTTATTCACCTGATTCATAGTCAATTTTGTTAAACTTTTAATCCTAATCTGTATGCAGATTTGCTTTCTGGTATACAATAGATGTTTGACTTTTATTTCTTTATAAATCTTTAATCTATAATTTATAAAATTCATAATTTATAAATCCGCATTTTTTATAAACCAGAATAAATTATTTCTTTTTATTGTATTATTCATTCTACAGTCATTTAAAATAGAGATATCCATTTTGTCTTTTCTTCCATTTGGTATCTTTTATCCAAATGATATCATTTAACTTTTTCATCCTCTTCTTTTATGTTGTAATTTTATATAATGATGAACTTTACTTAAACTATTTTGATGATAATCTGTTCTCAGAAATTTCCTCCACATTTCCCACTTCCATTTTCATACCTTTTTTTTTTTTTATTTTGGGGATTCACTTAAATTTTTCCTTTATTATCATTTCTTTCTTCTTAGTTGAGTGGCTAGCACAAAGTTTCCCCTTATATATTTCCTCCAACTTCTTATATTTTTAAATTTTCTTTGCTGCTACTTTATATAGTTTTTATTTACTGTTGTACTTTACTTCTTCTTTTTGCTTTCTATATTTCTTTAAATTCCATACAAATTTATTCCTTTGTGATCTTTTGTGTTTGTATTGGGTGATAGATTTCTTTAAAAAAAAACACTTTTTAACACTGAATAATAAAATTTTACTCCTTTCTTTTCTTTCAAATTATGCTTACTTATGTTTTTCATTTTTATTTTGGGGATATTGCAAGCTAAATACTTTGTTCATTTGTAATTTTCTTTTTCTTTTTTTAAATAATGATGTAAATATCTTTCTTTTGCTGAATGTTTATTTTTTTTTCACTGATTAGTAGTTTCTAGATTGTAGAACATCATTTTATATAGTGACTAGTATTGGAAGACTTGATTTCAAATATGTCTCAGACATTGATTAGCCTTCTGACTATGAGCAAATTTAAATTCTCTCGGGCTCACTTGCTTTATTTGTAAAAAGAGAATAAAAATAGCTCCTACCTCAAACTATTTTTAAAATTTTCCACAATTTTTTTGGAGAGCTATAATCTTTAAGTTGTCTCTGTCCATCTTGACATCTAGGTTTACTGGTTTGATTAATTTAAAATTCATATTTTTATATTGTCTCTTGATTTTTCCTACCACATTTTCATCTCCTTCAATATTTTAAGTCTTTTAATCTTTCTTTAGATACTTTAAATATATTCTCCATCCTATTTTTTCCCAAAATTGTTCATTGAGTGTTAGGGCAGCTGGGTGGCCCATTGGATATGGTGCCAGGCTTGAAGTCAAGAAGATTCATCTTCCTGAGTTCTAATCTAGTCTCAGACATTTACTACCTTTGTTACCCTGGCCAAGTCACTTAACCCTATTTGCCTCAGTTTTCTCATCTGTAAAATGAGCTAGAGAAGGAAATGGCAAATTGCTGTAATGTTTTGTCAAGCAAATCCTAAATGGGTTCATGAAGAGTTAGACATGACTTGAAAGGACTAACAATTACAAAAATTGAATTTTATATTCTGTGTTTTAAAGGCTACAACATGGTCTGTATCTATTCTTATTTTTTAAAAGTATTTATTTTTCTCTTTTAGACCATTATGGAGTTTTTGTTATTGTTCTATGTTCTCTTGAAAGATCAAGCATGATTTACTTTTCCTATGTATTATAATATTTAAGAGAACTTTTTTCTCCTTTTGAATTTATCTTTCAACTTATTTTTAGAATTCTTGGTATTTATTGATTTATATGCTTTTCCTTTGTGCCCTTATTGAGAACTTTAATTTTGAAATCTCAGGTGCTTTTTAATTAACCCATTACTAATTATCTTGTTTTTCTTCCTTATTTATGAGTAGATTCCTGAGGTAGGGCTATAAGGCTGACTGAGAGATTTATGGTTTCACATCCTGCATTCATGTTTTGAACAATTTTCAAGGAGATTATCCATGTGCCATCTGAGTTTTAGTACCTTCAACCCATGCTTACACAGTAGGCATCTCTTCTAACAGGTAGAGTTAGCTCCTTCCTCTGCTATAGGTGCATGGAGACTATTGGGAAAGAAGTGATGTGTGAGCATTTTCAAAATTAGAGTTTCCAATATTAAGGATTCTATTCTGTTGTGTTCTGTCATCTTTCTCCTGTGTATTCAGCTATAAATATTCTGCATTTGGGGCATAATACTCCTTTCAAAAGTTTGAAGTAGTTTGGGAAAAAGTGATTAAACCTTATTTTTCTGGTTACGTGAATCAGAATCTTCTCCTGTTTTATTTTTTTTTAATGATTATCATTGAATCTCCAGTATGAAAGGCAGAGAGTGCCGATTAAATGCCTTTCTTTCTGGTTTCTCTCCCCCCACCATCATTTCCAGAGGACTTCCATCTCTGGGCAGTTAAATAGGTAAATCTTGCCCAATGGGACACTCAATGAAACTACCTTCACAGAAGAATCAAGTGGATTCTTGACGTTAGCTACATTAAATATATTGTTAAGGAATCTGGTTGGAAGTGATGATAGTTGGATTGGCATACCAGGCAATGTGTCTATCTTTAGTGGGAGCAGAATGTGACTGTACCCAAATTCTAATCAATGACAAGACAGCATCGGTAAAATATTCCATAGCACTACTGGAAAATAGATGGAGCAGGATATACTTAGGCTGAATGTTTTCAATGCTTTGCAATGTTTTCTCACTCAGATTCACAATGACTTGGTCTTCTTGGTAATGGGTCAAACTGAGGAAGATACCTGGAATTCATTTTGACTTTTCTCCAGCTGGTATAGATACTTTGGGATACTCATTCTTTCTGTGGGACCAAATACACAAAGTACACACAGGGTCATAAATCTCTCACTGCTGGCATGTGCAGTGACTGAGATCTTTGTACTTTGGCCTCAAGGTTCACAAATATATAGGCTGTGGAGGAGAAGAGTAGTAATTTGTCTTAGGATGGAAGAAAGGTATTTTTTTTTTCATTTCTCCTCTCATTCCAACAGTGTCTAGCAGTCCAGAAAATGGATTCACTTTTCTCTTGTGTGGAATTGTATGTGGGTAGTGGAGTTAGGCCAGACACTGTACTGTACTCTGACTTCCCCTGACCCCATATGGATCTGTTCTCCTTCATTGAAAAATAAGCTTCTAAGCAGGCAAGAAGTATGGTGAAGTGTCTGTTAAAATCCTTGGTACAACTTTGTGATCAAAGTTCAGATTTGAGAATGACTTTTAAGAAAAGTATGGGGAGCTTAGGAGACACTTAAATGAAGGCTAAATCATCATGAGTGTGTGATTAATTGTCCAAAATTTATCTCCATTGGAAGGTATATTCCATTTCAAATCCAGACAGTGTCTGAAATATTTAACCATGGTTTCAAGACCCTGCTACTCATTTAGTAGTTAACAATCTATATCACCAAGGCAATATTCAGAGCACCCATGGCCACTATGAATATGCCAGCATAGTTCTGAATCACAAAGTATAACAGACTTTCCATATAAAAGGCAGAAGAAAAACATTTATTCAGATACCGGAAAGCCATATTCCAACCCCAAAAAGCCAAATTCATCAAACTAACCCAGAAGTCAATACACATTATCAGGCCTTCCCACAAACACCCTCAAGTAAAATGTCCTTCTCTCACCGATAGCCAGCTGCCTTCTTTCTTTTTCCCAGATCTGAATAATTTGACTCACTTCCTGCTCCACCTTCACCCATTCAGCAAACTCCTCCTGCCATAGATTTCATTTAAACTTCTATGTGACCCAGGCAGTCACATGGGCCTATTAATGAATGAGAAAGATCTTCCCATTTAAATTACCATTACACAATCTTAGATGTAAATAAGGTTAAAAGCCTTTTGAAACTCCTGAGGGAATACTCCACCACAATTATCTAATGAGCTACTACTTGTTGTATGTATGATTGCCTCATACTTTGTCCAAAGACCATCATGATCTAAGCTGAGGGAAATCTCTGAAGTGGAGGACCTCCTGGGATCATCAATAGTAATGGTCACCCCAGGTTGTACTGGCATACCTGGCTCATGTTCTAAGAACTACGTTGTTTAATATTGCACTATCATGGACAAAAGGAGTTAGATCTACAAAAATAGGAAGGGATTAACCTTAGGCTTCCTTCTTCTGCCTCCATCAAGATTTAACTGGGCATTTAGACAAACGGGACTCTGCTACTCTGCCTAGACCTATCCCGCACTTTCTTTTTTTTAACACAACTTTTTCAGGGTATTATTATGCTGAACTAAATTGAATTTATTTGACTTTGATTGTGTCCATGTGAATTATCTCATTCAAGGTCTAGAGGACAAATGGACAACTGTGGCATAGCTATTTAATCAGTTTTAAAACCATATATTTTTGTGTGATCTGACATTGACCAAATGCTTAACAATATCCATTACCAAAATATTTAATTTTGATTTTGATACTTACTACCTAAAGACTCTCCAGAACCTCAAAGAAAAAGAAGAAGTAATTCTTTTTTTCACTACCTATACTTCTGATGTCAGATTTGCTTGTAGGATATTTATCCACCCACCAGAATAATACACAGAGAGAACCTTGAAAAATAACGCTGCTTTTCTGATTAGAAGACTGTTAGCTAATGGGGAATTCCAGTATAAGATATTTTGTTCTTCTTTTTGAATTTCTGTTAGTACTTTGTTACTTTTGAGTTTCTATAAATATAGGCTATCATGATTTAAGCATGGGACTTTTCCTAGAACAGTATTATGTTAATAAAGGATTCTGTTCATACGTTGACTGCTTTGTTAATACCCAATAGAACAATGATGTGCTTGTATGCATATATGTTTTTATTTTCTTTTTTAAAAACATGACCTATAGTTTTATTTCTGTAAGTAGCTCCTATCAAAGAAACTCTCTCACCTAATGAGATTCTGAAAGGTAACTTTGTCTTCTGGAGTTCTCTAGAACTGGGGAGAGCTAAGTTAAGTGGATGGCTCAGAGGATTCACAGACAATATATGAAGTCACACCCAGGCCTTCCTGACTGGCTTTCATATACTCTTTCATGCTTCATCATATGCTTGAAATATTTTCTTTGCTTCAAAAAAATGCTCATTTTAATCATTCAGAGTATAGAATGTACTCTTTTCCCTCTAACTACCCTTTTCAATTTAATGTAGAAAGTAGGATTGTCCTTCATTGATAATGAACTATTTGGTTAAAGTTTCCTTAGTCTAGGTCCACTGAAGAAGGCAGAATCAAGGACCTTTTCCAACACAGAAAAGGTACTGATAGTGAATAAGTTAGAAGAAAAGTGTTTATTCAGAAACTAGAAAGCCAAGTTCTAACTAAGCCAAGTTCCTTATTTAATTTAGAGTGGCTCTCTGCAAGCTGTTCACCAAAAAAAAAAAAAAAAAAAAAAAAAAGAATCATCTTAAGGTGAGAACAAGTGTTTCTTAAGAAAAAAAATTGTTTGAACTTGTACCTTGCTGGATTTCTCAAGTGAAGTGGAAGGGGATGGGAAGATGGCGGGGGAGGCGCCAGAGATTAAAGCTCCCTTTCTTGCTACATGCAAAAACCCCATGTCTCATTATTTCTTTCACGCATGGGTACCCTGTTTGCTGAAGGTGGTGTGAGAAGTTGCCAAGAGATAATTCAACTGTTCATGATTCTCATTGCTTGGCACTCTGTTAATTTCCCGAGAACAGCCCCAAACCTACAACTTGAAACTGAACAGTTGCTTTCCAGCATGTACAAATTGCTGTATTTAAATATGTCTTTAGACTCATGGCTTGGAAATGTACACATAACACAATACCTTTTTTCCAGCAATGGAGAATTAAAAAGGAGAAAAAGGAAACTTTCTCATTTGAATACTGCTAACATTTATTGTAAGGCTGGGGTAGTGTTACATTCTCTTGGTGCTGGTTTGAAAGATGGTAATTAAGTGGGCCTTCCCCACTGGGGCTCTTACTCAAGCAGAAACATTTCTCATGATATGGTTTTGGCTTCAACTATCTCTGAAATGGCACTTGGAAAGTGAAAATCAAAAGATCTTTTAAGCCACACAATATCTAGTCTGTACTGGTTTATTGTGTTGCAATATTGTTGTCCCATAGCAGGATAATTCATTCCACAAAAGTACAATCTGACGTTTTGTTTTGTTTTGCTTTTTTTGTTGTAAGGGAACAAGTTGAGTTCCACTATATTCTTGTGTAACCATTTCACTTCCTGGTCAGATAGGACTTAGGCAGTGAAAGTTAACTGGTTAACAGGGGAGGAGATGGCGCTTGAGATAGAATGACAAATTAAGAAGCGCTAGGGACTCTTGCAATTTTACTTGAACAACAGCTGACGTTGCCAAGGTGGGAGAGTAAAGACAGGAACTTATTGGAGCTCTCTCAAATCCTGTTTCAAACAGCTATAAAACAGCACCTCAAAATGAATTCTGGAGTGGCAGAATCAATAAAAGGATGGGGTGAAACAATTTCCTAGCCCAAGACAACTTAGAATGTTGGTAAGAAAGACCTGTCTAACTGGAATGATGATGGATCACAGTTTAGTACAAGCCTCTACTAGGAAGCTAGCAGCAGGTCTTGGGAGAGACTGAATCAAAAGTGACAGTTTACAGATCTCAGTCCACAGAGGTTAAGGGGGAGTCATATGGAAATTATAAGGGAACCTTTGCTGTAATTGGGTGCAAGACTCTGTTTATTGCACATACATGATTGTGGGTCACAGTCTGGGGCAAGTAGAAGCACAAGAACATTAGAACATAAAGCCACAGGGCAGCAGGGACTCTGGTCACACTTACAGGGTGAAAATGAGTGCTTGGGGTCACTCATAGATCACAGCACAGGTCAGAAGAATAGTGATCATATCTCTCCTTAACTCATACCACCTTAGAAGAACTGAAAACACATAGACTCTAAGAACTAGTTCTAAAAACAGCAGCATAAAAAACCTGAAGCTTGGGACCATGCCCCTTCCTCCCTCAGAGCAGAATCCAACTTTAACATAAAGGTAAAAGTCAAGAAATAACCTGGAAAATGTGCAAAGAGGAAAAAGAATCTTATTGTAGAAGTTTATTAAAGTGAAAGGAAAGATCAAAACACACTTTTTGTGTTTTGTGTTTTTGTCAGAAGACAAAAGTGTCAAAACAGCTATATTCAAAGCATCAAAGAAAAATGTGAATTGTTGATAGACTCAGTAGGTACTCAAAAAATCTCAATCAAATAAAAGGGTTAGAGGAAAATTGGAGAAGAATGAGAATGATGCAAAAAATTTATTAAAAAAGGGTAAACAACTTGGTAAAAGAGGCACAAAAAGTACTGAAGAAAATAATACCTTAAAGAATAGAATAAGAGAAACAGAAAAAAATGGAAAAATTCACTGAAGGAAGGAACAACTTTAAAGGTAAAACTGGCCAAATGGAAAAGGAAATACAAAAACTCACTGAAGAAAATAATTCCTTAAAAATTGAAATGGAAGCAGAGCCAAAGTGATGGAGTAGAAAGATGGACCTGCTATAGCTCTCCTCTCATAGCCCATAAAATGCCTGTAAAAATGACTCTAAACAAATTCTAGAGTAGTAGAAGCCACAAAATGACAGAGTGAAAGAGATTTCCAGTCCAAGGCAGCCTGGAAGGTCAACAGGAAAGCTCTATCACACCAAGCTTGGAGCAGAGTGCAGTGTAGCCTTGGCAGCCCAGCATAGCACAGACAGGACTGGGGCAGGCTTCAGGGTGCAGAATCATGGGCAGCAACTGTGTTTCTCAAATTTCTCAACCTGTAAAAACCAAAGAAAGTTTCAAAGGTCAGTGAGAAACCTCTTTCACCTAGGTGAGAAGGGAGCAGGGTCCAGCCTTAGCCCCAGTTCCTGTGCAGAGGAAATCACTGCAGCAGCAGCCCCCCCCCCCCTTTGAAGTCCTAATCCTAAAGATCCTGAAGGAATCAAGTAGCTGATCTGAATCTCAGCCCTCAGTGGCAGCCTCTTGAATCTGGAGGAAGTTGTGAAGAGGGAATTCTACTCGTAGATCTCACAAGGGAAAAACTTATGACTGCTCTCAGATCAAAGCACAGGCCAGGAGAGGAGTAAACTTGTTTCCCTTGATTGTGCCACCTTGGAGGAACTGAGAACATACAGGTCCCTAAAGTATATCCTCCACTTGACAAAAAATTCAAAAGTCAAGTAACTAGCTAGAAAAATGCCCCAAAAAGGGAAAAAATAAGACTATAGAAAGTTACTTTCTTGGTGAACAGGTATTTTATTTCATCTTTTTGGATGAGGAAGAAAGAAAAACATACCATTAGAGGAAGACATAAAAGTCAAGACTTCTGCATTAAAAACCTTCAAAATAAATATCCAATGGTCTTGGGCCAGGGAAGAGCTCAAAAAGGATTTTGAAAATCAAGTAAAAAAGGTGGAGAAAAAATTGGGAAGAAAAATGAGAGTGATGGAAGAAAATTATGAAAAGCAAGTCAACAGCTTGGTAAAGGAGACACAAAAAAATGCTGAAGAAAATAACACTTTCAAAAATAGACTAACCCAAATAGAAGAAGAGATCCAAAAAGCCAACGAGGATGAATGCTTTAAAAAGCAGAATTAGCCAAATGGAAAAGGAGGTTCAAAAACTTACTGAAGAAAATATTTCTTTAAAAGTAAGAATGGAACAGACAGAAGCTAATGACTTTATGAGAAAACAGGAAATTAGAAAACAAAACCCAAAGAATGAGAAAAATAGAAGACAATATGAAATACGTCATGGGAAAAAGAACTGACCTAGAAAATAGATCCAGGAGAGACAATTTAAAAAATTATGGGACTACCTGAAATCCATGATCAAAAAAGAACCTAGACATCATCTTTCATGAAATTATCAAGGAATACTGCCCTGATATTCTAGAACCAGAGGGTAAAACAAATATTGAAAGAATCCACCAATCTCCACCTGAAAGAGATCCAAAAAGAAAATCTCCAAGTTATATTGTAGCCAAATTCCAGAGCTCTCAGGTTAAGGAGGAAATATTGCAAGCAGCCAGAAAGAAATAATTCTAGTATTGTGGAAATACAATCAGGATAACACAAGATCTAGCAGATTCTACAGTAAGGAATTGAAGGACTTAGATAGAATATGATATTCCAGAAGCCAAAGGTATTAGGATTAAAACCAAAAATCACCTACCCAGCAAAACTGAGTGTAATATTTCAGGGGAAAAATTATCATTCAATGAAATGGAGGAATTTCAAGCATTCTTGTTGAAATATCAGAGGTGAGTAGAGAATCTGACTTTCAAACACAAGAATCAAGAGAAACATGAAAAGGTAAACAGGAAAGAGAAATCACAAGGAATTTACTGAAGTTGAACTGTTCATATTCCTACATGGAAAGATAATATTTGTAACTCTTGAGACTTTTCTCAGTATTTGGGTAGTTGTCTATATACATATAGACACAGGGCACAGGGTGACTTGAATAGGAAGGGATGGTATCCAAAAAAATAAAATTAAGGGGTGAGAGAGAAATATGTTGGGAGGAGAAAAGGAGAAATGGAATGGGGCAAATTATCTCCCATTAAAGAGGCAAGATAAAGCTTTTTCAATGTAGGGGATAAGAGGGGAAGTGAGAGGATAAAAGTGAAGATTACTCACATCACATTTGACTCAAGGAGGAATAACATGCACACTCAATTTGGTATCTTGCACTTTGAGAAAGTAGGAGAGAAGGGAATGAATGAGGGGTGGAGGGATGATAGCAGGGAGGGCAAATGAGAGGAAAGGGATAATTAGAATTAAACACTTTTGGGGAGGAATAAGGTCAAAAGAGAGAATAGAAAAATAGTGGGGGTCAGGATAGGATGGAGGGAAATATAGTCAGTCTTTCACAACATGAATATTATGGAAGTCTTTTGCATAATTATACATGTATAACCTATATTGAATTGCTTCCCTTCTCAGTGGGGGTGGGTAGGGAGGGAGGAAGGGAGAGAAGTTGGAACTCAAAGTTTTAGTAACGAATGTTGAGAATTGTTTTTGCATGCAACTGGGAAATAAATACAGGTAATAGAGTATAGAAATCTATCTTGTCTTATAAGAAAATAGAGGAGATGGGGATAAGGGGAAGGTGGGGTGTGATAGAAGAGGGGGCAGATTAAGGGAAGGGATAATCAGAATGCAGGATGTCAGGGTGGGAGGAGGGGAGAGATGGGGAGAAAATCTAGAACTCAAAATCTTGTGGAAATGCATGTTGAAACCTAAATATAAAACAATATTTTTTTAAAAAAATGATAAAGAGTAAAAAAAAAAATTAAAATTGAGCAAATGGAAGGTAAGGACTTCATGAGACTTCAAGAAACAATAAAAAAATAAAATAATTTTAAAAATGGAAGAAAATGTGCAATATCTTAATGGAAAAGCAAATGAATTGGAATGTAGATCGAAGAGAGATAATTTAAGAATTATTGGGCTACCCCAAACTCATGATTTTTTAAAAAGTGGATAGATATTACATTTCAGGCAATTGTCAAGAAAAACTGCCCTGATGTTCTAGAAACAGAGGGTAAAATAGAAACTGAAAGAATACACCAATCACTTCCTGAAAAAGGTTCCCAAATGAAAACTTTAGGAATATTACAGCCAAATTCCAGAATTCTCAGGTCAAGGAGAAAATATTATAAAGATCCAAAAAGAAACAATTCAAATATTGTGGAGCCACCATCAAGGCAAAACAAGATTCAGTGATTGCATCTTAAAAGAGCAAAGGACTAGTAACATAATATTTCAGATTACAAAGGAGCAAGAATTACAGATAAGAATCACCTACCCACTGAAATTGTGTATAATCCCTCAGGGGAAAGAATGTATATTTAATGAAATAAAGAATTTTCAAGGATTCTTGAGGAAAAGTCCAGCACAGAATTGAAAATTTGACTTTCATATAAAAGATTCAAGAGAAGCATAAAAAGAAAAGAGAAATTGTAAGAGATTCAATAAGGGTAAAATGTTTACATTTGCACACAGGAAGTTAATACTTATAACTCTTACGAACTTTATCATTATTATGACACTTCAAAGAAGAAATACATAGGCAGGGGGCATTGGCATGAGTTGACTATGATGGGATGGTATCTACCAATATAAAATTAAGGGATAAGAAAGAGAAATGACTATGATAGAACTAAAAAAATAAAATAAATGGTGAAAAAGAGGGATGCATTGGGAGAAGGGGGAAGAAAGATATAGAGCAGTAAATTAACTCATATAAAAAGATGTTAAAGAGCTTTTATAATGTAGGAGAAAGTGCACCTGAGGATAGTGGTGGGGAGTGACAGACAAGGCGTGAACTTTTCTCTAATCAGATTTGGCTCAAAGAAGGAATAACATACATGCTCAATTGTGCATAGAAATCTATCTTACTCTAGTGGAAAGGAGGATGAGAAGGGAATAAGAGAATGGGGGAAGATGGCTTGAGAGAGGTCAGAAGCAAAGAACTTTTTGAGAATAGACTGGGTGAAAGGAAAGAGAGAAGGATAAAGAGGGGGAAAGGATGGAGGGAAATAGGCAAAAAAAAAAATAAAAATTTTTTTTACATTTCCCTTATAAAGGCCTCATTTATCAAATATATAGAAAACTGAGCTAAATTTATAAGAATATAGGTCATTTCCTAATTGATAAATGGTCAGAGGACACTAATAAGCAGTTTTCAAGTCAAGAAATCAAAGTTATCTATAGTCATATGAAAAATATCCTAAATTATTATTTTTAGAGAAATTCAAGCTAAAAACAGTTCTGAAGTATCATGTATTATGTGTAAAAGCAGAGACAAACTGCTGAAGGAAAAAAAAATCAGATGGAAAAAGAATTAGTTTACATGGAAATTCTCGGTGTTCAGGGTCTCCTTTAAAAGATCAAGCCGGAGGGTGTCAAGTGGTAGAAGAAAAAGCTGTTTATTTATTTCAGAGGAAGAGAAAAGCTGACAAAAAAAGTGTGCATATAACCTTTGTAAAGACCTAGCACAGTTGCCACAGCAATGACTGCCAGGAAAGTGTGTGGGAGGAAAATTTAACAAAAGTCAGAGTAGGAAAATGAAACAATGTTAGAGGAAGAAGCTTCTCAGGAAGAAGCACAGTCAATACTAAGGCAGAAACAGGAGAACTGGGATGGGGGCAACACAGTGTTTAGGGAGATAATTGAGGATCTTACTTATCAGGAGGTCATAGATATTTTGAGTCATTTCACACAAAGGATGGAAGAATTGTAAATGTCTTGGATGGTGAGAATTAGTGATGAAAGGGCCAGAGGAGTGTCTGTAGATGGTATGGATTGCTTTAAGTTTATAGGTATTAGAATTCTTTTGTACAGCAAGTTTTTAGAGATGACAATACAATAACAGGTAATCTGTTAGCTTTGGCTGCAGAAGGGTGCAGTGAGCAGTATCCCACTGACTCTATGTGGCCTAGTTGGAGACAGACCATGACATTCACTTAAGGACTGTCTGAGAAAGTTACAAGAGGAGGTGCTGAAGATGGCCATAATGATTAGAAACACAGATGTATACTATGATATCCTCTTTGCAGTTTCCCATAGGAATATAATAGTGAAGATGACCCCTCCTGCTTACAAGCCACTAATTCTGACTCTACTAATTGGGAAATAGAGCACCCTCTTTTGGAGGTGCTGGACAAAATTTCACAATTAAATGACTTAGAGGACTGGGGAAAAGGTAGATTTCCTTGAGAGGGAAGAGTAAATAACTAGTAGATTCAAAGTCAGAATAGATTGACAAGAAAATAATTGTTTACTGCTCTATTGAGAACAGGGATAGCTTTTGGAAAAATAGATAGTATTCCAACTAGTGAACTATAAAAAACGTACTGAGAAAAGGCACTTGATAATAGATGGAATAGAAAAGTAAGAACTTCCCCTACAGATCCACCTGAACCCTTGTGCTCAAGTTTGTACTCACACCATAGGGGAGAATAGGAAATTGACTGAGCCCCAGTTCAAACTAAAGAAATACACAGTCAGGATTAGAGACCGCTATATCAATTTGACCATATATTGGAAAAAATAGATCAAATATTGTAACTAGGGCATTAATAGATACTGGGGTAGAAGTTATAACTTGGATAAGTTTGAACACAACTCCTGTTACAGGAATGAGAGGGCTGAAATATCAGATGGACAAATCAAACTAATGATGAAAATTGGACAATTATCTAAGAAAGAATGTACCATGGTAATTGTACCCGTTCCTGTATACATCATTGGAATAGATATATTGAGAGGTATGACTTCAAATTTACTTGAGGGGAGGTACCAATTTGCAGTAAAGAAGACAGGAATTAATACAGCTTTAGTGGGTAAAATAAAAATGAACCCTGATCACTTTACCTGAACCAACTTAAGTAATTTCTTTGAAGCAGTATTGGGTGCCAGGTGGGAAAGATGAAATTACCAATATTATAAAGGAATATATTAAGGTAGGAGTGTTAGTCCCTACCACTACTTACTGAAATAATCCTGTCTGATCAGTACAAAATTCAGATGGGACATGGAGAATGACAGTGACTCCCTCCTTGTATCCTGCTGATCCAGATACCATTACCTTCATAGAAAGGATCCAGAAATATGATGGTGCTTGGCATGCAGTTACTGATTTAGCCAATGCTTTCTTTATATCCCAATAGATTCTAAACAAAGGGGCCAATTTGCTTTCACTTGCCAGAGCCCAATGCTTTACAATAGGCTATACATTCTTGCCACAAAGATATTTGTATAGACCCACTATTTGTCGTAGGATTGTGGCTGATCATTCAGATGAATTAGAGCTACCTTGTGTACTGTTTACACTTTACATAGATGATATTATGATACAGGAAAACAATGCAAAATAAGTGAAGAGTTTCATCCTTTTAACTGAGCACATGAAAAGCAAAGGATAGGAAATTAACCCTGTAAAAGATTCAAGAGTCAGCTCAAACTGTGAAATTTTGAGTACACAATGGAATAAGGGGATGAGAGATATTCTCCTATAAGTTTGACAAAAGATTCAGGATTTTCCTGTCCCCATCAATAAGAAAGAGGCCTCAAAGTTTATAGGATTATTTGAATATTGGAAACATCACATACTGCATCTAGGGCAAATTGTGAAATCCTGATATAAAATTACCAGGAAAAAATATGAATTTTATTGGGGACTTGAGCAGATAAATCCTTTTGAAGATGCAAAGGCCTCTATACAATTGGCCTTAGATTTATGGCCCAGTGGAATTACAAGGGACTGTATAGGATGAATATGCAAAGTGGAGTTTGTGGCAAAAACAAAAAAGCTGAAATATACCCTTAGGATTTGGGTCTAGAAAACTCCCTGGAATTCAATACCCCTTTTGAAAAGCAGCTGTTAGCTACAAATATGCCCAATAGGGCTTTGGTAGAGATTGAAAAACTGACTTTGGGTCATGAGGTAATATTAAGTCCTGAAATCTTGATTTTGACCTGGGTAATGAGCACCTCAGTTTCTCACAGAATTGGACAAGCAAAGAGGCTAGCATAATTAAATGGAAATGGGATATTCAAAATAGATCTAAAACAGACAAAAGTGGAGTTTCTGCTTTACATGAATCTATAGCAAACATAGATTCTGAGGGAAATGATACACCCCTGAATTCAAGTAACATTTTCTACCTTCCTTGGTAAAATGGAATGAGGGCTATGATGGATTAGCTGAAGAAGAAAAGAGACATGCATGGTTTACTGACAGGACAGCAAAATATTTGGGCCATAAAAGGCATTGGAAAGTGGTAGCCTATAACCTGTGTACTAGTGAGGCTTTTGAAAGTACTGGGATAGGTCAAAGTAGTCAATATGCTGAATTTATGGCAGGACATCAAGCTATCAAAGCAGAACAAGGAGGACGTTGTCATATATTCACTGATTCATGGGTGGCAGGTAATGGGTTAGCTGCATGGATGCCCATGTGGAAAAATCAAAATAGAGAAATTTTGGAAATTTGGAAAAAATTAACAAATAAATCTGGGGCAAAGAATTATGGGAAGATATATGGGACATGTCTTTGGTTACTGATTTGTCAGTTTTTCATGTAGATGCTCGTGGCCCTTGCCACACCAGAATGTTTGCACAATGCAGATGCTGATCTACTAGACCCCAAGACTTTAGGCTCCATTCATTTGAGGGGGGAAGGATGGGGTGCTTGTGCTCAAGCCCCACCCTAAAATATTGCTTTATGTGATTATTTTGTGTGATCCCTATTATATTGCTGTAAAACTTTGTTGACACTAGTTGCCTAAGATATTGTTTAATATGCTTATTTCCTGTTATCACTGTTCCAATTCTGTTGATACCAGTTGTCCCGCTGACCTATATAATGAATACAAAAGATCTTGGAGCCAAGTGTAATTTAAATGGAAAGATCTTTCCCATTCATTAATAGGCCCATGTGACCTGCTTAAATCACATGGAAGTCTAAGTCACACGTGGTGGGAGGAGTTTGATGAAAGGGTGGAATAAGAGAGTGGAGAAGAATCCAGAGGAAACTAGAGAGAGCGGTTGGCTAAGAAGAGAAGACACAGGCTGACAGGCACAGCAAGGTTTGTGAGTGTTTTCTTGTGGGAAGGCCTTGGAGGGGGATGGGGGCAAGCTTGAAAATGGTTTTGTCCTCTGAAGTGTTAATGTGTATTGACTTCTGGATCACTATGATGAATTTGGCTTTCTGGTGTCTGAATAAATGTTTTTCTTCTGCCTTCTATATTGAGAGTCTGTTATACTTTGTGGTTCAGAACTGTACTGGAATAGTCATAGTTGCCCTTGGTGCTGTGCTTTATCCTAACAGATAAAATGACTTGCCCTGGGTGACAAAATTAATAATTACATTAAGTGGCATTCAAACCCAGATTGTCCTGATACCAACTTCAGAGCTCTATATATATCTCCTAAGAAGCTAGAAGACTACAGAAATCCAGTCATCGAAAATTAATGAAAAAACCAGCCACAGTGTAGAGAGTAACTGATCCATTTGCTTATTTTTCCCTCCTTCCTACCATTTTATGAGATCAGTGTCTACCTCCCAGGATTATTATGAGGATCAATGAGGTGATATGTAGAAAATACTTAGCACAAGTGCTTGTCACACAGTAGGTCCTTAATAAATGCTTGTTCTGTTCTCTGATTTATTCTGACTCTCACAGAGGCATGGACCTTGATTCTCCAATTTGTGAGCCAATGGGAGGCAATCTGTTATAATCCTAAGGCTTATGCTTGGAATGGTAAGTTAATACTTTATTGTCCTCTGTGCAAGAGTAGAAATACCCTCTGTAGGACTGTTTTCCTCACACTTCCTTCAGGAATTCTTTTGATAAAATAGAGATACACTCTGGTTATATAGTGGCATACATGTTAGAGACATTATTAAGGAAAAGGGGAAGTGTCATCTCTATAGTGGTTGACACTTAGACTGGTGGTGGGAAAAGGAGAAGAAAAAGAATCAAAAGAATCGGGTTCATGTTCTGGATTCATCTGTGACTTGTATAACTTGAGATCAACATAGATAAATTATTGATATTTTTCTGTAATTTTGTTTTTTCTTCTGTATAGTGGGGATAATATTTTCCTTCCCTAGTTATTTTACAGGACTGTTCTCCATATCAGACAAATAATAGATGTGAAAGTTTAGAACAACAGAGTAGACAATAAAGAGTGTTGGATTGGGGTTAGAAGAGTGGGGTTCAGATCTTGGCCACTTACTTCCTGCATGACCTATAAAGCAAGTCAATTTGCATCTCTAGGCCTTGGAATCCTCATTTTGGAAAAGAAAATTGGCTCCATGATTTCTTTAAGCTCTAAATCTATGATCTTATAATCATCATTATTACCAGATTATAGAGATGAACATGCATTATTTCTACTCTAGGAAGAGATGGTTCTTCTTCCTTTTGTGTTAATAATATATTTTATAGCACTCAGGGAATCATAAGCACATCATTTGATTTATAAGAGAATTCTTTGAAAAACTTATTTAGTATTTTATTTTGCCCCAATTACATGTAAAATCAGTTTTTTTTTAATATTGGTTCTTAAAACTTTGAGTTCCAAACTCTCTTCCTTCCTACCTCACCCTTCCCCCACCCTCATTGAGAAGGCTAACAATTCAGTATAGGTTATACATGTGCAGTCATGCATAATATGTTTCCATATTAGTCATGTTGTGAAAGGAAACATAGACCAAAAAAATTCAAGAAAGATAAAGTAAAAATTATTTTTCAATCTGTGTGCAGACACCATCAGTTCTTTCCCTGGGAATGGAAAGCATTTTTCATCATAAGTCCTTCTGAGTTGTCTTGGATTCCTGTATTGCTGAGACTAGCCAAGCCATTACTATTGCTTTGTACACAATACATTTCACTTTGCATCAGTTCATGTAAGTCTTTCCAGGTTTTTTGAAGACCATCCTGCTCATCATTTCTTATAGTACATTATTATTCCATCACAACCACATAGCTCAATTTATTCAATCATTCCCCAAATGATGGGAGTGCCATCAATTTCCAATTCTTTGCTACCAGAAAAGAGCTGCTATACATACTTTTATACATAGAAGTCTTTTTCCCTTTTTTTTTTTTTAACTCTTTTTGGATTACAGACCTAGAAGTGGTATTGCAAGGTCAAAGGGTATGTATGCGTAGTTTTAACCCTTTGGACATAGTTCCAAATTGCTCTACAGAACAGTTGAATCAGTTCACAGCTCCAACAACAGTGCATTAATGTCTCATTTTTCCCACATTCTTTCCAACATTGGTAATTTTTTTCTTTCTGTCCAATTATCCAATCTAATAGGTACCTCAGAATTGCTTTAATTTGCATTTCTCCAATCAATAATGAATTAGAGCATTTTTTCATATGGCTATAGATAGCTTTGATTACTTCTGAAAACTTTTCATATTTTCGATCATTTGTCAACTGAATGACAGCTTTTAGTTTTATAAATTTGACTGTTTTCATTTGAGAAATGAGGACTTTATCAGAGAAATCTACTTCAAATTTTTTCACAATTATGATTGCCACATTTGTTTCTCTCCATCTGATTCCCCTCAATTCTATTCCATTCTCTCTCCTTTTACCCTGTCACTTTTAAAAAATGTTTTGTTTCTGACTCTGCCTCCCCCAGTCTTCCCTCTTCCCTCCATTCTATCAACCCCCCACCTTCTCTTATTCCCTTGCCCTTCTACTTTCCTATAGGATAAGGTAGATTTTTATACCAAATTGCATGTGTGTGCTATTCCTGATCTAAGGCAATTCTGATGATAGTAAAGACCACTCCATTCTCACCTCCTCCATCTTCCAGGGCACTGTAAAAAATTTTTCTTCATCCTTTTATGTGAGATAATTCACCCCACTCTACTTCTCTCTTCATTTTTTCCCTCAGTGCATCTTTCTTTCTCATTATTTAATTTTATTTTTTTAGATATCATGCCTACTCAACACATCCCTGTGCCCTCTGTCTATATATACTCCATCTAGCTGTCCAAATAATGAGAAAGTTCTTGTAGTTACAAGTCTCAATCTTCTCATGCTGGAATGTAAATAGTTTAACCTTATTAAGAACCTTATGACTTCCCTTTCCTGTTTCCTTTTTTTGTACTTTTCTTGAGTCTTATACTTGAAAGTCAAATTTTCTATTTTCTTCTGATCTTTCATGAAGAATGCTTAAAAGGCCTCTGTTTCATTGAATATTTGTTTTTTAGCTGGGTAAATTATACAGCTAGGTTTCGCTGGGTAGGTGATTCTTTGTTGTGATCCTAGCTCCTTTGTCCTCTGGAATATTATATTCCAACTCCTCTAAACTTTTAATGTAGGAGATACTGAATCTTGCTATCCTGACAGTAGTCCCACAATACTTGAATTGTTTCTTTCTGACTGTTTGCAATATTTTCTCCTTAATCTAGGAGCTACAATATTCTTGAGAGTTTTCATTTGAGGATCTCTTTCAGGAGGTAATGTGTGAATTCTTTCCATTTTTATTTTGTTTTCTGATTCTAGATAACAGGGCAGTTTTCCTTGATAATTTCTTGAAAGATGATATCCAAGCTCATTTTTTAAATCATAAATTTGAGGCAATCATATACTTTAAAAATTATCTCACCTGGATCTATTTTCCAGGTCAATTGTTTTTCCAGTGAAATATTTCATATTGTCTGTTATTTCTTCGTTCCTTTGGGTTTGTTTTGTTACTTATTATTTTCTTATAATATCATTAGTTTCCATTTACTCAATTCTAACTTTAAGGAGTTATTTTCTTCATGACTTTTTGTACCTCCTTTCCCATTTGGCCAATTCTACTTTTTAAAGAGTTTTTTTTTCTTGAGTGAATTTGTGTACATATTTTTCTATTTAACCAGTTATGCTTTTAAATTTATTGTTCTCCTCATTGGTTTTTTGTATCTCTTTTACCATGTGTCCTAATTTGTTTCTTAAAGTGTTATTTTTTCATTTTTTTTGTTTCTTCTTTACCAAGTTGTGGACTTTTTTCATAATTTTTTTTACATCATTCTTATTTCTCTTCCCATTTTTATCTTTACCTCTTTTACTTGATTTTCAAAATAATTTTTGAGCTCTTCTATTTTTGAGACTGAGAACAATTCATATTTTTGTTGGATACTTTGGATGTTGGAGCTTTGACTTTGTTATCTTCTTCTGAGTGTTTTTGTTTCCTTCTGATCTCCCTTGTCACCATAGCAACTTTCTATGGTCAGAATTTTTTCTGTTGTTTTCTCATTTTTATGCCTATGTTCTATGCTTACTTGACTTTTAACTATTAATTAAAGTGGGGCTCTGCTTCCAAGGTGGAGGGAGCACTTCCAAGCTTCAGGGGGTTTGTGCAGCTGTTTTCAGAGATGCTTCTAGGAAAATATGTTTCCAGTTCTTCTAAGGTGGTATAATCTAAAGAGAGCTGTGTTTACTCCTCTCCTGCCTATGCTGTGGTCTGTGAGTAACCACAAACACTTTTTTTCCTGCCCTGGAACTGTGAGGATGGTCCCTGTTTCACTGACTGCAAGCTTTGGTATGCTTCACCCTGGAGCTGACACACAGGACTGTGACCCACAGCTAAATATGAGCAAAGCAATGGAGTCCTGCCTCCAGTGCCAGGAAAGATAACCCTGTAATGTATTGCTGAGCAATTGTCTTAATCTATTACCACTTGTGGGTTGCGGCCTTGGAAAGCAACTGTTGCCACTGCTGATTCAGTGGTTCTCAAGACTTGTTGGGTCTGATGTTATGCTGGTGCCTCCTGTGCTGGACTGTGCTCTACTCTCACCCTGGTACAATAGATCTTTCCTGCTGACCTTCTAAGTTGTGTTTCACTGGAAAATTATTTCATCCCACCCTTTTGTGGGATGTTTTATGGCATTATTTAAAGGTATTTGGAGGAGTTTGTGGAGAGCTCAGGTGAGTTGTTGGCTTTTTTCAGTCATCTTGGCTTTGTCCCAAGAGAATTCTCTTGGAAAAGTACATAATTGGCACATTTGGAAAAATGAATAAAGAAAAATATATTTACTGAATTTATCCCTAATTTGATATCTTAATACAAGAATTTTCTTTATCCAAATGAGAAACTATTTTATTTCTCAAAATAAAGCTTTTCACATATTCCATTCATCTATTCATCCACCCACTCATCCATCCATCCATCCATCCATCCATCAATCCATTCCCTCCTTAGGTTTATCATAATCCATTTTCCTCCTGAGTTCAGAAAATTACATACTACTTTATTTACTTAAATTATTATCTACTTTATATAGGTCTTAGTCTTAGAGATTTCCTGGCACAATTAAAAGACATCACCTACAGTAAGTGTATACCTTTCTTTTTTGAATCTCCCTTGACACTGATGTTCTGTCATTTCATTTTCCAAAAAAAGCCCTTTCTTCCTCTTCTCTTGTGCTCATCAATGGTCTCCTTGATATTGCTATATATAATTTTCAGAAAGATTTTTATAGATGTTAGGAAGTAGATGTATGGCTCAATAGTATCTTGTTTCCTCTCAGTTTCCTTATTTTTGTAATAATAATGTCTATAAACTTACCCACGATTTTGGAATTTTCCTCTTTTTATGATGATATTGACAACTACCACTCAGCATATCCTACCTCAAGTCTTATGGAAGAGGTATCGTCTATAGATAGTGAGGCTATATAATGCTTCTGTTCACAAATATTGTTGATTATATAAAGCTTTAGATTACTATGGAGTCTTTTCATCAAGCTTTGTGTCCCTATAAAAAGAGATCAGGCCATCTACCAAGACACATAGGAAAAATCAAGTAGATGAAAAACACATCTAGAAGCATTTGGATAGTTAGCCCATTGAGTCAATTTGTTTATAGGTACCAAGTTCAGAATTCTGAAATTAATAGGATAAGTAATTTGGGGAAACTATACAGTTCTTTCAATTATCTCAAACTGCTTCTTGACACAAAATTCCATTTTGGTACTGGTATCTCCTGATGCTGTTATAAAATTGTAAATCATGGACCACAATGATTGCCAAAGAATAAAAAATGGTCGCAGCACAGAGTATATTGGGAAAAAATGCATAGTGGGCATAAGGAGACTGCCAAATTATTGATGAGGACATATATGAGATTTGATATAAAAGACTTCATTAAGGAAATATGATTGAAAAGGAGGTAGTCCAGTCACATGTTGAACATGATGAGCAATAGGACAGGCTGAGTGTTAGTTTCTATCAAATATTAAAAACACTGGAGCAAAACATTCAGACTGTTGCATCAGTTCTCTGTGGAGGGTTTAGAGGACGTAGAAAAGAATTACAGAAGGTAGGAAGGCAGGAAGGAAAAGAAAAGAGAAGAGAGGAGACACGAGGAGAGATGAGGAGAGGAGACCAGATGAGAGAAAAAGAGAGGAAAGGAAAATCATTAATAAGTGCCTATTGTGTGCCAGGCACTACAGTAAGCACTTTATAAATATTATCTCATTTGGTCCTTACAACAATCTTGGGATATAGTTGCTAGTATTTTTATTATCCACATTTTACAATTGAAGAAACTGAAATAGACAGATGTTAAGTGAATTGTTTAGGATCACACAACTAGCTGGATTCAGACTCACTTCTTCCTGACTTCAAGACTAGTTTTCTATCTATCGTGCCACCTAGTATATGGCTGGGTTTGTAAGTTCCTGTGGAGGCAGTGATTTCATAAATGAAGTCATATATGATGAAATATCACGATGGCACAAGGATTTCTTCAATGTCCAGAATCTGGTCTCTTCAACAGATGCCCTTTAGTTAGAGACTACCTCCTCCTATTAACTGTTGCCATGTTTGTTCAATAAGGACAGATTTTATTGAGAGGCAAATTCAGGTCAAACTTTGTTAAGATTATACAATACCAAACAAACTAACCATTTTTCTGAAGATGAACCAAAAAAGAATTCTAGTCAAATGTGCTTCTTTGGAAAGAATGTTAACATATAAAAGAGAAAGGTAGAAATTCAAAATAGGAAGGGACCTTATTGATTGTCTCTTCCTGCTGCCTCATTTTACAGATTAAAAAAAAAAAAAAACTTCTAGAAAGCTAATGACTTTTTCAAGGTTATACATCAGAAGCAGGTTTAGAACTCAAGTGTCTGGATTCAAATCTTTTGGTATTATATCAGCCTATCAGGTATGGTAAAGTTTCCTGAAAGGCTGACTAAAGGCCAGAGGGGTGAATTGAATTTCAGGATCTTGTGTGCTAGTGCATGTGATAATAATGCCTGGGCTTAAGCAAATAGAAAGGAAGTGAAGGAAACTTTTCTGATTAGCCTTATCCTGCTGAGAAGATCTCTGCCACTTAGCTTCCTTTGATGAGATTACAGATTTCTGAAACTTTTCACACCAGGAAGGTAGATATTTTGAAAGACATCCTTTTAAGAAAGCATGGAACACATTCCTAAAGTACACTATTATTCTTTTGGAAATGACTTGATCATGTTTTTAGAAAGAAAGTATCAGGTTCTCAGTCCTGGAATCAGAGTTACTATGCAGAAGGCTACTAAATAATCTATCCTAAAAAAATAAATAAATAAAAAGCTTTTCCAAGATGAAGGAGTTTAGGTTTATTATGAAAAAGTAAAAGAATTCCAGAAAGCTTAATAATGACATTTTTGTTTCCTTATGATTGTAATTCAGAAAATATAGTCCTGTAAATAAAGCTAGTATATATGTCTCTATATACATACATACATTTATATGTATATGTGTGTGTGTGTGTGTATATATATATATATATATATATATATATATATATAGAGGGAGAAAGAGAGATCTCAAGTAGTCTATCTAATTAATATTATTCTTCCATTGCTGACTGATGTTGATTCAATTTTATTATTTTTCTCTAATTATGTCCAGTATGGTATTTTTCTGCAGAGAGAATGTAATCATCTTGACTGTGGAAGAATTTCTAAGCTGACATTATTAGTTTAGAAACAGTTCTTGAGCTAATAACAACCAGATCAATCCCAATTCTGCTGTTACATATGCATTTTCCTCTCACTCATGATCCACAGAATCATGGACTCTTCAAGTTGTAGGGAATCTTAGAAGTCATCTGACCCAAGTGTCACTTGTGACACTGACAAAACCACTTCAACAATAGTCTTTACAAGTGGTCATCTTGCCTTTTCTTAATGCTTTCTACAATTGAAAATCCATTACATCACGACTCCTTTATTTTCTTTAAACCTATGCTCTCTCTATGCCTACATATATATATATATATATATTATATATATATATGTAGGTATGTATGAAATTATGTATAAATAATATATATGTATGAAATATACATATTAGTATACCCATGGTATTTATATTTCCTCTTTTTTCCATTAAGTAAGTGCCTTGCTCATAGGCCATCCACTCTATGTATATCCCCAGCACTGTTCACCAAGCCTGGAACATAGCTTCATGGTAATTTTTTGTGGATTGGTCATCTCACTGAAGCTGAATAATAGGAAGTTCTTCCTTTTATTGAATAGAAGTCTTTATTCTTCTACTTTAGTCCTTCAGAGGCATGTGTAATAAGTTGAGTATGTCACTAATTTCTACATACAATCACAAGTTTTACCAAATCACATGGCCTGCTACCCAACATCGAATAACATATCTCTCTTAGGGTAATTTTATTATTCTTGCAGTCATTTACTTACCCATAATACCTCATTTATCTCCTTATTCAATATTGGGTTCTGTTTCATAACTTGTCCCTCTCTAGGTCCTCACCTTTATTCTCTAACATCAGAACTGATAACACCCTCTGCTCTTCAGAAATTTTCTTCTTTTTCTATGACTCTTATTTTATCTAAAATATTGTTTGAAAGGGCCACATGTAAAAAAAAATAAAACAAACAACTGATTAACTGAAGTGACCCTTCCCTCATGATAATGTGTGTGTGTATGTGTGTGTGTGTGTGTGTATGTGTTTAGTATGGCTAGAAGGAGAAAGCATATTACTGTCAATCATAGAACTCTAAAACTTTCATCTTGCTCATATATTGATATACCCAACACCCAACACACACATGCATTTGCATTGCCACAAAGAAATACAGGCTTTTATAAATATTGTGTTTTCAATATATTTTTCTCCAGTATAGTCTTCTCAACACCTTCACTTCAAACAAATAGCCTTTGTGTTTTTTTATCTCTATGTTTTGTTCCCACAATTTTATCCACCCATAATGCCCTTTCAACTTAAGGTCTGATTATGTCAAAATCTGGTTGCTCGGAGAAGTTCAGCAGTATTGTACATCGATTTCATGATGGCGTGTTTGCCTGAGTTCTGGATCGTGGACAATGCTCTTGTGCCTTCCCAGTCACCAATAAACTGAAATAGGTCTGTGTGCTTGCTGTCATGCTTTTTAGCATGATGTTTTCAGCCATGTTGTCAAATGCTTTCAAAGAGGATGAACACAGCATCAAGGTCAAGTACTGTACTGATGATGGCAAGTTCTTCAGTTTGAAAAGATTACAAGTCAAGACCAATGTGGAGGGAGTATTGGTGCATGATTTTCTGTTTGCAGATGATTATGCACTCAGTGCAGCCTTTGAAGCTGAGATACAACAAAGTATGAATTAATTCTCTGATCCCTGTGCTAATTTTGGCCTAATAATCAACCACCACCACACTATCCATACATGGAACCATTAGTTACAACAAATGGAGAAGTTTTGAATGCTGTGGATAAATTCACTTACCTTGGTAGTGTACTTTCTCTATTGACAATGAGGTTGATGCACACATTGCCAGAACTAGCTCAGTGTTTGGGAGTCTCCAAAGAAAAGTTTGGGAGAGAAGAGGTATTAGACTGACTACCAAACTGAAGATCTACAGAGCTGTTGTGCTGACATCATTGTTGTATGCCTGTGTAACATGGGCAGTCTACCAGTGCCACACCAGGAAACTGAATCACTTCCATTTGAACAGTATTAGGAAGATTCTGAGGATCATAAGGTACCTTATCCTTGAAGTCCTTGCTTGAGCTGAACTGTCAAGTATTCAAACTATACTTCAGAGAGCATGGGCTGGCCACAATGTTTGAATGCAAAATGGATACTTTGCAAAAAGACTCCTTTATGAAGAATTCACATGGGGCAGGAGAACACATGGTGGTCAGAAGTGATCCAAGGACACTCTCAAGGTCTCTCTCAAGAACTTTAGATTTGACTGTGAAACATGGGAGACACTGGCACAGGACCACTCAACATGGCATACCCACATCAGAAAGGGTGCTATGCTCTATGAGCAAAGCAGAATGGAGACAACACAAAGTAAATGTAGGATGCACAAATTTGGAGTATCCACCCCAAACATTCACATGAACTATCTGTGTCCAACCTGTGGTAGAGCCTTCTGAGCTCATATTGGTCTGATCACCCACAGTCACATACACTGAAACTTCACTTTGCCATAGTAATATCATTTTGATCCTCTTAGAAAACAAAGGACAAAAATCAAGCCACCCAAACCCCTATTCATTTTTCAAAATCAATTCAAATCTCATCCCTCCAAATCTTCTCTGTTTCCTCCATTTTGAAATTATTTCTCATTCCTCTGATTTTTATAGCAATACATGTGTACTGTGCTGTGACATTTTTCCTATTATTTATTTGAATGTATTTCAATATTTTAATGTTATTTAACTGTTCATATGTTTACCTTATTTTTTCTCAGTGAGACTATAAACTCCATAAGGGCAAAGGCTATCCTATTGTACTCAACAGTATGTCTTACCTAAAGAAAGTGTACAGATAAAGAAACTGAGTCCATGAAAGGTTAAAATAGCTTACATCTGAGAGTTATTTTTTATCAAACTTCTATTTTTTAATTTAAAAAATGAGAATGATTGGATGACATTTCAGTTACTCTATTTGTAGTTCAAAGCTATTTGGAAACTGAGAACATAAAGGAAGTACCACTACTTCTCTGAAGGTAGCTTACTATAGACTGTAGTTAAAAAAAAAGCATCTAAGTGGAAATCAGTACCCTCTGGAGTGATGAGCTTGGGGACCTCAGCATAAATGGATGATAGTGAATGTCATAATAGTAAAAGATACAAATTGAAGATCACAAGCAATGGACATAACAGAAGAACTAAAATAATAACGAAACTCTCAGATACTAGTTTAGATACCAAGTTATAAACAAGGCCAGAGTAAATATGACTTTGTCCTAGGACATGGACATTCACCGGGGGACCAGTGCTTCCTTCTATGAATGGCCTTCCCTGTCTTCTATGCATCAGGGGACACTGATGATCATGCTGCAATCTCCAGAATCCTATCAGCATGAGAATTATCTCTCATGGCCTACCTCTCTCCCAGAAGCTCTGCAGGGGTTAGGAGATGAGCTGTTCTAGTTCCTAGTGGGTTTATCTCATGGTCACACTGTCCTCTTCATTATTGTAGATCTTCAACCAATCAAACTGGCTTCAAGCACTACTATCCTTGATTTCACTCCCTTAACAATTTTGTTCCAGTTGAAAGAATTGATAGTTATGACTCAGAGCATATGAAAAGAAGTGGGGAGGGATATAAAGGAGGGAAAAAGGAGTAAAAGGAAGACATCATAAAGAAGGGAGTCTGAGACAGTACACAATCAAAAGATGAAAGGAGAATAGTACTACAGAACTTCAGGTCCCAAGGGACCCTTAGAGATCATTTACTTAATATTATATATATATATATATATATATATATATATATATACACACATATACATATATGTTATAAATCTATTATATAATATATATTATTTTATAGATAAGGATACTGAGTATCCTAGTACTTGTCTCAATCAGTTTGTAGTAGAGACAGGACTAGAAATCAGCTGTCCTCATCCCTGGTTAATTCTTCTTCATATTTCACCATGTTGCTACAAGAAAAAAGTAAAGCAGAGGCAATCAGTGGTAAAGAGGAATGATAAAACAAAGAAAAAGAGAAATAAAGTGAAGATATAAAGAGGACAAATTTTTAAAAGCATAAAAACAAACGAAGGAAAAGAAATTTTTTAAAAAAATCTATGAATGATATGGAATATAGACAATAGGAAAAATATTTTTCACCATGATCACTGAGTTAAATCCCTGTTTTAGGAAATATTATATTACTGTAATAAATCAGTAACTAACTGGAAGAATTGAAAAGAGGAAAACATCAAAAAAAGAGAACTTGAGACTTATTGAACCATGACACAGCTCAGATGCTACCAAATTACATTCTGTAAACCCTTGCCAAACTGATAGGAATGGGTTAACTATAAATGATTGTGGAATCCTAAAACTGTGTAGCTCACAGACTAAAGGTAACAGTTTCTTCAAATTCTTTGCTTATTCCTTCCTTTATCTCTCCTGTGTTAGCTTTTGATTTGTCATTATCCTCTCTCTTTCTTTGTTCCTTGTTGCTCTGTGAAAGCTGGGTACTTCGGGGGCTTTGATTTCTGAGGCAAGCGAGTGACCCATAAAATGGAAGGTGAGGGAGAAATAAGTGGTAAATCTTATGTGGGGAATAGAGAAGGGGCCCAGAGTGAATGAAACTAAACTTTCTCTGCAGTACTCAGAAAATCTTAATGGCTTCAAGCACTTTCTGAAAGAAATACTTTGGGTAAAGGCTGTAGCTTATCATTGCATGCAAGACCAACTCTCGAAAGCAATGCACCATGCTAAACGGGGCAATTATTTAATTTAAGAAAGTCTTCATGACAAGGGTTGGCTTGTTGGCCAATTTGGAGGGAAGAATGTATACAGAAATAAATGTGATATAAAAAAGACCTTGATAATAAGAGATTAAAAAATATCATAGAAAATATTAATATGAAACAAAAATTTGAAAATAATGATCCTCAGTATTGAATATCACAGACAGAAAATTTTAGGTAAAATCTGGAATGTCTCATTTGAAATGCATATCATATGCCTGTATGACACTTTCTATAGCAGAGGTAAAACATGGAATAAATAGTATCTCAAGGTTTTTATAAATTCTATTTGATTCAGATTCAACTAACACTTATTAGTCACCTGTAATAAATCTTGTGTTTATGCGTACAGTAGATCAACATGTAAATAAAACATCCTAGCAAAAACCAGCAACAAAGAGTAGATCCTCGGACCAGAGCACTGCCTATCAGATCATGATATATGAACGTAATGAAGCACCAGGTGCTATAAAACAATGACAAATTAAGGAATTCAGAGAAACATACTAGGACATGAAATGACATAATGAAGTAATGATAATAAAGAAAACAATGTTCACAATGAATTACAATGAAACAAAACTCTATAATTGTAACGATTTGTTTTAACTCCTTTCCTTGGAGAGGTAGAGGCTATAGATGCAACGTGTTGCATATGGTACAAGTAGTCTTTGTTATGACAATGCATTTTGCTTAATTCTTTTTGTTTTCTGGTCACAAGGGAAGGCTCACTGGGTTGGTGGAGGTTATATCTAGAAATCAATGTAATGCTAGAAAATGACATTTAACAACAAGAAAGCCCATCAATAAAAATGCTCTATAAAAATACAAACTTTGGAGAAATAGTTCATAATAAAACAAATGGATAGTTTTGAAGGAGTTAGATAGACCTGACTTAAAGTCCTTCTTCTGTCATATACTGGCTATGTGATTCTATGAAAGTGACTTAAACCCTTAGTGCCCCCACACGATTCTTTAAGACACGATTGTATAGCTGGTATCAATCTGCATTGAGGATTCCCTACATGGATGAAGTCACAGAGAAGGTTAAAAGTGTTTTTACATACCTATGACAAGTTCTCTGACCTCAAGGAGCATGCAGTCCAATAGAAAAAAAAATAAAGTATGTACATGATAGTTATAATATCAATTACAGCACAATAAATTCATATGAGAGCTCAAAGTGGGATGAAATCAACACAGGAGTGAGAATGAGAAGCTTTGACGTTGAATTCTGACTTTACCACTTTTTTCTTGTGTTTTCTCGGGCTAATTACATCACTACTCTTAGCTTCAATTTCTTCATATATAAAATGAAGAGGTTAGAACAAGTGATATCCAAGGTCCTTTTGACCTCATATTCTAATTAATCCCTTTGATATCTGGGGGCAACAGGAACACTGAAATAATACTTTCCTAATTTTATTCAAAAAAGCTCACCTTATAATATTATCATCACAGATCAGAGAGCATGTGTCTAGAATATATTTTAGGAATAATAAAGTCTTCTTTTGCACCTTGAACACTGTCTCACTGTAGAAATTATACCATTCTCCTTGCCATGACATTAGACCGGAAGTGATTCAAAGCAGTTGTAGATTTGGCAACTATTGCTTATGACTTGTTTAGATGTTCACCAATCTGGAAGCAATGGGGAATGAACATGTAACTTTGAAACTCTTTTCAGTTCTTGAACTGTATAACATTTATTGTTACAATTTCAATTTTTTATCTAATGGGATACATTCTAATGATGATACTGATATATTCAATTACTTTTCTCTTTATTTTTTGAAAATATAAGATATTTTCACATTTGTCAAAATATTTACAACTGAAAAGTACTTGCTGCTGCTGAGGAGGCAAGAGCTATAGTATAGTATGAAGGACACTGGACTTGAAGTAAGAAGCCCTTCAAGACTTTGTTTGAAGTCTCAGTTTTTTCATTTAATCGTTACGTGATTTAGATGTGGTAGAAACAGTATCAGGCAGCTAGGAGGTATAGTGAATAGAGCGCTGGGTTTGGAATCAGGAAGACTCATATTGATGAGTTCAAATGTGCCCTCAGACACTTACGAGCTGTATGGCCCTGAGTAAGTCATTTAATTCTATTTGCCCCAATTTTCTCATCTATAAAATGAGCTGGAGAATTCCATTATCTTTGCCAAGAAAACCTCCAAATAGAGTCATGAACAGTCTGAAATGACTGGATAACAAAACAGTAGTAATATCTAATATTGTAGACTGGGCTATTTTTTCCCTTTAAAGGATATTGACATACCCACTAAACTTTAATTAAATATTATTTTTAATCAAAATACTGCAATTACATTAAAGTTCAAACCCTTGATGCGACTTTCTGTTCAGTTAACTTACTACTGATTACTCCAGGCCATACTGATCATTTCTTGTTTTAAATTCCTATTGTATTTATAGAATTTAATATACATTTTTAGCACTCAGTTATTCTTAAATTGTTCAAATAGGTACAATGATCTTGGTTAGTTACTGTGCTTTAAAAATTAAAGAACTAGAAGCCAAGCAAGTGACGAGTTTCTCCTGATTTAGCAAGACTGGTCTTCAGATGATAGGTGTACAATCTGCCACCAGGTTAATCAATACTCAGACAGAGCCCTTTCAGTTTTCTAGAACGAATCAATAGGGTTCAAACTTAACAGACTTGACTCTGAGAATCCTGGACCACCTCTAATCCAAGATGAGGAATGCAAATAGGATTTTTAGAGGAGCTTAATTAATCAATAAACACAGTTTTATTATGTATCTGTCAGAGCCCAGGCACTGTTCTAAGCCTTGGGGAAGCAAACAAACATTACTACAAACAACCAGCAGCTAACATTTATCTAATGGGTGGGTAACCTGCAGGTGCTAGGCCACATGTGGCCTTCTAGGTCTTTGGGTGCCACCTTTTGACTGAGCCCAAATTTTATAGAACAATTTCTTTTATTAAGGGGATTTGTTCTGTGAAGTGTGGATTCAGTCAAAGGGCCACACTTAAGGACCTGAAGAGCCACATGTGACCTTGAGGCCATAGGATACCCCTCCCCACTCCCATAAAGTCCTTTAGATACACTATTTCATTTGATCCTCATAATTACTGTCAGAAGTAAGTTCTGTTATTAACCCCACTTTACAAATCAGGAAACTGAGGCTGAGAAGTTAAATGACTTTCTGAGAGTCATATAGCTGGAAGTATTTGAGATAGGATTTGAATTCAGATCTTTCAACTCCAAGTCTGACACTTTATCCCTTGTGCCACTTAGCTGTCTAGAAAAGCAACAGTAGCCTCTGTTTTTAAAGAGCTTGCATTCTAAGGGGAAAAACCACATGTATATAAATAGATACGTATATATTTATACAATGCATATGGAAGGCAATTTTAGAGGAGAAAGACCTAGCAGTGGGTAGTGAAAGTCCTCCAATGTTACAAAACACTAACTACTGTGGCAATGTTGAGACAATGATCCAGTCACAGCATTGTTCCTATGGAAAAATGTATCCTCTGTAATGCTTTCTGTCACATCACACTTTGTGGAATCAGTATCATTAGGCAGGATATGTTTGTAGAAAAGATTTCAGATTAATAAAAGTATCACTACCTTTGCTCTAAATTGCTATGGTGTGCTATTCAGTCACAGACTCATGATTTTGCTCATTAGACTCCAGAAAACAGTCTAATATTTCATTTTTAGGATGCTGCCAATATTCATGATTAATTTAATAGCTATTAATGTTTATTACTTTTAAACTCATATGAGCTGTAAAACAAAAATTCCTATTCTTGGGAATTTTGTTTCACTAAGAATATTCAATTTGAGTACATTTTTAATAGTCCAGGATGAAATAACAGTAAAAGAAAGCATATGAAATTATAAAAAAATAGAAAATTTGCAGCAATTACAAAAGCTTATGATTATGATTGAATATAATATTATTGAATAGTAAATTGAGTATACAAGTGTAATAATTGTAGTATCCTGGTAGGATTTTTTTTAAATAATAAGGGGGGATTCATATATTGGGATAAAATAAAGTACTATGACTTGCATATTCTTGTCTTTTTTACATTTAGCATGTGTGTGATTTTGGGCACGTTAAAACAAACAAAATGTCTTCAAAAAAACCTCACAACAATATACTATTCATCATATATAGTTGTTTCTTTGCTATTGTTTATTTACATTTCTGTCATTGTACATATGCAAAAAGCATCTAGGTCCTGAGTGCTTGTTCCTTTTTAAATACTTTCTATTCCAGACTGTACATCAAGCTTCCTTGTACTTTCCTGTGCATGACCTGTATATGAAAAGTCCTTTTGCTACAAGATTTTTATGGTCAGCCGGAGTAGTAGAAAGAACAACGCACTGGTAGGCACCCTATAATCTAGTGCTCTTTATGCCGTCAACTATTTGTGTGACCTTAGACAAGTAATTTGAAGATGCAGCATAATTTAGAAGACAGAGCTCTGGGCATGGAGTTGGAGGGCCTGGGATTGAAACCTAGCCCTACCTTTTACAATCTAAATGGTACTGTGCATTGCACATTTTCCTCATCTGAAAAATAGCAGGGATAGACTATGTTACCTCTAACATTTTCCCCATATTTTAGAATATCTAATATTAGAAAACCTTTCTGAACCTCAGTTTTCTTAACTAATAGGTTCAATAATATCACTTACTAAATCATTTCCTGCTCAGAAAAGCTATGAATTCAGGATTCTTACACATGGGGAATCTTAATAATAAGCTAAATATTCTAATTCTAAATGTCTGTTTTATGCAACTTATCAAATCATAAATTCATTAATTCAAGAAGCATTTATTAAGCACCTGCTGTGTTCCAGGACCCATTGCAGGTGTCAGGCACATAAAGATACAAGTGGAATAGCCTCTTTCCTCTAGGAGCCTACATTTTATTGGGGATAAAACAGCATTCGTGTAGAAAAATACACTCACAAAGTAAATACAAAGTAATTTTAGGTCAAAGTGAATCAGGAAACATGTCATGTAAAACTAAGCACTTGAACTGAGTCTTGAAGGGAACTTAGATAAAGAAGAAAGGTGAAGTTGATCAGGGTAGCCTATAAAATTTTGATGATGTCTTTCTGTATTCAGAGACATCTGAGAAAAACTTTCCTACAGACTAGATGCTTGTCCACTGGTGGGTTTACTGATGAGACAAAGGGAGCTCAATGTGAGTGGATAGTTGAGAAGCAGGAGTTGCTCCTCTTAGTCTTAAAAAAGGAGATGTGAGAACTCTTGCTCTTGATCATACTTGCTATGTTAACTAATATTAAAGAATTTAAAAGAATTAAAAGAATACAATAACAGAAATAAAAAATTTAAGACACAAGCTATACACTCATTATATAGCATTATATAGCAGATTTTCCTAAGGAACTCCATGACTGTATAATCAGCCAAACAGAGACAAAGACTTTCAAAGTATCAGCCTCCAATTTCAGGACTGATCTTCATTTGCTACAGTAAACACACTGAGAGGGAAGATGGGATGTTATACAGGGAACAGTATTTCTTATATAGCACTTTTGTTCAGCTCAGCTTGATTGATATTTTCTTTGTTTTATGGAGCTATGGGTGAGGACATATGTTTTGTGGTTCTTTTTAATTTTTAAAATTTATCAATCTATTTTTAGCATTTACTTATTTTTTAAATTTTGAGTTCCAAATTCTTTCCCTCCCTCCTACTGATCACTCAGCCACTGAAAAGGCAAGCAATACGATATCAATTACACGTGTGAAGTTATACAAAACATATTTTCTTATTCTTTTGTGTTGCAAAACGAACCAACTAATAAAATCAAGAAGAATAAAGGAAATGAAAAAAAGATACTTCCATCCGTACTCAGAGTTCATCAGTTCTCTCTGGAGGTGAATCACCTTTTTCATCATAGGTACTTTTGATATGTATATTTTTAATAGTCCAGGAGGAAATAAATTAAGAAAAAATCAAAACATTTGAAATTATATAAAAAAAACAAAACAGAAAATTTGCAGCCATTATAAAGGCCTATGATTAGTGAGGAGGCTCCAGAAGAGGCTTACTGTCATGGTGAGAGTGACTTAATCTTTCCATTATTACAATATTGCTGTTGAGAGAGTTTAGCTGCTTCCTCTTTTCTGTTATCTTTCCTCTGCCCCCAGAAGTCCCCAGGGACATCCTTTTATCAGTGCAATTCAGCACCTCCTCTGTAACTTATTGTTTTATAGATCTGCCTGGGACGCTGAGGGGTCAAGCAACTTGCATAGACAGGATCGTATAGCCGATAAACAACACAGAGACTTTAAAATTCCAAGGCCTGTGTACTATCTACTATGTCATATGGAGAGAATACATTCTCTACATTGTCCCTTATGGCATTTTCAGAAAAGGTCTAACTTATTTTGACTTGTGTGTATTCTAAGAAAATTTGGATTCTTAGTAGCATGACTAATGTCAATTAAGAAATATATAAGCAGATTGATGAAATCTGAATCCCATTTACCAACAGGCTGCAGTTTCATTTAGATTTACTTGATCACATGTGAGATTAACTAATGTTAGATTTGGGTGAGAAAGAGATACTCTAGTAACAGCAAGCAAAGTAGGGAGTTTTGCTGTTTTTCTGGATTGTGTTGTAGTCAATCAATTGCCTTTGATTGAGTCTCTCTCTCTCTCTCTCTCTCTCTCTCTCTCTCTCTCTCTCTCTCTCTCTCTCTCTCTGTCTCTCTCAGCAGAGTTGAGAGAGAAGTGAGCATGAACTGGCTGAATTGCACTGATAAAAGGATGTCCCTGGGGACTTCTGGGGGCAGAGTAAAGATGACAGAGGAGAGGAATTGCCTTTGTATTGTATTAGCAATGTATTGTATTGCTTGGAGGAAGAGACTAGAGAGAGAAGCAGAGTTGAGAGAGAAGAGAACATGAACTGGCTAGGGGTACTTGCTTATGGGGAGGCCTAAATAGAAAGAATATTTGTAATCACAGTGCTCTGTCTGTGGAGCTGCATTAATATCTCAGACAGAAGCCCTGTTTGTTGTTCTGTGTTTATTTCTCAGAGAGAAGTCCTGTCTGTTGGTCTGTGTTGCTGCTGTGTTTGCCCTTCATTGACGAAGAAGACCATGCTATCCAAGAAATAATGACATGACTTGAACTTGACTTTGTTTTTGAGTGAGGGAGGACTGTGCAGATAACCAACCTCACTTCTCCTCCAGAGTCATCTGACTAGATATTCATCAGGATGACTGGAGATGACCCAGGATGAGGCAATTGGGATTAAGTGACTTGCCCAAGGTCACACAGCTAGTGAGTATCTGAGGTGACATTTGAACTCAGGTCTTCCTGACTCCTGCAATGGTGCTCTATCCACTGCATCACCTAGTTGCCCTGGTCTGTGTTGATTGCTCAGACAGAAGTTCTATCTGTTGGTCTGTGTTAATTTCTCAGATGGAAGTCTTGTCTGTTGGTCTTTATAAGCAGATTGTCTTGATGGTGCTGGTAATTTGTATAAATATTGTTATATATATATATATAAATATAGCCCTGTTACATATTGTTATATATAAATACAGCCCTGTTAAGCTTTGTTTTTCTAGAAAGAGAACTTTTGGGCAGGAACCCCTGGAGAATGTTGTCAGGCAGAAGAAGAAAGAATTTGGAGGAGAACAGTCCCCATGAAGTGAGACTAGGAGCAGGAGCAGAGAGCTGCCTATGTGTGAACTCAGGCAAGACCAGAGAGTAGTCCACAGAAGAGGAGCTGTGGGGTTTGGATGTCAGCCTTGAGTCAAGATGAGAGTGGATTTTACTTGGAAAATGTATATTGATTAAGTAGATTATTCTTATAGTGACTTAGGAGTGGATGGGGTAGTATTTTCTGTTACCCCTTAAAGATGCATTGTGCTAGGGCAGACCCTAGCCTGGGACCCCCTGCCTTTGGGGATGCAATGATTTATATTATGTACCATATGACATAGTGAGTGTTATGAAATATATATATATATATATATATATATATATATATATATATATATATGTATATATATACTAGACAATATGTTTTGCTTAAGGATGTTGCTATGAATGTTGTATTTTACTTTATTGAAAAATGTTTATTGCTGAATAAATAGAGAGCTCATTATACCATGCAATTAAACCCTTAAAATTATTCACAGAAGCAGGTCTAAGGTGTGCTGCTGTCATTGGTGTTACAACTCTTAGGACAAGAAAGAGAAATGATCATTAGCCCCTGTGACCACAGGTGTTAAGTAATTTTTGTCAGGACTGACTCTGTAACTGCATTTAGGGTTTTCTTAGCAAAGACACTAGATTGTTTTGTCCTTCTTTAGCTCATTTTATAGATGAGGAAATTGAGGTCAACAGGGTTAAGTGATTTGCCCAGGATCTCTTTCTGTCTCTACTTCTCTGTTTTTTTCTTTTTCTCTCTCTATCTGTCTCCATTTCCCCTCCCTACCTCATTTCCATGCTGCTTTCTATTTGTAGCAGATGTATGTGCTACATGTACCTCAATGAATGAATAGATTAAGCACTAATTGGATGTCCAGACTCAAAGGATAATTGTAAATGATTCAATATTAACCTATCAGGAAGTTTCCAGGTATATGTGCTTAGCTTTGTGGGTTTAATATTTTTCTTGCTGATTTGAACAAGGGAAGAAATAGTACAAATTTACAGAGGACATGAAGTTGGAAGGAATAGCTAACATACTTGATGATGGTTTTGGATAGGGAAAGCATGGATAGATAGCAATTATTCTGAAAAAGAATTGAGGTTATTTATGGACTATAGAACCAGTATGAGTCAGCATTGTGATGTGGAAGTCAAAAAAGGAAATACAATTTTAGGCAACATTAAGAGAGGCATATTTTCTAGGAATAGGAAGGTGAGAATCTTGCTAAATTTTACTCTCATCAGATTTCATTTGGCATATTATGTTCATATGTGGGAACCTACTGATATTTTTTAGAGTTTTAAAAGTAATTTAAATATTATTTTTCAATTGGAAGGCAATAGTTTTTCTTTTACCACCCCAATGAAAAGCAAAACTCCTTGTAGCAAATATTCATAGTCAAGCAAAACAAATTCTTATATTGTATATGTATAAAAATATATGTCTCATTCATCATCATATATCTATTACTTCTCTGTCAAGTAGTAGGTAGAATATATCATTATTGTCTTTGGGACCATGATTTTGCTTACTAAACTGATCAGATTCCTCAAACCAAAATGCAATTTGAAAGGTAATTTTTGAAATTTTCAGAGTTATGAATAAATGATTATATTGTGGTAAGAAGGATTAGATTTGTCTGAACCTATGCAGGTCAGGAAGTTATTGTATTAGAGAACTGCCTAGAATATTCACAGGCTCAAAGACTTTTCTAGCATCACAAAGCCAGCAAATGTCAAATGTGGGATTTGATCCCAGGTTTGACAAGCTTTAAGGACAGTGACAGTCCTTAACATATACTCTTCCTTGAACTACAGAAAGTCTTTTCTTTTAAAGACTCACTGGAGATTCCAAACTTTTAAATTTAAACTCATTATAAATTTCTGTGCCAGCTCAACTTTGACTATATTTTGTTATCAGACCTGGGGTGGGAAGAAGACATGTTTATGAAGCAAACTCAAAGAGCAAGCTATTCTCCAAAAAGTCATGAAGTCCATTCTTTCCCCAATGCAGGCCAATGCTTAAAATACCCCAAAGACAAGAAAATCCCTCCTTCTTGTTCTGTAGCTTCATTTGGGAGAAAGGGTAAGGGAATAAAGGAAGTTGAATCAATTTCAGAAACTTCCTATACAGATGGGGCAGTTGCCAAATTCACCTGTGAGTAGGATGCACATACTTGCTGCTGATATTAGCTAAAGCCTGTACTTGGCCAGATTACAAGGAAAAGAGTTGTTATGCCATCAGAAAGGAAGCTGACTTACATGTGAGTAATCCTTATTAAAGGGGATTTGAGGAAGCTGGACACTTCAGAAAGACAGGCAACTGTGAAAATAATATCTCCTGCTTTACTTTTGTAAAAACCCAACAATTACCAAGGCAATCAGTTGTAATAGAGTTGATATCTGGGGAGCCGGGGGTGTGGTGGGAAGAGGAGGAACATTTTCATTCATTCGGAGATAAACCTCTTATTATGGTCCCTTTTGCTTTATCATCTTTATTCTCACCTCCTCACACCTCAACTGTTGTCCATAATGTTCAGAGATAGTTCTAGCAAGGAATGACTTTGGAAGCTCTTCTTAATGCAGACCTTTGTGCACATTGTGCCAGGATCAAGTCTTTCTCATCAGCAGGCTTTCCTGACCTATCATTAAGCCTTGTTTCAAAATTAATCACATTCTCAACAGCTGACCCATGCTCCAAGCAGGTCACTTCACATTAACCACTGTGTTGTGTCATTTTTATTCCAGAAGACTGTGGATGTCCACAATCTAGGGGAAAGGCAGGGAAAATGCTTTTTTGCTCATCTCCAAATCACTTTGAGACCTTGGGAAGGAATTGTGTCCAGGACTATGTCTAGGATTTTAAAAAGGTTAATATTTTGGAGGAATTTTTAGCTTTGGTATTTGCATTTGGCAAGAAAAAATCTGTTTGTGTGAGTAACAGTTAATTTCCCCTAGATGTTAACATAGTCTTAGAAGAATAAACCTTTTCTCTGCTGCTTCATTCCCCACCTCACTTCTACTTCAAAAACATGTAATTGGAGCAGCCCCTGTAAATGTAATCCTGCCCAAGGGCTAAGCTTTACATCTACTGGCCCACATTTGTTCTTCTTTACTGAGTCATTCTTGCACTCATTATCCCTAAATTAGCTCCTTTTTCTCTTTTGCTTTAGTCTTCTTTCCACTCCCCCTTTCCCATATGTATTTTTGCAAGTGAACCATGAAAAAATGTCTTTGTGTTATTTCATGTCTGCTTGAAAGTCCATCTGTGGGACTGAGTTGGGGGTACTGAAACTTGTAGGTAGATTATGCTTTTTGCACTAAGTTCTTCATTTACTGTTAAATGATAATGAGAAATCAGTAAGGAGAAACTGACAAAATCTGTTTTATTAAATTCTGTATAAGGATAAAGTGAAGTGGAAAAACCCAAATAGAATGGGAGATGAGGTTGAAATGCTTTTAAGCACCTTCCCTTCTGGGATAGCCACCTGTAATGCAGCATTCAGTTTAAAGAGTCAGCATCAACATCTAAGTGGCAGGAGAGCATCTTTTCACTAAGGGCCTGTGTCCCAAATAAACAGCAAGTTTTTTCTGAGGATAATGTATAGGTCTAATATGAAGGTCAATTTAACCATACAGAGAGATTCCAGATAGTACAATGAGAGAGTGGGGAAGAGCCAGTTCAGAAAACTGAAAGAATGGGTCTAATTAGAAATTAAGGAGTGGTGGTCAGAGTGAATAGGAGAGAGTAGTATGAGAAAAGTCTTGATGGGTAGATTGTGGGGAAAAAAGACAACTGTGGTAATCCTTGAATGATAAAATTAGGAGTTTATACACTGCAATGGAACTTAAGTGTGCTTCATGAATCATGTGGTTTAAGTGGCTCCCTAGTAATGGAGGTCAAGTGTCAGGGTTAGGTGAAGTCAAGGAAATGCCAACCTATATAAATAATACATTTCACCAAGATGAGAATTCATTGGAGATTGTGGACTCAATTGAGTTGGCAAGAAATAGCTTCCTGATTTCACAACCTAAAAATGCATAAGATTTCTTTTTACTTCAAATGACTGAGACAGTTATATGTAGATTGAATTTTTTTCAAAAATTATGAGTTAAATCTTTGGGGAACAGGGCTTAGGCAAATGCACTACATGTCTAATATCAATAGAGGAGTTCCATGAGGCTGAGATGAAGGAAGAGTCCATTATTCCAGGTCTAAGGAAGAGCCAGTACATAGGAACAGAGAATACTGGCAATTTTTCCCTTTTGGGCATTTTTCAATGTTGGTATTCTCTCTTTTTTTTAGACATGGAAAGTTTATGTAACAATTTATTACACTTCCCTTTGTTGAGATAAATTCTTGAGCATCTTTTCTTCTAATTCCTCTTTTCCTTATGGTATTTCTTTTAGAGACACTGAATGGTTTCTGGGATCCTGACACTATTGATGACCTGCATAGGTAAAACATGCTTTCTGTTGTTCATTTTTTAAATGCCGGGATAACATTGGAATAAACAATTCTAGCATTTAGAAGATGTTCAAATTTACTTTATTCTGACTAAATAGGGTTGTTCTCAAAATCTATACACCTAAACTTTTTGTGTGAGTATTATATGGCTATGTATTTTTTTTCTGAGCCAAAATAGCCATGTCAATTGTTTGGAACAGTATCTGAAACATGCTGTAACACATCTATCTTCCCCTTTTTGTTTTCACTACCATTGAGTTGTTTCAGGGTTGGAATTATTGCAGAGGGAGGATGAAACCCATTGTGTGGCTACCCAAAATTTCTCATACAGAGACTTGGTTTAGACTAGTGACTTTTTTCCCATCTTTTTTTCAAGTAATAGTCAACTTTTTTTTAAGTGGCTCTATTCTGTCCTGAGATGGAGATTTAATATGTTTCTTGATTTCAGCATTCAGGGGATTGCTAGTTGTCCAAAGAGCTATTTTTCCTCTACAAGGTAACCAATTCACCCTTTCCTATTGATAAGAGAATCAAATCCATCTATCTTTATCCCAAAAGGTGATGGCATAGATTGGGGAGGAAAGCATCTTGGAAATTCTGATATTAGGCATGTAGTGCATTTGCCTAAGTCCTGTTCCCCAAAGATTTAACTCACAATTTTTGAAAAAAATTCAATCTACATGTAACTGTCTCAGCCATTTGAAGAAAAAGAAATCTTATGCATTTTTAGGTTGTGAAATCAGGAAGTTACTTCTTGCCAACTCAATTGAGTCCACAATCTCCAATGAATTCTCATCTTGGTGGAATGTATTTCCTTCACCCTCCTGGAAGAAAAAACACTGATATCAGGTAAGAAGAATAAAAGAAAGAAGAGAAAGATAAATATTTTCAATAGGTGTCATCCAGAAAGGAGAAAGGAGAAAGAAAACTTGACTAAGTTTTGGGAATTATTAAATGTTACACTTTGTTGTAAAGCCAATGATAATTTGGATTTTGATAAAGAGTTATTATAGAATCTAAGCAGAATCTATAGCTAAGAAATAAACTCAATTTTAGATGCTAAAAGCTTACCTTAGGGAAATAATTATTTTTGTTTTTGTTAGGTTTTAGTGCTAACTTTTACTTTTCAAAATGAAAGGCAAAGTTGCATTAGAAATTTTCTTTTTCGGAGAAGATATACATATATATACACACATATACATATGCATACATGTATATGTGCACATATGTGAGAGTATGCACACCAGAAGAGAGATCTGGAGAAAGAGATGTTATGTATAAACACATGCATATAGTGCGTATAATATATAATGTATTTGTAGATGTACATGTTTCCTCTCTTAGAAGATGAAAGCTTCTTGAGATCAAAGACTTCTTCAATTTGTAATTATATCTCTATTGCCTGCTACATAGTAGGCATTTAGTAAATGTTCTTGGATTGGTCTTAGAAAACACACTAGATGACATTAGTGGAATGGTGGCTAAGGTTGTGTAGAAAAACCCACAATGTGGATATGACAAGAGTTAGGCTGCTTTTCCATTGAGTGAGGCAGCTCCTCCCTACCTCCTCATACATAGGTATGTGATAATTTCCTTCCCCTTGGACCCCCATGAGGGAATAAGTACAGAAAAATTTGAGACAACACTTTGGGAAAAGATTATAGGTCCCTGGATTAGATCATCATTTTAGAGATCCTCTTTTCCCAAATAATCTAAACCGAAAATGTAGTGGGCCCCATTTCTGACAGTTCCCTTATACCTGAAACAATTTATCCCTCAGGCATTATGCCAACATTCTGACTGCAACAGGAGAATAGGTGACTCAGAAGTTTTCCCCTCCTACTTCTTCAGATTTCTTGTTTCTCCTTCAAGGAAACCTCTTTTGCTCTAGTTTAATAACTTCATAGACTAAAATACTAAAGAAGAGGAGCTAAATATCTGTCGTAAGAGTAGAATTTTCTCTCAAAGGAACACTTTTTATACTTCACCACGAATAATTCATGGGTCATGCAATAACAATTACATAGTGCTTCACAAGCACACTGGGAATGTGGGGGAGCGTCTCATTTCCAGAATTTTTGTGAAGGTAGAAATCCTAACGTTATTCAGATTTTGATAAGGCCCATGATATTTGGGATTCATTTAATAAATTTTTTTATATGCTGCCCAACAATTATTGGTGAGCCTAATAGATGATAATTCTTTCATCATTCAAATAAAGTTATTATTTTTTCCTTTGCAACAAAGCTAATTAATCTAGCAGCCATTTTGATCATTATTAATATAGTATGATGTAGTGGAGGTGAGATTTGTTAGGATTAGTATGAGATTAGATCTATGGACAAAATATTTCTTTAAATAAAATCTTTTTTGGTAATGGTTTTCAGACCTAGCTAGGTGGTGCAATTGATGGTGCACCACATCTGGAGTCAGGAAGACCTGAGTTCAAATCCACACACTTACTAGTGGTGTTACCCTGGGCAGTCACTTAACTCAGTTTGCCTCAGTTTCCTTATATATATATAAAATGAGCTGAAGAAGGACATGGCAAAAACCTCCAGAATTTTTGCCAAGAAAACCACAGATGGGGCCACAGAAACAAAAACTATTTGGAAATGAGGAAACCTCCCACTAACTACCATTCTATATTTCTTCTGCCCTTTGTAGGTAAACTCCTAGAAACAGCTGTGTACCATAGTTGTCTTCTATCATCTAATTCTCTTCTTAATGCCTTTACAATTCAGTTTCTGATCTTATCATTTCAACAAAGCTGTTGTCTCCAAAGTTATGAACGATCTCTTACTTGCCAATTCATTTTTATTGATTTATCTGCAGCCTTGGTCACTGCTAATCACTCTTTCCTCCTTGATATTCTTTTCTCTTTTTTTGGGGGGGGGGACACTCCCCTCTCCTGGCTCTCCTCCGACTTAGCTCAATTCCTTCTCAGTTTCCTTTGCTAGATGCTTTCACAGATTATGTCCTCTGACCATAGTTAACCCTCAAGATTTTGTCCTGGGTCCTATTCTCTTCTCCCTTTTTATTAATTTGATTGGTAATCTCATCAGCTCCCATGGATGAATTGCCACCTGACTGTTGATGATTCTCAAACCCATCTATCCTGCCCCAATATTCCTGCTGACCTCAAATTTTGCATCTCCAATTGCCTTTTAGACATTTCAAACTGGATATCTAGTATCAACCTAAAAATCTTAAAAATACTTGAAAAGATCTTGAACTCATTGTGTCCAAAATGGAACTCTAAATCTTGCCTCCTCCTACTTTTCTTTTTTTATGGAGGGCAAGACAATCCTCCCAGTCCCTCAGGCTCACAACCTAGCAGTCTTGCAGAACTCCTTCATTATCTCTCATCCCCCATATTCATTCTGTCACCAAGGCTTATAGATTTCACCTTTCTAACATTTCTCTTCCCCTTCTCTCCTCAGATATGACTAACACTCACTTGCCAAGATTATTTTAATAGCCTGCTGGTAAGTCAGCCTACCTCAAGTCTCTACCCACTCCAATTAGTCCTCTCCAAGTGATTTTCCTCAAGTGCAGTTCTGATCATGTCACCTCCTATTCAATAAACTCCAGTGGTTTCCTATTTCTTCCAGGAGCAAAAACTTTGTTTCACATTCAAAGTTCATCATAATCTAGCCTCCTTCTACCTTTCCAAGCTTCTTATATCTTACTTCTCTACATGCACTTTTCAATCCAGTGACACTGGCCTCTTGGCTGTTCAAAGAATAAGACTCTGGGCATTTTCCGGCTGTTTCCCAGGCTTGTAATGCTCTCCCTTCTCTCATCTCACTACAAAAACCTGGCTTCCTTTAAGTTCCAAGTAAAATACCACCACCTTCTGCAGGAATGACCCTCAACCCCTCTCAAGTCTAGTGCCTTTTCTCTCTTCATTCTTTGGTTTGTGTATATGTTTCAATGTTGTCTCCCACATTAAATTGTAAATACCTTGAGGTCAAAGACTTTTTTAAACCTCTTTTGTATGTGCAGCACTTAGTACGTAGCCTGGCACATAGTAGGTACTCAGTACATGTTTATTGATTCTTTGATTGTAAAAGGCAAATATTTAATCAGTTTCTTTCTTTTCCCTCTTCCTGGTAATTAAGAAGGAAAAATAAATACTGTGTCAGGTTTTTTTGTTTTTGTTTTTGTTTTTAACCTAAACCCCTAAACAGTTATATAACAACTAAAAAAAATAAAAAGTGACAGATTATACAAGGAGATTTGTATTTGGCTGAGGAGAAGGAATGTGACTCTTAAGCTGCTGCTGCTGCTGCCAACTGGAAAGAGACCAGCTTGGCTCTATTGTGAGGAGAAGAATGCAATTTGCCCTATCAACTGTAGCCTTATCTATGTTCTTCCTCAGGCAATTTTTTTCCTTTCCCTGTAAACAAGCAGAACAGGGCCTGAATTCACTGCTAGGTGCTTAATATCCATTGATTCTTTCTTCCTGGTCAGTGAAGTGGGTGAGACTTAGTTCAAGCTTCTTTTACATGTGGGATTCCATTCCCGTTGTTTAGGATTTTCTTACAAGTGGCAGTTTCTACTTTTTTCTTTTACATGTAGAATTCATTTTATATAAGCAGAGCACTACATCCATCTCTATATTTATGTCTATGTCTGAGTCTATAGCAATGTCTATATCTCTGTTATTTACATTTCTACATCTAACTCTCTTTGATCTATAGCTGTATATTTATTTATGTATGCTATACAGGGGAGTTCATGTTCATGTTCTTTTTATATAGTTAATACAAACATGGCTAACTTTTTATAGGTCTACAAACATATTAAATATACATATGTGATTGTCAAATGGAAGATAACTTAGATTTATTCTTCTTGGGTCTATAGTCCAGAACTTGCACCAATGGTAGAAGTTATAGAGATGGAGATTTAGGATTCTTATAACTAAAATTTTTTATTAACTTTATTAAGAGTTATCCCAAAATAAATGATTCTTCTCAGGAAATAGTAAGTTTCCTTTCATTAAATGTCTTCCAGTTAGATGAATATTTTTGGATGTCTTTCAGGTATTTTGGATGGTTTAGGTATACATTTGGCATGATGGCCTCTGAGGCCTTTCCCTCTTCAAAATTCCATAATTCTGTGTACATATTTCATTGGACATATTATTAAGCCTCACAATGTTTTCTCTTTAAGTATTAAATAGATGCCTCAGTTAGATTAGGTATTCTCTTGAGGATACACACTACCAGAATACTACTTTGTATCCCCCACATGCTATTTGTAAAGCATTTAGCACAATGTCTAGCATATAGTAGGTGCTTAATAAGTACTTATTATCCCCCCCCAGAATAATGTCTACACTAGGAAAGAGCTCAATACATATTTGTTGCTGCTACTTATGTTGATGATGATTCATCATCATCATCAACATTATTATGATAGCTTTGTTCATGGGAATGAGTTTGATTGATCACCTTCTCATACATTTGGTTAGAAAGGTATACATATAGAGAGCTTGCCAAGCAAAAAGAGAATATTCATATAATTTTTCACTCACCAAGGAGGGGCTAAGATATTCATTCCTTGCTTGCAAACATTTTCAAAAAAGAAGTGAGAGATATTTTGCAAAAATTATATTGCTTACTGAGCTTTTAAAATTTCATGCCTGTGGATAAGATAAAATACCTTGTGGCAAAATATCTCATGGAAGCCTCATCCCATTTTCCTGGATGCTCAGTAAGGTGTTATTTTTGGAAATTGTAGTGTTCCATTTATGGTGCTGTAGTAATATTTCTCTTCAAACATGGTTAGCTTACTAAATTAAAAAAAAATTATGTGACATAGATAACTAAATTCTCAGTACATTATAAAGTATGCTTTGAAAGTCTGACAGATATGAACATAGCTTACGGTTATTATTTTTAAAAATTAGTCTGCCATTCTCAGTCAAACAATAATATTTCCATTGGTACAGTTCATTCCATCACTGGCTTTTCCTCAGACTTTCAGATGACAACTGAGGACACAAAAATTCTATGTAAATATGACATTTTGTCTTCTAAGATTCAAAGTTTCTAAGAGATAAAAACATTTTATATTTATGCACAAAGAAGGAAAGGAAGGAGAATGATCAGTCATTGAACTGAAACCTAGCATATATATTTTCTCTTTAAAGGCATTTGCCCCTAGTATTCCAAAGTAAAATCCTAGTTGCAAAGTCATTTTTAATCTTGATTCTCATTTAGTTGATTTAACAAAAATAGTTATTTTGGCTCAGAATTCTGACTACCAATCTATGTCAGTGAAAACATAACATCTCCAAAAGAATAAATAGATATAAACCTTTTGTGGAATTTTTTGTTTATTTATTTATTTTTTTTAGGAGCAGACCTGGCCACCGCAGCATGAAATTTGAAATACATTCCTTATTTGATTCAGCCTTTCCACTCATTTGCACAAAATGTCTTCATATAGATAAGAAAAAGATCAACCAAGATAAAGCCCATCCATGGTTTTGACTATTGGCCAGGAATACCTCTAAGACTCAGTATCAAGTCATTTTTCAACTGGAGCTAGTAAAAGAGGAGTGAAAAGAAAGGGATTTTAGACTACATTGTTGCGAATGCTCTTTTTCTTCACCTTGCCCTATGTAACTGCTATAGTGCTCTTTACAATTAAAAGTGCTGTTGTTGCATGAATTCCTTCTTGTAGAAGAGTAAGACTAAATGATGGCCCATGTCCTACGTAGACTAGAATCCATTTATTCCTTGTTTGATAAATCCACTTTGGCAACCCCCATTTTGGCAACTCCTCCTCCCAAATATATAAAATATTTATAAGTATAATTCAGTGTAACCCTGTCTGTTTACTAAGTTAGTCATACTTTAGGATGCATATCATAAAGACCTGTAATCTTTTAGCCTTCATTGTTTAGGGTTCAACAGTATTTTTTGTGACTAATGTCCAAGTTCTGTAACACTACATCTCTAAGATAATAGTTGCTTCTTCACAGTTTTTTGTCACAGTAGTTCACTGATTGGGTGCTAGGTGTTCCAGTGGATAGCACACCAAGTCTGAATTTCCTTAGTTCAAATCCAGATTCAGACATTTATTAGCAGTGTGATGCTGGGCAAATCACTTAACTATGTTTTCCTCAGTTCTTCATCTCTAACATGAAATGGAAAATGTTCCAACCTACCAATCACTTTATGAGGATATGGATATTTCAGTACAGCCAGAAGTGAGATGCATTCAAATGGTACCAGTCATCCATGACTTCTGATCTTTGTTCTCTCCCCTTTCCACTTCCCCCATCTAGCTACTATTTGGATAAGAAATGCAGTATTCAATATGAAATGATAGCATAAGAAAAAGGTTTCGCTCAGGATTGCCTCTAAAATCCTAAACTGGAGATGTGGCCTTCCTTATTATGGAAGAGTAAAGCCAGAGTATCTCGACACAAATAAATGCTAAAAAATGCAGGCAGTAATAGTAAAAATGCTTCTTTAAGTCAACCTTATTGTAATGTATTTTTCATGTAGAAAGAAAAAGCAAGTGCCGCTTAATAAGTTAAAATGAGTACAGAAGAGATCTGCAAATCAATTCAATGTATTTTCTTTAAGAAGAGATCAAGTTATTTATAATGTTCATACTCAGAATTATTGATCCACATGTATTCCCCTTAAACTCAACATTTTCACAGATTTTTAAAACATAAAACAAAGATCTGGTGCCAAATTTAGTAAAAAAAAATCAAGACTTCAAAGCAAGAAGAGGCATTCATACTCTTGTAGCCATGCAAAAGTGGTTTAATATTTTAAAGATTATATTTTTCTACCAAACACAAAAAGTCAGGAAGTAATAAGTAATAATTCAAAATAGTCATAGATGTGTCTGGAAATAGTTCTGGGAAATTTAAATAACTCGCTTAGTGGACTCAGGGGCAATTTTATCTTTGTTTGGTCATTTCAGTGGTGTACCACTTTTTGTAACCCCATTTGGAGTTTGCTTGGCAAAGATACTGGAGTGGTTTGCCAGTTTCTTCTACAGATCATCTTACAGATGAAGAAACTGAGGCAAACAGGGTTCTGTGACTTGTATGACATCATACAGCTAGTAAGTGTCTGAGACCAGGTTTGAACTCAAGAAAATGAGTCTTCTTGAATCCAGGCCTGGAACTCTATCTGTGGTGTCACCTCAACCTCCAGTGAGAATACTAGAAGACTAAAAGGCAACTGATGAAGTATTAAAATTCTTTCTTTAGTCGTTAGACATGCAGGAAATATAGAGAGGGGAAAAAGCTGCATCACTGAGTTGCTCAGGAAGAGAACATGTCAGGTTACAATTCACCTTGAATCAATATAACAGACGTGACAGGGATTTAGTGGGAGCTGAAAGGACTCCCAACATATAAGAAAGCTTCAGTGAGGTCAGAGGCCACAGAAGTGGGGTACAAAGAAATCTTCTGAAAGTTAGAACATCCTAGTGAAGTCTGTGTTTTGAGCCATAGATGTATTAGATCAAGACATGAACTCTAAAATGGTCTTACCTTATGAGTCTATGACAGAAAACCATAGGAAAGGAAATAACTGATTCCCACAGCTGAGTTACTATGGTCTTCCATCCATCCATCCACTAGCATGGCATAGTGGATAGAGCACTGGACTTGAAGTCAGGATGATTTGGGTTCAATACGTACCTTGGAAACTTACAAGCTATGTTATTTTGAGCAAGTCATTAGACCTTGACCATCTTGAGTTTCCTCATCTGTGAAATGAAAGCGTAGTGGATTCCATAGCCTTCAAGTTCCCTTCTAGCTTCACACCTGCTCTACTTTGATTTTCAGGAGAAAGCAGCAAAGAAGCAGGAAGTCTAAACTAAGAGTCAGAGTGTGAAGGAGACTAGAAAAGCCAGTGTGGTAGAGCAAACAATACCCCAAAAAGCATGTTATATCATTGTGACTGAGGAAAGATGCATCCTGGTGAATGGGACTATTTTGTACGGACTCTGATATAAGCCTTATTTGTATTCTTTGACGTGTAAATAAACCTGTTCACTCTTTGAATCTTGTGATCATTATTATGATTTGTACTCACTTTTTGTGATTATTATGTGTGCTTACAAGGAGAGGTTCAACAACATGCTGGGTATGAGAAAAGTGAGAAATCTTCCAACATACATTTGGCTCTTTGCGCCTAAACAGAATGTCTCCCTCAAGTTTTATGGTATAGGTGGAAAAATCTCACAGAAAAATGCAGTCTAGTCCTCTAATTTAAATCTTAATATTGTGTAAACTTTGTAAAAGTACTATTTCTAACAGTCAGAGCAAGTCTCCTAGCATTCAAGCTGCCAAGCCTACTACGAGTCTAAACTGTGTTTTGTGACTTCAGTGAGGTAAATGGATGCCAATCCGACTGATATTTTTCTTGCCCCTGTGTCGTGATAGTGTTGCACCTAAGGCGTAAGGAGAATATTATGTACCCATAGTAACTTTATTTGCTTTGTATTTTTTCAACTCTTTTATCTAATCCATTTAAAGTGTTTACTAATGGAGTAATCCTTTGAGTAGAAGCTCAAGATTAAACTGTCATGTTGAAATATGAAGGAAAGGCCATGACAAGTAGGTGGGAGTGTAATTGTTTCAGAGACTGAATAAAAAAACAAAAAACCAAGATAGTAAGTAATATGTTGGTGTTCGGTGGAATTCAAGATTAGTTGAAGGCTCTCCCTGCTCCTTTATGGTTAGGATAACATATTAATGTGTCTTTCATGAGCTAAACTTTCCTTCCTCAGGCCACTTTCATGTTATTCTCCCTCATACAATCTGTATCCCGTCCTCTCCATGATACTGTCACCCATCTCAGACTGTCCTTTATTTCTGATTGCTTGTCTTTCTCACTTCAACGACTTCTATCCCTGAGCTCCCATCAAGGCTCAGTCCAAATGTCACCTCCAAAAAGAGGCATTTCCTGAGTCCTCCAGTTTTTAATGTTTCTTAACTAGGATAAACAACTTTGCATTTTTGTATGTACTTTGTATTTACATATCTATATACATATCATCCTCCCTATTTCATTAGAATTTAAACTTCTTAAGGGCAGGACCCACTTACTTTTTCTTTGCATTTTTATTGCCTATCAAAATATCTGGTAATTTTAGAAGTATCTATATACTTAACAGATGCTTATTGAATGAATGACTAATTGCTAATAGATAACCTTATATACTGCTATCACAGAAGTCATCACACTTTCAGTGAACAAAATTTGTGATCATACCTATATATTAACCATGATCTGTTTGTGACTGTACTGTCACACCAATAAATTGAAATAATCTATTCTTTTAGGAAATGAGATTCTGTTCATACTTTAATGGGTAGATGCAACCATAGATATTAGTTTATTCAATTGTCCTCTAAACTGGGTAATACATTTAACTTTAAAAGGGGGGAGGTAGAAAAGGGAGAGGAATCATTTAAGTCAGTTTTCAAAATCATTCTTTGTTCTTTATATTCTCTTTCTTTTGCTTGGAAGATACTAAGAGCTATTGAAGGGCACTTGCAACACAGAGTACCAACTTTTCATGTTTTTATTAAGCTTTATATTCTGACAACCTGTGCTATGTAGAAAAAAAGAGCACAATTAAATTCTATAGACCTATCCAAAATGATTATAAAATAATAAAGAACTACCATGAATAAAAATACAAGTATTTCCAAATAGCCTCTGACAACTATATTATATAGAACAGGTGTTTTCCTTAAGACCCATAAAGCAATGTCAGTGAAAATGTTTCATGTATCTTTAACAATAAGTACCCCAACATACATAGGGGGGGTTACTATCACAGGTTCTTAGATCTTCATTCATAAAAGGAAAGTCAACTTTTGAGGGGTTAACAATCTCCTTTAATCAAGCACACGTATCATTCACTTAGTTCAAGGGGAAATGTCAGTACCCTGAACTTCAGAGAAAATACAGAGATATCAAAGATCAACAAACATTGCTAAGAAGAAAACAAAAAGATTTGGTGATAAATTCTTGCCATTATTGAAAGATTAATATATTTATTTCTTGATTCTTCTTTGAAAATGAAAAGGGTTCTTTTTTTCTTAAAGTCAAACAAAATCCTAGGAACTATAGGTAGACGACCTTTCCAAAGAACAAGAAACATTTCTTTCTCTTCTGTCCTAAAGTTTTACTAACATGACAGAAATTTTCCACCGAATACCCAGACATCCCATGCAATAAGTTCCTTGAAAAACAGTTTATGATTCTGCACAAAATGGGGGAGGGGAATATGTGCTCCAATTGTAACAGTGTGGCATTAATTCTGTTAACTTTGTTAGCCAGAGTTTTATTGTTTCTCCATGTTTACAGTATTTACATCTTTGTAGTCAATATGTTTAATTTTCTTTTTGTTCTGTTTTCTTCAATCTGTATCATTTCATACGTCTCATTATTGTCTTTATTTTTTCATATTTGTCATCCTTGATGTAAATTTGACCATATTCATATTCCATAATTTGTTCAGCCATTCTCACATCAATGGATATTTAATTTATTTGCATTTTTCATTACAAATAACATTTCTTTGGGCTTATTTTAAAAAATATGTAATTTTTTCTTCCAGCAAATAACTTCCTTGGACTATATTTCAGATAGTACTAACTGGATTAAAGAGCATGAAAAACAATAATTTTGTCACATAATTCCAATTAGTTCAGTATAACTTGATTTAGTGCTATACATCATTATACTAGGCATTATGGAAGATACAGAAGTTTAATTGGAGAAATATATGTGGTTTGCTTTTTTAACTTTTATCTGCCTGTTCTTTCCCTACTGCCTACGGACATGTTAAGTTTTATTGCATTCTTTAAAAAAGTGAAAATATGAACAAAGCTACAAAAAAGCTTCACTTGATTTAACCATGTCCTTGATCTGCCCTGTGTTTCTCCTTCCTTTCCTTACCAAAGTCCTTGAAAGATTATCTATATTTAGTTGCCTTCATTTCCCCATCAATGATGATCTAGCAATATCTTCTTCCTTTCTAGTAATACTACTTTCTTCTGGGGGCCAACAATTTCTTAGCTGCTAAAAATGATAATATTTTCTCACTTGTTTTCTTTGAACTCTTTGTAGTTTTTTGTTGACTATTGACTACTACTTCATCCTAGATGCTATATATCTACTATCTCTCAACTTTGGGATAGTGCTCTCTCCTAGTTACCTCCATATTCTCTGACTATTCCTTCTCAGACTTCATTACTGAATCATAATCCATCTCACCCACAACCCCTACTTCAAATGTTAGGAAGGGCTTACCCCAGTGCTCATCCTATATTCTCATCTCTTTTACTCTCTCATCTGCTCCCATAGGTTCATGTATCATTTCTCTGAAGTTCACAGAATCATATGTTCATATCTGGAATGTACTCATCTAGTACAATCACTTCATTTATAAAGTGAGAAAACTAATCCCTAGAGATTTAAGTAACTTGACAAGGATCACAGGTCATGGCAGAATTGAACCTTAGATACCCTAACTCCAAATCTGTCTTTTTAGTGTTCTACAATGTCTCACCTCACAGATGACTTGTGAACCTTTGTATTAATTACTAATTTCCCCTCCCCCTTCCGGTCGCAGTTTATTGACTTCAACTATCTGTAGAACATCTACTCTTATATATGTCATAGGCATCTCAAACTCAATGTGTTTGAAACTAAATTCAACTTCTCAAGATGCCTCCTTCAAATTACCATATTTTCTTTGAGGATGTAAGCATCCTCCTGATCACAAAGGTTTCAATGGATCAGTCAACAAGCATCGTTAAGCAGCTTTGATATGCCATGCACTCTGTTAGGTTCCAGTTAAACAGATGTAAGATAATCCCTGATCTCAAGGAGTTTACAAATGTTTACAAACAACTAAATACAGCAATGACAAAAATAAAGAAGCAATGATTTTCAGGATGTCTCACAAAAAGAGCAACTATCAAAGTTGTTTTGAAGGAGACACTTATCTGAACTTCCAACTATTTTCTGCAAGAAACCTTTTCTAATCTCCCTAAATTTTATCCTGTATATAATTTGTTCATATAAATATTCTTGCTTTATTCCCCATTAAATTATGACGTCCTTGAAGGCAAGCACTGTCTTTTGCTTCTCTCTGTATCCCTAGCACTTAGCATGATGCTTAGCATGGTATATAGCAAGCACTTCATAAATGTTTATTGACTGACTGACTACAGGGAACTAGAGATTCTAAATGGTGGAACATCAGGAGAGAGAGAATTTCAACACATGAACGCCTACCCAAAAGCCTGGAGGTAGAAATTTTGATGAAATGCAAGGCGGAAACTGGTAGGGCAATTGTCTAGCATATAGAGTAGAATAAAATAATGTGTAATCTTAGAAATGTGAGAGTCAGATTTCATAGGGATTTAAATACCAAAGTAAACTGCTCTTATTATTATTATTATTATTTTTACTTAAGGGCAATGGAGAGTCAATGAAAATTCTTAAGCATGAGGGTGACATGGTCAGATGTACTTTATGAATATGAATTTTTTTAGTTATACTGTGTGAAAATAATATTTCCAGAGCTCCTCCCCTAGCTAGCCCCTTTTTAAAATTTCTTCACAAGGACATGACTGATAATGAGATTGCACTGAGACTTATCCTGGTCAGACTCCAAACCAGGGGTGGAACCAAAATGGTAGAGTAGAAGCTGATACCTTCTTGAGCTCTCCTCCAAACCCCTCAAAATGTCTAAAATGTAAAAATGACTAAACAAAATCTAGATGAGCAGAAACCACAAAATGAAAGATGAATGCCAATTTCTAGCCCAAGACAATTTGGAAGGTTGACAGGAAGGATCTGTCCCAGGGCTGGGATCAGAGGGCAATCCAGCATGGACTGAGTCAATAAAGATGGGACTGGAACAGGTCATAGGGCACTGAATCACTGGCAGTTGTAGCAGTTTCCAGACTTCTCAAGCCACAAATGCCAAAGACAGCATAGGTGAATGGGAAAATTGTTTGACCTGATTGGGGGAAGCATGTGGTATGAGTTCAGGCCCAGTACAAGGAAATGGCAGCCACTGTCACAGTGGTGGCTGCTTCTGGAGCTCTTGGACTACAGATGGTGGGGGAATTGAATGGCTGATCTGGTTAACAGTCCTGGATTGTGGTGTTGGGGCAGGTAGGAAGATTGGCTGGGATGAACTTGTGGCATCAGTGGAGAGGGAATCCTCATTGTATCAAGGCAGAAAAGAGGGCTTGTGGTTGCTCACCGTCTTCCATCATTGCTTCTGGTGACCAGAGTACAGGCCATGGGAAGAGTAAACACTTCTCCTTTGGTTATACCACTTTGGAAGAACTGAAAATTTATACGTCACTAGAAATATCTCTGAAACCAGCTGCACAAAACCCTTGAAGTTTGAGCGAGTATACTGTCCATGTAACAAAGAGCTCAAAAGTCAAGTAACTGGATAGAAAAATGAGCAAATGGAGGAAAAATCAGACTATAGAATCTTTCTTTTTTTTTTAATTATTTATATTTTTAGTATAAATTTATTTATTTAATTTTTTACATTCATATTCACAGAATTTTAGGTTCCAAATTTTCTCCCCATTTGTCCCCTACCCCTGCCCCAATACACCAAGCATTCTAATTTCCCCTATCACCAATCTGCCCTCTCTTCTATCATCCCTCCCTTCTCTTGTCCCCATCTTTTCTTTTGTCATGTAGAGCCAGATGACTTTCTATTCCCTATTAACTGTATTTCTTATTTCCTAGTAACAAGAACAATACTCAACAGTTGTTTCTAAAATTTGAATTCCAAATCCTCCCCATCCCTCCCTCCCCACCCATTCCCTTTGGGAAGGCAGGCAATTCAATATAGGCCATATCTGTGTAGTTTTGCAAATGACTTCCATAATAGTCATGTTGTGTAAGACTAACTATATTTCCCTCCATCCTATCCTGCCCCCCATTGTTTCTATTCTCTTTTTTGATCCTGCCCCTCTGCAAGAGTGTTGACTTCAAATTGCTCCCTTCTCCCATTGCCCTCCCTTCCATCATCCCCCCCACGCTGCTTATCTCCATCTCCCCCACTTTCCTGTATTGTAAGATAGGTTTTCATACCAAAATGAATGTGCATTTTATTCCTTCCTTTTGTTGAATGTGATGAGGGTAAACTTCATGTTTTCTTCTCAGCTCTCCTCTTTTTCCCTCTACTAAAAAGTCTTCTGCTTGCCTCTTGAATGAGAGATAATTTATACCATTCCATTTCACCCTCTCTCCTCCCACTACATTTCTCTCTCACTGTTTACCTTAATTTCTTTTAAGATATGATCCCATCCTATTCAATTCACTCTGTGCTCTCTGTCTCTGTGTGTGCGTGCATGTGTGTATGTGTGTGTAGGTGCACACATGCACATGTGTGTGCGTGTGTGTGTGTGTATGTGTGTGTGCAGTCCCACCAACTACCCAGACACTGAAAAGTTTTAAGAGTTACAAATATTGTCTTTCCATGTAGGAATGTACACAGTTCACCTTTGGTAAGTCCTTTATGACTTCTCTTTGTGGTTTGCTTTTTCATGCTTCTTCTCATTCTTGTGTTTGAAAGCCAAATTTTCTTTTCGGCTCTGGTCTTTTCATCAAGAATGCTTGAAAGTCCTCTATTTCATTGAAAGACCATATGTTCCCCTGAAGTATTCTACTCAGTTTTGCTGGGTAGGTGATTCTTGGTTTGAGTCCTAGTTCCTTTGACTTCTGGAATATCCTATTCCACACCTTTCGATCCCTTAATGTAGAAGCTGCTAGATCTTGTGTTATCCTGATTGTATTTCCACAATACTGGAATTGTTTCTTTCTAGCTGCTCGCAATATTTTCTCCTTGACCTGGGAATTCTGGAATTTGGCCACAAAGTTCCCAGGAGTTTCTCTTTTTGGATCTCTTTCAGGTGGTGATCAGTGGATTCCTTCAATACTTATTTTGCCCTCTGGTTCTAGAATATCAGGGCAGTTTTCCTTGATAATTTCATGGAAGATGATGTCTAGGCTCTTTTTTTGATCATGGCTTTCAGGTAGTCCCATAATTTTTAAGTTGTCTCTCCTAGATCTATTTTCCAGGTCAGTTGTTTTTCCAATGAGATATTTCACATTATGTTCCATTTTTTCATTCTTTTGGTTTTGTTTTATCATTTCTTGGTCTGTTCCATTGTAATTTTGAGAGAACTATTTTCTTCAGTAAGCTTTTGAATCTCTTTTTCCATTTGGCTAATTCTGCTTTTGGAAGCATTTTTCTCCTCATTGGCTTTTTGAATCTCTTTTGCCAATTGTGTTAGCCTATTTTTCAAGGTGTTATTTTCTTCAGCATTTTTTTGGGTCTTCTTTAACAAGGTATTGACCCATTTTTCATGCTTTCTTGCATCTCTCTCATATCTCTTCCCAGTTTTTCCTCCACCTGTGTAACTTGATTTTCAAAATCCTTTTTGAGCTCTTCCATGGCCTGAGAACATTGGATATCTATTTCGGATGTTTGGGATACAGAGGCCTTGGCTTCTATGTCTTTCCCTGATGGTAAGCATTGTTCTTCCTCATCAGAAAGGATGTTCACCAAGAAAGTAACCTTCTATGGTCTTACTTTTTTTTTCCCTTTTCTGGGCATTTTCCCAGCCAGTTATTTGACTTCTGAGACTCCTCTCTACCTCCACCTAGATCCGCCCCGCTAGTGCTTGGGGTCTGAGATTCAAATGCTGCTCCCCAGCCTCAGGGCTTTCAGTGGTGGGTGCAGCTGCTATTCAATGTGAGCTTAAGCTCTGGTGCTCAGGCGGGGGCAGGGCCACCTCCCAAGCTCAGTTCTCTCAGTGGGTTTATGCAGAGACCTTCAGTAATGCAGAGACCTTCAGGATCTGAGGTTCTGCCTGCTCCAGGAGCCCCTGGCTGCTGCTGCCTCTGCCGCTGCTTCCTGAGGGGGCCTGACTTATGGAGACACCTTGCTCCCCTCTCAGCCAGCCTAGAAGTCTCTCTCACTGACCTGTAGCTCCTGTGGGTGGAGGGACCTCCGAGGCCTCCAGAGGTTCCATCCCTGAAACCTGTTTGGATCTGCTCCTCTCCGGGCCATACGGCCAGGGCTGGGCTCTGCTGTCTGGTCCACGATGGACCTTTGGGCTCAGTTTTTCAGGGTTCTGTGGAATGGAAATCTCCTCAACTGCATTGCTGCATGGCTTCCACTGCTCCAGAATTTGTGGGGACTTCTTTTTACAGGAAATTTATGGGCTGTGGATTCAGAGCTAGCATATGTGAGTCTTTCTACTCTGCCATCTTGTCTCCTCCCCTCTAGAATCTTACTTTCTTAGTGTGAAGGTATTTACTTATGTTCTTAGTGACAAGGAAGATCAAAACATACAAACAGAAGAAAACAAAAAAATCAAAGCTCCTGCATCCAATGTCTCAAAGAAAAATATAAATTAATCTCAGGACATGGAAGAGCTCAAAAAGGATTTTGAAAAGCAAGTAAGAGAAGTAGAGGAAAAATTGGGAATATAAATTAGAGTGATGCAAGGAAATCATGAAAAAAGAGTAAACAGCTTGCTAAAATAAACTCCCCAAAATGCTGAAGAAAATAACAGCATTAAGATCAGACTAACCTAAATGACAAAAAAAGGTAAAAAAAGCCAAATTTTTCCATAAAAAGTGGAATTGACCAAATAGAAAAGGAGATCCAAAAGCTCACTGAAGAAAATGATTCCTTAAAAATTAGAATGGAGCAAATGGGAGCTAATGACTTTAAAAGAAGTCAAGAAATTATAAAACAAAACCCAAAGAATGAAAAAAAAATCTAATCCAATGCAAAAACCATTTCTCACTGGAAAAACCACTGACCTGGAAAATAGATCCAGGAGAGATAATTTAAAAATTATTACACTACCTGAAAACCATGATCAAAAAAAAGAACATAGACATCATCTTTCAAGAAACTATCAAGGAAAACTGTTCTGATATTCTAGAACTAGAAAGTAAAATAGAAATGGAAAGAATTCACTGATCACCACCTGAAAGAGATCCCCAAAGGAAAAGTCCTAGGAATATCATAGTCAAATTTCAGTGTGCCCAGGTCAAGGAGAAAATATTACAAGAAATCAGGAAATAACAATTCAAGTATTATGGAAACACAATCAGGATAACACAAAATTTAACAGCTTCTACACAAAGGGATCAGGGGACTGGGGATATTCCAAAGGTTAGAGGAGTTAAGATTAAAAGAAGAATCACCTATCCAGCAAAACTTTTCCACCAGGGGAAAAAATGTAATTTCAATAAAATAGAGGACTTTCAAGCATTCTTGTTGAAAAGACCAGAGCTGCATAGAAAATTTGACTTTGAAATTCAAGAATCAAGAGAAGCATGAAAAGGTAAACAGAAAAGCGAAACCATAAAGGAGTTATTATAGTTGAACTGCTTACATTCCTGCATGGAAAGATGATATTTGTAACTCATGAGACCTTTCTTAATATCATGGTAGTTGAAGGAAATACACACACACACACACACACACACACACACACACACATGCAAATAGACAGAGGACATAGGGCGGGCTGAATATGAAGGAATGATATCTAAAAAATAAAATTAATTGTTGAGAGGAATATACTGTGAGAAAGAGAAAAGGAGAGGGAGAATATAGTAACTCACCTCACATAACAGAGGCAAGGAAGAGTTTGTAGGAGGGAATAAGTGAACCCTACTCTCATGAGATTTGACTTAAGGAGGGAATAACATCCATTCTCAATTGAGTATAGAAATCTATCTTACCCTACAGGAAAGTGGAGGGAAGGAGATAAGAGAGTGGGTATAATAGAAGGAATGGTAAATTGGGGGAGGGGTAATCAGAAGCAAACATTTTTGGGGAGTGACAGGTCAAAGGAGAGAACAGAATAAATGGAGGGTAGGCTAGGATAGAGGAAAATATAATTCGTCTTTCACGACTTTACTGTTACGGAAGTGTTTTTGTGACTACACATATATAACCCATATCAAATTGTTTGCCTTCTCAATGAGGGTGAATGGGTAGGGAGGAAGGGAGAGAATGTGGAACTCAAAGCTTTAAAAACGAATGATAAAAATTGTTTTTACATGTAACTGGGAAATAAGATATATAGGCAATGAGGTATAGAAATCTAACTTGCCCTATAGGAAAATAGAAGGGAAGGGGATAGGAGAAGGGGTTTGTGTGTGACAGAAGAAGGCAGATTGGAGGAAGGGGTAATTAAAATGCAAGGTGTCCTGGGGTGGCAGGAGGGGAGAGAAGGAGAGAAAATTTGAAATTCAAAACCTTGTGGAAATGAATGCTGAAAAATAAAAATAAATACTTTTTTTAAGAAAATGAAAAAAACAAAACAACACAAAAAGCAAATAATTTCAACACAGGCCTGAATTGATTTTCTATCCTCAGGCTTGGTTGGAGACAGATTTTTGTGCCTAAATAGCCCAATACTGAAGTGGTCCAGTATGGGGTGTGTGTGTGTGTGTGTGTGTGTGTGTGTGTGTGTGTGTGTGTGTGTGTGTGTATGGTCTGATTGAACAAGCATTTGCTCTGTCAGGAGGCAGAATGATGGCAGGGTGATAGCCTTTGTTGAAAGGGTATGTAACTGGGCACCCCAAATCCCAAATCAAGCCTTTTTTGGACTGTAATTCCCATGAATTGCATGTCAAGCCAGCTTTAGAAAACATGGACATTTGTTTCTTTCTTAGAACACACTCTTTTCTTTTGGGGGGTTGACGATGGAAACTAGATAATAGAAAGGACAGCATGAAGGAAGATAAATGGAAGACTTTTATTTAAATATATATGAGATGATAAAACCATTGAGAGAAACACACATACATACACACCCACACACATTGATCTAGGACAGAGCCTCACTTTGTAACTATATTAACTCTCTTCCTCTTATAATTCTCCTTGAGAGAAATGATCATTAAATAACAAATTATTGGGGGAGATCCCTGGCCTTCTCCAAAAGTTGTCCCAGTTAGACTATCTTATCTAGATGGAGTTGTTGCCTCACTCAACTGGAAAACCATAGGAAGAATTTAAATTAAGGTGAATTCCTGTCCATCATATTCCACTTAGGCAAGCCTCAGGGAGGGGTGAGGGTAGATCCTTTGTCTGAATTACCTAAGGCTGGTGGAATTTTGAAAGTAAATGACATAATCAGAGGCAGGAGTTGATTGCCCCTCTTAGGAACAGCCACTATCTCAAGGACATATAAACTGTGAGTCCACTACCATGGTTGTCTTGGACATTTTAGAGTGTCATTGATCCATTTTATTGGTAGTATAGTAACATTATTAATAAAATGATTAATCACCCAGAAACTATGTCTCTCAAACTTTTTAAACATTACAGTTCTGTCACTCTGAAATTGCAGATCTGTAAAACTAGCTAACAAAGTCTGGGACTCACAGTAGTTTACTTTAATTCCAAGGAGGGACAAGTCTGAAGTTGTATCACTCAGACCAAAACAGGATCAGGAGCTTACAAATCTCAGTTCAGGAAGGCAAGGATTAGGCCTTCCCTTCAATTAGAGTACTTAGTATACACAAAAAGCTTGTTGGTTCCCAGCCTCAGTCACCACTGAGGTCTTTGGTGAACCTAGTATATGATGTGGATACAAATAGTGCCCTAAGGAGTAAAAGAATATTAATGGTTGCTTTTCCAGTACTTTGTGAAGTCCTTCCTGAGGGAAGCTGGGCTCATTCTGTAACCTGAGGGCATCCTGAAGTCCTTTTCCCCTTATCTTGAAATACCATAAAACTTCTCCTTAATATGTACCAAAAGAACTACTTTTGTCTCCCTTATCCCTGCATTTCCCCTGTCCCTTAATTTTTTACCTGTGTCCCCCTGGACATTCTTAAATCTTCAAGCCATAAAGAATTCCATTTTCTCCATTATCCTATGTCACAAAATCCTTTTTTTGTCCTGTCCTTAATCTTTAACTCCCATTAAAAACTCTTAAACTACACCATCATTCTGAAAGCTCTATATAAACTTGGTTCCCCCAAATATCAGGGCCTTTCATTAGTTTATTGCTAACAAGGTCCATATAGTTTTCACATAATAAAAATTCCCATTGACTTCAGAGAATGTCTAAGTGAATTCTTTCAAACATGATCCAACTCTCCGGAATCTGACCTCAACAGTATTCAATACCTATAGAAGATGATCAGCAGGACTAGGAGAACACAGATCACAACCCTATAAGGACCTGACATTAATTTCAGCAGTGGACAGAGCCAGGACCTAACGTGAAATTTCAATTTGGGAAGTGAGGTTGAAAGAGTGAGTAAGCCAAACTACTCTAGATCAGGTCCCCATCACTCCTTTAAGGTAGATTTATCATAGTTTTCTAGTTAATCTTTGTGATTGCAAGTCCCTCTCCAATTGATTTTCAATAGAACTGCCCAAGTAATCTTCCTAAGGCAAAAGTCTCATTTTGCCATTGTCTTGCTTAATAAAATTCATTTCCTTTCACCTGTATGAAAACAAGTAATTTATCTCTAAAATTCAACTTCTACCTGCCTCTCCAACCCTTTCTCTTCATTTCTTCCCTTCACAATTTGCACATCTCAACCAAATGTAGCTATGCAGCTGTTCCTTTAATGTAACATATTTCGTCTCTTGCTTCTCATCACTTGTGTAAGTAACTATAGGGTTACCTGAATGCACACTCTTCACCTTTTCCTCTCAGAATCCTTATCTTGCTTCAAGGTGGCACTTCCTCTTGAAAACCTTCCCTGATCCACCAATCTCAGCTGTTAGTGTTCTCTTCATCCCCAAATTATCTTGTATTTACTTATCTGGATTCATATTGTTGGGCAATTTATTTGAATGCAGGAACAATGATGTTTCTGTCTTTGTATTCTCAATGGTTGGCATCCTCTATGTGCTTTGCACATAATAACCACTTAAATATTTTTTTTTCAATTGAATTGAAACCTGAGTGATAGTTCCAGTTGACTACAAATTAACTGAGAGAAGTTAGTTCCTTATTTTTAAAATGACAGGATAGTCCTAAAGGATTTTAGAAGTCCTCTCTAAAGTTTGATGATAGACAAAGTTGCATTTATATTGTACCATTGCAATAGGACACAACAAAATCTTTATTAATACCAATTTTTTTTTTTGGTGGTTTTCTTTATGCCACTTACATGCCTACAGACCAGTTTTTCTGCTCTCTTTCTTTTATATGCTAAGCCTTCCTATAAACAGAAATTCAATGTAGTTACTCAGAAGCAGTAATGATACTTTTGCTAATAATGAATAGCCTCACCAAACAGCTGAACACCATGAATAGTTTCCTTATCTGCTCTCATACACTTTGTGAATACCCAGTATATATTGAGGATTGTTCTTCAGATGGTAACACTAAGTCTACGGGAGAAGCATAGAAAGGAACCCTTTATTTTTTTGTTGATGCTAATGAATAGAGAAGTTGCTAACTCCTCAGCAAGTAATCAGTCCTATTGAAGGAGTTCAGACTCTGGGAACTTCCTTGAATTCGCCTTGAATCTCCTCACTTAACCTGGCTTTTCAAACAAATCTGTGGCCATTATCTATTACTTCTTGATTGCCCCACCTACTTCCCACCAAGATGCTCCCTTATCTGATATTGCCTGATTGCCTCCAGCTGTCTCCAACCCTCTTGAATCCCCTCCTTGGACTTCTCCTCAGGACCCTCCCTAAACCCCTCCTCCCATCACCCTGGACTACCAGACCACTCCCCAGATCCCTCCTATACTCTTTTCTGTATTTAGTTCCATCTCACCTCCATGAAGGTGCTCAGATGCAATCCAGTTCAGACTCTGTCTAGCTGAGATTCTATCTGGCCCACTTGTGAATACAAGTGTTACAAGTGCTTAGGCTCCTTAAGAGCCAACCCAAGATGGCAGATCTTTAATAAACTTTGTTTTCTTTGGCTTTAAGAAGGCTTGAGTCGAATTCATTCAAGCACACCCTGGACTGTCAGTATTTTGGGGTCCCCAGCACCCCTAACCCTCATCACTATGGATACAAAAAGACGTTTGAGGGGGACAGGTTCTAGAAGCAATATGCAAGTACCCATAACATAGTGAGATGCATTCAGAACTGATTGTTAGCAGATCTGAAGCGTATTGTTTAATGAATAAAAAGTTGACTAGGAGTGAGTTCTCTTTTGGAGTGCCAAAGGGCTCTGTTTTTAGATCTGGAGTAGTTTTTGCTTTTCTTTTTATTCTCAGTATTTAGCAAGTATCTGGCATATAGTAAGCTTCCATAAATGCTTATTAATTGACTTGTTGAATAACTTTCTCTTCATTTCTATTCTGTCCATTCTATTCAACATTTTTTATCCAGTGACTTGATTGGAAGTGTAGATGGCTTGTTTATCAAATTTGCAGACAATATGAAGGTAGGAGGGGAAGCTACCATGTTTGATAATAGAACTGCATTAAAATAAGATCTCAATAGACTAGAATAGCCAAAACTGATGAAATGTGATTTAATAAATAGAATTGTAAAAACATGTGTTTAACTTTGAAAATTTCACAAACATGGAATAGGAGAAAATGTCAGTAGAAAGCAATTCATGTGAAAAATGACTCAGTGATCCTAGTAAATTCAAAGTTACTTGTAAGTTTCTTTTTAGTGGCAGTCTTATTTTGAATATTCCTGCCCAGTCATAAATTGTGCTTGATGACTTCTGAGGTTCCTTGCAATGCTAAATCTATGATTAAAGATAGAGAGGGAAGAATTGGGTTGAAAAAAAAAAATGTGAGAATCCAGAGAGCTTGTGCATCTGACATTAGTATTAAATTTCAGGTTTCTCTCTGGAATTTTCTACCATGCTCCAGCTCTTCATCCTGAAACTCACTGAAGCCCTGGAGTCCACTCTCTGTCCCTGTGATTTCTCCTCCCAGAACCTCCTTTAAGGAGAGAAGCTAGGCCAGCCAAGTCCCATTCCACCCCAAGCTACTTTCTATACTTTCTCTATCCCTGATACCTTTGTCTCTTTCCCATTCACTTCTCAGTTTTGTTTGATATTGTCTTCCTCCATTAAAATGTAAGTTTCATGAAGGTAGGGGTTGTTTTCCTACATGTATTTGTACACTTAGCACAGTTCCTGGCACATGGCAGTAAATAATTAAAATGTTTGTTGACTGATTGACCTACTGATGGATCTTCTGTAACTCTCTCCTCCTCTCTTTTCTCTTTATTAAATTCTACCCAACCCCATCAAACGTCTGTTGATATGAGGAAAAATATAGTGCAGCAGAAAGATCAGTTTTGAAATGCTCAGCCATAGCAAATGATCTGCTGGGTGAATTTGGCCAAATCGCTTTGCCTTTGGGTCCCAGTTTCTTCATTTGTTAGATACCAAACTTGAAATCAGTGAACTTTAATATCTCATCACCTCTAAGAAATGTTGATTCCATGATCAAAGCTGCTGAACTTCAGGTGCGAATAGTTAACTAGTTGAATCTCCCATATTATAATAGTATCCCAAAAGAGGAGTTTATTATAACATATAAACTTATAATTGGTAGAAAGTGTATGAAGCATGTATTTGGTCAAAGTCCCATCTTGAAGTGACTGAACCATCCTTTCCCCACAAAAGGATCCTTTCATGGGTTAAGGTACTTGGAATTAATATAGATATATGGGCTGTTCAGGGAGGACAAGCTCCTCTGGTGTGAGGGATTGCCAAGCTATTTTCAGGGCTGCTCATCCATCTTGGGTTCCCCTTCTCACTCAACTCTCATCTGTGGCTCCAAGAAGTTGTAGCTTGCACAATGGCCACACCCCAGTGATGCTGGTCTTGGCAGACAGCTCAACCAGGTTGAGGGTAACTGACAGGTTCCAAACCCATCAGTGAATTAGGAGGATGTCTACCCCAAGCTGTGAAGATGTCTCTTGACAGAATGGGCAGAAGAGAACAATTTGTTCCAGTGACCATGAGAGTGGCTGAAGCAGGAAGTGGAAACACAGTGCTCAGTCATAGAGTGAAGATGCTAAGGTCATCCACTGCGTTCCAGGTAATACTCATTCATCTTTACTTTAAAGTTGATGATTTAGTGCAATGACGCCTCATTTAAATCCTGTTTATACACAAATCTTGTGATGTCACTAGTTCTCCTCAAAAAAAAGAAACATTAAACACTTCCATTTCCCTTTTATACATGTGGTTCTGTACCATAAAGACCTTAACTAGAAAGATCTAATCATCCGGAAAATGAATGGAGGTTCATAAATGCACATTTCAGTTTATTAATGAAGAATTTAGAAAGAAGAAAGGTTCTCCTGTGTTTCCCCAGTACAAGAATTACAACAAATGTTATTTTAAACAGTTAGGAGTTAATTTTGCATATGTAGCTAAACTTTTCATTTATTTTTCAACCTTTCAAATTGGCATTAACTGATTAATAATATTCATTTGTATGTAGTTTAGTGATTTAACTAGTAGCTTTGGTTTTTCCAATCCAATCCTGCGACAACTTGATTTTCTAGAATGAAGCCTCATAAATTCAATTCTTGCAGTTTTTCAAAATAGATCTTTCACTACTGTAGCAGTCTAGGTGTTCAGCTTAGCACTTCAAGTAACTTGGCTATCTTGAAACTAAGTTGTTTACTGATTTTTTTAAAATTTCTTCAAGGGTTGAGAAGAGAAATATAATTAGAGTTAACTCTGTGGAGCCAGAAACCACCAATGTCATATTTATAAGAAATAAGTCATTCTCTCTCTTCCATTACAAATATTTTATTTTTCTTCTGCCAATAACCTGGTGTAATGGAAAGAATATTGAAATAGGAGTTGAGAGACCTGAATTCTTGTCCTCATTCTTCCATTAACTAGGCTTAGGATCTGTGCAATCACTTAACTGATCTTACCTTCAGTTTTCCAATCTGTAAAATGAGAGATTTGGGCTAAATGATTTCTAAGGTCTGTGTGGGATACATAACCCTTATTCAGATTAAACCCAGAGGCTTCTCAAAGTAGAAGGCAAAAAGGAATTTATAACAATCTCATAAGAAGGGGTACTTCCCACCAGACCATGGGTGGTGTCAGTAAGGGAGTGCACCTGAGCAGAGTGGAGTACAGTATTATTTAGCCCACTAGTTTCTCTTCCCATTGACTGGGAATCCAGGCATACAGTCTAAGTGTGGGAATCTACCCCAGAGACAAAGAACTCAGAAAAGGTCCTTGCTCACCAATGAGGGTTTTTGTTACCAAATATGGAATTTAAGGGAAAAATGCTGATGTGACATAAGCGGGGAGGGAGCGCTATACCAGTTTGGGTGACTGGAACTTTGGTGGTTCTCCTCCATCCTAGAGCATTTTACTTGCCTGAGGGGTATACTTAGTTATTTTACCTTTGGCAGGAATGGTGGGCATTTTGGGGAATTCATACCTGAGGGGTCTTCACATAACCTGATTTCATTCAGGTCCCTTCCAGCTCTTTTTGCAGTTCTATGAAACTTTATTTAAGATTTCATCAGCTTGACTCCTGGGACTGATAATTTAGACAACTTCATAGTGTTACTATGCTTTCCTTTTCCACCTTAAATATGTGCTTTCTCCCACCCTTTGGATCCCAAATCTTTGATTTTCTTCTCTGATCAATCAGACTTTTCATATATTTTTCTTTACTACTGCTTAAACTTAAAGACCAGAGACTTTTTTTAAAGGCAATTCTAGATTATTGAAGAATCATTACTCAAGTACTTTACTTTTTCTATTTGAAACATTATTTTCTTCTAGCAATGTAACTTTACATTCTAGAAGACTGTGGAGAATGATCCAAGGGATTACACATGTGCATTTTCATATTCTATTTTAAATACTGAATTTTTTCCCTTGATTTTAAAGACCTAAGATGGTATTTTCCAAGGAAGGAGATTTATTTGTTTGCTTTTTATAAAGCTACTTTTGTTTCTAATAATTCAGCCTTAAAGACTAGGAATTAAAATCATTTTAGATGAATCAAAAACGATGTGTAAAGTTATTCATTTGTTATCTTTTCCCACTGACAAAGATTAGAAACCATGGCCGTAAGGTTCTACATAAATTTCTTTTCCTAAAAGCATTTTCATTTTCAACCATAAGTACTGTTATATCTTTGCATAGGCAAAGTAAGATTTCCCTTAAGGAGATTTTGTAGTATTATGACATTTTCACTCACCCCATTTTTAAAATACCAGCTGATGACCAAATGGCACTGATGGGCTGTAGGCCCTCAAAGCTTGAGAATAGAACTTCCCTCCAACCCCTCTTTGGTTTCTACAGCCTTTCAGTAGAAAAGCACCCTTTGTGGCTATGCATCCGGGAATAGTTCTTTAAGTGCCTCCTCAGATTACATAGCTACTGAAGACCTGGAAAATAAAATTCTTGCTACCAAAGCCCTTAGAAATGTTAAATACTTCAACAAGAGAAACTTACTTTTGTTTTTTAAAGAAATGTAAATAAGTATAGGGAAAAATGCATTACCGTGTACTTTGCCATTGAACCCTATGGACCATAGCACTTTTGCTTCTGACTTGCATCTAAACCTGCAATATAATATACATCAAGCAATTCAAATGATATTTCTTTGAGAATGAGGACCACTTTTTCTTCTCTGTTGCCTCACCAGTACTAAACACAGCATTTTGAATATTATAAGCATATAATACATGCTTTTTGATTGATTGGATCAGTCATTACATATTTATTCATTCATTATTTCAATCTTTACTTAGATTTAAAATCATGCACTTTTTCTTATGCATATTAATTCCCAATATATAAACCCCATATTATTTACCAGAAGAAAACAGTTAAATAAAACCATATATTGTAATTGTGCCTTATACTACTTATAATTTGCTACTCATAATTTCTCACTTATTAATAAAGATTATGTATGTTTTAATCTGGAACTAATATTGGTCTCATCTTATTTCATCGATATCCTCCTGCCTCCTAATATTCTTTTTATTTGCATTGCTATAGGTGCAGCCCAGTCTTCTGTTATGTCCCACATGAAATAGGGTTTTTACAAAACCATGTGAAGCTATTCTATGGATTTTAGGGGCTTTGTGATGGTGTTAGACATTAAGCAGTATTTTTCTGAGGTTTTTAGTATCAAAGACACCAATCTCCTTTCCTCCAACATGCTACTTAAATTTTTTTCACATTAGCTTAAAAAGCAAGTGAAAATTGGGTTAATTAAATAGATTAATTGTATTATAATATATAAATAATTAATTAGATGCAATAATAATTATAACTAATAGGATTAAATTCCTACCTAGATATATTAAAAACCAAGTACCTCTTTTCTCATGAAATTAATTTGTTTTTTTCTCCCTCAAATTTAGTTTTGTAAGTTTAAAATATGTGCATCTAGGTGGTATGGGGGATATTATGTTTGACCTGGAGTCATGTCATATGGTCTAGAAATTTTAATCTGTAACAAAAATCATTGAGAGCTCTAAGTATGACTAATCAATTAATTAGGGTGTTTGGGGGTCCAGAATTAATTGAGTACAAGATGTAGACTTGGGAAGAATATTAACAATAGAATAAAACATTGTAATTTCATGGTTGGTTAACAGCAGAAGTAGGGAAAATTCTTTGACTGGTTGAAGTGCATGCCCATCAATATCACCGCTTTGTCAGAAGGCTTTTAAGTCTAGACTGCAAGTTTTTCCTGGTGAAGGCATTCCAACCTTCCACTTCCATAGAGGTTTTCATAGGAAATAAAAATATCTGATGATATAGCCAGCAATATCCTTGGAAATAAAGAAGTTTAAGGGAAAGGAAAGGTCACAATGGAGCAGTCACAGTTATTCATATGGTTGAGGAGTGTTGATGCTGCAATAAGAGCTATAGGGTTAATGTAATATAAGTCTTGCAATTTTAATCTATAATTTACAATAATACCACTAATACGTAGTGTCAATATCACTAATATATAAGAGGTTATTTGGTCCTAACATATATAACTCTTATTCTAACAGCTTTAACATACATAACTTAATCCTATGCTACTTAATTGACTAATATAATTACTGATACCCATCAAATCACAATAGACTGAGTAAATGTTGATTAATTTGAGTAGAGGGTTATCAAAATTATGTTCACAGTCAGGAAGGCCTGAATTCAAATAAGATCTCAATCACTTAATATCTGGTTGACTCTGGACAAGTGACTCACCCTCTGCCTGCCTTATTTCCTCAGCTGTGAAGTGGGAATACTTTGCCTCCACTTCCTGGGTCTCTTGTGAGGACCAAAGGAGAAGTGATTAGCATAGTGCTTGGGAAATAGTAATTGCTATATAAACATTAGTTATTATAAACAATTAGAAATCAATATTATCGCTCCACAATATATAAACACCAACAGATCATGCAAAATATATGTAAGTATGTATGTTTATATGTATGTGTATGTACATGTGTGTAAGCATGTATACACTTATAAATATTATAGTGTATTAGCTGTAATAGCATAGCTTCTTTCATTGTGGGGGTATTATTTCACGTTTATCATGTTTGGCACCAATCAATTCTTTTCTTGGAGAAAATGTATGTGATACAAAATAGAGGCCTTCTATGAAACCTACAAGTCTTTGGTTTTTAACAATCCTTTTTTCTGAATCATACTTTTCTATGTATCCCCCCACCATCTTCACATTTTCTCACCTTTGCACTGAAATTGCCCAGTATCAGAGTATGTTGTTTTTAATTTAGAAAGATTCATTTATGAATTTACCTCTCTTTTCTACCTCTTCTATCTGAGAAACTAATAGGGGCACATTTCTATATTGACCGAAAGGAAAAAGACTTTTTTCTAAATCTGTGTTATCACTGAATCAATTGATTACACCAACAGCTCAAAGCAAAAATCTGAATTGATAAAAAAAAATGCACACATATGTGTATGTATGCACAAACATATTAAAAGTAATGAAAAATATAGTAATAATTGAAATAAGTTAATTTTGAACTATTTAAACAAGTACTTTGCAATCTTGAATGGATACATAGACCAGATATAGACCAGATATAGACCATAGAAATCACCATGATGATTTTATTCAGAAGTTTGGCCAAAGTAAATTAATTAATACAACAAGGAAACCAAAAAAGTCAAGAAAGCAGTTTAATATGAAAATATCAGACTTTCTTGCCAAGAAGGGGATATGACTGCCAAAGGCAACATTACTTTCAAATATAAACTTGTTCATAAAATCTTTAAAAAGAATGATAGATAAGTATAAACAGTATTGTTTCAAAAAGCAAGAGAAGCAGTGAAAAGTAAAATCTAGTTTCAAGAAATTTGTCAAGAAAGCTTGACAAAATATCCAACTAATCAAAATCATCTCAAAAGTATTAAAAAAAAATGATGATCTGTAAAAAGCACTAAAATGTGTTTATTTTCTATGTCAAGGGGAGTGGAACCCCTACAAGTGAATTATAACAACAGCCTTGTTTGTGCTTATCCAGGTAATAGAGATGGTATGGTCACTTCTTAGTATTCTGTTCTCTCTCTTTTAAAGATACAGGAACAAAATCCTGTCTCTATGAGAGAGACTAATTAAACTAGGGTTACCTTGTGTAATTTGCTCTTTTGGTTCTATTTTCTTCCCTCTGAATGGGTATGAATCAATGTTCCAAATGGAAGATTTTGAAGGAAGCTACTTTGTTTTTTTTCCACAATAGTGTTCTCTTTATAAAAGCTTCCCTTCAAAGAACACATGTAGGTGGATAGAGTCAAGATGGCAGAGAGAAAGCAGGGATTCACCTGAGCTCTTCCACAAAGTCCTTCAGATACTTCTAAAAAGTGAATCTGAGCAAATTTTAGAGTGGTAGAATCCATTAGGAAACAGAGTGTGGCAGATTTTCATCCCAGGACAGCCTGAAAGGTTGACTGGAAGGATTTGCAATACCCAATTGGAGAGGGTAGAGCACAGGCTGCACTAGCACCATAGCAGAGCAGGAATGGCCTCAGGGCAGTCTGAATCAGCAGTGGCCATGCTGATTCTCAAACCGCTCAGCACAGGACTGGAGTTGGGCTGAGCTGGGTGAAAGAAAAGTCTGGGACCTGTGGCAGTAACAGTGGCTGCTCCTGGGGCTATCAGCCCAAAGACTGAATGTTTGAAAGTCACCTACTTGAACTTCCAGGAGCCAAGATGGCAGAGTAAACTATAAGTCTTCTCATCCTCCTTTGCTGAATTTGAAAATCCCAGAGAGTATTGCCACAGTAGAAATACACAAATAGTGGAGCCAGCAGACCAGGGATACAGCAGTCTTTTAGCTCAAGAGTCTAGGGAGATCCCCAGGAAGAGTCCTGCTTGCTGTGACTGAAGGGGACCAGTGCAGGACCAGTGGAGTCCCAGTAAGCCCCACTTCAGTGGACCAGCAGGAGATCCTGAGCCCCAGGAGGGTGGAGCTGGTAAGCACAACCAGGACCCCAGATATGCCTTAGTGCAACCAGGGGAATTGGGTAAGCACCAGTGGAGATGGGGGTCTATCAGCTGCTGAGCTTGGCCCTGCTCTAGCACAGCTCTAGGAGAGGAGGAGACTTCCAGTGGCCAGATCACCCCTCCCCCACACCTTGGACCATGAACTTCAGTACAACCCCAGGGAAACTCAGAAAGGCTTCATTTGGTCTTGTCCTTGGCACACATCAGCCAGTTCAGCACCAGATATGCTGCAATATTATATAGCTTCTTGCTGACAGAACCAGAGGCTACAGTGTACAAAGCTATTGACCAGGCCCTTAGTTCTGAGCACATGTAGGACAGTGTCAACTGTGCCTCAGAATCAGCAATCTACTTTAAAAATCAGGAAAAAAAACAACCATCACCATGATCAAGAAGCAAATTAGAAAAGCAAAGACTGTAGAATTTTATTTAGAGAGAGGGAAAATCAAAATGCAGATTCAACAGAGGACAATATTGACACTATACACACATCTGAAACCTCAAAGGGGAATATTGACTGATATCAAGCCCAAAAAGCATTCTTGGAAGAGCTCAAGAAAGAGTTTAAAAGCCAAATTAGAGAGGTAGAAGAAAAATTGACCAATGATTTTAAAAATATATGTGACAAAATGAAAAAAAAAAAAAAGAATTCTCTGAAGAGAACAACTCCTTAAAAAGTAAAATTGGCCAAATTGATAAGGAGGTACAAAACCTATCAGCAACAGTTGGACAAATGGAAAAGGAGGCAATGAAGGAAAAAAATCGTTAAAAATTAGATTAGGCAAGTAGAAGCAAATGACTCTTTGAGGCATCAAGTCAAATAAAGTCTTAAGAATGAAAAAAATAGAAGAAAATGTAAAATATTTCATTGGAAAAACAAGTCACATGGAAAACAGATACAGGAGAGAAAAATCTAAGAATTACTGATCTACTGGAAAGCCATGATGAAAAAAAGAACCTAGACAGTCTCTTCCAAGAAATCATCAAGGAAAACTGCCCTGTCGTCCTAAATTCAGAGGGCAAAATTGTGCTCAAAAGAATTCACTGATCACCTTCTGAAAGAGATCCCAAATTAAAAACACCAAGGAATATTGTTGCCATAATAGAATTATCAGGTCAAAGAAGAAATACTGCAAACAGCCAGAAAAACACAATTCAAATATCAAGGAACTACAGTCAGGATCACACAGGACCTTGCAACTTCTATATTAAAAGATCAGAGGAATTGGAATATTCCATATTGGAATATTCCATAAGGCAAAAGTGCTTGGACTAAAACCAAGGAACAATGACCCAGCAAAATTAAGCATAGTCTTTCAGGAAAGGAGATAGACATTCAATAAAATAAGGGATCTCCTTACCTTCCTAATGAAAAGGCTGGAGCTCAATAGAAAATTTGAATTTAAAATACAAGACTCAAGAGAGGCATGAAAAGGTAAATAGGAAAAAATAATCTTGTTATTTAATATGGGCAAACTGTTTAAATCCCCATATGAGAGGATGATACTTGTTAATCTTGAGAACTGTACATGTATTATAACTTTACAAGGGATATACATAGATACAGGGGGTGAGTATAAATCTGGCCTTGGCCTGAAGTGATGATAAATAACCTAATTAAAGAATGCAAAAATAGAGGAGGAAAGGAAGAGGCAGAAAAGGGCAAATTACATCACATGAAGAGGCACAAAACCTATTATAGTAGAGGGAAACAAGGGAGAGAGATGAGCATTGTTTAAGCTTTACCCTCATTGGATTTAGTTCAAGGAAGGAATAACATATGCATTTAAGTATAAAAATCTAACTTGTCTTACTGGCAATAGGAGGAGAAAGGGGAAAGAAGGGAGGGGTTGGTTAGAATGAAGGGAAGAAGTAGTAAAGGAAAAGGTAAAGAAAAGGCAGTGGGGAAGAAAAGGAAGGGAAGGAAGATTGAAGGAGGTGGTAGTCAAAAATAAAAATTCTGTTGAGGAGGGGAAGGGGAAAGTGAGAAACAAAGCATAAGTGGCAGAGAGGGGGATGGTGTAACAGTAAGGACCTTGACATATAGAAGAGGGTTTGCTTATGGTTCTTTGATCTGCTTTTCTAAAAGGAACAGCAACTTTTGGGGGGTCAACAATCACTTTAAATCAAGCACATATATCACTAACTTGGTTCAGGGGGAAAAGTCAGCATGCTGAACTTCAGAGAAAAAACAGAGAAATCCAACTCAACAGACAGTGCTTCCAGCTGCCTGATGTAAGCAGTATATACTTCAAAGATAAATAGAAAGATCCAATTGTCTGACCATTACTTATATACATAGTTACCAGAAAGAGAAGCACCAACATCTGGGTTTTCAAAGCTGGAGGGGTTGGCTCCTTAGCAGGTGCTCAGAGTCTCGTCTGGCCAAACAAACACTTTCCATCAGGAAGCCCCAAAGTACTCGCTACAGAGTAGTTATACATTTTTTAGAGATAGAAGGCATTACAACCCTGGAGAACCAGCGCCTCATTAACAAAATGTGTGGGCCTTCCTACAAATCTTCCCTAATCAAACTCCCCGTAATGGGCAGGCCCATTAATGAGAGGGGAAGATCTGCCCATTAAGAAGCAAAATTATAATAACAATGAGCAAAAATGCATTGTTGATACAGATGGAGAGAAAGACACGGATAGTAATCATAACTGTGAATGTGAATGAGATGAACTCTCCCATACAGCAGAAGTGGATTGCAGAATGGGTTAAAAACAATAATCCTACATGTGGTTTACATGGCTTAGGAGGAGAAAGTGAGGCTGGGGACCTTGCACAGCCCTCCCTCCCTCAAAATAAAGTCAAGTGCAAGTCATGTCATCATTTCTCTGATGATCATTTGTCTTCTTTGGCAATGACAATGCAACAACAAGAAACACATTTGAAACAGGGGCTACACAGGGTAAAGGTAAAGCTGGAATAGAATATATTATGCTTCAGCTGAAGTAAAAAACAGATAGGAATAGAACCAAATGATATTGCATCGAAATTCATGGAGGAGAAGTTAAGGGAATTACAGGAAGAAATAGACAGCAAAACTATACTGGTGGGGGACCTCAACCTCTCCCTCTCTGAACTTCATAAATATAACTTCAAAATAAACATGAAAAAATTAAAGAGGTGAATAGAATTCTGGAAAAGGTAGATATAACAGACTTCTGAAGAAAGCTGAATCAAGATGGAAAAGAATATATCTTTTTCTCAGAGGTACATGGTACATACATAAAAATTGAGTATGTACTAGGGTGGAGCAGGAAGAGGCAGAGTTAGAGCAGAGCTGAGATGAAGTTAATTTTGAGAGCAGTCAGAGTTAGGAAGGATGTAGGTTCCTGGGTAGCGTGAGTGATTTTGTGATTGTTTGTGATTTTGTTTAAGAGAACCTGCTTGTGATGAGTGTACTGGACCTGGTTTGTGGGAAGCCTAGCAGGGGGAAGGTTTGGGGATGGTGTTGTTCTCTGCACTATTATTGTGTATAGATTTTTGTCAATATGATGGATTTGGGTCTGAATAACTGTTTTATTCTGTCTTCCATAGAGAGAGTCTGTAGTATTTTGTGATTCTGAATTGTACCATGATATTCAAGGCTGCTGTGGGTACTTTGTATATTGCATTGGCTGTAAACTATGCCAGAACAAAGTACAACTTTATACCATTGGTCTAGGTGTAAAGGTTGATACTATAAAGAAACTGGGGGAGAAAGGAATAGTTTACTTGTCAGAGTTAGGGAGAATGGAGGAATTTATGACCAAAGAACAGATAAAGTACATGAAATGCAAAATAGATAATTTCGATTACATTAAATTGAGAAGGTTTTGCACTAACAAAGTCAATGCAACCAAGATTAGGGGGAAGCAGAAAACTGAGAAAGAATTTTGACAATTGATGTCTATAATAAAGGCCTCATTTCTAAAATATTTAGAGAACTGAGTAAAATTTACAAGAATACAAGCCATTCCTCAATTGATATAGGTCAAATGATATGAACAGGCACTGTTTAGAGGGAAAAAATAAAGCAAACTACAGTCATATGAAAAAATGCTCTAAATCACTACTGATTAGAGAGACGCAAATCAAAGTAACTCTAAGGTACCACATCACACCTATTAGACTGGCTGACATGATAAAACAGGAAATGATATTGGAGAAGATACGGGAGGGTTGAAACACACTAATTCATTATTGGTGGAACTGTGAGCTGATCCAACCACTCTGGAAAGCAATTTGAAGCTATGCCTAAGGGACCATTAAAATGTGCAAACCCTTTAACCCAGCAATAGTGCTTCTCGGGCTATGTCCCAAAGAGATCATAAAAATGGGAAAAGGACATACATGTACAAAAAATATTTATAGCCACTCTTTTTGTGGAGCCTAAGAACTGAAATTTGAGGTGATGAGCATCAGTTGGGGAATGACTGAACAAGTTGTGGTATATGAATGCAATGAAATACTATTGTGCTATAGGAAATGATGAACAAATGGACTTCAGAAAAATCTGGAAAGCTTTATATGAACTAATCCTAGGTGTAGTGAACAGAGCCAAAAGAACACAGTAACAGTCACAGTGTGTGAGGACTGTTTTTGATAGACTTAGCCCTTCACAACAATGTGAGGACCTAAAACATTTCCAAAGGACTCATGATGCAAAATGTCAATCCACATCCTGAGAAAGAACTATGGAGTCCAAACACAGAATGGAGCGACTCTTTTCACCTTTTTTATGTTTTGTTTTTCTCATGGTTTCTCCCATTCATTTTAATTTTTCTATGCAACATGACTTATGTGAAAATGTGTTTAATAGAATGCATGTATAGAACTCATATAGGATTACATGCTATCTTGGGGAGAGAGGGAGACTAAATTTGTGGAAGTGGTTGTTGAAAACTGAAAACAAATAAATTCATAAATTTGGAAAAAAATTGAAGAATACAAAGAACACATATATTTTATTTCAAGTTTCTATTGGTTATTCTTTCAAATAGAATAATTCAAGTTTTTTTAAATACATATTTTCATTCTTGTTGTGGGTTTATTTTTATGGATTATTTTCCAAAATATTTCTCATTGCAAACTATTCTCAATCTTTTCATTTGATGATCAGAATTTGTGAACTATCTACATATTTTAAAGGGTTATATTATTTAAAAAATAAGTAAATTTTAAAGATTGCAAAATTAAGCTATATAGGATAATATGGGGCAACTAGGTGATACAATGAATAGAGTGTCAGTCCTGGAGTCAGGAAGACTCATCTTCCTGAGTTCAAATCTGCCTTCAGACACTTACTAATGTGTCACCCTTAGCAAACCACTTATATCTGTTTGCCTCACTTTCCTCATCTGCAAAATGAGCTGGAGAAGGAAATGGCAAACCATTCCAGTGTCCTTGTAATGAAAATGTGAAATAGGGTCACAAAGAATCGAATACAATTTAATAAACCTATGCAACAACAACAGCAATAGAGTATTGTAGCCTGAGACTATTAAAATAAAAATATGCACAAAAAAGGGAGGAAAGCTATAAGGCTAAAAACTCTGTCAAGTAATTTCAAATTATTCCAAAGAAGAATGAAAGGAGAAAGTGCACAAGGGATCACTGTGGGTTACAGGGAGCTCATCATAGGATAACAGTTTAAAGGAATTCCAGAAGCCTCCTTTCCTGGCCCATATTACAGAGGAGGAAGCTGAAGCCCAGAGATATTAAATGACTATCCCAGGTTTTGTAGTTTGTAGGTCTTAGAGGCAGAATATGAGGCAGAATATGAATCCAGGTCCTCTTGCTTCAAATCCAGTTCTTTTTTTACTTTTCCCAAACAGAGATCAAAACAAAAACAAGAACATACTATGATAGAAGAAATGGCATCTAAAAGGGGAAGAGTGAAGGAGGAGGGGTCTTATGACAATAATGACTCAAAGACTAAATCCAAGAATGTTCTGAGGCTTCCAGAAGTATTAAGGATAATGGTGATATTTGCACAAGTCCTAAGACTATAATATCCAGACCTCCCAATCCTGGACACCTTTTTCTGACTCTCTTATTTCCTAAGTTCATGTCAGTGACTAAATATGTTACAGGCTCTGGGAATGCTCTCCAAATCTCCACTTTCATTAGCACACTGAGTCACCAGAACATAGCTAATATGTTCCCCCATAGTTTTAAGGGGAGCACTGAAGGGCCAAAAATGTCTTTCTAATGCAAGGGATTATGATAGCTCTCTGGTGTGCTTCCAGTGTTGGTCATGATTATTAATTATCCAGAGAAACTTAATTAGCTGTTAGCAAGTTTAGGAAGAAATATTTAGTATGGTAGTAGAATAAGAAAATTGAAATAAAATACCCTTCTCCACTCCTCTCTACTCCAAAGTTTAAGACATACTCTTCCACAGATAAAAGCAATATATAGGGCAGTAGTTCTCAATTTTCTGACCTCAAGAATCCTTTATACTGCTAAAAATTATTGACATCTCTAAAGAGTTTTGAGTTTTGATTTATACGAATTGTGCATATCAATATTTCCTACTAGAAATTAAACTTGGCAAATTTTAAAATTACTTCTTCATTTGACAGCTCTGGAATTTGGCAACGATATTCCTTGGTGTTTTTAGTTTGGCATCCCTTTCAGGAGGTGAACAGTGGATTCTTTCGATGACTGTTTTGCCCTCTGGATCTAGGACTTCTATGCAATTTTCCATGATGATTTCTTGGATGATATTGTCCAGGCTCTTTTTTTCATCATGACTTTCTAGTAAACCAATAATCCTTAGATTTTTCTCTCCTAGATCTATTTGTTTTTCCAATTAGCTATTTTACATTTTCTTCTATCTTTTCATTCTTTAGGTTGTTTGACTGATTCTTGATGACTCATAGATTCATAAGCCTCTACTTGCCTGCTTCCAACTTTTATCAAATTGTTTTCTTTACTTAACTTTGCATCTTCTTTTCCATCTGTTCAATTGTTCCTTTTAAGGAGTTATTTTCTCAATTAGGTTTTGTACTTCCTTGACCATTTGTCCAATTGTCCTTTTAAATTCTTTTGTGATTTCTTTTTTCATATTTTTAAAGTCATCCATCAGTTTTTCTTCTATTTCTCTAACTTGACTTTGAAATTCTTCCTGAGTTCTTCCAAGAAGGTTATTTATGCTTCAGACTAGTTCATATTCCCTTCTGAAGTTTCAGATGGGAGTACAGTCTCAATGTTGACCTCTTTGGTATTTGTGTTTTGGTCCTTGTCCCCATAGAAAGATTCTATGATCTTTTCTTCTATTCCTTGCTTTTTACTCATGTTAATCACCCTTTTCCTGGCTTTTAAAGTAGATCTCTGTGTCTGAGGTACAGGGGCTCTGCCCCACAGTTCTTGTGCCTAAAACTTAACCTTTGTATGTTGTCGCCTCTGGTTCTTTCAACTAGAAGCTAAAATGTTGCAGCTTACCTGGTGCTGAGTTGGCTGGTTTTGGAGAGCAGAGGCCAGATGGGTCCTTTTGTGTTTTCCTGAAGTTACCCTGAAACTAGCTCATTAAGTGTAGGGGAGGGGTAATTTGGGCATAGGAGGTCTCCTGTGCTGAATAGGAGCATAGGCAAGCTCAGCAATCCAATCTGTGCTAGTGTCTTCCTGATTCTCCTGGCATAATGAGGCACTCCTGGGATCCTGGTGTTGGTGGTTGCTGGCTTCACCCCCCTGGGACTCAAGATTTTCTCCAAGGTTTGCTGAGGTGGGATTGTCTGGGACAGCTCTGATCTTGCACTGGTGCCCTTCAGCCATAGCAAGAGGGAGCCTCCTTAGTGATCTTCCTAGCCTCATGGGCTAAGCGTCTGTTTACCCCTTCTGCTTCTCCCACTGTTCCAGGGTTTTTCCCTGAGAGATATTGTCTGGGCTTATCAAGATCAACAAGGGGAGGGAGATAGCAATTACCAATCACTCTACCATCTCGGTTCCCTGTAATAAAGTCATAATAACTTCTTAATTTATTAAAATAATAACAAACCGATTGTGTCTTACTATACATCAATACTCTTGAAAAAAACTATATTTTTCTGGAACAATAATATTAAGTAAGAGTGTCATGGATTTAAATACTTTTGTTAGCATCTGTAACATCTGGTATAGTAGATCATTGAAATATTTCTGCATTCAGCCTATTGTTATATGTTGTTTTGGTTGTAGTGTATGAAGAAAACCTTGTCATATAGAGATATAATTAGAACATAGATGAATATTTAGATAGGCAAATAAGATATTAATATTATAGAGATGGTTTTGACCTCATGCACACACTGAAGGGGGATATTGGGAACACTCATCCTTGATGTAGAATTTTATAACTACTGGTTTAAGCTTAGAAATTACATGTCAAAGAGGTAAATCACAGATCCTCAAAGTCCTTTTATTGGGATGCTTAAGATTTTTTTCTTGGATATAAAGTAGTTTTCTTCTGGAATGCTTAGAGAGTCTTAAATCTGCAGGCAAACTGTCCTTACTTTCTGATGTAGATACTGCCATCAATTGATCAATGGATGCTCCTGGGAAAAATTATGGGACAATGGGAAGCCCTTTGAACTCCTGAATGAACTTTTCCAAGCATGTGAGGATCAAGACCAAGACTGAAGTCACAGCTCTAATTCTGCCTCCCTCTCTCCCACTTATGCAAAATTTATTTCTCAAGGCTTTAGCTAGAATATTCCCCTTGGATTGCTTGAATCTCTTCAGTTTCTGATTTAGCTGCCTGCTTTTATACTAGTACCATAGGGAATTATTAAAGGCCACCTCCAATTGGAATAGACTTCCTATGTAGTGTCACTGTAATTCAACCACTAACTTTCCAGGGCTTTTCATACTTAGTCTAATATCTTTGAGACCTACTCTCAGGGTATTGTCAATTCTCCATTATTATGTCTCTGAGTTGCTCACATTTTTCTAGTCCAAAGTCAATGAGAATCCTTTGTTCAGTGAATAGTATCTTTCTATATTTATTTCTTTATTCACTTAGGTACTAACTTATTTTCTTACTTTTCAGAGTATCCTAATGAGCATAATGAGTTTCTATGTGTCTGTTCTTTATACTTATGCAGTTGCTGTAGTGGAGAAAATAAAGAAGATCTTGTAACTGATCAGAAAGAAAGAAAACACTAAAAACTACAAAAAAGACCTTTGAGTTATTGATGGCAAAGAAACACAAGGGGAATATGATGTTATTTAGACTGTATGAAAAATGATTATGTATTGTAGAGAATAAGCAGAACTACTCAGTTATTGTTTTCTTTCTATTCCTTTTTTCTTTATTTATTGTTAGTTTTCAACATACACTTCCACAAGATTTTGAGTTCCAAATTTTCTCCCCATCTCTCCCCTTTGCCCAACCCAAGACAGTGTGCATTCTTATTACCACTTCCCCTAATCTGCCTTCCCTTCTATCATACCCCTCTCTTCTCTTATCCCCATCCCCTCTATTTCTTGTAGGGCAAGATAGATTTCTATACCCCATTGCCTGTATATCTTATTGCCCAGTTGCATGTAAAAACAATTTTAAACATTCTTTTTTAAAACTTTGATTTCCAGCTACTTTCCCTCCCTGCACACCCATCCCCACTGAGAAGGCAAGCAATTCAATACAGGTTATGCACATGTAGTTATGCAAAACACTTCCATAAAAGACAAACTGTGAAAGACTAATTATATTTCCCTCCATCCTATCCTGCCTTCCATTTATTCTATTCTCTGTTTTCACTCTATGTCTCTTTAAAATTGTTTACTTCTGATTACCCTCTTCTTCCATTTGCCATTCCTTCAACCAGCCCCCCACCTCCCTACTTATCCCATTCCCCCCAACTTTCCTGTAATATAAGACAAATTTTCATACCAAGTTATATGTATATTATTCCCTTAAGCCAAATGCAAAGAGAGTAAAGTTCACTCTTTCCTTCTCATCTTCCCCCTCCTCAATTGAAATAGCTTTTCTTGACTCCTTTATATGAGATAATTTGATCCATTCTATTTCTCCCTTTTCCCTGTCAATATATTCCTCTCTCACTCCTGAATTTTATTTTTTTAGATATCATCCCTCCCTATTCAACTCACCCTGCGCCCTTTGTCAATATATATATATAAATAAAATAGTATATATACTATTTATATATAGTAAATATATAGTATATATAGCATAGTGTATATATAATATAGTATATATAGCATAGCATATAGTATATATAATATATAATAGTATATATAAATTAAAAAGTACCCTTATATTGAGAAAAGTCTCAGATTTGCAAATATGATCTTTCCATGTATAAACAGTTCAACTTTAGCAAGCCCTTATTATTTCTCTTTACTGTTTACCTTTTCATGATTCTCTTGATTCTTGTGTTTCAAAGTTAAATTTTCTATTCAGCTCTGGACATTTCAACAAGAATGGTTGAAAGTTCTCTATTTCATTGAATGACCATTTTTCCCCTGAAGTATTATATTCAGTTTTGTGGGGAGTCGATTCATGGTTTTAATCCTAGCTCTTTTGACCTCTGGAAAATTATATTCCAAGCCCTGTGATCCCTTAATGAAGAAGCTACTAGATCTTGTGTTGTCCTGATTATATTTCCACAATACTCAAATTGTTTCTTTCTGGCTTGCAATATTTCCTCCTAGACCTGGAAGCTCTGGAATTTAGCTACAATAGTCCTAGAAGTTTTCCTTTGGTGATCTCTTCAGGAGGTGATCAGTGGATTCTTTCAACATTTATTTTATCCTGTGGTTCTACAATATCAGGGCAGTTTTCCTTGATAATTTCTTGAAAGATGATGTCAAGGGTCTTTTTTTTTTTGATCATAACTTTCAGATAGTCCAATAATTTGAAAATTATCTCTCCTTGTTCTATTTTCCAGATCAGTTGTTTTTCCAATGAGTTATTTCATATTGTCTGCTATTGTTTCCATTCCTTTGACTTTGTTTTATAATTTTGTGATTTTTCATAAAGTCATTAGCCTCCCTCTGCTCCATTTTAATCTTTAAGGAATTAGTTTCTTCAGTGAGCATTTGGACCTCCTTTTCCATCTGGTCAATTCTACTTTTTAGGACATTCTTGGTCTCATTGACTTTTTGGATTTCTTTTGCCATTTGAATTAGTCTATTTTTAAAGTGTTATTTTTTTCAGCATTTTTTTGGTCTCCTTTAGCAAGCATTTTTCATGACTTTTGTGCATCACTCTCATTTCTCTTCCCAATTTTTCTTCTACTTCTCTTACTTGATTTTCAATATCCTTTTTCTGCTCTTCTATGACCTCAGACCAATTCATACTTTTTCTTGGAGACTTTGGATGCAGAATCTTTGACTTTGTTGCCTTCCGTTTGCATAATTTGGTCTTCCTTGTCACCAAAGTAAGATTCCATAGTCTCATTCTTTTTCTGTTTTTTGCTCATTTTCCCAGCTATTTACTTGAGTTTTGAGCTCTTTGTCAAGGTAGTTCTCTGCTTCCAGTGGGGGTGGGGGGGTATACTGTCAGTCTCTTAACCCTCCCATATTCTGTGAGCCTAGAGCTCCAGAAATAGTTACTGCTCTGCTGGTGTCCCTGCCCCTGCTGTGGCTGCCTAGGGCTCCTCTTCAGAGAGCTCCTCCTCTCACTCTGCAGGCCTGGTGCTGGGACTGGACCATTTTACTCTCTTACACAGGTGCTGCTTGTTTTTTCCACTCACCTTCCATTTTATCCTAGGCATTTTGGGGTGGTAAAGTCTAGCACCTGCCATAGGTACCCAAGATTCAGTTCCCCCAGGTCCAGCTCAGATCCCTTCTGTGTCATTGTGGCCCCCACTACACTGCACTGTGCTCCCAACATGACACAATAGACACTTCCTGGTGATCTACCAGGCTGTCTTGGGCTGGAGACTTGTTTCACTCGTCATTCTGTGAGTACTGCAGTTCCAGAATTTTTTTAGAGTCATATTTTACAGGTTTTGGCTGGGTTTGTGGAGAGAGAGCTAGCAACTGCATGCTATTATTCCAACATCTTGGCTCTGCCCCCTCTATTTCTTTACAAATTATATAAAGATAAAATAGAAATACTTATGAGAAAACTGAAACCTAAGATAACTGGAGATGTAGTACAGCACATAGTTTCCCTCAATTAGTTTGAATCACTTGATCCAGATAAATTACATCCAAATACATTGCTTTTGAATTGGTGATATTTATAGAATAATTTATAAGTTAAGTTTCATATTGTTTCCTTGTGGATGAGAGCAAATGTTCTGAAACATAACTGTGAATTCTGGGCATTGTATTCCTAGATTCAGTGTTTTCTCCTTATCTTGGGAAGGACTGAGAGACTCTGAGCTATGGAGGGAGTTCTGATATAATGGATCTCCCTATCATCTTTTCCTCCCTTCTTCTTTCTCTTACTCCCTTCTTCCCTCTTATCTTTCTTCCTTCCCTTTCTCCTTACCTCCCATCTATTTTTTTTTCAGAATTTCACTATGACAAGAGATACCAAATTTGTAATGAGGTGCTATGTGATGATGGATACTTTGAATATTAATCATACTGCGGTGCTGATGAAACTAAAGCTTTACTTTGCTTTTTTCAACTTATGGTTAAAAGAACTCAATGTGTCAATCAATTGTTTTACTCTGAGGGACAGAAAAAACAATACCATGATCAATCATAACTACTTTGTGATGTATGTCTGTGAATTAATTACATTAAGAGAAGGAATTGCAATGGATGATCTGTGTAACTAGCTGGAGTACACCCATAGGACAGGGGTCTGAATTATGAGTAATAGCTTGTATTTGTAACATTTTCATGTTGAAAAATGCCTTTTCTATGCTATTTAATTTGATCGTCACAGCAACCCTGAAAGGTTAAGTGCTGTTATTAACCCCTCACATTGCAGATTAGGAAACTGAGGCTTAGAGAGGTTCTACTAGTCCTTAACAAAATTGGTGTCAGAGAAGGAATTCTAATTGTGGTCTTCAAACACATTGTAAGTATGCATTGTCAGTGGAATTTCTCTTATTATTCTTTCCTTGGATAATGTTATTGGTATATAAGAATATTGATGATTTTTGCATATTTATTTTATTTGCTGCTACTATGTGAAAGCAATTAATCACCTTATTAATTTTCTTTGTTGGTTTTCTGGGGTTTGCTAAGTGTATCACTGTATCATGTCATCTCCTCCTTGATGACATTTTTGCATTTTATTATCTTGTCTTAAAGCAACTGATGATTTTCTGGAAATATTTTAAATAATAATGAAAAAGATGATTTTGGGGTTACTTATGTTTGTATTTGGAATACTTCTAATGGTAATTGAGTAAAAATCAATCTATTAATCAAGAAGCATTTATTAAGCACAAACTCTTTGACAAACCATGTACTAATCACTTTGGACAAGATTATAAATAATAAAACAATATCTATTCACAAGAACCTTACCTTTCAACAAAATAGTACTAGAACTTTGATTTCTTTATGGCATAACATGTAATTTAAATTTAAGAAAATGCTCTTCCATTTTGCAAAAATATTTTCTACATTTATTAAAATAATCATGTTGGTGCTATTCATATTAACAATACCTCTATTTTCCTCCTCATGTTTACCTACCCTTGCATTTCTGATATGGATATAACTTGTTCACAATTATTTCTTAAATGTATCACTATAACCTCTTTAAACTCTATTTAGTATTTTTTTGTTTGGTGCTTTTTATAGTGGGATGATAGAATAAATGAAGGTCAAACTACAGGAAAATACAGAACATTTAAAAAGAAATTGCTCATTCTACTTTGTTATACCAATGAACATTGATTAAGTTCACTGATATTACTTTTCAAGTAGAAACTAGAAATATGTATAGCTCTTCTAGCTCAAAAAAGTTGCAAATCAGAATAAGAAAAAAGGAAACTTTATTTTTCTTTTTGGAGCCCTTCTTTTACAAACAGTTCAACTAACATGATAATAGCAAAATTATAGGCAAATTATATATTTATAACTTAATACAAGGTAAAATTAGAGTTTTACAATAAACTCACTGTTTTTCATCTATATTCTATTGGTGTAGTGCTTGAAACAATCAAATCTTAGTTCTCGCAGTGGAGGAATTCCCGCTGGGGATTAATTCCTTAGCACTGACTATAATATACCCCTGGAAATTCACTAGGCTGACTGAATGGTGCTGCCCAAATAAGGATTTTCCACATCTGGTTGAAATGCATTAACCAATGAGGAAAATGAAATGTTAGAAAAGGATTCTGAGATGACCAGGTTTGAACTCACGGTGATCCAAACTGAGTGCATCTCCATAGATAGGTGAACTGAAGTTAAGAACTCCTCTGCAGGAATTTTCAATTAAGGACTTTGAATGATCTCAGTCATCCCCCAAAAAACAACTTCTACCTTGTCAGTTTCCTTATTTACTCTCCAATGAGAGGTACAATTATTTAATTTTAACACATCCTTATACAAAGCATATTCCAACAGCATGTTACCATTATGCTTCATGTTTTATTATGATTGCATTTTTGTTATAGAAATACTTTCTAACAACATGTAGGCAGTAAATTCCTTGTTCTATAATCCAACATGTAGATTTTCTTTCAGGGGTCTCAGATAAATGATTTTTGATTGAAAGTCTACTAATCACTTTTATTATTAAAAACATAAATGAGAATTAACAAATGGAGATATCATTTATTCTTTAACTTTTTTGTTCCACAAATGTATCTGCCAAGAAAACCCCACATGGCATCATGAAGAGTCCCATGTGACTGAAATGACTGAATAACCCACAAATATGCTGAAACAACTTAGAATGCCTATACTGTAAATCATCCTTGCTGCCCTTATAGAAAACCCAGCAGACTCTTAAGCTACTGAAAAGGTGTTCTGTAATTTTTTCCTTTACTTTGTTCATTTCAGAAGAATTCTGGTTCTCTGGGCTTAAATCTATCTAAAGAAGATCAGTGCCAGATAGAATGAAGGAGAAGCAATGCCAGGGGAGATTGAATAGAGAATATCATATTTTTTAGAAGGCATTTACAATTACAGGTAATAGATTCATACTAATAGATAACTCCACTAAACCTGCATCATGCATTAGCCCATGCCTAATTCAGTAGTTGTTGTGTCCAATAACTACTTAGTTCCATGCTAGTACCTGTGATGAATCACAAACCCTACTTTAGAGTATGTATTAAACCTGAAATCCTGTGGAATGTACTCCAGCATCTCTTAGTAAATTCATTCAACAATCAGTTGTCTGAGCACTTAGCATATGTGGAGTAACCTGGGACATGCCCAGAGATTTTACATCTATCAGTGGAAACCATACTCATTCATTACTATGTTTGCTTAAAGACTTAAGATTCATGATCACAGTAGCATAGATAGTCCCTCCATTTAAAATTATTGCATGCCTTTCCATGTCTTTGAAGATAGAATTCATTAAAAATGCACTCCTTTAATTCTCTCATTATGAGCTGCATCAAACTTAGTCATGTGTGTACTTAGATGGGGGAGGTATAGTCTACCCCTGGGTACCTGCCAAATCCATTTGTGTAGGAAATGTTAGAGCTTGTGTTGTGTTTTAATAGCTTTAAAGATTCTAGGTTTGCCTTTGCATACCACAATGAGGCATGAGAGGACCATTTTTTAGGAAATATCATTACACATACTTCAAAATTGCATGTGTTATATATAGATATATGTATATATGTATACACATATGTATACATATATACACATATGTGTGTAGATAGATAGAGAGATAGATATGATGTTTTTCACTTGTGCCTGACCTTTTTCGAACCCATTTGGGTTTTTCTTGGCAAAGGTACTGAAATGGTTTGCCATTTCATTTTCCAGTAGATCAAGTGGGTTCATTCTGTCAGGCGATCAGAAGCTAAGTGATTGCCCAGGGTGATGTAGATCTAGTAGGCTGACCAAGGAATCAGAAAGGTTTGGGTCTGGGAGCTGGTCTTCTCTTTCACTGACAAATTAGAATTATGACCATAGACTCCCCACTTAATTTCTCATATATAAATTAGAGATGAGATTTGTATTTGTATCAGGAATAGGATTTCTACACTATGCATTCTCTACACTGATGAAATTACAAGTTCAGGCCAAAAAAGAACATTCACACTATTTTTATGTTATAAATTGTATTTTGGAACTTCTTTCCCCTTGGTCTGGGTTTTATTTCACTGTCACAAATATTTCTTATTTTCAGAAGTCATTCAATCATACAATTGCAACAAGTAATTCAAATATACTCCAAAGTGTTAAAGACAAACGCTTCTTTGTTCTGTTATTTTCAAAAAGAAAATTTATCTTTGGGTGGATGGGTTGGGATTCCTCTCTTAAGTGCTTGTTTGTTTTACAGAGGACCTAAATACACAGTGTTCTCTTGGCTCGAAGTTGTTGAGAGGTTTGCCTAACAATTCCTGGTGCTCTTTAAAGCAACTCTGTCAGACTTCCCTACTTGTACAGTTGCCTAATTAGACCATTTGAATTCCTTAGTGAAAGATAAGGGAGAAAAGAAACTCTCTGATGATGGGCAGTCACTCAAGAGTAATAAATCATATGTTTAAACAAGGTGGCTTAGTTTTGCCTGTCAGTCTGTCATCAAGTGAGAGGAGGAGGGGAGGTTGTGGAAGTGGGGGGAACAAAGGGAGAGTAAGGAGGGGCAGATCTCAGAGGAAGCAAAGAATCTTGCTAGACCTGAACATCTATGCACAATTGAGGAGCAAACAGAGAGACAATGGTTTAAAAATCTCCATTTTGTAAGTTAAATGACTGTTGAGACTCTGGAAACCTTGATCTAATTTATCAATGTAACTACATACCAGAGGGATGGACCATTGCTGATGAGCTATGAGTAATTGACTGGCTCTTACATGTACACAATTCTGGTTAGCAGAAATGGGCATGAGAAGGGAAAGTAAGGCTTACATCAACATAATAACTCATTTGGAGAACTTATTTTGATAATCCTTTTCATTTGATTGCTTTTCAAATATCTATGTATTCTTTTTAGGATTGAGAAATGGGGAAAATCAGAATAAAATCCTTCAATTACAATATGCTGAAGCTTACTGTTCCAACCTCCACTTTGATTGGCAGGTCAGTTCTACAGTTCAGATCTTTTCACCTCAGAATTATTTGGGTAATGCAGAGGGGTTTGAAGCTATCTTCCTCTAATATTAAAGCTCATTAGCCCCTATCCAGTGTATTGCTTTCAATACTTTTTTACTCCATTACTATCTTTTCAATACCATCTAGCCAGTTGTTTGTACTCCTGTATCAGCGGACCCAGTGGTCTCTCTTTAGTATTAATTAGTCAATTAAAGCTGACAAGATTTTACAAAGGGTGCATTTGCTAAGGAGTCATGACAATACCTTAAGTACAAAAATCTCAAAAATAAGAAACACACTGCTTCCACCACTTGGTCCCTGGAGAGAGTGGATTCAAATTTACATGGCTCTTACTAAAAATTTTTCTCCACCAAATTCACTACTAGATGTGGTATAGTCAAAGGACCATTTTACCAACTTGTTTAAACAACATGGTGTCTCAGTTTTCAGGTCCTTTCACTGCAAGACCAGATTGATACAGGTCTCTCCTCAAGTTTTCTCCTCACTGGTCTTGAGTAGTATAGTTACAGATCACTCATCTATGGGATTCTGTTTCTGGACCTCTTGATTCTTCTGACTTCAGAGAAATCACCAGATGATAACTGAGTTCATCCATTGTCAATAATCATTCACTTAAGATCAAGAAAGAATACACAAAACACAATCAGAAATATTGCAGGCACCATGTGTTTGTTCATAACCACAGAAAAGTTGCTATCAAGGGATAAGGCAGCTGCTCTCACCTTTTCCCCCATCTTGAAACTTAGAAACTTTTTCTTTCTCCTCACTGGAACCCCTTCAGGGAGTTTGCGTTGATTGAAGGCTTTTGCACACACTCTCAATTTTGTTTCACCAGTTATTTAAAAGGTTTCTCAAAGGACCACCACCACCACCACCAACAATTTCTCTTACCTCTTAGCAAAACAATAGGAAAGAGTGGAGATACCTTCCGCATACTCTGAATTAAAGGTAAGACCCCTTCATTATGGGCATTATCAGAAAATGCTTCACTAAGCTATTGCTTAGATTCCAACAGGCTCTCCAAGAACCGAGTCTGCATAAGCCAGTCTCCAAACTTATAGGCATTTCTGCACATTCCAATTCATCTCTCAGGATTGCAAATTCTTTGAGGACTGATATTGTGACATTTAATGTAGCACCCCCCCCTCTTATCCCAACCCCAAAAGCAGATATTACAGTATCTTTTACATGCTATATTCTCTTTCTCAATACATACACACATATATATACATGCATATATATATTAAATTACATTTTTGAAATGAATCTGAATATAGATGAAATGAGCACTATAATGTACTTTTGATGATGCTCTGAATATAGATCTGGAAATTAGAACTTGAAGTGGTCAAAACTCCTGGCTTGCCTAAAATACAAATCTCAAAGTTTTGGCAGTAATTTAGTTCAACAACCATTCATTGCCTATTATGTATAAGGAGTTATGCTACACACTGGAAGATATAAATGTCAAAATTAAAAGTTCCATATAGGACTTTTATGTATTCTATTGGGAGAATATAACATGCGCATTGATACACAAAAATATGGTGCTTCAAAAGAGGGAAGAGATTCAAAAATAGTCACAGATGGGAAGCTTCAGAGTCAGGGAAGACTTCTGGTACAAAGTTTCATATGAAGGAAGGCTGAAGGAAGAAGACAAGAGTTCCAAAAAGTGAAGGTAAGAAAGAACTATATTTTTTAAAAATAATATTTGTGTAATTAAACTAAATTATATTTATCCCAGACACAGGAAATAGCTTTGTGAACCTCCTAGTGGAATCACTAGGCCCAAGAGTATGGAAAGTTTGGTGACATTTTTTGCATATCTTCAAATTGTTTTCTAGAATGTCCACATCAATTTCCACCTCCATCAGTGTTTTCCCTTTCCTCCCAGTCCCCTTAACAACTGTCAATTTCTTTTTTTTTTCATCTTTGTCAGTCTGACAGGTATGAGGCAGCTAAATTTCTATTTCTCTAATTACTAATGATTTGGAACATTTTTAATATAGTTGTTGATAACTTCTCTCTTCTCCTGAGAAATGCCTACTCATTTCTGTTGACTATTTATTGGAGAAATTTCTGTAATTCTTATGCATTAGAATGAGTTCCTTATATATCTTGAAAATTAGAACTTCATTGGAGAAACCCACTGCAGTTTTTTTATTGAATTAATTTATTTATATTTAGATTTTGACATTCATTTCCCCAAAACTTTGAGTTCCAATTTTTCTCCTCTTCTCTCTACTTTCCCACTGCATAATGCCTTGTATTCTGATTATCCCTTCCTTTAATGTACTCTCCTTTCTTTCACACCTTCCCTTACCCTCATCTTCTCTCTTTTCTTGTAGGGCAAGGTAAATTTCTATACCCCATTATCCGTGTTTCGTATTTCCCAGATATATGCAATAATTCTCAACATTCATTTCTAATACTTCGAATTCCAACTTCTCTCCCTCCTTCCCTCCCTACTCATCCCGACTGAGAAAGCAAGCAATTCAATGCAGGCTATATATGTGTCATTTTGGAAAAGACTTCCATAATAATCATGTTGTGTAATACCAACTATATTCCCCTCTATCCTACCCTGTCCCCCCTTTTTTATTCTCTCATTTGACCTTGTCCCTTCCCAAAAGTGTTTACTTCTAGTTACTCCCTTCTTTCATTTGCCCTCTCTTCTATCATCTCCCTCATCTCACCTGTCCCCTCCTCCCCTACTTTCCTATAGTGTAAAATAGATTTTCATACCAAATTTAGTGAGCATATTATTCCCTCCTTAAGCCATATATAAAAAAGGTAAGCTTCACTATTCCCTTCTCTCCTTCTCCCTTTTCTCTTCCATTGAACAAGATTTTTCTTATCTCTTTTATGAGTTATATAGCCTGCCCCATTCCATTTCTCCCTTTCTCCTTTCAGTATCTTCCTCCTTCACCCCTTAATTTTTATTTTATTTTTTTAATGGATATCATTTCTTCTGATTCAACTCAACATGTATTCTCTGTCTATATATGTGTGTGTATGTGTGTTTGTGTGTGTGTATGTATAATCCCTCCACCTACCCATATACTAAGAAAAGTCTCAAGAGTTGCAAATATTATCTTTCCATGTAGGAATGTAAACAGTTCAACTTTGGAGAGTCTTTTATGACTTCTCTGTCTTGTTTACCTTTTCATGCTTCTCTTGATTCTTATGTTTAAAAGTAAAATTTTCTATTCAGTTGTGGTCTTTTCATTATGTATGTTTGAAAGTCCTCTATGTCATTGAATGACCATTTATTCTCTTGAAGTAGTATACTCAGTTTTGCTGGGGCGGTGATTCTTGGTTTTAATCCTGGTTTCTTTGGTTTTTGGAATATCCTATTCCAAGCCCTTCAATTCATTAATGTAGAAACTGCCAGATTCTGTGTTACTCTGAGTGTATTTCCACAATACTGAAATTGTTTCTTTCTAGCTGCTTGCAGTATTTTCTCCTCGACCTGGCAACTCTTAAATTTGGCTGCAATATTTCTTGGAGTTTCTCTTTTTGGGTCTCTTTCAGGAGATGGTTGGTGGATTCTTTCAATATTTATTTTGCACTCTGGTTCTGGAATATCAGGGAAGTTTTCCTTGATAATTTCATGAAAGATGATGTCTAGGCTCTTTTTTTGATCATTGCTTTCAGGTAGTCCCATAATTTTTAAATGGTCTCTCCTGGATCTATTTTTCAGGTTAGTTGTTTTTCCAATGAGATATTTCACATTATCTTCTTTTTCTTCACATTTTTGGTTTTGTTTTCTAACTTCTTGCTTTATTTCATAGTCATTATCTTCTCTGAACTCAATTTTATCTTTTAAAAAACTCTTTTGTTCAGTGAGCTTTTGAAACTTCTTTTCCATTTGACTAATTCTGCTTTTTGAAACCTCCTTCTCCTCATTGTCTTTTTGGACTTCTTTTTCCAATTGAGTTAGCCTCTTTTTAAAGGTATTATTTTCCTCAGAATTTTTTTGGTTCTCCTTTAGCAAGCTGCTGGCACACTTTTCAAGCTCTTCTGTAGCCTGAGCCCATTTGATATTCATTTTGGTGGTACTAGAGGCAGAGGCCTTGACTTCCTTTGACAGTATGCCTTGTTCTTCCTCATCTGAAAGGATGGAAGGAAACACCTAGAAAGTAACCCTTCTTTGTTGCTTGAAGGTTGAGGGATCTGGGACCTTCCCTGCTAGAAATTCTGTCCTGTGGGTCTGTTTGGGTCCTGTTCATCCAAGTGCCACATGGCTAGGGCTGGGTTCTGCTCTGCTCAGCATCCCGTGAGAACGATCTTTCCTGTTGGCCTTCCAGGTTACCTTTGGCTGGAAACCTCTTTCACTCTGTTTTTCTGTGGCTTCTGCTGCTCTAGAATTTTTTGTGAGCTACTTTTCACAGGTATTTTGTGGGCTGTAGGGGAAGTGCTAGAGTATATGTGTCTTTTTACTCTGCCATCTTGGCTTTGCCTCTGAGATTTTGTTTTTGCCAGTCAATAACCTTCCTTCTAATTTTTTAAAAATTAGTTTGTTGCTTACATGATTCTTAGGCTTTCTCCTTCTTCCTTCCCCCTCCCACCAAGTGATGGCATACAATCTTATGTGTGTTCTACACGTACTTTCTTATTAACCACATTTTCACATGCATAGAAGAATCAAAAGGAATGGGAGAAACCATGAGAAAAAAACAAAACAAAACAAAACATAATGTAAGAGAAAATATTCTGCTTCATTCTGCGTTCTGATTTCATAATTCTTTCTTCACAATGTGGATGGCATTTTACCTCGACTCATTTGGGTATGTTTTAGGTCCTTGCATTGTTGTGAAGTGCCGGTTCTCACAGAAACAGTCTTTGTACACTGTGGCTGATACTGTGTACAATGTTCCCTTGGTCCTCCTCATTTCACTCAGCATCATTTCATATAAGTCCTTCTAGGCCTCTCTGACATCCTCCTGTTTATCATTTCTTATAGCACAATAGTATTCCATTACGTTTATATACCACAAATTGTTCAATCATTCCCTAATTGATGGGCATCTCCTCAGTGTCCAGGACTTTGCCACCCCAAAGAGAGCTGCTACAAGTATTTTTGTACATGTGGGATCTTTTTACATTTTTATGATCTTTTTGGGATACCGCCCTAGAAGCAATATTGCTTGGACAAAGGGTATGCACATTTTTTAATCCCTCTGGGCATAGTTCCAAATTGCTCTCCAGAAGGGTTTCATCAACTCACAGCTCCACCAACAATGAGTTAGTGTTCCAACTCACCCACATTTTCTCCAACATTTATCATCTTGCTGTTTTGTCATTTTAGCCAATCTGATAGGTGTGATATGGTACCTCAAAGTTGTTTTCATTTGTATCTCTCTAATCAATAGTGCTTTAGAAACTTTTTTTTAGTAAGACTCTAGATAGCTTTAATTTCTTCATCTGAAAACTGCCTGTTAATTACCTTTGACCATTTATTAATTGGGGAATGACTTGTATTCTTGTACATTTGACATAGTTCTTTATATGTTTTAGAAATGAGGCCTTTATCACAGACACTAGTTGCAAACACTCTTTCCCAGTTTTCTGCTTACCTCCTAATCTTGGTTGCATTGGTTTTGTTTGTGCAAAAAATTTTCAATTTAATGCAATCAAAATTATCCATTTTGCACTTAATAATGTTCTCTATCTCTTGTTTGGTCATAAATTTCTCCATTTTCTGTAAATATGACAAATACACTATTTCTTGTTCCTCTAATTTGTTTGTACTATCGACCTTTATACCTAGATCATGGCCAAAATTGTTTGTTATTTCAAGTAATATTTTACTTGATTCTCTAGGGTTTTTCTAAGTATATGATCACATCATCTGCAAAGAGTGATAACTTAGTTACTTCTTTGCCTATTCTAATTACTTTTATTTTTTTCTTCTCTTATTGCTAAAGCTAACATTTATAGTGCCATTTTGAATAACAGTGGTGATAATAGGCATCCAACAAGGATGCCTATTCATTCACTCTTGAACTTATTGGAAATGCATCTGGCTTATCCCCACTGCGCATAATGCTTGCTGATGGTTTAAGTGAATACTGCTTATTATTTTAAGGAAGTCTCCATTTATTTCTATGCTCTCCAGTTTTTTCAATAGAAATGACTCTTTTATTTTGTCAAAAGCTTTTTCTACATCTATTGAGATAATCATATTGTTTCTGTTAGTTTTGTTGTTGATATGATCAATAATGCTGGGAGTTTTCCTAATATTGAACCAGCCCTGCATTCCTGATATAAATCTTGCGTGATCATGTTTTATTCTCATGATAAGTTGTTGTATTCTTTTTGCTAATATTTTATTTACAATTTTTTGCATCTATGTTGATTAGAGAAATTGGTCTATGATTTTTTTTCTTTGTTTTGGCTCTTCTTAGCTTTGGTACAAGAACCATATTTGTATCATAAAAAGAATTTGGTAGGATTTCTTCTTCTCCAATTTTCCCACATAGTGTATATAGCATTGGATTTAACTGTTCTTCAGATGTTTGATAGAATTCACTTGTAAATTCATCTAGTCCTGGAGATTTTTTCCGAGGGTGTTCATTGATGGCTTGTTCAATTTATTTTTCTGAGATGAGGTTATTTAAGTATTTAATTTCCTCTTCTGATAATTTGGGAAATTTAAATTTTTAAAATATTCATTCATCTCACTTAAATTGTCAAATTTATCGGCATACTTTTGGGCAAAGAAATTTTTAATTATTTTTTTAATTTCCTCCTCATTGGAGGTGAGTTCACCCTTTTCACTTTTGATATTGGAATTTTGTTTTCTTCTTTCTTTTTTTAATCAAATTGATCAAAGCTTCATCAATTTTATTGTTTTTTAATAAAATCAACTCTTAGTTTTATTTATTAGTTCAATAGTTTTATTAATTTCAGTTTATTAATCTCTTCTTTGGTTTTCCATATTTTTAATTTGGTGTTTATTTAGGAATTTTCTATTCTTTTTCCAGCTTTTTCAGCTGCATGCCCAAGTCATTGATCTCTTCTTTCTCTATTTTATTCATGCAGACATTCAAAGATATAAAACTCTCCCTAAGGAGTGCTTTTGCAGTATCTCATAAGATTTGCTAGGCTGTCTCGTTATTGTCATTCTCTTGAATGAAGTTGTTGATTGTTTCTATGATTTGTTGTTTACCCACCCCTTTTTTAGGATTAGATTATTTAGTTTCCAATTAATTTTTGGTTTATCTTTCCATGGCCTTTCATTACATATAATTTTTATTGTATTATAATCTGAAAAGGATGCATTGATTATGTCTACCTTTCTGCAGTGGATTGTAAGGTCTTATGTCCTAGTATATGGTCAGTTTTTGTATATGTGTCATGAACCACTGAAAAAAGATATATTTCTTTCTATCCCCCTTCAGTTTTCTCCAGAGATCTGTCATATCTACCTTATTCACAGTTCTATTGACCTCCTTAATTTCTGTCTTGTTTATTTTGAGGTTAGATTTATGAACTTCAGAGAGGATGAGATTGAAGTACCCCACTAGTATAGTTTTGCTGCATAGTTCTCCTCTAAATCTAAGATTGCTTTCTATTCTTTCTCCTCTAAGAATTTGGATGTTATACCATTTTCAGTTTGGGATCTCTTTCAGGAGGTGATCATTGAATTCTTTTGATGACTATTTTGGTGCATATATGTTTAGTAATGATATTGCTTCATTGTCTGTGGTGCCTTTTAGCAATTTCTTTCCCTATATGTTTTGATTACTGTCTCTTTCTTTTTCTCCATCCTTTCCCCCACTGTTTATGCCTTTAATTCTCCCTTCTCCTCAGCAATAGAATTTTAAGTTTTGACCACAGCTTCCCTCAGTCTTCCCTGCCCTCTATCAGCTCCCTCCCTTTTATTCCCCCTTTACCTTTTTACTCCCTCTATCTATGTATATCCTTTTAAAATACCATAGCTAATACACAATTCTCAAGATTACCAAGTATCATTTTCCCTCATAGGGATGTAAATAGTTTGCCCATATTGAATAACAAGTTTTTTTTTTCCTGTTTACCTTTTTATGCCTCTCTTGGGACTTGTAATTGAAGATCAAATTTTTTATTGAACTCTGGCCTTTTAATCAGGAAGGTCTGGAGATCCTTTATTTCACTGAATGTCCATCTCCTTGCCTGAAATATCATGATGAATTTTGCTAGGTAATTGATCCTTGGTTGTAGTCCAAATACTTTGCTTCATGGAATATCATATTCCAATCACTCCAGTCTTTCAATGTAGAAGCTACAAGGTCCTGTGTGATCCTAACTGTAGTTCCTCAATATTTGAATTGTTTCTTTCTGACTGCTTACAGTTTTTCTTCTTCACTTGATAATTCTGGTGTTTGGCAACAGTATAACTGGGCATTTTCAGTTTGGGATCTCTTTCAGGAGGTGATCATTGAATTCTTTTGATGACCATTTTGCCTTCTGGATCTAGGATCTCAGGGCAGTTTTGCTTGATGATTTCTTAGAAGATATTGTCCATGATCTTTTGTCATGATGGTTTTCCAGTAGACCAATAATTCTTAGATTTTCTCTCCTGGATCTATTTTCCTTGTCAGTTGTTTTTCCAATGAGATATTTTACATTTTCTTCTATTTTTTCATTCTTTAGATTCTGTTTGACTGATTCTTGATGTCTCCTAGAGCATTTAACTTCTACTTGCCCAATTCTAATTTTTACTAGCTTGCTTTCTCCATTTAGGTTTTGTACTTCCTTTTCCATTTGTTCAATTGTTTCTTTTAAGGAGTTATTATTCTCGAGTTAGATTTTGTACTTGCTTTTCCATTTGTCCAATTTTCCTTTGAAGGAGTTGTTCTCTTTGTTTTCTTTTTCTCATATTTTTAAAATTATTGGCCAATTTTTCTTCTACACCTCTAATTTGACTATTAAAATTCTTCTTAAGCTCTTCCAAGAATGTTCTTTGGGCTTCAGAGCAGTTCATATTCCCTTCTGAGGTTTCAGCTCCATGCTGATCTCTTCAATATTCAGGTTTTGGACTTTGTCCTCATAGTAAGACAGTATGTTTTTTTCTTTTCTGGTTTGCTTCCTGCTCATGATGATTGCCCTTTTCCTTTTCAAGTGGATATCTGCTTCTGGGGCACAGGGGGCTCTGTCCCACTATTCTTGTGCTGAGAACTTGATGCTTTGTGTGTTGTGACCTCTGGTTCTTTCAGCCAGAAGCTAGAATACTATAGGGCTGAGCTGGCTGATGTAGCATTGCAGAACCTAGATAAAGTCTTTTTAAGTTTCCCCAGAGTTATCCTGGAGGTTGCTGTGTGAAGTGTGCTACAAGAGGTCTCCTCTCCTAAGCTACAGCACAGGCAGGCTAAGTGGTTTGGGAACCCCTGTCTGTGCTAGTTTCTTTCCACTGGTGCTGATGCTTATGGGCTCCTCCCCGTTGGGGCTCAGGATCTCCTCCTGGTTCTCTGAGGTGGGGACTGGGCACAGCTCCAGTCCTGCACTGGTCCCCTTCAACAAGAGCAAGGGTATCTCTCCTTAATGATTTTCCTAGCCTCTTGAGCTAAGAGACTCTTTACCCCTTTGGCTGATCCCACTATTCCAAGACTTTTCCTGCAGAAATATTCTCTTTGTTTTTGAAGGTCAACAATGGGAGGGTGAGCACACTTACAGATCACTACACCATTTTGGCTCCCAGAAGTTCAATTAGGTGAGTTACACACATTTAATCTGTGGACTGATAGTCTCAGGAGTGGCTGCTGCTGTCACCTGGTGTCCTGTGCTGTTCTCTCACTCAGTTCCACTAGACTTCTGTCCTGGGCTGATATGTTTGAGAATCCGCACTGCTGCTTTCTATTCAGTCCTTCCTGATGCTCCCCTATGGCTTGGTATGCACTGGTGCAGCCTGTGTGCTCTGCTGTCCCCCAGCCCAGATCCTTCCTTTTGACCCTCCTGGCTGTCCTGGGCTGAAAGTCTGCCACATTCTGTTTCCTAGTGGATTCTTCCACTCTAAGATTTGTTCAGATTCTATTTCTAGAGGTATCTGAAGGAATTTGTGGTAGAACTTTGGTGAGTTCATGCTCTCACTCTGCCATCTTGGCTCCACTCTCCCCTCCCCTCTTTCTTCTAATTTTTACTACACTGATTTTGTTCAATTTTATATAATCCAAATTGTCAATTTTATTGCTTATAAAATTTTCTGTTCTTTGTCTGAACATAAAATCTTCACCTATTCATAGTTCCAGTATTTTTTGTTCATCAAACTTATTTATAATATAAACTTTTATATCTTGATCATGTATCAATTTGAAATTTATTACAGTATTTATTGTTAGAACTTGAACTAAGTCCAGTTTTTGCCATATTGCTTTACAATTTTCTCAATAGTAATTATCAGCTAGCATGAAGGTAAAAATGACAGGAACTGGCAGCTGATTTGTAATGGGGCAGGATGAGAGGTGGCAAAGAATTGAGGGTGATAATCAGGTTGTGAACCTTGCTGACCCAGAGTGTGGTGGTAAACTCAACAATACCTTTTTTTAAAAAAGCTTAAAAGAGAGGAGGTTTTGGAAGGGGAAGATAATGAATTCTTTGTTGGATATGAGATGGTGGGACATCTAATTCAAGATGTCTGAAAGGGAAGACAGATCCATGGCAGATTTGTAGAGGAATAGAAAGGTTTGGAAAAGCCATTGTGGTGAGTAGGGGAGTGACTATATTATGGAAATGTAAAAGTATTACCTTTAAAGCAGTGAGGGCCTGTTGAGGCTATGTAATACAAATTTGCAGTGAACTCAGCACTTTCATCATTTTATCCAACTTCCTTCAGTAGCATATGAGTGGAAGTGAAAGCAACAGTTGATGAGGGAGTTATCCAAGACTGAGGCTTACAAGGTAAGATCAGTGATAGGATAAGAGGGCAAAGTTCTTGAGGGAGAGTGAAGAATTGTACTGATTCACCAACAGGTCAAGATGGGGAAGTAAAGAGAATGTAGCTAGTGTAGTGCTAATGCCTTGGGAAAGACCTAAAGGGTTAAAGGTTTGGATATCATGGTGAGAATGAAGAATGTTAGGCTGATGAAGACATGGAATGACAAGATAACATGAAAAGTCCTATATCATCTTATTTTTTGATAAGGAAGTAAAGTGTTGTAAGTCATGAAATCAGAGAGGGGAAAAGCCATAATTTTAACAGAACAGGATTTTTTTCTAACAAAAGAAAGAATAGAAATTGCTAAAATTGTCCAAGACAGAATGTTCAAAATGGACACTTGTTTTAGGCCTTATCTGGAGAAGTTCAAAGCAAAAACAAACAAACAAAAACCATTTCACTGGTGCAGTCATTTTTTAAGTCTTTAGACACAGAAGTCCACCAGTTCTATGATACCAAATGACTGAATCCATTACTTGCATTACAGTGCATTTTACCTTTAAAAATTTTAGTCTTGTATTTTTGAATTCGTTATTGAGACATGAAAAATTGAATACTCTCTGAGAATTTTAAATGAGTAATGTGGTGACTGCCAAGGAGGGGAAGCATATTGGTCTCATCCCTGTGGCTGTCGTATATAGTTACATCTCAGCAAGAATCCTGAATGATGAGGAAGCCTACTGAATATGAATTACTGTTATTACAAAAATATTTGTGTCTATTTTATTTTTATACTCCCCTTACATTTTGTTTTATAGATTTTTGTTGTTGCTGTGAGAAGTCAAATGTATAAATACAATGTTTATAAGTCATTCCCTAACAACAAAGAATTATGATAATCTTTAAATTGTCTAATCCCCCAAATTATATTATTTTGCTTGCATTCTGTATTGGTATTCCATAATGCTCCCAGTATTAAATATGATATTTCTACTTGGAGGTTTAAGACATGCTCATATTTGCTTACGTACATATGCATTTTCATGATATTGTATTTATGAAATAATATAATGATAGGATTTTAGAGCTGAAAAGTTTCTTATAATTCATCCAGTGTAGTCATTTTATGTTATATACGAGGAAACAGTCTCTAAAATGTTATATGACTCACTCAGTTATATGCTGCAAAATAAAAACTTGAGAGAAACAAGGTCTCTTCACTCCCAAAATCACTGTTTTTTCTACAATGAATTATTATTATTATTTTCATATTCATTTTGGAAAACTAAGTTCAATATAAGAATATTTGATTTTAATCCCTTCCTCTGCCACTTATTTCCTTGTGAACCTGATCAAGTCACTTAACCTCTTTAAGTTTTATTTTCCTCATCTGAAACATGTTCATTGCCTATCTCTCACATTTTCTGCAAAAAATCAATTAGAATATTTTGGGGAAAAACCAAAACAATTTATAACCTTCCTGGTTTTTGTTTAATAGCTTTGAAAATTCAAGGCTATGTGTAAATTTATTAGTGATACATAAGTTTTAGAGTACCTAAGTATTTGTGAAGGTTGCTATGTTATCATGAAAAAAGTACAGAGTTGGGAAATATCTCTCTCAAACAAACAAATAGTTGGTAGCAAGTTGGTAGCACTAAAACATAATTTATAAAATGAGAGGACAGAAATAAAGATACTGTAGCAAGAGGTATGGGCATAGCTATATTCTAACATCAGGCATGCAGAAACAGTTTGTGGCTGGTTCATTTCAGTTCTATAACAAGAGCAAAGAGAACAGACAGCCTGGTACAGTTCAGCTGCTCTTTCCATCTATTTAATGAGTTCCTTAATGCACCCCATTGTTCCTCAGTATTAGAAGAACATATGGCACATTTAACCCTTAATGGTGAATCTCATTTGACTTGTTTTGATGGTTTATTTTTTCCTCTCTCAAAACTAAGCAGCACCTTTCCCTTGTCTTGATATGAGGTGAGAAGTGATATAGTCATAATTAAGTATCTGATTATCCATTTAAAGTACTATTACCTTCTTCCTCACTCCTAATGATCACATTTAAAACCCCAGCAACTTCAGAATAAATATTACTTTAAAATAACTGCAAACATCAATGCTTTCCTGGAAAAGCGTTAACTAAAAATGATCAGCTGTCATCGCTGTTACCATAATCTATAAGGTAAAATGTTCATGGGATAATTGTGCAAGTAGCCTCTGAAATTAAACTAAATTGTTACTATCTAATAACAAAACTGCATGCCTTTAAAGTGAACATAACAAAATAATTAGAACTGTTCTAAAAATAGTAACCATAATTATCATGTAAGGTTATTTGATTTGGGTATGATTTTTAAAACTTCTTCTGTAATGAATCTAAACAGACAAATGCGAATATTTATTTAAAGATAAGTAGTGTACAGGATTAAAACTGATTAATTGCAATAAGGCTAAGTAAAAGAATTCATTCTTCTCCAAGAGATTCCAGACTAGGCCTAATATTAACTAGTGTATGGCATTCAGTTTTGATGTGCAGCTATTATTTTGCACGCTTTGACTTTGAAGACATTGATCAAAAACTACCACCTTCTACCACACACAATAACCCTGTCAAAGGCCTGACAACACCTCATAACAACAACCTTATGCTTACAAAAGAAACGTATTTCAAAGACAACGCAAAACCAAAAGATGTGAGTGGCAAATAGCCAAAGAGGAATTGACTTTGCCTCCTTTTCAAAACTCTACTTGTGAATGTATACCATTTTCTTACAGCACATCTCTTTTAATTGGAACAATCCTAATGAAGGCTTCAGAGGAGAGACTCTAGCAGAAGGAACTTAAGTCAATGGAAAAGACAGGGGTGGGAGGGTGAAGGGGAAATCCACTGGATGCTTTACAAACCCATTCTTTCACAGTTTATACCACAAATGATTAGAGAACACTAATTTCCTAAACCCAAATAACAGATGTATAGGAAGAGAAAGCTAAGGATTTGGGCACATTTGAGAAAAGAGTACCTCACTGGCATGCACATTTAGCTTTCATTTATATCCACAAGCATTGAGCATAATAAGAGATATAATAAAGGAGAAATATATCTCTTGGGCTTACCAATTTGGTTACAAAGAGTGCTTGTCAGGGACAAAGTTTTTTGTTTTACGAAGTTCATTATTGTAAGTTTTCCAACCTTCAATATCAAAGCTCCATAACAATAACCTTGATGAAAGGAGAGCTTTTCATTGTCAAACTTTTGGAAAGAGTGAAAATATGCATCCAAGTGGATATTATTAGGAAAAACCTGGCCTCTTTCCTTGCATACTGCCAATTTCTAACATAACCAATATATAAAGTTATAAACAAAGACTGATTGTTGATGCAATTGAGTTTACCAGAAGCACTGATCCTCATCCCAGTGACTGTGACGAAGTCAGAATATGAGCAAGTTTTGTTGGATGAATTTGTGGAGTGGCATAAAGAGAAACAATGACATAAGAGTTTATGTCCAGCAGTAGTTTAAAAATAGATTGTTCATTTTTGTAAACCATGAAGCACAAATTACTGTTGTATCAAGCCCAGGCTGTTTGTCTTTTTGCTTTTGTGCATGGCATTTCCAGTTCAGGAAAGGCATCTTTTCTATTTCATAAGCTAGCTACACATGCTGTCTTGTCTTTTTCTTTTTGAAAGTAGTTTTTCATTTTGTATTTTGCAAAAATTGTTATATTGGTCAACATCTTCATGGTAATTTTGTTTGAGTTTTCTATATGTGTACAAAAAAGTTTCATTTAAGGATAATGGCTCTAAAATACATTGCAAATATAATTTTATGGCATTCTAGTCATCACCACACCATACCCCTAAATGAATGTCATTTCAAATGGAATGCTTCAAAAAATTAAACTAGCATACTTCAGATATTGTTCCCTAGAGTAACCATTTGCTAGTTTTTACAGTTGCAGAGATACATTATTTTTTTGTAGCAAACGGAAGTCAGGACTTCATTTAGAAGTACGTGCAAAATGTCATTTTAGTTTGGTTTTACCCTTTAAAATGATTTAAATTGTAACGAGTTGGCCACTTTGTTGCAACATATCATAGATCATTTCTACCTGTTGCAGAAAGTATTTCTTCTTTGAGAATTATATGAAAATAATTTGGATGTAGGTTCAAAGGAAGAATTAAAAAATGCTTTGATGGATTTGTGATTTCATCAATGAGCATAATTTCTCTGATGCTGCAGATTATAGTCTTCCTATACCTTTTCATCCTTTATGACTCCTGTACACATCCTCTGGGAATTTCTCCACAGAGAATCTGTGAAGAAGAGAGAATGAATTAAACCCAGGTTTTGGAGAGTTAAAGTTTTGGGGTATGATAACAGTTTAAAGGAATGGGAAAATAAGAAGAGAAAACATTTTTCACATCTTTCTCTACCCTTTGCCTTTAGGACTTATAGCTAAGAAGTAGTTTGGGAATGAAAGATTACAATTTCGATTCACATGAAGCAACTCACTACCATGGAAAAAAGCTAAGGAGGGAGAAAATGTGAAAGAAATGGAGCACCTGCCAGTGACTTAGTTTGAACTTAATTCAAATGTTGATTAGCAATAAAAATTAATGAGGCTACAGTACCTTAAAAACGGATGAAGCAAAAATAGATAAAGCAGAGAACTATAATGTCTTCTATATTTGTTCTTTATCTGACTTCTTACTCATCCAATAATTCTCACCTAATTTAGAGCTCTCTAGACTTGCCCTAGAATTTTCACCCTCATTCTTAACTTCCATTTTTTTCCTCCCTTTGTCTGTTTCCCTCCCAGCTATGCTTCTGACTTTCTGGACTTTATCAATCTTACCTCAGGTATTGTCACATTGCACTTTCTCTCAGAAGTCCTAACCCTGGAACTTTCATTGGTGAATTCCTTTCAGGGTCTCCATTTTGGGGAAGAGTTTATGTGGACCAGCCCTCGTTCTTCTGGTTCTGCATTTTTCTTTCTGGACCTCGGGACTTTAAATCAATGCCTGTATTACCAGTACCTTTTACTTCCACTCCCTCCTCTTTTCAGCTCTCTTTCTAATGCTTTTTTTCACCATTAGAATATAAGCTCCTTATATGCAGAAACTTAGTTTTTGCTACTATTTATATCTCCAGAGCTTACCAAAATACCTAATACATATTAGGTTCTTAATAAATGCTTTTTATTTTGCCGTTTCTTTGTTTCACCCCCAGTGCCTAACATAATGCATTACACATACTAGACAAAATAATGGTCAAATTAATGAATGAATAACTTTACATCTGTCTATCCCAATCTAAAGGATTATGCAGAAATACCTAAAATGTATTTGTGCTGCCAAGAATACCCATTTGTATATGATAAAGATATATTCTAATCTTCAACATTGCCTTAAACAACTGATCATCATTCTCACTTCTGTCATTTTCCTGAAAGTCTCCCTGCTCTCAAAGACTTCAGTATTATTCTCTCTGAATCACAACTATTTAAATATTTCTAAACTAACAGTGAATAATTTTATCCAGAACATATTATACCATATTACTGCTTATTATCTTGAACTGAGACTATGAGCATCTACCCAATGGTAATGTTGTTGTTGCTGTTGTTATTTTTACTTTGTGGTACACCTCTGTGCTATATGCTTAGCCATGATGCTTCTTCATGGGACACTGGGGAGTAGATAATGAAATAAAAGATGCCCTAGAATTTGGGGACAATATTGAAGATACTGGTTAGGATATATACTTGGACATCTAAGGGAAATTAAGACATATATGAACTCTGGACAAAGTATAAAAACTTTTATTACATCATGATCTCCTTCCACTCACTTGCCATTATCAGCACCCAGGTCCAGTTGGTATTATCTGGTTATGGTACTGCTGACAAAAAGTTTTGAAATCTAATTAAAATGTAACACTGAGTCGCTCAGCTTTCAATGCTTACTGGCCAGGTAGGTTATGTTTCACCCTTCTGCCAGGGTTCTCTAGTATTCTCAAAAAGAAATAAGTCTATGTAGAAAACCTATGGTTTTCTACCAATGGTTCCAGCTTTACTAATGATTTTCTCAGTTATAGGGTGTGGATCCCCTGTACTCTAGTTCCATTTAGTCACTAAATCTGTCTTTTATAAAATATATATTTTTTACTTCAAAAAGATGCTAGAATATCTCTATCTCTGTCTATCTCTCCTATCTGTACAGTATATGAGGGGCATAATTTCTTCCTTACCCTCATTCCACCTTAGACTTTTGGGTAGCAAAAGGGATCAGGTTCACAGTTTAGCTCACTTCCTATATAGGGCAGTCTCAGTTCCAAAACCAGCCTTGGACCCAAGTTCCAGGTACTCTATGTTCTCAGGACTTTCTTGATGGGCTGACTACAACATCCTGCTGGATTCCTCCCTTCAAGGTTGCCATGATTTGGATTTGGTTGGGATTACTGATGAGAAAGACAAATGAAGTAGAATGCAACTAGAAATACTTCAAACCATAGCACCTAAAAGGAGCCAAGGAGGGAAGGAACCTCCCTTCCAAGTTCAGTTTATGGTACCAGCTCTGTAACTGAAAGGTGTGTAATCTGTATTCAGCAAAGAAAAAAGAGTAAGGCCATCCTAGGCTGACAGTTTCAAAGGGGCAGCCTATTCATTCTACATAGCCCACTGAAGGAATCTATTCCCACCCCAGCCTTAGGAGAACACAGAAAAGCAGAGTGCCTCCATGTAAGTTTATCTTGGTGTGCTCCATTACAATGTCCATTACAATCACATATATGAGTTGAGTGATCTCAAAATAAACTCTTTTACATTATGGCAAGAGGGAATTTCTGACAAAAAATTACCTTTAAAAACTAATATGATAATATTTATGTATATGTAAATACATATACATGTGTATAGTTATACATATATGTATGCACACATACATACATATATCCTCATGTCATATATATGTATCTGTTTATCTATCTGAGACATGTTCCTTGTGCTCTCATATTGAGGGTCTTCTTAACTTTTCTACAAGCCGGTTGAGGCATAGGCTTTTTAGGGTTTATATTTATGTAGCTAAAGGAACTTTGAGCATATTGGTAAACAATATTACCTGTCTCCATTATATGAACATATCTATGTCTATAACTGTACGCTTCTCATGTGATCAGTACAAGACTTTAAAATTGTATCATTTTTGATAAAGTGTATTCATTGGTTCTTATTTTTTATTTCATTACATATATATCCATGTTTATATTAGTATAGCACTTACAGACAAATTAAATAGTAATAACTTAATTGCATATCTTATAAAATGCTTCAAAGTTTGATGTATTTTGTTCAGTCTAAAACAACTTATTATAATAACTCATGCTCACTCTGTATTTATATATGTTTCATTTAGGCCTGCATTCCAATTTTTTTCAACATACTGCCTAATCATTTGAAGAGAGGAGTTTTCAGGATAACTACAACTCAAAAAGTTTATCTCAGTCCAAGAGCATAAATTTACCTTAAACATTCAACAAATTATACACAATAATAACGTTTGCATATACTGAATCCATATTTACATGGCAGATGATAACTCTACCATGATTATTAAAGTAAGCTGAATCAAGGATTTGCTCTTTGTAAATGTGTTAAATGCATCCAGTACATTTATGTAATTAAACATAGTAGCAAGGTCTCCCCTTATGGTCATTTAAATCAACTTTACTCCTTTCAAAGGAATTGTTTAAATTACTAGTTACACAATAGACTGTGCAATTTACTCAAGAAGTCATTAGAGACTATTAGAGCGACTAAAACATTTATGATGATTTGTTTCAATTCATTCCAACCATCTCTATGAGGGCCTTTTTCAAAAAGAGGATATGGGGAGAGAGTTATCCTTTTATCAGTTTAAATCTAATCTATAAAACTACTTGTAGTTTCTTATTTATAAAAATTTTAATTTTTACTACTAACATAACAAACAACAGCTAATGAAAACATTTTTTCATGTGTAGACTTTTACTATGCAGAGCATTTTAAAAGAGTATATTAAATTTAACATAAAGGGAACAAAATTACTTTGCTTTTTATGAGACATCTGTTCCCCTTTTAATGTTCTTCTTTCCTTTTCTGTTTCACGTCTTTAATATCTTAACCTGTGTTAAGGAGAGAAATGGACTAGATCAGCATTTTCTCTACTTATTGGCCATGGGACACTTCTAATATTACTATTATCAAATTCTTTTCTTACTGGACTAGAGTACAATGGTTTTTTTGGAATAACCTAGAAATGAAGAAAAATTAGGGGAACTTGGAAATAAAGTAATATTTTATAGTGAAAACACCCTATTGAATGCATAAGTATGTCTGATGCATGCATTATTCAATATTAAAATTTTAAGGTAAAAATATTATCAACTTGGGCAAGTTTTTTTCATGTCCCTTATGCCTTAGTACCAAAAAAATTTGCATAAATATGCCAGATCAGTAATTTTGCAAGTTTTTATTTGTAATTAATAATGTCTACCCAAAGTAATTTATGCCAAATAAAAAAAAAATTGAGACCTGCTCAATGCCTTCATTTCATAAAGAAAAAGAAAATATTCTATATGTGATGATTTGCCCAATGTCACATACTTTGTGACAAATTCAAGACTGAAACCAAATGCCTCCTGTCCTTACCAACACTAATGTATTTGGAAACTCCATTTCATTTTAAGATGTCCATTCTCCAGTCAGAAGTGTTCACTTCTTCCCCTACTCCCAACATATTCAGAGACAGTGTTGGCAGAGTGGACAATGTAGATTTGAAATCACAAGTCTTGATTTTAATTCACACTTTTAAAACTAAGTTTTATGACCATGGGTAAATCTAATAGCTCTCCTTATCTGTAAAATAGATGTAAAAATATCTCTTGGACTTGTCATATGGGACTCAAAAGAGATAATGTAAAGGAATTTGCAAACTTTAAAAATATTGGATGTGTATATGTATGCACACATAGATATCCCTATCTATATATTTATCATCTCTCTGTCATTTATCAATCTACTTCTATATCTACAACTTCATTTTATTAAACTTTTTGTATGGAGATATGCATATCTTGGTAGGAGGTGAAATTCGAAATAATCTTGCCTAGCAATTAAGGATAGCCCCAAGTGTTAGGGTTATAGAAAGTCCTGGCATGGAAAGAGAAACAAGGACTGCTCAGAAGAGACTTTAACTCTTTCAAGAAAAGCAGAGTTAATGGTTTGCTTCCCGAGTAGGATTGTTCACATGTTTTGCTTCAACTGTAGATCGTTTATATTCCAAGATTTTCTCCCATTTTTAAAAGATCGGTGCATTTGAACGAATCTGGTAGTTGATACAGTCAAAGAGGGTGAAAAGTAGGGAAGGTCCGTACTGAGGGGGTAGTGGGATTTTCCTCTTCAATTAACTTCGAAGAAGGAACCTTTTTTTTTTCTTTTAAGGGGATGGAGGTGGAGGGACAGTATTAAAAGGGAAAGGCCAATGAGTATCTGAGAATCCATATATTAAAACACTGAATTTTTTTTTAAAAAGAAAATAATGTGAATGTTTCACCTGAGATACTCAGATTTAAAGGAAATAGTCCTTTCAAAGAAAGTGAAATTACACAAACTTGTTCTCGGTATGTTGGGAAAAGCTCTTTTACATGAAAAAGGAGCCTCTATCTGAATTTGTGTACTCGGGTGGGTTAGGGATGTGTGTCGTCATGTTACAAAAGAATCTTTTAGAAATTCCTGAAGTGACAACAGAAAGAAAAGTGGAGATTGGCCTTCGTGCGTTCCATTCGCTCACCACTTCCAATTCCCTTTCCAGTACCGCCCCCAAACCCACGTTAGCCTTCACTTTCAGCTCCACGCCCTATCTGGATCTCCCAGCTTTGCAAGGTGATTGGGAGTAGGCGTGGTGCGTACATCAACCTAGGCTGCCGCTTTCCTTGAACCCATAGAGGCACAAGGAGGGGAAAGAGGGCACAGTGAGGCGGCCCTGGTAGCTGCACTTTCTTGCTTCTGAAGCTGCTGTCCCAGATTTAAATTTCGGAAAGAACGGACAGCTTTGTTTCTTGCTAAGGCAGGGGTAACCCTGCTAAGTGCCTGATCCTACTCTCTCTCTTCAAGTTTAGGAGGGGCTGGCCTTCCTGACTTCTTGTACTCGGTCCCACCGTAGCGTCCCGGGGATGGAGGCTGCCAACGGGAGCAGCAGTGACTCTAGCAAACAGGCCTTCTCCTCGGGGCTGGCATCCCCATCTCCAGCAGCCGCTTCCTCTTCGCTGTCCATGGCCTCTGGGGTAGCCATTCCGCCAGCTTTCCTCCGGCCCCCTAGCCTGTTCTTGCGGGCAGCAGCAGTGGCGGCCGCCGGGAGTGGAGCCTGTCCTTCTGCTGCAGGGTTGGAGAGGGGCGTTGGGGCCTTGGGCTGCGGAGGCTACCCGCGGACACCCAAGTGTGCCCGCTGCCGCAACCACGGAGTGGTGTCTGCGCTCAAGGGGCACAAGCGTTTCTGTCGTTGGCGGGACTGTGCTTGCGCCAAGTGCACCCTGATCGCTGAGCGCCAGCGAGTGATGGCCGCGCAAGTTGCGCTCCGCAGGCAACAGGCTCAGGAGGAGAGCGAAGCTCGCGGACTGCAGAGGCTCCTCTACCCCGCGCAGGCCACTGGCAGTCGCGGAGCTGGAGGCTGCACGGGCTTGGAACTTTCCTCAGCCGCAGGGGGTGGAGTGGGGGCTGCCGAAGGGTTAAATCTGGGCACTGTGGGTCTAGGAGGTCGGCGGGCTGCTCCCTTCGATATTTTCCACCCAAATTTTCAGGAAGATAAAAGAGGTGAGTTCGTTTCCTCCTTGTTCACGACCAGACGCAACGTTGTAAATTAAGTATCAAAAAAGTATCTCCTCTTTGTGGTTATGTAACACTGATTGGGGGGAGGGGAGAGCACCTGAGTTATTTGCTTCGAAAAAAAATTATCAGGAATGTTCCACAAATTGTTAAAAATCACTTAGCAAGTGCTAGGTAACCCAATGTAGCAGTAAGGGTGTTTCAAAAAGCAAGGATAGCTTTGTTTTGTGGGATGTTCATTGTGTCTATGAGGCTGGAAAGAAGAAAAAAATGGTGTTAAAGACTGAAGGCCCAAAGTGACCCCTAGGATTTATTCCTTTCCTACCGTTAATTTGTTTGCTTCTTTTCTGGGAATTGCCAACTAGCTTGGCACACTGACTGAGGTAGCAAAACCTGCAAGTCAAAGGTGTAATGGGGTTGGGGGCGGGAGCTGACTTGGGGAAAAGGAAAATCCTGCAAGTTTTTCCACGCCTTTTCTGACACTGGTCAGTTGGAAAACTCTAGCATTGCACTTTAGATTCTACTGTTATGTTATGTCAGGACCCAGCTTGTGAACGGGAACTTTGTTTCTATTCCCTCTTTTTTTTTTCTCCCCTTTTCTTCTCTCTCTCTTCTCTCTCTCTTTCTTCTCTCTCTCTCTCTCTCTCTCTCTCTCTCTCTCTCTCTCTCTCTCTCTCTCTCTCTCTCTCTCTCTCTCTCTCTCACACACACACACACACACACACCCTAAAAGACCTTTAGAGATTACTTAATTCTTTTATTTTACACTTGAGTTAACTCAATCCCAGAGAATGGAAGTTATTTTCCCAAATTTACAATAGTAACGGAGAAAGTTAGAATGTAAACTCATCTCTACAAAATTGAAATACTCAAGCAGTTAAGACAGATCTTAACTTGACAAGTTAAGCAAAATACGTGGGGAAAAAATTATCAAATACATCAAGCTGATTTCTTTGAAAACGTTTTTGGTCATTCTTTTGATTGTCTCTATATTTGTTGTTTTCCTTGGAGGAGTGAAAATTCTTGGTAGTCTCCACACCTCCCTAAGAATACATTTAAGCCTTTAGGATGCTCTGAACTCTGGAAAACATTTAAAAGACCGTATTAGTTCTTATCTAACATGTTTTCTAGTCATTGTTAGTAGTATAGTAGTAAACTACTTTGCAGATGATAATCTACATAGTTTTAAAATAAAGTTAAAACAATAACTTTTGGGGAAAAAGCCTACAATTACCTCTTAAATCAAGTGGATTTCGATTGAAATTCAAATTCTTTTCAGTGAAATTTTCTAACTATATATAGGGCCTACTAATGGTAAAAACATACATTCTAGTATTTTACCTTAACAGAAAGACAAATAATTACAAACTAAAAAATAATGAATTAATGGCATTCACTGGACAAAAATATAGTTCTAATAAAATAATTGTTCATGGATAATTCTTGGACTTATGTCAACATTACAGGCAAATCATTGTTATATATGAAAAGGGAATTAAATGACATATCTATGTATATATACATGTGTATATATGCATATATGTTATCCATTACAAACTTCCTAGTTTATTCAGTTAAAGCATTGAATCAAGACTTTACTGCCTTTCTTTGAGATCAGAGAACATTGAAAATCAAGAAATGAAAAGACAATGAAGACATATGAGACATATGAATTGAACTTCATTAGCCTATCATGTTACCTAAAACCTGTTAAACAGTTCTCCATTTCAGTGACTTCCAAACTTTTATAATTGTATAATCCATGAGAAAAAGTATTTCTGCATGTATCCCAGTATATGTACATTTATTTATAAATTGTATAATGTGCTACTGTGTGGGTATATTATATAAATTATTGAACAGGAAAATTTAAATTTTAAAGATTTAAGCTGAAATGAGAATATTTTAAAATTTATTTATTAGTGGTTCAAAATCCTTTTTGCTTTCACTAAAACATTATCAAGCTGTTATTGAATATGCTTTATTTAAAAAATTATTGGTATACCATTGTGAAACAAGAATACATCACAATATGTGGTAGGTAATTCGATAATCAATTGAGATCACTCCTGGTAAATCTTTTGTGTTAAAAATCTTCCACTCTTCCTTTAAACTGCTACTCTGTGCATTGTAGATTAGCGCTGACTAACCATATGCCATATGGTTCAAGTGGGGACATCTGTGTCAATTCATATATTATGTATCAGTAAACTTTATTTTCTTTTTTAATTTTAATTTAATGTTTTGCCAGCATTTATAATCCCCTTCCCAATGCAAACATCAATAATCATACCTTATTCTTGGCACCTACTGTTTTGTAGCACCTGATAACAAACTCTAAATACTGGATGGAACCTGGATCTTACTACTAACAGGTGGGGAGTACAGAGTGTGTAGGGGCATTCTTAAGAAAGTCATATTATTAGAATTTTAGACTAAAAAGAAAGATTGATTGAAATAAGCCTCTTGATTTTATCATATCCATTGTTGTCTATAATGTTCAAATAAACAAACTGAAATAACCATTCTAGAACACTGATGTGGGGTATGCTTATAGACAGCTCTTCCTGGATGATCATCTTGTACTGCATCTCATCCTTTAATGACCCATAAGTAACAAGTGAGTTGTGATAACTCAGTCATTTTTCCCCTTTAGGAAAACAGACTGTTCACCCAGTCTTGAAACTCTTCATCTGCATTTGATGATAATTCAGATTTTAAATCTTTGATTCAATCATGCATACTTTTCTGGAATAGTTTTCATTGGAACACCTTCTTTTCTTTCTCGGTTTTAGGGTCCCAGAGTGCTGTAAACTTCTTTATTTATGAAAGTATCTAAATTTAGCAGCAGTTCTTCATTCCCATGGGCCCCAGTTGGCTGCAGTGGAGGAACCATTTTCTGCAAGACTGCAAAGAACATGGCCCAAGTCTCTCTTTACCTGGGGTGTCATTAAGTATTACATTACACTAAAAATCAGGCAGCTAGTTGCACGGTAGATAGAGTGCCGGGCCTGGAGTTAGGAAGACCTGAGTTCAAATTTGACTTCAAACACTTGACTAGCGTCATGATCCTAGCTTAGCTACTTAATCTCTATCTGCTTCAGTTTCCTCAACTGTAAAATGGAGATAATAATAGCACCTACCTCCCAAGGTGGTTGTGAAGAAATGAGATAATATTTGTAAAGTGCTTAGTGCAGTGACTGGAATATAGTAGTCACTCAGTACACGCTTTTCCCCTCTCCTTCCCTCTGAGGGCCAGATCATGTGTGCTGTTGTTTGTCTTTTGTTTTCAAAGAGGCCGAATAGCATCATGGGATGATGTCTTGACTTATGCATGAAGTAGACTGAAGTAAGACAGAATTACACAGACTTGTTAGCGACACTCTTTCAGAATGATTGAAATCATGTGACAAAAGTCAGGATGACTGGCAATGGCCCAGGATATGTTGGATGACATCTTTGATGTCTGACCTACGTGCTCCACAGCACCCATTTCTGCTGCCTTCATGGCCAAAGGCCATTGGAAAAAAGTGTTCTCATCTGCCATTTTCCCTGGGGGAAATCTTCACATCCTTGGGGTTGACAACCCTCTAACTCAGCAGTGAGTTTATCCTCACCCAGATTTAGTCATTTGTTAAAATGGTTTTACTGGGCTGTGGCATCTCTACGTGCTAGTTTTTCCAAGCTACTGGTGAGAGTTGGGTGAAAGACGGACAACAAAGATACATGAGCAGCCCTGAAAAGGGTTCAGCAAGCTCTCCCACTGGAGGTAGTAGTCCTTCCTTAATATCTCATACACCTCCATCATTTGTGTACCCAGTCCTTTGATACCTTCTATTGTTTTGTTCTTGGTTTTGGTTTTGTTTTGTTTGCTGCAGCGGAGTTATGCTCAGCCCAGTGACTCACAGTCCAGAGGGCTGAGATTAGCATAGGAGATGAAAGTCTAGTATTCCATTCATTTTGAAAATGTGAAAAGCCACTGGAAGAACTAAGCAGGACACCGACATCTGTCCTCTCTATGATTTTTTCCCTATCATTTTCTGCCTCTTTCTCAAGATCTTGATATTCATCATAGCAAAAAAAAAAGAACTGATCTAGTTTTCTCCTAGTTTATTACCAGATACCATGATATAAATTCCATATGGAAAAGGGAAGTCTTATCCTTAAGTATGAGCTCTGTTTGGCTATTGCCTTCTTGCTGGGTTTATCGCATAAGGAGAATTGTTTGACTTTTAGGAAAAGTTCTTGATAATGTATTTCAATAATCTTTCTTTTGGGGTTTGTTTATTTCATTATTTCTTTTCTTTGAGGGGCAGCTAGTTGGTACAGTGGATAGAGCACCAGTGCAGGAATCAGAAGGACCTGAATTGAAATCTCACCTCATATACTTGACACTAACTAGCTGTGTGACCTTGGGCAAGTTACTTAACCCCAGTTGCCTCATCCTGGGTCATCCCCAGTCATCTTGATGAATCTGGTCACTGGATTCAGATGACTCTGGAGGAGAAGTGAGGCTGGTGACCTGCACAGCCCTCCCTCCCTCAAAACAAAGTCAAGTGCAAGTCATGTCATCATTTTTCTGATGGAATGGTCATTTTCTTTTCTTTATAAAATTCTCTCTTTGGTATTTAAAGCCCTTCCCAACTTGTACCCAACCAACTTATCTTTCCAGTCTTATTATTTCCCTTCACATATTTTTTTTCACTCATCATACTAGCCTTCTGGTTGTTTCCTCAACAAGACACTCAGCCTTTTCCCTGGCTATCCTGAAGACCTGAAATTTCTCTTTGAATTCATTCAAGGCTTAGATTAAGTGCCACTTCTATAAGAGCCCTTTCCTGATCAACCCAGATTCCAGTGCCTCTTCTCCAAATTACCTTATATCTTTTTTGTCTATGTCTTTTTATTTACCTATTACCTCCTTTACTAAAAGGTTAGATCATTGAGGGCATGGGTTTTTTCATGTTTGTCTTTGTATCCTTAATATCTACCACAGTGCCCAAGACCTGATAGCTAATTTGTAAATGCTTGCCAATTGTTGCCTTCCACCAAGCCTGTGAACTCACTACTGTTTTTGTCTTTATCAACACTCCCTGTGCAGCACCTTTCCTCAGCTTCCATTTGTCCTAGCAACAATAAGGTCCTAGACCTTGGAGGAACATGGGGAAAGAGAAAGGAAATCGTCAATGGCCCCAAGGTCATCTACCAACTCTTGGGCCTGTAAAGCCACTCTGACCCTAGTCTTCTGGAAGGTGCTGCTTATGCCTCTATTATATCTTCTTTTGGCTGCTTCCATTACTGGTTCAGACTCCAGAAGTAGACCTAACAAATTCTCTCCAGATGGGGTGCTGCAATCCCCAGCTGCCCAGCCTAGTCCCCACCTGCTTTTTAACATGCATTTGTCCCTACTACCACTACTTTCTAGCCCTTGGAGGAATGTGAGGAGAGAGGAAAAACAGATGGCCTATCCTTTTCCTATAATTGATGGCCAAAAAGATCTGCCTATAAAGTAGCCCTGTTAGGATGAATGAGGTCTTAGGATTATGTTCTACCCCTCTTTACTGATTATTTTACCTATCACTGAGAGCGGGGTTCCTTCCTTCCATCCTTCCTTCCTTCCTTCCTTCCTTCCTTCCTTCCTTCCTTCCTTCCTTCCTTCCTTCCTTCCTTCCTTCCTTCCTTCCTTCCTTTCTTCCTTCCTTCCTTCCTTCCTTCCTTCCTTCCTTCCTTCCTTCCTTCCTTCCTTCCTTCCACCATGAACTCCTTTGGCAGCCTGGTGAAACCTAAGGATTCCTTCTAAGGGTAAAGTTTTAAAAATGTATAGCAAACTCTATAGGATTACAGAAAATTTACTATGTTGAAATCCAGTTATCAAAATAACGATAACAACAGACAAGAAAACAAGGAAAAGCAAGGCTTGGGAGGCAAGTGAAGAACCTCTGCCCCTGGGGTAGAGGCGGCGGGGGGTTGGGAGGCTCTCACTTTGTAGATCCCTGCTTTACTGAACCAGTCATATTGGATTATTCTGTGGAATTAGATATTTAGTGCAACTTCAATTTACTTTTAAAAAACAGCTGTTTTTTTAATAGAAAAAGAATAAGCTTTGAGGATTTTTATATTAGTTAGGTACATTAATTTTATCTAGAGGCTATATTCAGATATGTTATTGAAGACCTACAAAGTACTCAGTACAGAGTAAGCTAGACAGTGGGAGAATTAAAAAAAAAGATGAATATTATATTGCATTTGTCCTCAAAGATTTTTATAATCAAAAGGCAAGAGTACATGTACACAAGTAATACATACAAGTACACAAGTGATACATACATAACTAAAACATGGTAATTTCTATAAGCAGAGCGAAGAAATTCAAAGGAGTAAAGCCGATTAGTCATAAGTACAAAATTTAAATAAACACATCTCAAATTTCACCTGTCATTTTAAAAGAAATATATTTCATAAGTGACTGAAAATAGTTACTTTACAATATTTTTATACAAAATCAATTATTATAGGGATAAAGATATTAAGAGTTTTAATTTTTTACTGGGTGCAAATTTGGTCAACCTAATTATAAGAAAGTATGCAGCACAGAATGATGTTAAGCCATCATCATATGAGTAAATTTTAAAGCTTATTATTTAAAATAAAACTATAGGTATTGTACATAATACAATTCAGACTTATTTTTGGAGTTGAAATGTCATTAATCTCTTTTTGGTTGTTTGTTCTACTTCTTGAACCCATATGCAGATGTTTTTTAAAAATTACATTTTTTTAAAATGAGGAATACCCTTTTGAGAAAACTGGAGTCACTTGGACTATTGTAAACTCAGACTGGGAACCACTGCTTTAGACAATGACGGAATTTCAGTACATAGTATTCAGAAGCCAGGCAAGTTTAAGTCATATAATTTTCATGGCAGCATACCATGCACTAGCACACATATTATTTTCCCCCTTTGCTTGGAAATATAACTAGAACATTTTTGTAAATAATTAGAAATTAAAATAATAATAATTTAATATAGCTAAATAATATATTTTGCTGTTTCTGGTTCTCATTCATTTCTTCATCAATATAATTATTTTGGTACTATTAACTTCTAAGTATTTATGGCAATAACTTTCAACTTGTGACAGAAAAAATTATGATTTTTGTTATTAACCAAATAAAGTTTTGTTTTATTTTGTTTCTGTTTTTTGAAAACAAACACATCAAAAACAATTTTTGATCTAAAAAAACCTTTGAAGGGTCAGAGTACTGCCATTTAAAATCAGTAGTGCCATTTTATTATAAATTTCTTGGATAATATTTGTAAACTTATTTCATTTCAAAAGGATATTAGAGGAAATTAACTCTTAGGAAAATAAATTGCATATACTCATCAATAATGAGGAGATATCATATCCTTCCTGTACTCAAGATCCATTACATCTTTGATTAATAATGTCTTCTTGAAAGCCCATTGTTGAAGTGTAATTTCATTTCCCTATTTTCCCACATACATTTTCATTGGACATTCTCAAGTACATTGCACAAGAGATAGCATGGTATAGCCAATAGAGAGCTGGCCTCCTTTGGGTCTTGATCTTGTCTCTGCCACATACAGTATGACTTTGGGTCATTCACTGAAACTCTCTGTGTTAAAGTGAACTTTCCAAGATTACCCAATTGAAGAGAAGGTACGGGGTTGCATTAGTATAGGAACTCCATTGCCATGTAACACCGATGAAGTTGTAAGTCCAGGGGGATAAAATACAAACTGAAATGTGAGAGTGTACACTAAATATTCAATGTTAAAATTTTGATGAACAGCTTTCCTCAGGCCAAAAAAAGGACCTTCTTCTAGCTTGTGTCCCAATTTTAATAATTTTATTTTGTTCTCTTTTTATTAGGTGAATTATAATGAAGGCTATTTATGTACCAGCTTCAAAGACTTTTTATTGCTATTCAAAGTCATAAATAAAAGAAAAAAAATCTCAGATGATAACAGACTTTATACATTTTGAATCCTAAATAACTACTTTTTTATATGAATTGCAAAGCTTTTGGTCTTATGAACCAAAAAAAAAAAACTTAGGAAGTTTTTAAAATAGTTTTCTTTTTCTTTTCCCCCTTCAATAAAGTTATTAAAATGAGATATAAATGAAACTACTTATAAAGAAATAATGCAAATATGCAATGTATGGAAGTATAATTACTAGCTCGTTTGAATACTTACTGGAAAAGTTTTTACTTAATTGATTTTATTTTCTTCCTTTCAGATTCAAAGATTCAGAAAGTTGGCTCATACTACAGTGGTCTAGATAGTTCAGTGATCACCTCACATCAGCTTTCCTTGCGATCTCCCGAGTCTATTGGTGCTAATGGAGATGATGAAGAGAAGCCATCTGGGTCCGAAAATTCAGATAAGGAAGAGAACATTCAGTCCCCTCACCCTGAGGAGCAGTCAGAAGGTACAGAGAGTCCTAGATCATTGTCGTCCTCTGATATGGAATCAGGAAATGAAAGTGAATGGGTCAAAGACTTTGCTGCTGCTAGACCCAGTCTTCCCACAGTTCCTTCCAGACCAAGAGACCCACTTGATATTCTTACTAAAGTTTTCCCAAGTTACAAACGCAGCCGGCTAGAAAATGTTCTGCAGTATTGCAAAGGAGATGTAGTCCAAGCCATAGAACAAATCCTGAATGGAAAAGAACACAAACAAGATACTGTAGATCTTGCAAGTTCAGTGGGAGCTGAATTGACGGCATTGCAAAGAACTAATTTTAACCTCGCTGGACTAGGTATAGGAACATTAGGGAATAAATCAGCCTTTTCTCCTTTGCACACTAGTTCCACTCCATTTGGTGGTGATCCAAATCTCTATAGCTTAAATCCTAGGCTAGGTATCAGTCCATTACGCCTATCATATTCCTCTCCAGGAAGAGCACTGTCTGGTCTTATGTCCCCCTACCTAACATCTGGGCTGGTTCCAGCTTTGCCTTTCCGGCCTGCTATAGACTACTCATTTTCAGGAGTGATCAGGGATGCATCTTACTTTACCAGCAAAGGTTCAGTGACCAGTAGTGGGCTCTATTCTAGATTAAATCAGGAAAATCAGTAATTTTTTTCCTCTTTTAATGGAACATTTTGGGAATCATTCAAGTGTTGCCAATACTGTGACCTATCTGTCCTCAAAAATAGTTTTTCCTTAACCAGTATAATGATGTTTTCAATTTGACCAGATTTCCCTAAACTACTTTTAATGAAAGAAGCATTTGACAATGATGTGTGTGCCTTTTAATGACCCTGTATTAAGAAATGTTATATATCTAAAGTGAAATATTGAAAACCACCTATTAGAGATAATTAGGTAAAGTAAAGCTTTTTATTTTTCTTTCTAAAAGATTTTTTGTGAAAAAAGTTGTTTTGAAAAAAACAAACTGTAAAATTGAAATTTATTTTGGTGAAAGGTAGTTTTATCTATCTTTAAAATACTTTTGTAGTTGAGAAGCTATCCAGTATACTGTAAATTGTTGCAAGTTAAATGTTTACTATGAATTGAATAATTGTTAAGGTTATTATAAGGAATTATAATTTTTTTTTACTTCTTCACTTCTCCTTCATTTTTTTCTATTAAGTGATAGTGTTTCAAAAGTTCTGTTTCTGTGCCATAGAGAGTAATCATTCAGTGACATGAGAAAAATCAAGACATTTAATTCTCTCAGCATCAACATTTTATAAGTTAATTAATTTCTATTCATACCAATAATTTTGGGGGAATATTAAGGACATTTTTTTTCATATTTTTTTTATACTTTCCTCTTTAAATTTAAACTTTCAAGGTTTCAACATCCAAGGTTAATCATGAGAGGCAAGAGGGCACCATCTCCTGGCTATTATCCCTTATTACAACTCAGGTATTAGAAAAGAATAGCTTTATAAAATAGGAGTTTTAAAAGTAATCAATTTTACAAAAGAACTATTTTATAGCAAACTACTTAGGGCTTTAATTTGTATTTTTTTATTTGTGACCAAAATTTGTGTTAAGGCTGACTTTACTTCTAAACAGAAATGATTCCATAGAATAGAAAAATAGAATTGACTATTGAAAACATGAAAGAAAAATTGATTGCTCAGGGCTGCTTTTGCTTAACAATGGAAATAATCATTGAGAACAAGAAGAAAAGAATATATGAATCATGGGTTCTCCACCTTTTTTCCTGGTGTTTGTTTTATGAATGTATTTGGCAGTCTGATAAAGCTTACGGATCCCTTCTCAGAATAATGTTTTGATTCCTACATTCGAAATTGAAGGAAACATTAAATTTCAAGTAGGGATTAGTCAAAATAAAGACAAGTTTTCCCCCCATTAAAATTCATGGACCCTCTTAAATCTATTCACACATGCAGGCTAAGACACCCTCCCCTGAAAAAAAAATACACACACACACAGACACACAGCTTTTTAGCATAACTTTCTTTAGTTTAGAAATTCCTTCTACCTTAATAGTTTTTTGAAATATTGTGTGAATTCTCTACTGTTAATTTATTTTTAAGAAGGACTTGTTTCAGAGTCAGTAGCATCAATTTCAATGGAAATATTAATACAAAACAAGTTTTAAACTTCTCCATATCTTATGAATTGGTTCAAGAAGATGCCTTTGTTTCCTCCTGTGTTCTTCATTTGCTGAATGGGAGCTGAACCACAAGACTTGAAGATTCATCAAGTATAGTATTAGCCCAGTTAGCTTTAGCAGCATTGAAGATTTGTTTGTGGTTTTTATTCACTCAATGCAAAAAAAATTAAGCATTTATGGTTAGAAAGTTTTAAAGAAAATAACACATGCCCTGCTATTAAAGAGCTGATGTTCTACTAAATTCAGCAAGAAGTGTATTTCTGATGCATTTTATTGACAAATGGCTCATTGAGTGACTGTATTCTTTATGTTGCAGTTTTTATATATGATTATGTGCAATAGTTGTAATGATTGGTAATGTTAACAATCTTAGGGAAAAGGAATTAAAATCATTTAATACTAAATTTGTTATAAATGGTTTAGAAGTTTTCACCCTTATTGAATCTTTGAATTTGATGACAAAGTTGGAGTTAACAAATCCTTTCCTTAGAGTTATAGTCACATATCTAGTATAGATAACAATAATAACTAACATTTTTATAGTACTTACTACGTGTCAGGAATTATGCTAAGCACTTTTCAAATATTGTCTCAATTTCATTCTTACAACTCTGGGAGGTAGGTGCTATTTGTAGTCCCATTTTACAAATGAGAAAACAGACTTAAAGGTTAAATAGTATGCCCAAAGGTCATATAGCTAGTGAATGTTTGCAGTCTGTTTTTAACTTAGGTCTTCCTCACTTGAAAAGACTCACCATGTGATAAGTGCTATTAAAATTTGAAGATTGATTTTCATAACCTCAATATTTTGACCTTTTATAGGTAGAATAATATTAATATTTAATATTAAGCTAGTACTTAAAAGGACCTTAGAAATCACCTAATCCAATATATATATATATAGTTATATATGTATATATATTGTTTTATATATAAATGTTTTAGATGAGGAAACAAAGGACCATAAAAGTTAAATGACTTGTCCAAGATAACACTGCTGTCTATTGGCAGAGCTAAGCCAGTTCTCCGATTTCTGATTCTTTCTGGAAAAAAAATTTAAAAATTATAAAAATTAGCTGGCAAAATAAAAATACAGATATAATATTTTAGTTTCAAGATATGGTTTAGTAATAACATCATATACAGTTAGAGATTTTGAGGAGAGTAAACAGCTCTTTGCACTCTTTTCATATAGCTAGAGTCCGGATGGATGGAAGCATGCAGTTTCAAGCATCATCTGCCAGGCTGGAACTGAGTAGATATAATGACTTGCACTCAGTCCTCATTAAGAATGAGAACTGAGTTAGGGAGTTACAGAACTGAGGGACTTGCCTCCGCCATGGACAGGGAGCATAGATTTTGAAAATCCGGTGTTATGGGTGGTGGTCTGGATGAGAGGCAAAGCAAATCGCAAGTAGTCTGAGGGGATGACTGGATGATAGATGAAACATGGGATAGAAAGGAGTGAGTGATACTCAGAGGAAGAAGAAATGGAGACCCAGAGCAATAAATATTTTGACCAAAGTTTACACATCCAAGTAGTGACAGCTGAGAATTGAACCTCAGCCTCCTTACTCTCAATCAATCTTCCATAACATGTACTTTCAGCTGAGTGTGAGTCCTTAGGGTGCAGTCATCATTTATGTTGCATACAGGACAAGTTCTAGCAGAGAACTACAGTATCTTAGAACTGGAAGAGACTTTTAGAGGACATCTGAGGTCTCCTAGGCAGCTCCAGCTCCTTCCAAATTACAACTTTTCGTTATAGTTCTAGCTATGTAAGAAATGCTGCTTTGCACATGGCACTGAGATGATTTTGAGAATTCTGCAAAGTAAAATTACACCTGAAATCCACATATACAATCAATTACTCTAACAATATATGATAGTAGCAGCATTTCCCCCTGAGAATTGTTATTTATTGCTTTATAGTTGGTTAATGCAACATTTCTTTATATTCATATTCAGAATCTTAACAGACATTAAAGATAGCTCAGTTGGGTACAGTAAAAGTCAAATTAAATTCTTTTAATCATTGCCACCTGTATATTGGCTCCTTTTTCCTTTGGCAAAAAAATAAATTGGCTCTGAGTAAAGCAAATGCTAACTGAAATCCTCAAAATTTGGCAAATTAGGTAAAGTGAACCTAGACAATTATATACACTTTGAGTTTCTAATTTTTGCTTTAACAATTCCCGATAAAAGTAGATACTACTATTCATCTCAGTGGTTCTAGTATTTGGATTATTATTCCCTCCTTTTTTAGAAGTAGTACTTTATCTTATACTAATGGAACAGTGAAAAGATTAAAGTACAATTTAATCCTTTGCTTTATAACTTAGGAAGATAAGAAGGAAAAACAGTATTCATTAAACACCTGTTACATACTGGGTACTGTACTAAAGGATTTATAAATATAATATCATTTGATCACAACCCTGGAAAGTAACTGCTTCTATTTTCTCTTTTTTATGGTTGAGGAAACTGAGGTTAACAGAGATGACTTGCTCAGAGTCACACAGCAAATAAAGGTTTGAGTTTTGATTTGAACTCAAGTCTACCCTAACTTCTAGATCAGTGGTCTATCCACTGTATCATCTAGCTACCTTCTCAACTAACTCTACAAATCTAGGCCACTGCTTTTTTAAAAAAATATTTTGTTGTAAAGTTTCTATGTAATTTCATATACTATAATTAGGGAAATTTAAAAATGCATAATGAGCCAATTTGCCTACTACTCTTCAACTTCCTCAACACATTTTCCCCCTGATACTTTTTCTGTGACTGCTTTCAGGGCATAGTTTTTTTTGAATGGATTTGAGAATAGGAGAATATGAAAGAAAAGAAAAAATGTAGAGGAAGAGGCATGAAAATTATTTTCCTCTATTGTGGGTATTTCTCATCTCCATCCTGCCAGTAAAAAATGGTAACTGTGAAACTTAAGTTGCCCAGAATCTACAGGGTCAGAAGAGGTTAGTTAGATCATACAATATTATCTTAATATTATACACTCAAGTCTTTACATAACTTTGTGAAAAGTTTCCTATAGGTAGGAATAAGGGCCCTGTGCCTACCCTCAACTTTATTTGAGATCCAGGTTTATCCAGATTAATCTTGGAGAAACTGAGTTCTCAATAGAAGAAGGAGCCTTATCATTCTCATATTTATTGACTCATACCCTCATTTTGGCTTCTCCAGGGACAATTCTCTTTTGCACTCTAGTATTACTCCTTAGTAAGGGTTGGGGAGGGGGAAGCAAAAATGGACCTATAATAAAAATATAAATTACGTATATGAAGCAAAAGATTTTATTCCTACACAGAAACAGGATGCTAAGCAAAAATCAGAAAGATTAAAATAGAATTCCCTAACAGATTGCTACTAGTAAAATCAATAGTGAGATACTCTTTAAGTCTAATTGGAATATTTGTAAAATGTTTCTTTGCAAGGACTCAAATTTCTTCTCTATAAATCTAGTGTGTTTTTCAAAAGCCACCAAAATTGTTCTAGGCCCCCAAATCATCTAGAAGTAATTTCCTTCTTATTTGGTTCTAAGTCTTCTTCCTTTTTGTTTTTTATAGTCTTATCCCTCTGATGGAATTAAAGAAAAACTAAAAAAAAAAAGCATTCAGGTGCTTACTACGCAAAAAACTATGCTACACACTGAGAATATAGAAGGAAAACAAAGATAGTCTATACTCTTACGGAGTCCACATTCTAATATATATATATATATATATATATATATATATATATATATATATATATATATATATATATATATATATATATATATCACATGAGATTTTGGCTCTGTACCGTATACCTTAGGGTATAGCAGTAAAACAGATGGTAACAGGTTTTCTTTAATATCCTCCCATCAGTAATACCAACTTCCTCTTTTTGTGCTTCTTATGAATCTTTTGACAATTCCAAGGACTTTGGTAGGATAATTATTTTTCCCTCATCTTCAGTGACTTCCAAGGAGGTGGAAACTAAAGAACCAGCAGAGGAAGTTTCTAGGTTATATCTCAAAAGTTGCTTCCCTAGATTTTGGTTGCAAGACCCAGGCTAGAAGCATAGCTGGTGCCCAGGGAACATCGAGGGTCATGAGGCTCTTGGGCAAGAAGCCAGAAGTGGTTGAAATACCTTTAAAAATATTTTGACTATTTTTTCTAAAATTTTACAGGTTTGTCATTGTTCAATACCCATTTGTAAATCATGAAATTCACTATCTGCAGTGAAAAATTCCATTCATAACATTAAACATATAAAAATGCAAAATATTTTACACCATTTCCTTGTTCCATAAGAAGACAAAGTTCAGTGTTCAACTGGCCCACATAAATATTGGGTACATAGGAACCCTTGAGAGAGCATCGTGTAGAGAAGGCAAACAAGGGTTCATAATTGTAATATGTCTATTGCCAAGCTATTTAAAGTAATGCCTGACAAAGTGTATTCACTATCGAAGGCAATACCTGTCAAAGTCTAGTCACTTTATGAAATTGAATGAACAAAAGATTATGGAGTCCCTAGAGAATATGTGCTAAACTTTCCCCTTTGGGTGTAACTATATTTGAATGACCACATTTGTGCATCACTTTCCTCCTTTTTTTCTATGTTCATCTTGTTTTATTTCTCATAGAAGCTTCTAGAGTGATCAATCTTGCTTAAAATAATTCATTTTCTAAATAGAAGTAACTAGTGAGAGTCCAGAGCTTAATATATTCTCTTCCAGGCTGTACTTAGATGACTTTTATGTAAAGAAGTTAGGAGAATGAGTCATCCAGGCTAAGTACCTCTGGCTTCTTATTTGTTTAATGCTGAAGTCGCTTTCCCAGAGTCACTCTCTCCTTTGCTGTTGTTTCCGTGTTTAGTGGGCTAAACAATGTCTTTCTGTTTCTGCTTCTGTGGCATCCTGTGGTTATCTTGGCTCATAATATATGTCAAAGAAATAAGCACCACAAACGCTTTAACAAGTGCAGCAATTACAATCCAAACACTGCTTGCCTTCCTCTATAACATTTTGGGGGAGGGTGAAGAAGTGATGTTACTGTGGAAGAACCACTTCCATGTTGGGTATAAGAACATTTGTTTGATGTTACTTCTTCTACCCTCTCCCTGTTTTACACCCAGAAGCTTCCCAGTACCACTCCGACATCACAAGTTCCTGCTGTCTGTATGAAATCTTTTTTTACATAGCATACAATATTTGACCTTATAACAGTTGTAAAACCTTCCACAGTGGGCAATCTTCACACCATATGTGCTGCAACCTAGGTGCCAGTGTGTGAATTACAGGAAATTTCAGTTTTGTATGTTTTTCCTTTCTTAGTTGGAAAGTCATAGAGCCTTAAGAACAGTGGTAATAATCCTTGGTCCTTGTTTATATAGCACCTCAGACTTCAGGACACAAAGTGTTTCATAAACATGAATGTAAAACTCTTCACTTGGCTTTGCAGGTAAGTGTTAAGGATTTTTGTTCTATTTTATAAAGGAGGAATTGTCATTTAATAAACTAGGATTTATTAAGCACCTACCATTTTTCAGGTGCTGTGAGAAATCCTGAGGACACAAAGAAAGGACTTTCCGTATTCCCAACGATACAATAGTTCCTGGTCTCAAGGAGCTCATAGTGTAATGGGGGAGGCAACATTCAACCAGCTATGTATAAACAGGACATATATGGGATAAGTTGGAAATTATATTAGAGGAAAGGCACTAGGGAAGACACTAAGGAGGACCAGCAAAGTCTTCTTACAGAAGGTTGCTCTTTAGCTGAGACTTGAGGGAAGCCTGGTAAGCTAGGAATTGGAGATGAGGGGTAAAAGAATTGCAAACAAAGGCTATAGTTAGTGAAAATCCTTTGAAATGGGGAAAGGAATATCTTGTGAGAGGAACAGTAAAGCGGTTAGTGTCAATCAATCACAGAGTATGGGGATGCATCACGAAGGTAGAAAAAGACTAGAAAGGTAGGAGGGACTTTGGCTGCAAGGAGGATCATCATATTGCATCCTGCAGGTGATAGGGAGACACTGGAGTTGATTCCTTAATTTCCCATCTAATTATATACCCTTTGAAACTTTAGATTTCTCCATGCTATCTCCATTATTCCCCAGGAACCACACTGGGAAATCCCATTATCCTGAAAGATTCCATCAGCCTCTGTATTCACACCATATTGGTGCCTGTTATTTGAAGGGCAGAGTTGTGGACTCTAAAATCTCCATTTAAGAAGGGAGCACAGGCCAGTCATCTCATTATTTATCACTTTGCTGCATTCTTTCTGATTTCCTTGAACTGCTCTATCATGACATCATGCCCCATGAATCTCATTGTTGAAAAATCTCATCATCTTGGAAAATCCAAATTGCTTTGGTTTCCATACCTCATGAATCCCTTTTGATCCTAAGATTTGGAGGAATGATCTAGGAACTCCAACATCTCCATTTAAGGAGCAAGGCCTCAGTGAAGCCAGTCTCTTCATTTCTCACAGGATTGTACTTTTTTTGATTTCTCCGTCATGTTATCTTCTTCCACCTGTTACCTTCTCCCCCATCCTCTCTTTTCAGTTTCCTTTTGTGTGTTGTCTTCCTCAGTTGAATTATAACTCATTGAATGTAGAGACTGTCTTTCTTTCTTGTATTTGTATTTATACATCCAATGCCTAGCACATAGTACATGTTTATTTCCTGATTGAATAGAAGAGGTGAAGTGATCAGATTTACACTTTAGGGAGATCAGTTTGGCAGCTGGGGATAGATTGGAGAGGGGAGAGATTTACATCAGAGAGACGAACAAAAAGGCTGGGATGAGGAGGGAGAGAAACCCAGGCACTATGATGTACAATGTAGACATCGAGAATTTAAATGACTGCTCTAAGGCCAAAAAGCAACTCAGTAGCAAATTTGAGCTTACAATCCTCTTTGCTGTTTATTTAATACATTTTCCTTACAAATATATTTCTTTTTACAAGCACTGATGTGTTTCATTGTGTGGGGGAGAGAGGGTATCTTAAAATGGGTGTGCTTCCTCTTTTTTGTCAAAATGAATACCACTTTTAGGAAATTAAGTTCTTTGTTACTAAGAGTTGCTTTAATAGTTATAAGTATTATCATTTTAAATGAGCAATTACAATGTGCCAGGAGCTGTGCTAAGCACTATAAATACAAAGACAACAAATATAATAAGAAAGTAAATCTTTAAGGAGTTTATAAACATATACATCCATGCATTTATGTACAACTGTCTATAATGGATATGGAAGCTATCTTGGATTGGGAAAGGCCTGGACTTAAGCCTTGAAATCAGCTTGACTGACACTGAAATCTCATTTCTCACGTTTGCCATTGGTGTGACCCTGGATAACTCAACCTTCAGTGCCCCATGCAATTTTCTAAGACAAAAATTGTAAAGCAGGTAACAACCTATATCAATAAAGTGAATTTCCTTTTGCTAAAATAGAGAAGAAAATGTCAAAACACTGGCATATTTACCAAGAAAACCCCACTGGTGTCACAAAGAATCAAACATGACTAATTAAGACACACCCTCCAAAAAAAAAATAAAACTAAACAAAAAAACAAACAAAACCCTTGAAATCATAGGTCCAGACTCCTTTCCAACAATAACAAAGGAGTATTAAGTGTACATAATACTTTCCTAGACACTATTGATGTAGAAACAGCGGCTAAAACTGCATTTCCAGCCTCCAAGAAAACCTTTCCTAAGTCTTCTCATGTCTCTTACTCTTGTTTCCAGTAGCTTCTCCCAATAAAATAATAATTATAGCTTCCCAATTGCTGCAAATGCCTATGTACTTGGAAAATTTGATTTATTAGTGCTAAATGATGTTAATGGATTAAATGTTCACCCTATTTCTTCTTATGGACCTTCCATGCCCAGACTTTTTCCCCACATTTGCAACTCTGTCCCTCCTCCTTATTTCTTGGAACCTGTCCCTCCAATCACTGTTCAGTTCAAGTACCACTTCCTTCAACATGCCCTTTATAATTCTTCCAGTTGTTAGTCTCCCTCCCTTGCAAAAAGCACGTCATTATTTTTACATCTATTTATCTTTATAAGTGGCATATTGTTCCAATCTAATCACTCCCACCAACACACATCAACACAAACTTCCTTTGTACACCTCAACCCTTCATGTAATCCCATTTTTGGCAAAGACTCTATTGCTTTTGCCTTTGCATCTCTAGCATCTAGTTCAGTGCCTGTTAGGTAATGAGTGTTTTATAAATATTCTTTGATGGATAGATGGAAAGAAACATGTCAACTCTTTTAAAGAATTCAAAATATGCAGATATGCATGAAATACACAGGGTTAGGGTTTAATTCCTATTCTGAAAGCTACTTAACAACTGTGCCACCTAACGCAATGTCTTAGCTTATCTGCACCTCAGTTTTTTCATGTTTAAAATGAGAGAATTATACTAGATCACCTTTATCTATTTTTTTATTTTATTTTTGTTTTAGATGTGAAAAATTTTTTAAGGACAGATCATACTACAAAAACACACTAAAGAGAAGATTGGATCTCACTGCATTGCCTAGGAAGGCTTGTCTATGTGTGTATCTCTATGTTTTCAAATGAGTGTGGCAAAAATGTTGAGACTGAGAGACTGGAATTCATTTTTTAAATCCCACAACTTTATCCAAAAATTCAGAGAATATCTCTGACTGGTCAGAAGGAAAAGGTTTCAATTATGATAAGTCCATTGACTGTAAGAGCTTGAGAAGGGTGCTGCATGTGCAAAAGAAAAGTTGCCCTTCTTTGTGCAGCTGTCTGACAAGCTCTAACTGGTGATTGTCCATCAGCTTTTCATGTACAACCACCACCAAGGGCTTCCCCTCTTCCAGGCCTCCAAGCAGTTCCTTGCACCTGCATGACTAATGATAAGATCTGATCTCTTCATGTCTTCTTTCAAGGAATTCTTGAACCTGTAAACAATGAAAGAAAAAGATGTCGAAGTGAAGGAGTCTGGTACCACTGTGTTTTTCCAATCCATAGAACAAGTTTGTGGTAACCAAGTCTCCTGACTATCTGGAGGGTGGCCCTGGAAGACACACAGGTTATGAACTTGCCGAAACTGGTAGTGCCCATGGTGACAAAAATGGACTTCATAGCCACAACCTGTCAGCTGGCCTCAGAGCGGCCGGAGGTGATGTCATACAGTCATACACCTTATTTATAGGATGAAGGAAATAGATTAGATGATCTCTGATATCTCTGAGCTCTCCATATAGTATAATACTACTTTTAAGTGACTTTAGGGGGTATCTTAAGTCTCTTAGGATACTAGAGTCAAGTACCTTTAGTCACCTCCAAATATAGTCTGTATTTTCAGGGTGCAATTCACATGATTTAGTATTGGAAAGAAACTTAGAGATCATTTAGGGCAACTTTCTCATTTTATAAGAGTTTAAACTAAGGTCCAGACTTGCTAAGGATTAATCAGAAGAGCCAGGATCAAGGTTAGGATCATTACTGTAAGAAGTTAGCAAAGGATTATTCTTAATATTACATAGGTAGAAACTATGTGCTCTTTTCAAAAAATTAGCATCTACCAAATACTTGGTAAATTATGACTTGGTGGTTATAATTACAAATAATATGAAAGTTGCTATCTTTAAGGAACAGACACACTCTCCCTCCATAACATATTACAGGTGAAAATCTTATATCATCCTGGAGAATGGAGTGAACAAACTATTAAACCATAAGCATGATCATAAACCAAATCTATGTTCTTGATTAGCTGGATATAACGCTTATCCTTAGAAAAATAAAATTTATGAATGAAGTTTTTAATTGGATTTTGCCATACCCAATATTCAAAATCTTTAAACTGTTTGCAACTGAAAGGCTTTCTAGTCATATTAAATCAACAAAATGAATCAATATCATGTAGGGACAAAATGAAGTGTGTGTATACATACATACATACATACATACATACATACATACATATATATATATATATATATATATATATTATGTCTTGCCTGCCATCTTATCTACTGGAGTTGAACCAAAGATATTTTGAATAAACTTACAGAAATAAACATTTATTGTTGCTGATTTATATCTGCCTCATCATGACCCAATATGGAATTTTCTTGGCAAAAATGCGGGAGTGGTTTGCCATTTCCTTCTCTAGCTCCTTTTACAGAGAAGGAAATGGAATTAAACAGGGTTAAGTGACTTGCATAGGGCCACACAGTTGTTATGTTTCTGAGGCCAGTTTCAACTTAGATCTTCCTAATTCCAGGCCTAGAGCTTTATCCCTCTCACCATCTTATAAGCTGAAAATATTATTCAACTATAAAATAGGTTATTTTTTCTACTTGCATAATAATCTACCAAAACTAAAAATGAAAGAATAGTAAAAGGATAATAACTTATCCTGCTTCTAATTTGAGCACCATTGAAAAGTTGTGAGAATGAGATAACACTGATGTTTATAATCACATAGGCCCCTCAAAGTCATTCCTTATGTCACATGATGGTTGAGTAAGAAGGGTAGAATTAGCAATGCCTAAGTAAAAAATAGAGTGACCATGACGTGGACAGTTTATGTACTCTGAAACCATAAGTTTATCTGACAGAAACTCTGAAATGTCAAACTGTTTCTAACAGAATGAAACATTCTGTTAGATCCATTATTGTACTGATAATAGAAGGGCTATTCTCACGAGTCCAAATTCCATTGTTGTAGCTATTCATTTGAGTTAATATTCTAACCAATATAGTGTAACTGCTTCTATGGATCGAAGAAATGGATGGGATAAGATTGTAAGCTACATTTTCTGAAACTTTTATGATGACCAGCTTTCCTTGGAGGATGGTAGAGCAAGTGTGACTACACAAATTAGACAAAATAATACCCCACCTGGTATAAATGCTTCAACATAAACATATAATATCAGAAGATTTGCTTTCAAAGCACTTGGCCAGTTTCCTTGAAGATGCCAGCCTGATCTTGTGTTCCTTAATTGTAGGGTTCATGTATTTATTATGAAAATATGGAAGCATCAGTGACTCTTCCAAATATAAAACAAAGATGTGTTTAAAATTCCACAAGGACTTTGTCTGATACCTTATCGTGATGTAGAGCTGACCCTGGGTTCATCTGTAGTTCAGAATAAGCTCTGACTTCTACTATTATGGAAAGACTTTCTATATATATAACTGATAAAAATTCAAATCTACTTTCTGAGCACTCTAGCTAATTACAAAAGTGCATATCACCATGGGACTGTCTATGTGATTATGATGTTTTCAGTCATAGCAACACTTGAAAATAAAAAAAAATATAGCCCTTAGTCCTGTCTGCTCTCTCCACTCTTCAACTTCTGCATTAATGGTAGGAGAGTGGCAGAAGATTCTAAGAATGATATAGTAACAAATTTCACTTTGTTTGTAGTTGAAATTTAAGATTGTCAATTTTCAAATGACCAAGGAATAGATGTGTGAGGTGAAGCATTAATATTGTCATTCTTGGTATTAAAAAAAAAAAGCCAGAAGAAAGAAAGATGTTAGAGCTAAATGGCTTATGGGCACTCCTTGGAGAAGCAAAGAAAAGAGCTAGCAGAATAGGTTTAATTGTATACCCAGAGAATATGATATTATTTCATGGGAAATTTGGCCATCACTTATTGTAGTGCTACTGATCAATGATTGAAATAAAGATCATTATAGCCTTTGTAGCAACATTGGATGCTGAAGACAAAATAAGAGTTCTATAAAGAACATTGTCAAATCCTCTGAAACAAATATACATTTACCCTGATACTTAACTTCAGTGAGAAAGCATACAGAAGTTTAAATAATGTAGATTAACTTATACAGCAAGTAGTATAAAATAGCTCAGAAAGCAGCTTGGTCAGCAAATGTCTAACTTAACTTGCCAAATGGAGACGCCTGCCAAAGTCAATATTGGGTTAGACTATAAACTCATCTGTAAAATTTTATGAAGAAGGATGATGGATGTTCATGAGCATTATTGTCTCATAAAACAGAGAGAATTACTGAACTACAAAACCAATTTAAACCAAATTTGGCAAGATATCCTACTAAGTAAAGTAATCCCTAATGCATTTAGGGATGAAAATGGAAACAGGACATAGATGAAAGAAAAATGGAAAATATTTTTGGAAATCATTTTAATGAGTTGTTTTCTCTGTCAAGAATAGTGGAACCATCACATTTAGACCTTAATAACACAATCCGTGAGGTGCTTATAAATTAAGCCAGGTATGTGCAGAAGAGATCCATGGTGGATGAAAGGAATACAACTGTGAAGAGTCCCAAAGGACAAGGTTCTGAAGAAGAGAAACATAAAAAAATGCATGAGGAGAAAAAGATATGAAGGAAAAAAACCTTGGATTTGTCAATATAGAAAATAGTGACATCAATAAATACTGACTATGATAAATCAATCAATCAATCATTCAAATATCTTTGAGAATTATTTGTACATGAATAGAAGGCATCCCAAGAACAAGTATGCATTCATGATGGACCATATCTTTACCATCTAAAAATTAACTGAAATGTGTAGGATCACGTTGTGCTTAACGCTTGTTTATTATCAAAAACATTTGATCCAGTAGTCAATAACTTCATCAATAAGCATTTATTAAGAATCTATCGTGTGCCAGGCACTGTGATAAGTTATGGGGACCCAAAGAAAGGCAAAATAATAACATTATCAATAACAACAAAACTAAAAACCAAATAATCCCTACTTTCACGGCATTCAGATGGTCTAATTAGAGCAGCAAAACACAAAGACTTGGAACAAACAGCATATGTATAGGATAAATTGGAGACAATTTAACTGGGAAAGGCTTGTTGCAGAACATGAGACTTTTGCTGAGATCTGAATGAAGCAAGGAAAGTCAGTAGGCAGAGATGGGGTGTGATAGAGTTCCAGGAGTTGGGTTGGCCAATGAAAATGCACAAGTCAAGGCATCATCTAGGATGCCATTGGTCTTCTTTGAGAACAAAGGACTAACAACAATAATGATACTGGAGTAACATGATGGAGTGTCTTGTACATGAGAAAAGGCAAGGAGGTCCTTGCCACTGGATTTTAGAATATATAAAGACTGGAAAGTCAGATCGGGGTCAGGTTATGATAGCTTTCAAAACCAAACAGATTTTACTGATCCTAGAAGTAATTGGGAGCCACTGGAGTTTATTGAATAGAAGGATGACATTGTCAGATCTGGGCTTAAGGAAGATCAATTTGGCAGTTTAGTGGTGGTTTATGGAACTGCAGTGGAGAGATCTGAGGTAGGAAGATCATCCAGCAAAGCTTGCAGTAGACCAGGCATGGTGGGATGAGGGTCTTTAACGGAGTTATGGCAGAATCAGAGGAGAGAAGGTGGAGGTTTACCTACCAGTTTATATGTGCACATCACAACAAATATGTAAGGCAGGCACTGCATTTACTGCTTCCATTTTTTAGATGGGGAAATAGCAGAACAGAAGAATTCAATAATTTGTTTAGGATCATACAACTGTGTCAGAGGTTCAGTTTGGATTCTAATCACTGACTTCAGTTCCAGGACTGTATCCAGTATGTCAGGCTAGAACAGGAGTTCGTGAATAGATACTTTTTCCTTAATGCTAGAATGAATTAAAAACAGCCACATCCTCTTCTTCCTCTTCCTTATCTTTTCTCCAAACCCAACACCCATTTTGCATCTCTGACCATGAATGAATAGTTTTTAAGGCTTGCTCTTGCAGAACCCAACAGAAATTTCATTCTTATTCCACACCAAAAAGGAGTTCTCAGAGGTTTTTGGTTTTTTTTTTTTTAAATAAATAAAATGGTAGTGGAAGTTCAGTGTGGGAGTGGGGGCATGATTCTAAAATGGACAGAAACCACCTTTTCTATACTATTGATTTTACAGCAATGAACAAAAGTTCTCATGACACAGTAAGCCAGTGAAAGCAGTCACTCAGAAACACAGGTCAGTGAATGGAGAAAGGACTGCTGTGGTCAGGAGATAGCCACCTTATTCTTCTCATCCAAGCCTCTGTATGTGCATAACTTCCTTCCTCTTCCAGACTAGGGGATTTTACCATTTCATTCCCATAGTTATGAATAAGACTTTCCTTGCTTTTCAAAGACATTTCTCTCCATCAGAATAGACTGGCATGCCTTAAATAGATGCATGGCTGGTAGCCATTTGATATTACCATTTCTGGGCCAGAGAGTGTCCCTCTGGCCAAACTAGAAAAAAATATACTTCTCTACCATTTGAAATGACAGTGAACAGTTAGAAATAGAAGTCTGACATGTTTACTTCTTCTGTGTACTCCTTTGTTGCAGAAACTATTCCTTAAATTGTAAAGTCCACCGAAGAATTTTTTTAAGGGTGGGGGTGGGAGACAATTTTAGAATAAAGAATTAGATTAAGTATTTTATATATATCTATATATATATATATATATACATACACATACACACATACATATGTATTTGTATTTTATAGAGATTTATATAACCTATATATAATAATATGTATTATAATGAATAACATATTACAAATATTTGTGTGTATATATTTATATATGTAAATACATATATATACATGTATGTATAAAAACACAGGCATATTTTACTATATAAAGGGAAATCTCATCTTAGCCACTTTTAATTTTATTTTTTATTCTTTCTAATAGTTTTAGTTATTTATTTTTAGAGTTCAACATTCATTTCCACAAAATTTTGAGTTCCAATTTTTCTCCCCATCTCTCCCCTCCTCCCACCCCATAACACTTTGCATTCTGATTACCCCTTACCTCAATGTGGACTCCCTTCTTTCACACCTCATCCTTCCTTTATCCCTATCTTCTCTCTTTTCTTGTAGGGCAAGATACATTTCTATACCCCATTTCCTATATTTCTTATTTCCCAGTTATATGCAATAACGATTCTTAACATTCGTTTCTAATACTTTGAATTCCAACTTCTCTCCCTCCCTCCCTCTCCACTCATCCCCACTGAGAAGGCAAGCAATTCAATACAGGCTATATATGTGTCATTTTGCAAAAGACTTCCATAATAGTCATGATGTGTAAGACTAACAATATTGCCCTCTATCCTACCCTGTTCCCCCATCTTTTTTTCCTCTTCTTTCATTTGACCTTGTCACTTCCCAAAAGTGTTTACTTCTAGTTATTCCTTTCTCCCATTTGTCCTCCTTTCTATCATTTCCCTCACCCAACTTGTCTCCTTCTCCACTACTATCCTGTAGCATAAGGTAGCTTTTCAAACCAAATTTAGTGAGCATAATTATTACCTCCTTAACCCATATGTGAAGAGATTATGCTTCACTTTTCCCCTCTCACCTCCTCCCCTTTCTCCTCCACTGAAAAAGATTTTTCTTATCTGTCCCATTCCACTTCTCCCTTTCTCCTCCCAATATTTTTCTTTCTTGCCCCTTAATTTAATTTTTTATGGATATCACCTCTTCTGATTCAACTCAACCTGTACTCTCTATCTATGTGTGTGTGTGTGTGTGTGTGTGTGTAATCAATCCACCTACCCAAATACTGAGAAAATTCTCAAGAGTTGCAAATATTATCTTTCCATGTAGGAATGCAAACAGTTCAGCTTTGAAAAGTCCTTTATGATTTCTCTTTCCTGTTTATCTTTTCAAGCTTCCCTTGATTCTTGTGTTTGAAAGTCAAATTTTATTTTCAGCTTTGGTCTTTTCATCAAGAATGCTTGAAAGTCCTCTGTTTCATTGAAAGACCATAATTTCCCCTGAAGTATTATACTCAGTTTAGCTGGATAACTGATTCTTGGTTTTTATCCCAGTTCATTTCACTTCTGGAATATTCTATTCCAAGCTCTTTGATATCTTAATGTAGAAGGTGCCATATCCTCTGTTATACTGACTGTATTTCCACAACACTAGAATTGTTTCTTTCTAGCTACTTAAAAGATTTTCTCCTTGACCTGGGAACTCTGAAATTTGGTCACAATATTCCTAGGAGTTTCCCTTTTTGGGTCTCTTTCAAGAGGTGAGCAGTGGATTTTTTCAATATTTTATTTTGCCCTCTGGTTCTAGAATATCAGGGCAGTTTTCCTTGATAATTTCAGGAAAGATGATGTCTAGGCTCTTTTTTTGATCATGGCTTTCAGGTAGTCCCATAATTTTTAAATTGTCTCTCTTGGATCTATTTTCCAGGTCAGTTGTTTTTCCAATGAGATATTTCATATTCTCTTCTATTTTTTCAGTCTTTTGGTTTTGTTTCATAACTTCTGGGTTAATCTCATAGTCATTAGCTTCCCTGAACTCCAGTCTCTCTTTTAAAGAACTATTTTGTTCAGTGAGCTTTTGAGCCTCCTTTTCCATTTGCTTAATTCTGGTTTTTAAAGCATTCTTCTCCTCATTGGCTTTTTGGACTTCTTTTTCCAGTTGAGTCAGCCTATTTTTAAAGCTGTTCTTTTCCTTTACATTTTTTGGTTCTTCTTTAGCAAGCTGCTGACTCACTTTTCAAGCTCTTCTATGGCCTGAACCCATTTCATATTCACTTTGGGGGTACTGGAAGCAGAAGCCTTGACTTCCTCTGACAGTATGCATTGTTCTTCTTCATCTGAAAAGATGGAAGGAGATACCTGTTCACCAAGAAAGTAACCTTCTATGGTCTTATTTTTTCCCCCTTTTTTGAGCATTTCCCCAGCCAGTTACTTGAGTTCTGAATTCTTTGTCAAGAGGAGGGCCCTAGTGCTCCTTTTCCCCCCCAGGACCTTGCTCAAGGCTGAGGTTCAGATCAACAGCTTAATCCTCCCAGAGCCTGGGGCCAGTGCTAGTGGGACCCTGCTTCCCTTTCTCCCAGCTGGAAAAACCCTCCCACACTGACCTTTGAAGCTTGCTTTATGGCTTGAGGGTTGAGGGATCTGGAACCCTCCCTGGTAGAGATTCAGCCCCAGAGGACTGATCTGGTCCTGTTCTTCCCTGTGCAGTGTGGCCAGGGCTGGGCTCTGCTCAGCATTCCATGGGATAGACCTTCATGTCAGCCTTCCAGGTTACCTTTGACTGGAAATCTCTTTCACTCTGACGTTCTGTGGCTTCTGCTGTTCTAGAATTTGTTGAGAGTCATTTTTACTGATATTTTGTGAGCTGTGGGGCAAGTGTTAGAGTAGATGTGTCTTTCTACTCCACCATCTTGTCTCCTCCTTTTAATTTTAAGCACCAGAATTATACCAAGTGTTTTGTTCTCCAAGGACAAATCTGAAAGAATCAACAGCAACCCCTAGTCAGTTCTCTGTATGGCACAAGTTAAATGTTCTTGTGACTTTAATAACTAGTGAATAGAAAGTGGAAAAATAAAACGCTGAAAGGACTAAAAGATTTTCAAAGATGGTGATGATAAGATAAAAAAAGGTAGCATTTATATAGTTTATTGTTTTTTTTTAAAAGAACTTTTTTAATGTCATGTTCCTTTCTGGCATTCCGATGAAGCTTAGGGATCCCTTCTTAGAATGGAATTTTAAAGTACAAAAAACACCTAAGATTACAAATGTAAAAAATTATGGCAAAATCCAAGTAACAAAATATTTTTTTTTAGCTTGAGGATTTCATTTAGAGAAATTCTGACACAATGCATCCAAGTTTTCAGAGCACTTTACATAGTTAACATGTTTGAACCTCACTACTACCTTATGAAGTAGGTGCTGTAGGTATTTTTATCTCTAGCTTAAATTGTCTCAGAAAAGTTAGGGGACTTGCTGATGCTCTTGCAAAGGTTAATCAGAATTTGGACCCAGGACTTAAAATTCACAACAATGTTACCTTAACTTTGAATAATGGGAATTAAAATGATTTAGGATAAGATGCTGTTGTTCAGTCATATCCAACTCCGCATGTTACCATTTGGGATTTCATTGGCAAAGATACTAAAGTAGTTTGCCATTTCTTTCTCCAAATTATACTATAGATGAGGAAACTGAGGTTAAACAAGGCTAAGTGACTTGTCCAAGATCATTTGGCTGGTAAGTATCTGAGGTCTGATTTGAACTCAGGTCTCCCTGACTGCAGGCTCATCATTCTATCTACTGCACCACTTAGCCGCCCTCTGTCCTTCATTAAAAATATAACGGGCAGATTCTTATGAGCATGTGCAAGGGACCCATATGGATGTCTAGTGAGTCTGCTAGGTATTTGGATAATATGGAATGACTGGATCTCTATTTGAGTGCACGGGTAGCTATTATACAGCTGTTTCTTGTCTACTTATGAAAAGGCCTTTTTGTTGTCATTTGAGAGTGCAAATAAAAATCCTGAAGAGAGGTTTGCTTTCTTCCTTCCTTCAACCTTATGGTTGATGATGACGCTAACCACCAGGTGTCCAATAAGAGTGACCTTGACCCCATCAGGCCAATCCATGAATATACAGACTCTTAGATGAGAGTTTATGGAAAGAACTCTTTTCACACTTTTACCTAGGAGACAAGGGTTCCTCATAGATGTGACTAACAATTGAATTTTTACATCTGCCAATCAAAAATCAATTATTAATCTTAACTCTGGGCCAGGTACTATGGCAGGTCTATAATAGTTCTTAGCTCCATGGACCTTACATAATTTCAGGAGAGGGAACATGTATGCAAAATGAGTAAGGTGAAGGGAAGTGGAGCTTGACGGTGTCATTAGATTGATAGAAGTTCCATCCTATTCTTTTCTTTTCTGTATTAAAACAAAGATTTCCAAACATGTCACAACAAAAAGATGATTGCATATGAAACTGCATATCTACCATATACAACTTGCTATTTTTTTCAAATATACAGCAAAATTATCATGTACATTTCATTTTTCTTCCCCCCTCCCCTAGAGATAGCTCCCACTACACACAAAAGGGTATACACACACACACACACACACACACATATATATATATATATATACATATGTAGCTAAATTTATTCTATATGTTCTTCTTTGTCTGGATGCAGTTCTTTCTCTGGATGCAGATAGTGTCTTTCTTCACATGCTCTTTAGTTCCTTACTATTCTAAGAATTTACACAGAGGAGTGTTAGCTTCCAGAGGAGATGAAAAACTGAAGGTCTGGATCCTGGAGGTAATTAGCATTAACTTGGCCCATTTTATAAATTTTAGGATCATAGGACCATAGCTTTGCATCTGAAAGGGACCATAGAGGCCATCTGGTCCATTAGCCCTCATTTCATAGATGAGGTAATTGAGTAAGTTAAATGAAAAACAGTTACATAGGTACTTAATATCAGAGGTAGGAAGATAACCTCTTGTTCAGTTGTCTTAGCCAAATCCTAACTATGGCAGTACTATTCCAGGCAGCAAAATTTATTTCCTCTTGTGGATTTAGTGGAATCTTTCATTCTTGTCCTCAGTTCTTTGTACAATACTTCTATGTCAATGTGAACCTTTTTAGTGTAGACTTAGATATTATATTACATAGAGGAAATGATCCTATAGAATACTCTGAAATACTCTGAAACTATCAAAGACCACTGTAGATTTTGAGTTTATATTATATGTTTGAGTATTTTAAACAGTGTACATCGATGCCTTTAAAAATTCCTGGGGAAATAGGATACCCAAAAGATATATTATGTTATCAAATGGCCAAATTAAACAAAAAAAGCCTCCAGTAACATAAAACCTGTCCCTCTTTTTTCATTCTTTACAGGTCTGAAAGTACAATTTTTTTTGCATTCTTTTTCTTCCTAAGTGAAATCAAGATTTTTTTTATCTCTAGGGGGATGGAAATCATCTGAGATAACAAAAAAGTCATACTTATTTTAGGTCTCAAGACACAGAGATAGCCTCACACACAGTGTCTCTTTGATGTACATTATTTTTCATGTAAGATTAGAATGTAAAGAATATAAGAAAGTCTCAGAAGGTTTTTCTCTTCAAGAGATTTGGATAATGCAGGCCTTCCTTGAGACAAAAGCTCATCAGTGAATAAGTTTGACCTGGAAACCTTTGGGATTCACCCTTACTGATGAACAGAACTTGAAATAGTTTCCCCGTTAACCATTTTAAAAATGAAACACTTTCAGAAGTCAGAACATGGCTATTCAATCATTCTTCTCCGGGAAAGGGGAACATTAACAAGTTACTTAAAGGGAAGATCAAAAAGCCTCAATTCCTTAATGTCCACTGTACTGATGAAGCATGGCACAATCAAACTTCATGAGAAAAAGTGATTGAACTACTCACAGAAAATGCCATAGGCTTTTATCATGAAAAGCAGAGCTTGACTTTTTTCCAAATAGGCATTTTAATTTGTTCAAAAATATTTGTTAAAGACTTTCTAAGTGCAAGGTATTATAACAGGTCCAAAAGTACTGCTAAGAAAAGCCATTGTGAATATAGATATATTTATAAAACTTCTGCATTATTTCAATTATATATTTCATTTTATCCTCTATTTTTCCTGTATTTAACTGCCAAAGGTAATATGTACAAGTTTTTTATTCTTATTTTTTTACACTTAAGAAACAAATCAAACATTTATATAACATAGAATAGAAAAAGATGATTGTACATGAAATTTCAAATCTATTATGTATAACTTGATATTCCTTTTAAATATATAGTAAAGTTATGTAGCTTCCTTTGTTTTTCTTTTTCCCCTTTTTTCTTCCCTGCCTCCTTGAGAGATGGCTACATATATATATATATATATATATGTGTGTGTGTGTGTATGTAAGTTATATGTGTCTACCTACATATAAAGATATGTTATATATAATATAAAGATATCTGTATGTGAAGATACACATATATTCATATATCCTTATCTATATATAGATATAAAACTGTTCTATACATCATTCTATTTATCAATTCTTTCTCTGATTGCAGATAGCATCTTTCTTCATATGTCCTTTGTAGTTCATCTGAATATTTATAATACCCAAAATGCCTTATTCACTCAAAACCATTCTTAAAACAATATTGTTGTTACTGTATACAGTGTTTTCTTCATTCTACTCATATCACTCTTCATTATTTTGTACAAGTCTATCCATGTTTTTCTAAGATCGTCAAGCTCATCATTTCTTATGGCATAGTAGTAATCCATCACAATCATATACCATAATTTATTCAGCCATTCCTCAAGTGACAGGCATTTTTAATATTTCTAGTTCTTTGCCACCACAAACAGAGCTGGTTAATGTTTTAGAAGTTATGGGTTATTTTCTTTTTTTTTCCTAATTATCTTCGGAAATAGATCTATTAGTTGTATGCTGGGTCAAAGGGCATAAGAAGTTTAATAACTCTTTGGGAATAACTCCAAAGTGCTTTCCAAAATAATTGGATCAGTTCATAGCCCCACAAACAGTGAATGTAATCCAATTTTTCCACACATGCTCCAACATTTGTTGCTTTCCTCTTCAATGATTTTAGACAATCTGGTATGTGTAAAATGATATCTGAAAGTTGTTTTAATTTACATTTCTCTTATCAATAATGATTTAGAGCCTTTTTTTCAAGATTCTCAGATAAAGGTCTCATGCCTCAAATATATAAAGAACATTGTCAAATCTATAAGATTATGAGTCATTCCCCAAATGATAAATAGTCAAAGGATCAGGTGGTTTTCTGATTAAGAAATCAAAACAATATTTACAATTTCTTCCAACATCCTACCTGTCACATGAAGAATGATTGAAATAGCTAGGATTGTTTATCCTGGAGAGGAAGAATTATTTTAATTATTATTTTAATTGCTCAATTATTTTAATTGCTATTATTATCTTTGCTCTGATTGGCTCCAAAGGGCAGATATAGGGACAACCCATCAGTGCATCAGGTATTGTGCTAAGCACTGAGAATACAAAGAAAAAGAGCAAAAGAACATTATTTTCCTCAAGGAGCTTAAATTCTAATGAGAACAATATAGGTAAATCAGTATGTATGATGTAAATAAAGAAGTCATGTTAACTTATGCAGAATGTCATTGTATGTGGTGGGGACCGAGAAAAGTTTCCTAAAGAGGTCACACTTGAATTGAATCTGAAAGGAAATTAGGGAAGCTGAGTCAGAGGTTGATAAGGAGACTGGTCTAGATATAGTGTTTGACCAATGTAAAGGCATATTCTTTGGCTCATTGTATGGGAGGAATGGAAAGTTGTCAAGTATAGCTAGATGATAGGGAAGAACTACATTAAAAAGAATGGAAAGATAGAAAGTCATATTTTTTAAACATCTTTTAAATACCAAAGAGCAAAGTTAGTGTTTGATCTTAGAGGTACTAAGAAAACCACTGGAGCTTATTGAATAAGTGAATGACATAGATTTGGGCTTTAAGAAAAATCACTTTGGCAGGAATATAGAGGATAGACAGGAACAGGAGGAAACTTAAAACATTGAGTATAAATTTCAAAGAAGCAAATTTAGGCTTCATGTAAAATAAAACACCCAATATTTAGAGTATCAATGACAAATAGATGGTGCAGTGGATAGAGAACTGGCCCTGTAGTCAGGAGGGCTTGAGTTCAAATGTGATCTCAAATCCTTAATGGCTGTGCAAATTACATATACCACTTATCTCCCCACCCCCAACCCTTTTACATACATGAAACCACAGTGAAAAGGTGGAAATGTGATGAACAGCTCATGGGGACGGAGGGTTTGAGGAGGGGAAAGAACAGCACCTAACTCAGAACCAGCTTGCTGGAATATTATATCCCAGATTTTGCTGGTAAATGACCAGGAAATAAAGATCTTCCATATAAGAATCAGCATGAATTGTCATAAATTATCACCCACTCACAACAAACGAGGGTGAACATTGCTATGGAGATTCCTTTTCATTCATGCTTTGTAAACCTGAGATCAAGTTCTTGGTACAGTAGGGTAGTAGAGGACTAATGAGGTGAAACATACAAGACAGAGGTAGAAATTGAGAATATAGATTCCTCTAAACACACACACACACACATCACACTTCAGAAGCAATTCCTAATAAAGTTTTGGGTTAATATGGAAAGATCAATTGAGAATTGATATTTCAGAAACCTCACTAACTCTACTATGTAAATGGTTTGTTATTTTAGGTCACATGAAGTTGAGAAGGAGGTTAAACTATCCAAATAGGATAGTGCAAGTAAAAGCCAATTATGTTAGGATTTTTTATCCAGAAAGTATTTATTCTTTTAGAACCTCTACTAAGATGAACTTGGAGCATAAGCAGTGAAAGAAATGTTGGGAGCTTCAGGACCCAGGACCTTTTGCACAAATGGAAATGGAGAGAACTGGAACAGTTTGATATTGGAGCACCATCTAGAGACTTACACAGAGATTACATGCAGCAGCATTTCTAGTTTCACTGTCTTCCCAGGAAACACATGAAACAGTTTGTGAACATACGTCCTCTGTCTGCTCTTTATATACTTGCCTGTCTTCCTCTTCATTCCAATATAAATCAGTTGTTCATGTGGAAAGTAACATTCCCAAATTACATAGAGTAGAACGGATTCATCTAAATAATAGCAGATCAGTCTCTTGATGAAAAGGGTGAGAGGTTGTCTTGTAAGGTTGCCTTTACAAACTAATTAGATCAAAGAACACTTTAAAAAATTGGACTTGGAATCTGAAACACCTTCATTCCTTCAATGCCTACTACTGTGTAATATTGGATGATAATACATAACAAATATCTATCTTAGTTTCTTCATCTGTAAAAAAATGTGATGGCCTCAAAGATCCTTTCCAGACTAACTTTATGAATCTTATGAACTATGATTGCATTCCACCTATGGAATCATTAAGTTCATTGTCATTAATGGAGATCATTAAGCAAAAGCTAGATGATCCCCTTATCAGAGAGTTTATAGAGGGGATAGGGTTTAAAGCATTAAATTGTTATTTTTGATACAACTCTTAAATTGCATGATTTTATTCTGAAACAATATCCTTGTGTAGGGTAAGAAGAAGGAAAAGTTTCCCTCTTTTTTGGAATTGCAATTAAATTTCTCATTTTTAAAATAAATTTTAATAAATGGATCCCCTAAAATTTTGAGTTCATCAATTCTGTATCCATATAATTACTGTCTCTGGAAGAAGTTTATTTTTTTCTAGAAGACAGAATAGTATAAGGACAGCAAAATTCATACTTCACCTATATTTTGCACAGCCCCTTCCCACTTCCACCTTTGATTTCCCAGAGAGAGATTTCTTTAATTTTAAAAAGGACTCTGTCCCTCTTTTCCAGGTAAACATAAGAGCAGGTACAGAACAACCACAACAAAAAATTGAAGACAAGTGTTTTGGTAGAATTGCTGTATTTACACAACAGCAATGTTAAATGCCATAACATTCTAACCTATTTCAGTAGAAATATCTATTAATAATTCACCAGGGTATTTTTTCCTATCATACATCTATCAGGTGAGCATTACTGAAGAGAGTTCTAAGGGGAAGACATTCACAGACTAAGGAATAAAGGAAAGAAATTATGATCATTATTTTACATTAGAAATTGATAGTGGGAATTACTAATTTCTACCCTAGGACAATGATAGCTGAGGCAGTGATGACTTACCTGAGTTTCTTTCATCTGTTTGTAATTACATTCAATATAACTTTGCAGTTACCATGGAAACTAGAATTCTATAGGGTCTGTTTCTGGCTCACTGCATAGAAATTTATGTGCAAAATCCTCTCCACTCTAAAATGAAGATAGATTCTGTGTTTTATTAATTTGTATTTTTACTGAATGTTGGATTTTTTTTAAAGAAACTTTATAAAGATGGGGAAAATTAGAATTTCTCTGAAGAAACAATTTCTTTTGAAAGTCCGACCTAAGAGTCTCCAGAGACAGCTGGCTTGTTAGTGTGAAAAGCAAACAGAATACTTGGCATACCCCAGATTTTACATGGGTTCTAATGCTAATTTCTAATTTGAATTTAGTCAGAGCACTGACCATTTACAGCTTAGCTTCCTCAGCAGTACATTAATTGCTTCTCTCACATGAAGGTTGGAAGATTCAACATGTTTTAGAAAGAGGCAAAACAATGAAATGTTTTCCATTTTTGGAGAGCTTTCAGTTCATGTTCATTTCTCATTTCACATCAAAATATCAACTCAGGGGAGAAAGTGTTTTAGTTGCTTCTCTCAGTTCATTCATACACAGTCAATATTTCATCCAACATTTTAAATAGCCAAGTGGCTGGAATTCTGGATTTTTGTTCATCTTTGTTATCAGTCTTGAAATGCCTTGCCCAGAGTATTTCACAACATGTCTACCTTTTCAGTCTTCTTATCCTTTACTTCCTTCCATGTATGCTATGAACCATCTAGATGAGCCTTCTTGCTTCCCTTCAAACTCAACTCTCCATTTCTCAACTTCACTCACAAGAGAACAGCCTCCCTCATCACTATTGCCATAAGACTTCCCTGGCTTCCTTCAAGATTCACCTCAAAATTCCATCTTCTACAATATGTGTTTTTTTTCCAACTTGTGCTTTTCCTCTGAAGTTACCCTCCATCTAATCTGTGTATATCGTGTATGTAAATAGCTATTTAAATGTTGTCTCCCTTCTTAGAATTATGAGATCTTTTAGAGCCATAACCATGCTTTTTTGCCTTTCATTTTATCCTACCATCTGGCAGAATGTATGATGTAAGATTAGTGTTTGATTAATGTTTATTGACTCACTACATATAGGAGAAGTTTAGTAAATTTCTACTCAATGGAATTAGATCAATCAAGCAATATCAGAATATTTAAGATATTCTCAATGAGGCAATAAAATTGGGAAATTAGAAAGGCATCTTGGATGGTGTTTGAGTCTTTTCTTATATGCCATAAAAGATTCTGTAGTTAAAGGTGAAAGGGTGGTATACATTCTAGGTATAGGGAATAGCCAGTGGAAAGGGATAGAGACTGCAGATGAAATTCCGTGATTAATAGAGAACAGTCCAATTAACGTAATAGTTACATGGATAATGGGATTAATGAATAATGAACCTGGAAAGACAGGTTGGCGCCAAGTTATGAAGGGCACCAAAAAGCCAAATACAGGAATTTATACTGTTATCCTATTTGAGGGTCACTGAAGTTTAGCGTATGAAGGTATACCATAGATCTACATTAAAAGATATTGATTTTAGTAGCTATGTGGAAAATTGTTTCAAGAAAGAAGTATGAGGGAAGGAAGAACACACTGTAATTGTTCAGATGATATATAGTAAGAGCTTGAGCTAAGATGTAGAGAGAAAAGGTCAAATGTGAGACATATTGTGAAAGGAGAATGCCAAACATTGACAACTGATTAGGCATTTGGGGTAAGGGAGACTGAAGAGCTGGGGATAATACTAAGAATTTGAAGTTGGGAAACTAGAAAAATAGAGGAATTTTTGACAAAATTAGGGACATCAGTGGAGAGAAAATTGTTTTGGGGGGGAGTGAAAATTAATTCTGTTTGGAACTTGGTATCTCAAAGACGTGCAGTTTGAAATTTCTGATAGACAATTGATGCAGGACTTGAAAGAGGTTAGAGGAGACATACTTAGGGCAGACATATAAAACTGTAAGTATTCTCCTAATGTAAAAAAAAGATGAGGAAAGAAGAAAGAGAAAAGATGGGCACACATGGCAATTAAGAAATGATCAGTACCTTTGGAGAGAATGATTTCAGTTGAGTACTAAGTTTAAAAGCTAGTTTACAAAGAGGTGTAAAGAGAGAAGCCAAGAAGTTGAAACGTTAAACTTTTTATGTGTTTGGAGGGATCAAATGCTACTTTGAGGGGATTGTAGAATCTAGTAAAGGGTCTTTTCTTTGGTTCTTTTTAAAATATATGAGACAAGTATTTGTAAAAGCAGCTGAGAAGAAACTAGGAAATTAAATGCTAAGACATTAAATAATAGAAGCAGTGATTATAGGGCTAATCTGCTGAAGTAGATGATAAGGAATAGTATTAAAAGCATATGTAGAGTATATTCCATATCATTAGTTATGTATAATCAAATATGTGTGTATACATATATGCATATGTATGTCTTTTTAAATGCACATATGTGTGTATATATAGGACTCTCCAAAATAGAGCAATTTTAAACTTTAACAGTTTAAAACTGCTCTATTAATTTGAAACAAACTGAATGTGTCTGTGTGTATGAGAGAGAGAGAGTACTGAGAGGAGAAGCAGAGAAATAACACTATCCACCAAACAATAAAAGGTTAGCAAAAAAAGTTACAGAAATATCATATATATAGATATAGATATATACATACGCATACATATATGTATGTGTAAGTGTGTGTACAAAAGTACTATGAATGGATGGAGTTTATATTCAGAATACAAATTTTATATTAGGAAAACTGTGAGAACTAATCATATAAGTATTCAAAACACAGAATGCTTGTGTTAATATATATTAAAAAAGCATTTAACAAAATAGAACATCAATTGGCATGCTTTTAAAGTGAAAAGAACAAGAATAGAAGACCTTTCCTTAATCATATGTGTGTGTGTGTATGTATATAAACCAAGAAGAGCTAGTATTATTTCTTTTGTTTTTAAATGGGAGAAATATTTGTTACTCGTAGTTGGAACATATCAAGGTAGTAAAAAGTAATCAAAGAATCATAGATTTGAAGTTGGAAAGGACCTGAGATACTATTGGGTCCAAATCCCTCATTTTGTAAATAAGGAAACTGATGTGTAGATAATAACTTTCCCATGGTGCTAGTACTCTATCCAAAATAAAATTTGAATCATGGATCTTCCTTACTACAAGTCTAGTGTTCTACCTACTAAGCCATATTGATAATGCTATCTAATTTGTTTTACAAATGAAATAGTATATCAATTAAAAATTCAACTCAATTCACTGAGTATTGATGGAGCCCCTATTGCTGCCTCTCTCTGTTAACTTGCTTTACACTGTTGTAATCATGGCATACTTGGCTCTTTTATGTGTTTTCTGTTCCCTGAATCCTTTCATGCAGAGTTCTAGATTCCATGATGTCCTTGTAATCTCAAAAGGTCTGTATCCCAAAGAAATCATAAAAAAGGGAAAGGGCCCATAGGCACAAAAGTAGTTATAGCAGCTCTTTTTGAGGTGACAAAGAATTGGAAATTGAGGGGATACCCATTAATTGGGGAATGGCTGAACAAGTTGTGGTATATAAATGTAATGGAATACTATTGTGCCATAAGAAGTGATCAGCAGATTCAGAAAAACCTGGAAAGATTTAAATGAACTGCTGTTGAGTGAAGTGAGCAGAACCAGGAGAGCATTGTACACAGCAACAGCAACATTGTGTGATGATGGACTATGACTGACTTAGGTCTTCTCAGCAATATGATGATTCAAGGCTGAATACAGAATGAAGCAGGCTATTTTCACATTTTTTTTTGCTTTTTCTTTCTCGTGGTTTTCCCTTTTTTTCTGCTTCTTCTTTCACAACATGACTAATGTGGAAATATGTTTTACATGATTACACATATATAACTGACATCAGATAATTTGCCCTCTTGGGGAGGGGGAAGAGTAGGATAAAATCTTGTAATTATCAGTCTTATAAAAATGAATGCTGAAAACTAACTTTATAAGTAATTGAAAAAAAATTCTATTTGCATTAAAAATGGGGAAAAACCAAAATTCATTTGAAAGTACAAACAGAAACAATGAGAAGCATGATGGAGGGGGGCATATCATTAACAGAACTCAAACTATCCTATAAAATAATGGTCACCAAAATCATTTGGTGTTTTTTCCTTTCATTTTTTAATATATAATTTATTTATTTTCAGTATATAACATTCACTTCTACAAGATTTTGAATCCCAAATTTTCTCCCCATTTCTCTGCACTCCCACTCCTGGACAGCATTCACCCCTCCACCCCTTCCCCCATCTGTCCCCCCATTCTTTCACCCCCTTCTTCCCTCCCCTTCCCTCCATTTTCCTGTAGAGCAAGATAGATTTCTATGCCTCATTGTCTATACATTTTATTTCCCAACTGCATGCAAACACAGTTTTTAACATTAATTTTTGAAGTTTTGAGTTTTACATTCTCTTCCCTCTTTCCTCTCTGTCCACTTCTATTGAGAAAGCAAGCAATTTGACGTGGTTCATGCATGTGCAGCCATGCAAAATGCTTTCATAACAGTCATGTTGGAAAAGACTAACCATATTTCCCTCTATCCTGTTTTGCCCTCTATTTACTCCATTCTCTCCCTGTCCTTTCTCCCAATCTGCAGTCCCTTCTACTATCCTCCCTCTCCTATCCCTTTCCCCACTGCCTTCCTGCAGGGTGAGATAGATTTCCATACCCAGTTGATTGTGTGTCATTTCTTCCGTGAGCCAAATCTGATGAGAGTAAGACTCACTTATTCCCTTTCACTACCCCTCCCCATCCGCTGTAAAAGGTCTTTCTTGCCTCTTTTATGTGAGATGCTTTACTAAATTCTGCCCATCCCTTTCTCTGTCTTCTGATACATTCCTCTCAATAGCTGATATTTTTTAGATTTTCTCCCTTCATATTCAGTTCACTCTGTGCCCTCTGTCTACACACACACACACACACACACACACACACACACACACCCCTATACATACACATATGTAATATATATATATATATATATATATATATATATATATATATATATATATATATACACTCATACATATATGTATTCCTTCTAACTACCCCAATACTGAAAAAGGTCTCATGAGTTACAAATATCATCTTTCCATGTAGGAATGTAAACAGTTTTAATGAGTCCCTTATGACTTCTTTTTCTCATTTACCTTTTCATGTTTCTCCTGATTCTTGTATTTGAAAGTCAAATTTCAATTCAGTTCTGGTCTTTTTAACAAAGAATGCTTAGAAATCCTCTATTTCAGTGAAATTTCATTTTTCCCACTAATGTATTATACTCAGTTTTGCTGGGTGGGTAATTCTTTGTTTTAATCCTAGCACCTCTGACCTCTGGAATATAATATTCCAAGTCCTCCAATCCCTTCATGTACAAGCTTCTAGATCTTTTGCTATCCTAACTGTATTTCCACAATACTTGGATTGTTTATTTATAACTCCTTGTAATATTTTCTCCTTGACCTGGGAACTCTGGAATTTGACTGCAATATTGCTAGGAGTTTTCCTTTTGGAATCTCTTTCAGCAGGTGATCAGTGGATTCTTTTCTTTTTCTTATTTTACCCCCTGGTTCTAAAATATCTGGGCAGTTTTCCTTGATAATTTCTCAAAAGATGATGCCTAAGATCTTTTTCTGATCATGGCTTTCAGGTAGTCCAACAGTTTTAAAATTATCTCTTCTGGATCCATTTTCTAGTTCAGTTGTTTCTCCAATGAGATACTTCACTTTTTATTCTATTGTTTTATTTTTTTATGATTTTTTGATTTGTCATAGTCATTAGCTTCTATTTGCTCCACTTTAATTTTTAAGGAACTATTTCCTTCAATGAGTTTTTAGACCTCCTCTTCCAATTGTCCCATTCTTTTTTTTAAGTATTCTTCTCCTCATTGATTTTTGGACCTTTTTGACAGTTAGGTTATTCTGATTTTAAAGGTATTATTTTCTTCAGAATTTTTTGTGGGGGTTTCCTTTAGCAAACTGTTGACTTGTTTTTCATGATTTTCTTGCATCTCTGTCATTGGTCTTCCCAATTTTTCCTCTGCTTCTTTTACCTGATTTTCAAAATCTTTTTTGAGTTCTTCCACAGCCTAAGACCAATTCATTTTTTTCTTGGAGACTTTGAGTGCAGGAGCTTTGGCTTTGTTGTCTTTTTATGGTTGTATATTTTGATCTTCCTCATCACAAATAACTTAAGAAAATACTTCTTCACTGAGAAAGTAAGAATCTATAGTCTGTTTCTTTTTTCCCATTTTCTCATTTTCCCAGTCAATTATTTGACTTTTGAGCTCTTTGTTAGGTGAGGGACTCCAGAATTAGCTTCTGTTTCAGTAGTGGCTGCTGCACTCCAGGGGCTGGGCCTGGTGCCAGAGCACTCACCCCTCTCAGGCTGGTGAGAGACCCTTCCCACTGACCTTCAAAGCTGTGCCTGGCTTTTGTAAGTTGAGAAGGCTGAAAATCACAGCTGTCACCAGCAGTTCAGTCCTCTAATGCCTGCTCCAGTCCTTCCACATTGGTGCAGCCCATTCTGAACTGCACTCTACTCACCACCTGGCATGACAGACTTGACCCATCAACCGTCCAGATTGTCTTGGGCCAAAAATCTGCTTCAGTCCTTCATCCTGTGTCTCCCACTGCACCAGAAATTTTTAGAGCCATTTTTTACTGGTTTTTTGAGGAATTTGGAGGTGGGGAGCTCTAGCAGGTCTTTGCTTCTACTCTACCATCTTGGCTCCATTCCCTCTAGAACTTGTGAATTTTGAATAGCCTACCTAAAAAAATTTAGATCTTTTCATTAGTGTCCTAAAATTGTCCCAGGAATAAAAATGACTGTCTATATTGTCTCCTTTGGAACTCAAGGGCAATCTCAGACCCACTGAGAAAAAGCAACTTAAGAATTGCTCAAGAATCCTAGAAGAAATATAGACCATAATTATTGGGGACTTCATAAGTATCTTGTAATGGAGGAAAAAAAGGCTTCCAGCATAAGAATTTCTAAGATTTGTGTTACTATCCTCCCCTTAGCTACATGAGCTCTATAATCTTGAGCCTATTTTTCCCCCATGACTCTATGTGTACTTATAGGAGACAATTTCACAGCTTTTGGCAGTGGATGAGAAGGATTATTTGTATCAACTATTCTTACTATATCATCTTCTTATATGTCCTAGCTAAAAGGTAATTGACTGGTTAACTGATGTCAGTGAATAAATCAATGAGAAAAAGAAGTGATTTATAAAGTTCCACACTCCCAATTCCCAACTTCTAGAACTTAGGTTTCCCTAGAATATCAAGGGGAGAAATAGTAACTGTCTTCATTAGACTCAATCCACCAGTGTAATTGGAAGACTGGGAGAATAATCCCAGTTTGTGGTTCAACATAAATAAATGCTTAAATAATTGGAAAGATATTCATATTATGGTTTGAAGTGCTTTATCTATCAAATTATTTTGGTGAAAATTTAGAGAATTAGCCTCAATAATACCATAATTCATTTGGAGAAATACAAAGTTTATATTATCAAGGGATAGTTTGGGGGAGGGGAAGAGGAAGGGGAAGAATTAGAATTAGTAAGGCTTGGTGCTATGAAATAAAAAAAATACCACCACAAAACATTATAACTAAAAACTTATTTATGTTACAATCATTGATTCTGTGATCCCTCTGTGCCAGGATTACTTCCATCTGTATAAGAACCTAGTTATTCTTTCTCCCATTCTCTACCCCATGCTGTTACTTAGTCAATTTTCAGTTGCATCAACTCTTTGTTGGATTTTCCTTTTGGGGATTTTCCTGCCGAAGATACTGGAGTGATTTGGTATTTCTTTCTCCAGCTCATTTTACAGATGAGGAAACTGAAGCAAATAGCCTTAAGTGATTTGTTCAGGATCACATAGCTAGTAAGTGCCTGAGGTCACATTTGAACTCAGGTCTTCCTCACTCCAGGGCTGGTATTCTGTCCACTGCTCCACTTAAACTATGCACTCTAAGTGCGTACAGGCATGTCACCACCACCTATTTGTTTCATTACATTGATGATTTCAGGAAGAGCTACTTATGATGGGTTAGAGAATCTAAGGATTTCTAGCTCTCCAAGCAGGGTATGGGCTCCTCTTCCTGCCAGTGGTTATTATCTATGATGCAGACACCTCCTCCTGATGACTGTCTTCTAGGATTGTGGGTCACAAAAACTTACCTTCATCAAGAACAAGTCATGATAGAATTTTCTTGGGTAGGAGAGTTCAAGTACTGATCACCTTTAGTCAAGTTCTGAAAATCTCAGAAAGATGATGATCTAAATTAAACAGAATGAAAATTAATTGAAACAAATGAAAAGTTCTATCTTGGGTTCAGAAATGAATTTTGCAAATAGTTTCTGCATTTTCAACTGCCTGAGGATTTCTTTTAGCTAACTGTGAGTTCAGTATGAGTCAAGAGTGTGCCATGGCTATCAAATAAGCTAATGTTATAACAAGAGAACTAGAAAAATAACTACTCAATTTTTTTCCTGTTCATATCATATTTGCAGAACTATATTCAGTTAAATATAACATATTTTAGGGAAGACATAGATGAACTGGAGCATGTTGAAAAAAGACTGACTTTGATGGTGAGGGGAACATACAATTCTGTGTCAAATGAGTTAAGATATATAAAGTGTTTTACAAACTTTACATCATTATAAATATCTCATCTATCATCTATCACCAACATCATCAACATCATCATTGTCATCGTCGTCATTATCAATGGGGTATGTAGCATATAGAAGACATGACTGAGGGCAGACATGGGAGTATTCTCTCAATATATAAATAGCTGCTTGTGTCACAGGAACTTAGACTTGTTTTGCTTAGAACCAGAGAATGAAACAATGGAGAAGAGGCACCTTGTAGAGTCGGAGATACAGAATCCATTTAACAAAATTTCTAATTCTTAGATAGGTGGATCAGGTCACAACTCTACCAGCAATGCATTAGTTTTACAATTTTCCTATATCTTCTCCAACATTTATCACTTGCCTGTGTTGTGATGTTATCCAATCTAACAGGAATGAACTGTATCTCATAGTAATTTTAATTTGCATTTCTCTATACAATAGTGATTTAAAGCATCTTTCCTATGACTATTGATAGCTTTGATTTCTTATTCGGAAAACTGCCTGTTCATATCCTTTGATGTACAAATCATTTTATAGCCTTCAACAATTAGGGAATGGTACTATATAAGTATACATATAATATGTATATATATATATATGTATACACACACATATATATTTGTTTCAGTTCTTTATCTATTTGAGAAATGAGACCTTTATCAAAGAAACTTGGTGTAAATTTTTTTCGCAGTTATGATTACTTTGCATTTTTCTCCATCCTATTCCCCTCACCATTTATCCTACATTCTGTCTCCCTCCTCTAACCTTGTTCATCCTCAAATGTTTTACTTCTGTCCCCTACCCCATTTCTCACTCTCTTCTTTTAGCAACCTTCTTCTCTTGCCCCCTTCCCCTCCTACTTTCCTGAAGGATAACATGGATTTCTATACTCAAATGAATTTGTATGTTATTTTCTCTTTCAACCAATTTCAATGGGAATAATTTTCCAACTCTAACCTCTCCATCTTCCTCTCCATTCTAAAAGCTCTTTCACACCTCTTTTCTGTGAAATCATTTACTCTATTTTACCTCTTCCACTTTCTCACAGTGCATCACTCTTTCTTATTCATTAATTTTATTTTATAGATATTCCATCATATTCAACTCACAACTGTGCCCTCTGATGAGGTATGCTCCTGCTGAGAAAGTTCTTAGTATTTACAAGCATCATCTTCCCATGTTGAAATGTAAAGAACCATCTTGAAAACCTGATGATTTGGCTTACCTGTTTACATTTTTATACATATCTTGAGGCTTGTATTTGAAAGTCAAATTTTCTATTCAACTCTGATCTTTTCATCAAGAAAGCTGGAAAATCTTCTATTTCATTGAAAATCCATGTTTTCCCTTTAGTTTTGCTTAGTAGATGACTTCTGGATGTAATCTTAGCTCCTTTACCTTCTCGAACATCATATTCCAAGCCCTTTGATCTTTTATGTAGAAATTGCTAAAACTTGTGTTAATTGGGAGGTGCCTCCATCATATTTAAATTGTTTCTTATTAACTGATGCAATGTTTTTTATTGGTCTGGCAGCCCTGGAAATTGAGTATAAAATTCTTTGGAGATTCCATTTTGTAATCGTTTTTATAAGGATTGGTGGATTCTTTCCATTTTTATTTTATCCTTTGGTTCTAGAATATGAGGGCAATTTTCCTCTCTCCTTAATTTTATTTTATTTTTCATGGATATCATCTCTTCTGATTCAACTCAACCTGTACTTTCTGTCTCTCTGTCTCTCTCTCTGTCTCTCTCTCTAAATATATATATATATATATATATATATATATATGTGTGTGTGTGTGTGTGTGTGTGTGTGTGTGTATGTGTGTGTGTATAATTCCACCACCTACCCAAATACTGAGAAAAGTCTCAAGAGTTACAAATATTATCTTTCCATATAGGAATGTAAACAGTTCAGCTTTAGAAACTCCTTTATGACTTTCTTGTTTACCTTTTCATGCTTCTCTTGATTCTTGTGTTTGAAAGTCAATTTTCTCTTCAGTTCTGGTCTTTTCATCATGAATACTTGAAAGTCCTCTATATCATTGAATGACCATTTTTCCCCCTGAAGTATTATACTCAGTTTTGCTGGATAAGTAATTCTTGGTTTTAATCCCAGTTTCTTTAATTTCTGGGATATTCTATTCCAAGCCCTTCAATCCCTTAATGTAAAAGCTTCCAGGTCCTGTGCAATTCTGATTGTATTTCCACAATACTTGAATTGTTTCTTTCTAGCTGCTTGCAATATTTTCTCCTTGAACCGGGAACACTAGAATTTGGCCACAATATTCCTAGGAGTTTCTCTTGTTGGGTCTCTTTCAGGAGGTGATTATTAGATTCTTTTAATATTTATTTTGCCCTATGGTTCTAGAATATCAGGGCAGTTTTCCTTGATAATTTTGTGAAAGATAATTTCAAAGCTCTTTTTTGATCATGGCTTTCAGGTAGCCCTATAATTTTTAAATTTTCTCTCCTGGATCTATTTTCCAGGTCAGTTGTTTTTCCAGTGAGATATTTCATATTATCTTCTATTTTTTCAGTCTTTTGGTTTTGTTTTATAACTTCTTGGTTTATCATATAGTCATTAGCTTCCTGGAACTCCACTATTTTTTAAAGAACTATTTTTAAAGAACTCTTTTGTTCAGTGAGTTTTTGAACCTCCTTTTCCATTTGACCAATTCTACTTTTTAAAGCCTTCTTCTCCTGATTGGCTTTCTGAACCTCTGTTAGCCTATTTTTAAAGGTGTTATTTTCCTCAGCATTTTTTGGTTCTCCTTTAGCAAGCTGCTGACTCACTTTTCAAGCTCTTCCATGGCCTGAGCTCTTTTCATATTCATTTTGGAGGTACTGAAGGCAGAAGCCTCGATTTCCTCTGAGAGTATTCATTGTTCTTCCTCATCTGAAAGGATGAAAGGAGATACCTGTTCACCAAGAAAGCAATCTTCTATGTTGTTGTTGTTTTTTTCCCTTATTTGGGCATTTTCTCAGCCAGTTACTTGACTTCTGAATCCTTTGTCAAGAGGAGGGTCCTAGTGCTTCTCCTTCCCCCAGGACCATGCTCAGGGTTGAGATTCAGATCAGCTGCTCAATTCCCTCAGGGGTTTTAAGCTGAACTGCTGGAACAATGGACCCAGGCTTCTTCTGTGGCCACCATAGCCACCCAATGTCTGCTGCTGCAGCTGCCACCTCTGCCACCACCTGGGGCCAGTGCTGGGAGGGACCCCTGTCCTCTCTCTCCCAGCTGGGAAAGTCCTTCCACACTCATCTTTGAAGCTCTTTGTTGCTTGGAGGTTGAGGGATTTGGGACCTTCCCTGCTGTGGAGTCTTCCCTGGAGGCCTGTTTCGGTCCTGTTCCTCCCCATACTGTAAGGCCAGGTCTGGGCTCTACTCTATTCAGTCTTCCATGGGATAGACCCTTCCAGTCGGCCTTCCACGATACCTTTGGCTTGGAATCTCTTTCGCTCTGCCATTCTGTGGCTTCTGCTGCTCTATAATTTGTTGAGAGTCATTTTTTACAACTGTTTTGTAGGCTGTGGGGGAAGAGCTATATATGTCTTTCGACTTCACCATCTTGGCTCTGTCATCTCAGTCATATTTTTTAAAGACATATTTTACATTTTCTCCTTTATTCTTTCTTTTTCATTGTTTGTTCATATCTCATGAAGTCAGTAGCTTCCATTTGCTCAAAAAAAGTTTTTAAAGGGATTATTTTCGTTACAGAATTTTTGTACATCTTCCAGGTGGTCATTTTTGCTTTTCAAGGATTAATTTTTTTCCCAGTAAATTTTAGTATAATTTTCCTTATTTTGCCAATGTTGTTTTTTAAGGAGTTCTTTCCAGTAGTATTTTTATGCCTCCTTTACCAAGGTATTCACTCTTTTTTTATGACTTTCTGGCATCACTCTCATCTCTTTTCCCAATTTTTCCTCTGACTATCCTATTTGGTTTTTAAAATCTTTTCTGAGAAGTTCTAGGAATTATTTTTCAGTCTAAGACCAATTCACACTTTTTTTTGAGGTTTTATGTGTAGCAGTTTTGCCTTGTTGTCATCTTCTGAGTTTGTGTTTTCATTTTCCCTGACACCATAGCAACTTTTGCAGGTCAGGTTGTTATTGTTATCTTGTTTTCAGCCTATTTCTTGACTTTTAACCTTACATTCAAGTTGGGCTTTGCTCCTAGGGTACAGGAGCTGGTACTCCCCAGTTTCAGAATTTTTTTTTTTTTTGCAGCTATTTTCAGAGATAGTTCTGGGGAGTCTGTAACTTTCCAGTTCTTCCAAGGTAGTATCATCTAAGGAGATATGAGTTTACTACTCTCCTGGTCTATGCTCTGGTTTGTGAGAGAATGCAAGCACTTTTTCCATCTTGGGACTCTGACCAAGATACTTGCTGTCCTGTAGCTGCAAGGTCTGGAGCTCCTTCCCACCTTTGGATGGTGAACCAAGACTGCCACTTGGATCCTTGTATGGTCAATGTAACAGAATCCTGCACTCAATGTCAGCAAATATTACTCCTGTAATCTCCTTCTGATCAGTTGTCTAGCCCTATTACTAAGGTAACAGCTAAGAGCTCTAGATGCTGTTGTTACCAATTCAGTTGCCCCTAAGGCCTACTGTTGCTTTGTTGAAGTTAGACCACTGATGTTTTGCCTAAGCATTGCATGCTTTATACTCTCCTCCATGCTCACTAAGGTGAGACAGACCTTTTCATCTGAACTTTTATATTGTTTTGGTCTGAAAAGCTGTTTTGCCCATTCTTCTGTGACTTTCGCCACACAAGAATTTATTTTAAAGAATTATTTTTAAGCTGTGGGGGGGAATTTTGGAGAACTCAGATGAGTCCCTGTCTTTTCTCCAGCATTTTGACTCTATTCCTCTTGATAAGCTATTGTTAAATGTTGACAATATGCCAAATATATTCTAGGCTTTGATAGTACAAATGCAAAAAAAAAAAATGAAATTCTCTTCATTAAAGGAAGAGAGATTCTGGTATGGGGAAGACACCATGCAAGTAGACTAAAAATACAAAGCATATTTGTGTAATACATAGAAGTTTAGGGTTTTGGAGTCAGTGGGAGCACTAATAATTATGTTAAATGTGAAAAAATGACATAAACTGATGGAACTTTTTTCTCATACCTGTTGCTTAACACAGTGTCTGACACACAGTAGGTATTTAAGAAATGCTCACTGACTTGAATTGATTTAATATTATTTGTAGATTTTTGGCAGGAACTGCATAACTATGGTCAAGTCACTTAACTACTGCCTTCCACATTTTACAACTTTTGTTTTATTTTATTTAATTTTTCTAAGACTACATAAACCCCTGAACAACACAAGTTACTAATAAGCCCATTACTCCAATTTCTCACCTTGAGTGTGCCCTCTTATTTTCTCCAACTCATACAATGTAGAGCAATCCACCCACTGTCCCTGAAGTAGCAACCAAACATTAACGGTGCCATCATGTAGATGTTCAGTTCCACCAATTTTGGGGAAAGAACATGGGTTTTCAATAATATATGAGCTGAAAAAATAGTCTATGAACTGCAATATCTCTTTTTTAAACATATTTTATGAAACAAGAATTAGAACAAAAGAGAAAAGCCACAAGAAAGCAACCAAGATTACAAGGGAATCAGGAAACTGGGAAATAATTTTTACAATTAATGTCTGTGATAAAGGCCTCATTTCTAAAATATATAGAAAGCTGGTTCAAATTTACAAGAATACAAGTCATTCCCCAGGTTATAAGTGGTCAAAGAATATAAACAGGCAGTTTAAGAGGAAGAAAGCAAAGCTATTTATAGTCATTTAAAAATGCTCTAAATTACTATTGATTAGAAAAATGTAAATCAAAACAGCTCTGAGGTACCACATCACACCTATCAGATTGGCTAACGACAAAACAGGAAAATGATAAATGTTGAAGAAAATGTGGGAAAGTTCAAACACTAATTCATTGTTGGTGGGAGTTGAGAACTGATCCATCCATTTTGGAAAGTAATTTGGAATTATACCTAAAGGGCAATAAAAACATGCATACCATTTGACCCAGCAATATCTATTCTAGAGCTGTGTCCCAAAGAGATGATAAAAATAGGAAAAGGACACACATATGCTACAATATTTATAGTAGCACTTTTTGTGGTAGAAAACAACTGGAAATTGAGAGGAAAACCATCAGTTGGGGAATGGCTGATCAAGTTGCAATATATAAGTGTAATGGAATACTGTTGCGCAATTAGAAATGATGAACAGGCAAACTTCAGAAAAGCTTGGAAAGACTTATACGAACTGCTGCTGAGTGAAGTGAGCAGAAACAGAACATTGTGCACAGTAATAGCCACATGACTGGCTTTGATAGACATGGTCCTTCTCAGCAATGCAAGGATCTAAAACAATTCCAAAAGAGTTACGATGGTAAATGTCATCCACATTCAGAGAAAGCGCTATGGAATCTGAATACAGAGCAGAAGACACTATGTTCTGTTTTTTTGTTTTCTTTTTCTTTCTCATGTTTCCTCCCATTCATTCTAATTCTTCTATACAACATGACTAATGTGAAAATATGTTTAAGAGGAATTTATATGTAGAGCCTATATGAAATTGCATTCTATCTTAGGGAGGGGGAAGGTTAGGAAGAGGACAAAACTTAAAACCTATGGAAATGAATGTCAAAAACTAAAAATAGACAAATTAATTCGTAAAACATAAAAAAATAGGCATACAGGAATATTCATTTTAATATCATAAAACACATCCCAAACAAAAAAAAAATAGGTCATGAACTGAGTAAACAATAAAATGTTTTCCATTAAATATAGAAGTAGGTGAAATTGTTTTTCCTATTTTAATTCCAGAAATGCTAGAATAACAGAAAAAAGGGAAAAAATCAGAAGCACAAAGATAGGCCAAAAGGAGACAAAACTATCCCTATTAGATGATGGTATGTAATTTATTGAGAGAGGGAATCAGCAAGTAAACTAATTCGGAAAATGTATAGCTTTATAGAGGTAGAGGTTAAATATGAACCTAAATATAAACATAAAAAGCATTCCCATATCAAATATACAAATTAATTATATTTTATGTGACAAATTATATAAACACAAATAAAAAACTATTTAAAATATGAAATAAAACCAAAGAAGCACCAATCAAAAGAGAATACCGTTCAATATAAAGAAAAATGATTTTTAAAAGTTATACACATGTCATCATGTAAAACATTTCTGTACTTCTGGGAGCCAAGATGGTAAAATAAGCAGTAAGTCACTCACGCTTTCTTATTGACCTTGAATAACCCAGAAAATATTGCCGGAGGAAAAATTTCGGAAGAGTGGAGCTAGCAGAAAGATGGGAGTTAGCATTCTTTAACTTGTGAAGCTAGGGGGATTAATAGGAAAACTTCCTTTTGCTGTGGATGAAGGGGACCAGTACAGGATGGAAGGCATCCTGGTAAGCCAGTGGCAACCCCCACCTCAACTGACCAGCCAGTGATTCTGTGACCCAGGGTTGTGGAGCAGAGAAATGCCAACCTCAGCACTCTTCCCCCCTACTGTTACCTTCCACCCTTTGTGTGCCTTGTGTCACAGCCAAGGGACCCAGCAGATGCCAGTGTAGAGAACCAACACTTCTGTCTGTGGAAGTGTGTCCAACAGTGGCTGAGCCTGTCCATTCCCCAGGAGAGCCCCCAGATAGGCAACGTCCAGTGGCCAGACCACCTTAAACCTATACCCCAAACCATGTGCTTCTCTGTAACCCTAGGGAAACACTGAAAAACCCCATCTGGCCTCTTTGCACTCCAGTTACCACCAGCAGCACCAGCTCAGCACAAGTTAAGCTACAGCCTCTACAACTTCCATTTGCCAGCACCTGAGACCCCACACACAAAGCCAGTAAGTAGGTCTCTAGCCTCCAGCACAAGAAGAGTGGTACAGTGCCAGAAGTAAAGATCAATTTTAAAAAATGCAACTACCATGGGCAAAAAGCAACATAGAAAAGCAAAGACAGGGAAGATCAAAACACAAATTCAGAATAGGACAACATTATTACTATATTCACACCTAAAACCTCAAAGGGTTTGAATTAGTCTGAAGCCCAAAAAATCTTCCTGAAAGAACTCAAGAAGGATTTTAAAAAAGAATTTAGAGAGATAAAAGAAAATTCAAACAATTCATTTAAAAATAAAATTGACAAAAATGAGGAAAAAGTAAAATGAAGAAAACAACTCCTTAAAAAGAAGAGTTGGTGAAATGGAAAAGAAGGTACAAAATCTAACTGATGGAAGCAATTTTTTCAAAATTAGAATTGGGTAAGTGGGAGGTAATGATTCTGAGACATAAACAATAAGTCAAATAAAATCAAAAGAATGAAATAAGAGGAGAATGTAAAATATTTCACTGGGAAAGCAACTGACCTGGAAAATAGATCCAGAAGAGATAATTTAAGCATTATCGATCTACCTGAAAGCAATGAGCCTGGACAGAATCTTTTAAGAAATCATCAAGAAAAACTGTTGTGAGGTCCTAGAACCAGAGGATAAAGTAGTCATTGAAAGAATCCACCAATCACCTGAAAGAGATCCCAAATTGAAAACACCAAGGATTATTGTAGCTAAATTCTAGAATTATTAGGTCAAAGAAAAAATACTGAAGCAATCAGAAAGCAACAATTCAAATATAGTGGAGTCACAGTCAGGGTTACACAGCACCTAGCAGTTTCTACAGTAAAGGATTGCAGGGTTTGGACTATGATATTCCAGAAGGCAAAGGAGATTGTATTACAACCTGGGATCAACTACGCAGAAAAATTGAGTATAATCTTTCAGGGGGAGGAAATGGACATTCATGAAACAGGGGACTTCCAGACCTTCCTGATGTAAATACCAGAGCGCAATTAAAAAAAGTGATCTTCAAATATAAGATTCAAGAGAGTATTACCTTAAAAAGGTAAACAGGAAAGGAAAAAAACCCAACATGCTGTTCAACAAGGGCAAACTGTTTATATCCCTACATGGAAAGATAATACTTGTAAAACATTTCCATCTTATTCCTTTTGTAAAATAAGCCTCAATTGAAAAAAAAAAGTATGAAAGAAAATGAAAAATAGCATGCTTCAGTCTTTATGGAAATAATATAAATTCTTTCCCTTGAGCTAGATAGTATGCTTCATTATTAGTCCTTTGGAATTGTCCTGAGTCATTGTATTGCCGAGAAGGGCTAAGTTATTCACAATTCTTCACTAAACAATATTGCTTTTGCTGCATACAGTGTTCTCCTGGTTGTGTTCCCTTCACTTTTCATTAGTTCATATAAGCCTTTCCAGGTTGAATATATTATTTTTTAGCTAATCCACCAAAGCAGATTCAAGACTTCCATAAAGAAATGAAGAGGAAATATTTCTTCCAGTTCATAAACTTTATTATAAAGTAGTGCTCATCAAAAACTTTTGCTAACATCAGTACCAGTTCTGTATCCCAAAGGAGATAGAAAAACAACAAAAAAGGAGAAAGGATTTCTTTGTACAAAATTATTTATAACAGCTTATTTCTGGTAGCAAAGAATTGGAAATTGAGGGCATATCCATCATTTGGGGAATGGCTGAACAAATTGTTTTACTTGATTGTGATGGAATACTGCTGTGCTATAAGAAATGATGAAAGGATGCTCTCAGAAAAACCTGAAAAGACTTGTATTAGCTGATATAAAGTGAAATGTATTGTATATCAAGTAACAGCAATTGTAAGATCACCTGTGACTGACTTAGCTAATTCTCCAATAATCCAAATTAATTCTGAAGGACTTAAGATGAAAAATACTATCCATCCTCAGAGAAAGGATAGATGGTGTCTGAATATAGATTGAAGCATACTTTTTTTACTTAATTTTTCTTGAGTTTTTTTCTACTTTATGTTTTCTTTCATAATATAATGAAAAATGGAGATGTATTGCATGACTACACATGTATAACTTATATAGAATTGAGTGGGTTCTCAATGGGGGGGTAGGTGGGAAGGTGGAAGACAGAGAATTTGGACCTCAAAGTTTTAAAAATGAACATCAAATTTGTTTTTATATGTAACTGGAGAAAAATAAAATACTAAATTAAAATAAAAACCCTTTCACGATTGGGGATAAAAGAGTAGTATGTCAAAGAAAGACACTAGACAGGGGAGAATGAGAAATAACGGATCTCAGAAGGGCAGCTTTTGATAAAGCTGAAACTAAAAAGTGTTAGGAGAGAGGTGGCTAACAAGTTTATAGGACCTGCTGGGAAAACTAAAAAGTAGTCTGCAAGAAATTAGTCTTAAGAGTAAAGGTCATGCTATTATGCAAAAAAAGGCACATCCTAAACCTTTCATAGATATGGGTAAGAAATATATATTCCTAAATAGAAGAAAGATAAAAAGAACTACAAAAAATAAGATAGATAATTGTGTTCACATAGAATTAAAAAGTTTCTGTAAAAAACAAAATTATTGCATGCAGAATAAGCAGAGAAATAATTAAAAGGGAAAATATTTTTGTATTGAAGTTTTCAAGTACAGATTTGGTATTCAAGATATATAAATAAATGACAGAAATATGTAAGAGCAAAATCCATTCTCTAGTATCCAAGTAGTTAAATGATATTAACAAATTGCTCTAAAAGACTTGAAAACTATCAATAATTATGTAAAAACATGCTCCATGTCATTAAAATTAAATGCAATTAAAAGTAAATCATGTAAGGTTTCCATGTGAGGGGGTGGAGCCAAGATGGTGGAATAAAGCTCGAGCTTTCCTCCAAATCCCTCCAAAAACCTGTAAAAATTACTCTAAACAAATTCTAGAACTGAAGAACCCACAAAAATGATAGAGAGAAACCAATCTCCAGCCCAAGACAACCTGGAAGGTCAACAGGAAAGGTCTACCCCACTGGGTTGGAAGTGGAGTACAGCCCAACTTGGGCTGCACAGGCACAGGATGGGCTGTAACAGGCCTCAGGGGACTGAATCATTGCAACTGGGGTGGTTTAAAAACTTCTCAACCCATAAATACCAAAGACAGCACAGAAACCCAGTGGGAAAACTTTGTGGTACCTGGGTGAGAGGAGCATGGTTCAGCCTCAGTTCCAGGGTGGCAAAGTGGCAGTCCTGGTGACACAGTAAACAGCATCAGAATAGTGGTTGCTTCTGGAATACTGGGATCATTGACAGTGTGGGGATCAAGTGACTAATCAGAGGGGAATTACACAGATGCCTTCACTAGAGCTGAGGCAGGATTCTCTTACTTTACCCTGATTGGAACTGGGTTGTAGTCCTGGATGGTGATCCTGAGGTGAGAAGGAGCACTGGCATGGTGGAGTTTTTGTGGTGATACAGAGGTAATCCTCCTCATAATCCCAAGGCAGAAAACAGTGCTCATGTTCACTCAAAGATCAGGGCACAGGACAGGAAAAGAGTAAACACCTCGCCTTTGTTCATACCATCTTGGGAGAATTGAAAATTTATAGGTCCCTCAATGATTCCTCTGAAAATAGTTGCACAAAACCCCTGAGATTTAGGACAGGACACACTACACATTGGAAGCTGAATCTCATCTTAACAAAGAGACAGAAATTCAAGATTTTGGCTGGACAAAAGAGAAAACAGCAAAAAAACTCAGAGTATAGAATCTTACTTTGGTGGCAAAGAAGAAAACATATAAAAGGAAGAGGACAACAAAGTCAAAACTCCTACATCAAAAGCTTCCAAGAAAAATATGTATAGGTCTCAGGACATAAAAGAGTTCAAAAAGGATTTTGAAAATCAAGTAAGAGAAGTAGAGGAAAAATTAGAAAGAGAAATGAGAGTGATGAAAGAAAATAATGAAAAGCAAATCAATTGCTTACTAGAGATTCCTCAAATACTGAAGGAACATCTTAAAAATAGAGTAACCCAAATGGCAAAAGAAATCCACAAAGTCAATTAGGAAAAGAATGCCTTAAAAAAGCAGACTTGGTCAAATGAAAAAAGATGTCCAAAAGCTCACTGAAGAAAATAATTCCTTAAAAATTACAATGGAGCAAATGGGAGCTAATGACTTTATGAGAAACCAGGAAATTATGAAACAGAATCAAAATAATAATAATAATAATAATGATAAAAGATGACAATGTGATATTTCTCTTTGGAAAAACAGTTGTCCTGGAAAATAGATCCAGGAGAGACAATTTAAAAAATATTGGACTACCTGAAAGACATGATCAGAAAAAGAGTCTAGACATCATCTTTCAAGAAATTATCAAGGAAAACTGCCCTGAAGTTTTAGAACCAGGGCGGTAAAATAGAAACAGAAAAAATCCAATGGTTTCCTCCTGAAAGAGATCCCACAAGGCAAATTCCCAGGAATATGGCAAACAAATTCCAAAATTCCTAGATCAAGGAGAAACTGTTTCAGGCAGTCAGAAACAAACAATTTAACTATTGTGTGAACACAGGATAACACAAGATCTAGCAACTTGTACATGAAGGGATGGAAGGGCTTGGAACGTGATATTACAGAGGTCAAAGGAGCTAAGATTGAAACCAAGAATCACCTACCCAACAAAATTGAGCAGGGGGAAAAATGGACATTCAATGAAATAGAGGACTTTCAAACATTCTTGATTAAAAGACCAAAGCTCAATAGAAAATTTGACTTTGAAATACAAGAATCAAGAGAAGTACGAAAATAAACAAGAGAGAGAAATCAGGAGGAACTTATTAAAATTGAACTATTTACATTTGTACATGGAAAGATGATATTTGTAACTCATGAGACCTGTCTCAGACAGAGACAGAGAGATAGACAGAGAGACAGAGATGGAGAATGAGACAGAGACAGAAAGGCAGACAGAGAGACAGAGACATAGAGACAGAAGAAGAGACAGAGAAAGAGAGAGACAGAGATCCAGGGAGAGACAGAAGGTAGAGGGGGAGTTGAATATGAAGGACAGATAACTAAAAAAGAAATTAAGGGGTGAGAGAGGAATATAATGGGAGAAAGAGAAAGGGAGAGATAGAATGTGGTAAATTATTTCGCATAAAAGAGAGAAGAAAAAGCTTTTAGAATTGAGGGGAAGAGGTGGGAGGTGAGCTGAATTGAGTCAACATTACTCTCACTGGATTTGAGTTAAGTAGGGAATAACATGCACACTCAATTGGGTATCTTACCCCTGTGAATGGAATGAAGTTAGTGAAGACTTCTCAGTGCTTAACAAAAGGCTTTTAGTAGATGGATAGGCCTAAGTTTCGGTTTCCCAGAAATTATGTGACTTTTGGGAATATGAAACTTAAACTTACCCCCCCTTGGGTTGCCATATCAGCATAACACAACCCTCCCTTGGGTTGCCACATCAACATCCACATCAACATAATGTCTATTGGTTATTCCACTGCTACATTGTCCCCTATTTGCAAGGTAGACTGTCTCATTTAGATTGTGAGCCTACCTCCCAGCCAATGGGAGTAAAAAGCCAGCAGGGGAATGGGATCTGCATTAGGGTCATATAATCTTTATTTTTGTCTTCTTTAATTGCCTCACTCTCTTGATTTCTTATCAGAGAGCAGATGCCCTTTCTAATGAGATTGTAATAAAATCCTGCTGCCTTGCTTCTACCTTGAGAATTCTCTGATTTTTATTTGAATTGATGGTCTCTGACCCACACACCCAGAAAGTAGGGGAAAATTAAATAAAGGGCAAATGACAGAAAGGAGAGTAAATTGTGGGGGAGGTACTTAGAAGCAAACACTTTTGGCATGGGACAAGGTCAAGGGAGAGAATAGAATAAATGAAAGGTGGGATAGAAGAAAATATAGTTTGTTTTTCACAACATGACTATTATGGATGTGTTTTGCATAACTACACATGTATGACCTATGTTGAATTGCTTGCCTTCTCAATGAGGGTAGGTGGGGAGGGAGGAAGGTAGAGAATTTGGAACTCAAAGTTTTAAAGACAAATGTAAGTACTGTTTTCACATGCAACTGGGAAATAAGATATACAAGCAATGGGGTATAGAAATCTATCTTGCCCTATATAAAAGGGGCAAGGGGATAAGAGAGGCAGTGGGTCATAGAAAGGAAGGCAGACTGAGGCAAATGGCAATCAGAATGCATGCCATCTTAGGGTTTGGGGAGGGGAGAGAAAACATTTGGAACTCAAAATATTGTGGAAATGAATGTTGAAAACTAAAAATAAATGAATTATAAAAAATCATCTAAGGTTTCACCTGAAAATCCTGGGGTGAAGGGAGGAGGGTTGTGGAAAGATACATAGTTTAAGGAATTGTTTTTGGAGTCAAGAATAAGTTCAACCATTTTGGAAACCAAATTGTAATTATGCAAATTAAGCTGTCCATACCTTTTCACCCAGAGATTCCACTTCTAGGTATATCATCTAAAGAGGCCATTGATTTAAAAGAAAGGCTTAATATGCATGAAAACATTTATAGAACAACCTTTGGTGGCAGTCAAATCGATGCCTATCATTTCTAGAATGACTAAACAATTTGTGGTACATGAAAATTAGTGGATTATAAATGTGATATAAAACATGATAAATATAGAGAATCATAGAAAAGAACTTCCACAAACTAATGCAAAGTGAAGTAAGCCTAATGAGGAAAACAATATATACAATAACTACAGCAATTTATTTATTTTTTTGTATTCAAATATTCTATTTAATCAATTTCATAATATAGTGTTTATAGGTATCATGTAGTGACGCACCAGTTGCTTCTTTGTCCATTGTCCAAGAACAAAAGAGTGTAGCTGAACCCAGTTCCGAAGTAGATTCCATCAGCCAAACAAACCCTAGACTTGCTGTTCCACCAGTGAAATGACCAGCATCTCTCTACTCAAACTATACCTTAAGTTAAATAACCTGTACATTAATAGCTACTTAGAGCAAGTTTTAAAATCATGTATAAACAAAGCAGCACAAATTTAACTTTTCCAAGGTAGGTGGAGAGGCTCCACAAAATTACATTCAACTATGTTCTCTGGAATCAGGGGAAGTCCATATGACTCTGGTCCGGAAACCTAAGTGTCAGGGTGCAAGAAAAGGGTTACCATATATCCTAGGCTGCAGATGTTGAGAAGACAACTCTCCTATTCTTGACCTAATTCCAACTTCACATTGCAACTTGCCTCCCCAAGCAAAAGGCCACGAGAATCAGGCAGTTTCTGCTTGGAATCTGGAAGACGGAAGGGGCAAAAGGAGTGGTGACAGGAAGGGAGGAGCATGAGACAGAACCAATGAGACCGAGGCCAAACCTGGTTTTATTTCATGTGAAGTTTTCGACAGTTGCAAGAAGTTCAGGTTTCAGAATTGCAGGGGACTGCTTGGACCTGATACCTTGATGTCTCCCAAGACTCCTATGTCCCGAGTGAAAGTCAGAACAGTAGAAGGCACCAGCCCACATTTGTTGAAGGCTAGGATTTCATCCAACAGTTTATGTCCGCCTGTGGGATGCAGTTCAGTGGGCAGCCAGTGAGTGATTGAGCAGGGCCTCCCTCACAAAGCTTAGAGTGCAGATGGCTGCTCGCGAGCATGTACTTGTGTGGATGCAGAAAGGGATTCTGGGTGCCCAGAATCTTAGCAGATACCTCTCCACAGCCACTTGGTCTCCAGTTTCATAAAGTCAGCACTTGGGGCTGATTTTCACTTAGGCTGGATGTGCAGGGTCGCCATTCAGTTTGAGAGAAAGACCAGCTTGGCCAGGGCCTCCACCCAGGGTTGAGGTAAGACTCAGTTCTTCAATGCCCCCAGGGGTTTTTATGCTCCAGCAATGGAGCTTCTGTATGGGCTGCTGTGCTGGCTCTGTGGCTGCTGCCTGCCACTGGAGCTATGGGAAGGCCCTTCTCCCTTCCTGGCCCCCTGATAAAACCCCGTCACATCTTTGGTGCCCGTGGGCCAAGGGATCTGAGGACCTGCTACTGCAACTGGAGATTCTGCCCCTGAAGTGTCGTCCTCCCAAGTCTCGATGCACTGCGGCCAAGGCTAGGTTGGGCTCCACGCTCAACTCCCATGTCTCACCCAACTGACGTTTCTGTAGGCCTTTCAGGTCACCGTGGGCTGGAGATCTCCTCTACTCTGTTGTTCTCCACTTCTGCTGCTCCAAAATTTGTTGAGAGTCCCTCTCTGCAGGTATTTTATGGGCTGTGGGGGGAACCCTGTGTAAGTGTGTCTTTCTAGTCTGCCATCTTGGCTCCACCCCTCTGCTATTCAAAATCTTGAGAGAAATACAGAATAAAAAGTATTAAAATGTTAATGAAATGATAAGAAAAAAAAAACTGTTTCAGAAAGAATGCAACATTGGCCACAGGATGGGCTGTTGATTAAACTCAAAGTTAAATTTAAGACTAGTGTATCCCAGTCAAGTCCATAATTCTATGTTACCTGATTTCTAGGTATAATAAAAATTACAAGATTGCTTAATGTTGAAAATTTTTGAACTTTTAAAATTTTCTTCCATAGAGAAGTTGAATAGTTCTAAAATGCTTTCTCTAATTTTTGGAGGAATAAATATGTCATTAGATAGATAGCAATTTTTAAAATGGCCTGTGCCCAAATGGACTAGCATGAGGCCTCATGAAGTAGTCAACTCCTTATGGATTTCTATCACAATTTTCTGTCTGGTTAATCACCAGCTGCTTCTGAAAGTGAGTGTTGTTAATACTGGTAGGCCTGAAATTAGCAATATCAGTTTTATTTGGGTTCATTGGCAAACCATGTAACATGATCAAAAAGTATGGAGGCAAAGGTAGCTAGGCCTTCCTTTTTAAGTATTAAAGTGCAAGAAAAAGATCTTAGGATACAACTATTTGGGATGCAAAGGTATTTTCCACCATGTTTCTGATTATGAATAGAGCATGGTAGGTCTTTATGCAGACAAATCGGAATTCTGAGCTTACAATTGGCTAGCAGTATGAAATAGTTTTGAATTTTATTGGTGACCCTGATTTTACTTTTGCATATTTCTTTGGGTGAAGAGAATAAGATATTTTAAAAAATAGATATGTGATAAATAAATTTTAGTCCTGTCCATTTAGCAAGTTCTTTTTTAAATTAGAGACCTATGAATTTTATTAAGTTATTTTTAAATTCTCTTGGAATGTCTGGAAATGAAAAGCTGTTGTTATCCCCTCAATGTTTTTTGTAGTTGACACATTGTCATCTATTTCACAGATGCTTTAGAAATTCATAGAATTGATAAATGATAATCACTCACACTATCAATATCATGCTTTGTTTGGCTCTCAGTGCCATATTTTGAAGTTCTAAACATTTTCTTTGAAATGTCATTAGTGTTCGGGTTATAGATAGCAACAGGATGGAAGCTATTATACTATTTTACCACAGCAGAAAATTGAATTTAGTGCCTAGCGTTTGTTTCATTCTAAGTCTCTTTGGAAAAGAATATTGGACCTGATTTCTTATCCCATGAAGCTAATACCTTCTGATATATCCCACTTAATTTCATAGAAATAAGAAAAAAATCTTCTTCTTTCATACAATAATTTTTGAAACTGCTTTGGGGACAATTAACAGGTCACTAGGCTAGATTTATAGCAGCTCATCCCAATCTTTCCTCTTCTGACTGGCTGCCTAGATCTGTGAGTTGGTTGACATAAGTTAAAAATGCGAGCTGTAACTGTAGATAAGTATTTCTTTTCTGTGAGACTATCTGGATTGTAAATTAATTGAAACTGTGACCTTGGTCTCATTAGCATCATGCTTCAATGACCCAAACTAACTATCCCACTTCTTTTTTTTTCTTTTTAATTAATTTTATTTATTTTCAATGTTTTACAATCACTACCATATAACTTAGATTTTTTTCTCCCTCCCTCCCCCAGACAACATACAACTTTATATAGGTTCTACACATATATTCCTATTAAATACATTTTCACTATAGTCATGCTGTGTATAGAATTAAAATGAATGGGAGAAATCATATAACAAATCAAAATGTACTACATACACACACACACACAATGATCTCTTTCTCTGAATGTGGAAGGCATTTTGCGTTAAAAGACCATTGTATTGCAATTTAAAAGATCATTATATTGCAATGAAGTTCCAAGTCTACCAGGAAAAACTTTTGCACACTGTTGTCATTTCTGTTCACAAAGTTTTCAAGGTTCTGCTCCTTTTACTCAGCATCAGATCATATAAGTCTTTCCAGGCCTCTCTGATGTCTTCCTGTTCATCATTTCTTATAGCACAATACTGTTCTATTACATTCATATACCATAATTTATTCAGTCATTCCCCTATTGATGGACATCTCCTTGATTTCCAGTTTTTAGCCACCACAAAGATTGCTGCTATAAATATTTTTGTACATGTGGAACCCTTTCCCATTTTTTATGATCTCTTGAGGATACAGTTCTAGAGGCGATACTGCTGGGTCAAAGAGTATGCATATTTTTGTAACCCTTTGGGCATAGTTCCAAATTGCTCCCAGAATGTTTGGATCAGCTCACAGCTCCATCAACAATGAATTAATGTTCCAGCTCTCCCACATCCTCTCCAACATCATCTTCCTGTTCTGTCATGTTTGCCAATCTGATAGATGTGATATATTATGCCACTTATAAGGGAGAATTTGGGTTGCTGGATTGGGAAAGAGTAAGAGGAAATAAAGAAGAAAAACTGATAAATATGACTACAAAAATAAGGGAAATAATTGTATAGTATTTGAACTGGAAAGGTGTTTGAGAATTAATTATAGAGAGAACATAAGTCAATACCAGATTCCCCTTACATTCCCTGACTTTTTTTCATATGTTTATATCCTCCCTGGAATATTGTATTAGAAATCATTTCCCTATGTATTTATTGTCCATTGTCCCCATTACATGTCCCTTATACATGGCACTCCCCTACTTGGATGCTTTGATAAACCTGTGTTTTTCCCACTGTGTTTACTCTCTTTCTCCCTCCACCACCTCCTCCAGGGAAGATCATAGTCTCTCCATGCTTTGTCATGCTGTAAAATTCTAATTCAAGCTTTCTCATAAATATCATGTGGAGATTCATATATATGTGTATATATACACATATATGTGTACACACAGGCATTATATACTATATGCAATGTGTGTACATATGTATATATGCCCATAAACACATATATACATATGCACATACACTCCTTTTACACACGTATTATGTGTGTGTGTGTGCGTGCATCTGTGTATGTGTATCTGTGTGGGTATTGTAATTTCAGGAAGGGTAAGTAGGAGCTTACAATGACTTGTTTTTCTGCTATAAATAATTCTCAAGCAATTTTCCCCTTAAAATATTACATAATTATATATATAGATAAATATATATACACATACATGTATTTAAGACACAAATACATATATGTGTGCATCTATATCTTCTGTATATATGTATACACATATATATAATTTGAAACTGAGCCTCCTTATCTCACAAGGCCTAGAAGAGCAGCAGTCAATCATGGGCCCCATTCCATTCTGATTGGAAAGGGAACTTTGACCTTCTACTCTATTTCTGACCTGGAATGGTTTGCACATTCTTAAGTCAATTTGTGCCCCATCCCACATAGGCTTCTATAGGAGCCCACCACATTTATGCTAAATTTAGTGTGGACATCCAATTGATTTAGTCTTCTACATCTCAGAAACCCTTAAGTTCAAGAGACTTGGTGGTTGAGAGAATGCAGTCACATTACAGATGGCAATTTGATGCCCAGAGGAAGTTACTGAAAGTAAAAAATAAGAAAAAAGGTTGAAAATGAAATAATTAACATACATCAGAGTAGACAACACATCAGAAATTAAGGCCAGAAACACAAAAGAATAAATAAAAAGTTCCAGCTTAAAAAAAAATAGCATTCATGGAATGCATTGTTTGCATAGTATAATCCTCATAAAATTCATGTGAAATTGATCTTATTGTTTCTCCTGATATTATCTATAAAGATGAGGAAATAGAAATTGAAAGGAGTCAAGTGACTTGTCCTTGCTTACATAGATAGTAAATACATGAGGTAGGATTTGAATTCAAGACTTCCTGACTTCAAGTACCATAATCTATCCATTTCACCACATAGCTGCCTCTAGTTATCATATGTATATTTATTATTATAAATTTTATATAATATGCTTTATTATGTATATAATTGCATCATATTATTGATTACATATTATAATTATTTTTATTGTGGTTAGTATTGTAAAAATAGAATGTGACGATGATAAATATGTGTTTATTTTTGAAAGAGAATTATTATCACAGAGCCATAGCCAAAGAAAATTTTGCCCAAAATGCGTTTTAACAACTCTGTAATCACTTTTTAAAACTCTAATTAAGGGATTAAATTGGGTTACAATATAACTTAATAGGATCTGTGAATCTTCAAAGTAAATGAATGTTCTTATCCATGGGTTTTTACAGGATTATTGCTTGTCACATTTCATATTTTAATGATTGATTTAACCTTCAATCCTGGTGGATAGGTCGATTTTCCTTCCCTTTAGTATGAAAATCCCAATAATTCAAGCTTGACATTTTAGTGTCAGGTACTGAAGACTAATACTAGAGAAATTCTATTAACAGACTCTGGTTTGACATATTTCCACAACTGGAAATTTCAAGACTAAAATCTTGAAAACAAATAAGCAATGTAATTGAATTATATGTAATAATAATTTGGAATAGCTAATAACTTAAATTCCTTTCCATTTATTATTTTATTTAATCATCACAACAGCTCTGTGAGGTAGGTGCTATTATTATCCTTATTTTTACAGGTGAGGAAACTGAGCTGAAAGATACTAAGTGACTGCCCAGGCTCACATAATTTTTAAGTGTCTGAGGCAGAATCCTAATTCAGGTCTTCCTGATACTGTCAGACACAGTCCACTAAATTGCCATTAGTTAGATTACCTTACAGATTATTTTTTACATTATACAGTGTATATTTTTCTGCAAGGATGTGTGTGTATGTGTGTGTGATGGAATTTGAGCTGTCTTCATTTTTAGAAAAAAAAAATCCTAATTGTTGTCCTGAACAGATCATTGCATTTTAATAATGATGGAATCAGAGACTAGAAAGAATTTCAGGCAAGGATAACCATTTGGGTAAATATTATTTTAACTTCTTTTTTTAAGAAACAGTTTTACCCGTCGAGAATATTAAAATTTTATTGTCTCCTTCTTTTGATGAGTAAAAGCCCCTATGCTCCTGAAAAACAAAGCATATTCAAAAATCATCATAGAGAATGAGATCATAATAAACAACTATTTTGCACAGATTTATCAAATAAACAGAAGACATAAAATATTTAAAAATAAATTCTAAGTTGAATGAGGAAAGCAGGCATAGTATATTCTTTACAAGAGTTTGGGGTAATTTGCTAGGTAATATCAATGAGGAAAAAATAATTTGCTAGTGCTTTGAAGACAGATATTTTTCTCCTTTGATTTTTATTGTTATAGCATCTTGCTTCCTAAAGTATAAAAAAAATAGACTGGGAAAGAATATTTTAAATACTACACTAACAAAATAACAATTGCTAAAATCAACAATGTAACAAACTTTCTTGAAAGAGATCTCAGTGCTCTCAAAGAATTTCATCAGTTACATTTTTAAAAGGACCTTCTTAACTTATGTCGTAGCAGATAATATGGATTTATCAATGGACGCAGTTCATATATATGGCTATCAACAGACACAAAAGAGAAAAAAACCTGGAATTGGAACTGAAATTTGCCTAGGAAATCCTATCTAAGACTCTAAGTTACCGAACAAATGCCAATCTGCATGAGTGGAGTTAGTTTCCACTATGAGGATTGCTCACGAGGGTGAAATCACAGGTTTAGACTTATCCCTTGCAAATAATCAAATAATATCAATCCTTTCTTTACTTTTTCCTTTTTTCTGCGCTTCTCAGTACTTTCTCTATTCACTCAATTGCTATTAACTCAATATATATCTCAAATTTTGTTAAATAAGATTCCTTCTTACACATAGAATGCTTTCATTTGAATTCAACTGATATCATTAAGTCTCTGCTAACAATCAAGTATTTTAGGTTCTTGGGATCCAAAAAGAAGAAAAAAGGTATTAATAGATATTATAATTATAATATTAAGATATTTATAATTTAGCAAGGAGTTATGGTATGTGACTTGAGAGTATTCAGTGATTTGCCCAAAGTTACATAGCTAGTAAGTGATAGAAGATGGCCTAGAAGTCAATTCTGTTCATTCTCAGTTAAGTAAAAAACAAACTAAACCAAAGAAAACACCACCACCACCAGTATCACAATTCAAATATGTGTATATTATGTCTGTATGAATATATATGTGTCTATAAATGTATATGAATGCATGTATGCATATTCTACCTATGTACAGGCCACCATGTTAGAGAAATTATAAGTTTTTTGAAAGATAAAACCTCTACCTTCAGTGTGCTTAAAATTTACTACAGGTATCAAACATGATAATGACAAAAGTATATGAGATCAAACATAGAGATAAGACAAATTGAGAAGCAGAAACTACTTCTATTGCTACTCTGTTCAATTCAAACTCTGTGCAGGTGTAATCTTTTCACTCTACATTTATGTATAAATACAAATGATTGTATTCACCTATATTATAAATTGAAGGAAAAAAGGACTTGTTTACTGCTTTGCTGCCATAAGCAGCATACTGTATGACAGACACAACAAACTGTCATGTAATTGTCCTCTCTCTTTTTATAGTTTCAGTTCCCCAGTTCCTTTGAATACATTGCTTCTGTGTTTTAGGGGAGAAAATGATTCTCAAGTAAAATGACAAAAGCAACTTACGAAAGGCAATGTTGAGTATAATATTCCTTAGGAACTGTAGCACCTGCAACATTTCCTAAGGCTTAAAATGGTCTGTGTTACTTCTGCTACTACCTTAACAATCTGCTCAGCTGCCCTGAAGTATTTTGCTGCAATAAAATATCTAGAAATACATAATGGCAGTGTTATTGGCACAGGAAGGAAACTAGTCCTATAATGAAGCCAAAACCAGGTTTCCTTCTTTTCCCTTCACTATCATTAAAAAAAAATTAACAAAGAATTAAAAGTTGCGATTGAGAGAAACATGATTTAATGAATCTTTAGTGTTTTCATAGCTACCACATTGGCAGGAGCCTTGGAAATGCTTTAATTGTGAAATCACCGAAATAATTACCTGGCAGGTCATTTTAAAAGCAGATGCATTGAGCATTTTCCAGTGCATCTGCTTATTAGTTTATAGTACTCCAACTATCTTCAGAGGAATGTGTATAATTTAAGGGAAATTTATCACTCTTTAAGATAAATGCCGTGAGACTTCAGTAGACTTAGCCATCTATTTATCTTATGTCCTTTCATTTCTCTGTACTCCATTCAGTGAGTGGAAGTGGTCTGCCTTGAGGGAGAGTATTCAATCACAAAAATTTGTTAAGTGTCTGTTGTGTGCCAGACATTGTGGGGAGTTCCTGTTCTCAAGGAGTTTATAATCTAACAATGGAAGCTTAAAAAAGTGGGATTGAGGAGGGAGAAGGGAATGTGTCCAAGGCCATGATGGAATAGTTTAAAGGAGTACAGCCAGGTGAGAAATGAAGAGGTGACTGGCCTGGGAGACACCCTTAAATGGATGTTTGAGAGGAGCTCTCTCTGCCTTGTAATCAGAGGGTCCCCAGAGTACTCAAGTTACAGATGGTGCTGATGAGGTGTGGATTTCAGGGTTAGTATAATCTTGCAAGGTAAGATTATACAATGATGAGGTCCCTTGGGGATAATAGAAATGTCCAAAGCAATTCAAATGAATGAGGTGACTATAGATGAAAAATGAGGCCCTGATTGAATGAATGAATTAACGAATAAATGAAAAGGCATTTATTAATATTTACTATGTGCCAGGCACTAAACTGAGTTCTGGTGATACAAATAAAAGTAAGAAAAATTGTCCATGCCTGCAAAGGAATTATCTAATAATAGACATAACATAAAAAGGGGAGCTTGAGTTGGATCAGGATAAGGGTGTGTATGGAAGAGAAGTAGTGAGGATATAGGACTACGGCAGCATGGTTTGGAAACCACTGGTAAGTGGCATGGTGGACTGGTTCCAGGTAACATGAGATAAAAGCTCTTCTATCAGAAACCAAATTGCTAGGGTCAGAGTTTAAATTCTAGTGGAAGGAAGAGGAGGTATAGAATGGGTTTAAAAATTGCCTTGGACATTGAAATGTCTTCTTCATTGACTTATCCCATTGCTTTCTCCTTTTGACTAGTTATGATAATATGGTACCATAATAATTTGGAAAACCAAAGTATTTCTAAATCCCTCCTTTTCCTCGAAAGGGTGATTCTTCCCTTAACCACATCTCTTTTTCCTAACTTGCCTGCATTCCATCCCCTGTTATTGAGTCAAGCCAAATCAAAAATTATTTAAGTGATTTTGATGTGCCTGGTACTGTACTAGGTACTGGAGATACAAAGAAAGATAAAACAAACATTATTGTCCTCCTCCCAAACAAAGGAAGAATCACTGGCCTTGAAGCTCAGAGTTTAGTGGAAAATTTCTTTGTTAGCAATTTCCATCTTTTGTACTAGCTTTTTGATTATTGTTTTTATGCTTATTATTGGTAAGAAACTAATAAGGAATGATTTGATACTCTTTTCATCCATTAATAATAGTTATTATAATCGTAACAAAAATAGTTAACACTTGGTCTTCTGAAATGTAAGTGTGCTGTACTGAAGAAGTAGAGGGATAACTGAGAGACTGATATAACCTGGAAAACAGGGCAAGCCTTTTGCCTGGGTCATTATTTCCTTTTTTCCTCCTATTGAAACTGAATATCATCATACATAATACCTGCAAACTGTGTATTTTGTCATCAGAACTGAGTGTGTGTCTTTCTGAGTGTTTAACCCCAGATGCGTCCTTGTTCCTTCTTCCTTTCTTCATACATCAGGCTAAGCCCTTTCATGGTTTAGAGTAAAGTAGACAGATGTCAGAGATTGGAAAGCTTATTGCTTTTGGTGTTATTCGCTGGGTTTTTAAGTGTAACTATCTAAGTCTTTCACAAGTAGTTGCAAACAACTAGAGCAGGTGGTAATCAGTCAGAGGAAAAAGTCGGGCCCTTGGCATGGGTCTTATGCAGAGGTTTCAAGAAAGAGGAAAAATAAATCTTTGCTGGATTGAAATTCATTTGTTATAATTATACTCAAATTAAGACTACTTAACAAATGAATGCTACTCCCATACTTAGGTTTTTTCCTATATTTGAGTAGAAAGAAGTAATTAAACAGACTTAAATTGAAGTCCTGATAGTGTTTTAAAAATATTTTGATAAAACATTAGACTACAAGAAATATTGAGCACCACAGAAATGATACTTTTGAATTATGGTGTCAGAGAAGACTTTTGAGTGTCCCTTAAACAGCAAGGAGGCCAAATCAGCTAATACTTAAAGAGATTAAATCAGGCTATTTAATGGAAGTCCAAATTCTGAAGCTAAAGCTTAAATACTTTAACTATTTAATGAGAAGATGGGACTCATTGGAAAAGACCCTGATTTGGGGCAAAGATTGAAGGTAAAAGGAAAAGTGGATGGCAGATGACTAGATAGGATCATGGAAACAATGAACATAAACTTGTACAGACTTTGAGAGATAGTGGAGGACAGAAAGTCCTGTTGTGCTATGGTCGATGGGGTCACAAAAAGTCAGACATGACTGAGCAACTGAATACCAAATTCACTTTAATTGGCTTGATTTGCAATTATATATATTTTATTTTGTGCCTTCAAAACATTATTCTGAGTCCATAGTTTTGTTAGACTTCTAATGGGGTCCATCATACCACACATACATTCACACAACATTAAGAAGTCTTGCTTTAATATTTTCTCCCACTCAAATTCTTCTATTATTCTTTGAATATATGATATGCACTCTCTCGATGAAATCTTTCCCAGTTAACTGGAAGTGAATTTCTGATTCTGAGGCAGCTTGATGTCATAAGGCCAGAAGTTACAAAAGATATTAGTTTAAATCTGGGTTCACCAAAAGCAATAAGCTTTCCAAATCCTCATCTCCGACATCTGTCCACCTTAATCTGAACAATGAAAGGTTCTATAAGCCATGATGAAGTTGAAGAGAGAGGAAGAGGGGCCAAGGACACATCTGGAGTTAATCACTCAGAAACACTCATTTCCTACTTGTGTAACCTGGGCCAGGTCACTTTGATATAGATTGTATATGTATGGGTAATCATGAAATCATGTAATCATGAAAACATTCACGTAATACATGCATACACAGTGAAAGAAAATGCAGCCCCCCCATAATAACGAAAGTAATAAAAATGCATGCTTCAATATGCAATCACTCAGACTCCTTCAGTTGTTTTTCTGAAGGTGCGTAGCATGTTCATTGTAAGGCCTTCCGAAATGCCTTGAATCAGTGTATTACTGAGAATAGTTAAGCCATACACAGTTAATAAGAAAAATATTATTATGTAAAATCTTCTGGTTCTTTCATTTTACTTTGCATTGGTTCTTGTAAGTCTTTCTATGTTTTTTTTTCTTCTTAGAATCTCCTGCTCACTATTTCTTAAAGTACAATAGCATTCCAGCACAACCATATACCCCAACTTGTTCAGCCAATCCCTAATGGGCATTCCCTCAATTTCCAATTCTTCATCATCAGAAAAAAGTTGATGTATTTTGTTCATAAAAGTCCTTTCAATTTTTCTTTTTCATCCTTTTGGAATGCAACAGTATTATTGCTGAGTACCTATAGTTTGCAGTCATTCTTGAACTGATGAATATTCCTTTATTTTCCAGTTATTGTTGTTCGGGTATTTTTGCAATACAAAAAGAGCTGCTATAAATATTTTTTGTATATGAAAACTATTTTTGATCGCTTTGAGTATAGTCTTAACAGTGCTACAATTGGGTCAAAGGGCATGCACCGTTTCATAGCATTTATTCTAAAATTCAATATTATCCTCTTGAATGGCTGTGCCTCTTTAGATGTTCACTAACTACTAGTGCGTACATATGTCTGTTTTCTCCTCTCCCATCCAAGAGTTATCATTTCCCTTTTTTGATATCTTTATGATTCTGATGGGTGGCAAGGAAAATCTCAGTTTTTAGTTGCATTTCTCTAATTATTAGTTTTTTGGAACATTTTTCCATATGACTCATAGATAGCCATGGTTTCTTCATTTGATAATTTCTTGTTAATATTTTTTGATGATTTATCCAATGGGAAATTGCTCTTATTCTTATAAATCATCTCCTTATATATCTTGAAGATGGGATGTTTATCTGAAAAATGTGCTGTAAAGATATTTTTCCATTTAATTGCTTTGCTTTTAACCTTAGCTCTTGAATATTCTTTTGTTCAAAACCTTTTTTATTTTCTGTCACCATAATTACCCATTTTATCTTTGTGATTTTATCTATCTTTTGTATGATCAGGTGCTTTTCTTCTACCTATTTCTTTCATCTTCCATCTATGATGGGAAATTTTTTCATGTTTCTCTAAATTGTTTATGATGTAACTTCTTATAAGTAAGTGAAGCATACAGATGAAGATTATTTTACTATAAGGTTTCAAGTGATTTTCTAAATCTAATTTCTACCTTGCTGCTATACAATTTCTCAGCAGATGTTGTTGAATACCAACTCCTTACCTTAGTAATAGGGGGTCTTTTTTATTTCGCAGAAACTTGGGTATTAGATACATTTGCTTCAGTATATTGTGTAGCTAATCTGTCCTACTAATAAATCTTTGTATTTTTATGCCTGTAGCAAATTGTTTCGAGAATTATTACCCTATAGTATAGTTTGAGATCTGGCACTTCCCGCCCCCCCCCCATTTTGTTCCCACTTCTTGGTTTCTCCCTAAGATTCTTAAAGGTTTTTTTTTTTTACCTCTACAAGAATCTTCTTACTTTTCTTTCCAAATCTATGAAGTAATCTTTTTTTTTTTTTAACTTTGGTTGGTATGGCAAGCAAATTAATTTAGGTAGAGATCATTTTTGTTATATTGACAGGTTCTTTTCTGGAGCACTGGATTTTTCCCCCCAATATTTTAGGTCTGTATTTCCATAAAGAGTGATTTGTAGTTGTATTTACATTGTTTTGTGCCAATATTGTGCCAATAAACTCCCAATATTTTTTTTTTTTGCATTCTGTCATGATTTTAAGTGAAATTTCTGTTTCTATGACTTTCTGCTTGGTTGTACTACTATTGTATAGAAATGTTAGTGATACATTGATTTATTTTATATCCTGTTAATTATTTTATTTAATTTTTATTGACTCTTTAGGGTTAAATAGATCATTATGTCATCTAAAAAAAAGTGATAATTTCATCTTATGCCTATGATTATTCCCTAAATTTCTTTTTCTTGTTTTATTGCTATGATCACTGTTTTTAGTATACCATCAAATGCAAATAGTGCAAATGATAACACTTTCTTCACCTTTTATTTTATTGCAAAAAATTCTATTTCCTATTACATATAATAAAAGCCTTTTGATATATCTATATAAAATCTATATACCTTAAGATGATAAATTGTATATATATACATATATCTATACATATATTTATACACACATGTAAATATGCATACACACATACAGATACATGTACAATTTATCTTCTTAATGAAAGGCCATTTATACCTCTGTTTTTTTTAACATCTTTTTACATAGTCATTGGCCCTGAATTTTTCAAAATACTTTCTGAACCTATTGATAGTTTAATGATTTTGTTTATTTTTTATCAATATGCTTATCTTTATAACTCTCCTAATATTGAATAAATCTTTTACTCCTGGTATTGATCTTATCTTGTCATAGTTTTGTGGAAAAATTATTTAGCATCTTTAATAAAAATTTATTTAAAATTTTTGTATTAGTGTTCAGTGGAGATATTGATCTACAGATTTTTTTTTTCTGTTTTGACTTTCCATGGTTTAAGTTTCAATATCCGTTTCAGAAGGAATTTGGTAGGATGTCTTATTTTACTGCTTTGGTAAGTAGTTTATCTTGCAATAGGTTTTCTAGTTCTTTTTTTTTGTGAAACAATTTGATTTTAAAGTTATTTTCTCTAGAATTCATTTGTGGCTTACTCAATTTCTTCCTCTGAAAATGAGTTGTCAAAATCTCTATTTCTTTTTATATTGATTTACACAGCAAATATATTGATATATACATATGTTGTTAATATTAATTTGCTCCATTAGGTTGTCAATTTTATTGTCATTTAATTGGGTAAATACTTTTTAAGAATATCATTTTTTTTCTTTGCTTGCTGTGGTTGTTGGTCTAGTAAATCTTGTTTATTGGTTGTATACTTTTCTAAGTTAGATACTATGCTATTTGAGACCTTTGCATTTATCTATTCTTCTTGTTTGCATTGCGTTTGTGTGGGGCAGTGTGCCTTATGTGAAAAAGAGAGAGGTTGTATTTCTTACTACATCATTTTAGTAAATGCTTTGAACTAATTGCACCCTCTGAGTACTGAAAAACTAATCACTGATGAGGGCTTATGGTCAACACATTTTCAAAATGCCAACATATAGCATAGTTAGAGTATGGTGTAATTATTCCCTGGGGAGACAAACTTGTGATGTAGTGCAGATTACAAGTTAGCCCAGATGTAGTATTATAAATGTAATTATAAAATATATACCAAGTAAATAGAATGCCATATTTCTTTTCTTTTTAGGGATAAAGAGTAGAGGGATGATAGACACTAGCAATTGGGAAATTAAGAAGTTTTCATGTAGGAGTTGAAACTTGAACTAAGCCTCAAAAGGCAATAGAAATTTGAAGAGGTGGAGGTAAAGATGGAGTGCATAACGACTCTAGGGATTAACCTGTGAAAAGATATAGAGATAGGAATTGGAATCTTATATATGAAGAAGGCAAAGTAGATCAATTTGACTGAAACTTAGAATACATCAAGGAGAGCAATGTATAATAATCCTGGAAGGTAGTTTGGGGCTAGTTTGGGAAGAGATCTAAATGAGAGAGGAATTTGTATTTTATTTTAGAAACTTTGGAGAGGCCCTGCAGCTTCTGTAGCAGGCAAGTGACATAGTTAACTAATTTGTACTTTTATAACATCATTTCAACACTTATGTGGAAGATCAGTCGTTCCAATTTTCCTTTCCAGGGAAATTTTTGAGACTGAGAATCCAATTAAAAGATTATTGCTAATCAAGATAAGAGATGATCTGGGCTGGTTGCCGCAGGAATTTTATAGAGAAACATGAATGATGTGCAGAGGGAACTGACAAGATTTTTGATTGACCTTAGAAACTGACAGAGATTAAAAAGACAAGGATTACTCTGAGATTGCAAGTGGATATCTAGAACAATGTGGTTATCTAAATAGAAATAAGATAGGAGGAAAATGTTTTTATTTTTTTTGGGGGGGAAGATATCAAATTCTGTTATGGCTATATTGAGTTCAATATGCTTATTGATTTCCATTGAAAATGTCTCATAGGTATCTGGTGATTCAGAACTGGAGGGCAGGAAATCTAGATTTACCAGGATATAAATTGCTAAGACTAACTTACATAACTCTTTTGATACCTTTCCAAGGCATTTGTTATGCAATATTTCCATTATAGTATCTACTATGTGTCTTAGCCTACTACTAAACTGTTAGATCTTTAACGGCAGGTCCATGCTACTATATCTTGCCTAGTAGAGTTCTGTGTTAACAGTAGATACTCAATAAATGTTTGTCAAATGGATAATGAATAAACAAACATGTGACTCCTGGAGACACAATGCAAAAATTTAATTGAATTATGCTATGTGTCAAGACCTGGGCTCTCGGCTGGCACTGATGATTTATGTGACCTTGGACAAATAATTTACCTCTCTGTGCTTCACTTTCTGCATGAATAATATGAGATATTTGTAATATAGGATCTTCAAACTGCCTTTTAGGTTTATTTAAAAATATTGTGTTGACCCAAGACAATCCCAAAGGACTAATGGTGAAACATACTATCTATCTCCAGAGAAAGAGCTGATACTGATTGAATACAGAGAGACATTTTATTTTTCACTTCCTTTCATTTTTTCTTTTATTCAAGTCTCCTTGTTCTAAAAGGCTGATATGGAAATGTTTTACATAATTGAACATATGTAACCTATATTTGATTGCTTACCATCTCAGGCACGTGGGAGGTTAGGGAGGAAGGCATAGAGTTTTAAATTCAAAAGTTTTAAGTGAAAATGTTAAAAAAATATTGAGCATTAAATATTATTAACTAGTAGGAGTTTCAAAAATTTTATTTTATTCTGAACTTAAGAAACAAAACTAGTATTTGCATAACAGTAGAATAAAAGGAAAGATAATTGTACATAAAATTGCACTTTGATGAGTCATTTTTTGACTTATCCTCATGGTTTTCTTGGAAAATGTCGGCTGGCTTTAAGTGGACGTACTGATAGTTTTTTCAAAGGCACAGAGTTTTTTGTTCCCTTGCATATAGCTCCTTAAGAACTTTATGCAGTTGATGAGGCACATTCTGACAATCAAGGTCCTTTTTTTCTTTTTTCAAAATCTATAGTACAGGCTTGAATCTGTTGTTCCAATAAAGTCACCCTTGTGTGTTCTTCCTTTTGCTTTCTCAGGGATGAATAGAGAAACTGGACCTACAATGAAAGATATTCAGATCTTATTTTTTTCTTCTACAAGTTTTTCTCTGGTAATCTTATCTTTCTTTAGCTTCTGTATTTTCTCTATTTTGTATTTGTTATCTTCTATATGTTGTACATCAGCCTTCCTTAGAAAAGATAATTTGTTTAAATCTAATTTATCTTGGTTTTCTCATATTTCCCTTGGAATTCAATATATTATACTTAAAATTATTAATGATTTAACCTCATGCAGTATGTCAGGAAGGTTAGAGAGATATTTTAAAGCATTGCAGCATTCTGGATATAAGAATGGCCCTATTTGTAAGAACAGTTTCCTCATATCTAAAAATGAGGGATGTTAAATTGAATACCCTCTGAGATCTCTTCTAGCTCAATATTTATGGGCTTATAATGTATAACTACCATAGTCTGAGTTTTTAGGCAAGGCACAAGGGTGAAGGACTGAGCAGGTGGATGTATTGCATCAGGAACATCAGGAAATTCTAACTCAATTTCTCTAATTCATTGTTTCATCAGCATATAAACTTTAAAACTTCTTTTCATCTAATAGGTAGTACTTATGAATTGCTATGAGATAAAGGAGGAGAAAAAAGAGGAAGGAGGAGGAGGAAGAGGAGGAGGACAAGAAGAAGAAGAAAAAGAAGAAGGAGGAGAAGGAGAAGAACAGAAGGAAGAAGGATACTTGGGAATCTTCTGGTAATAAAATTCTAAACATTGTGAAGCTGGAATGCAATTTAAGGTAAAAAGTTTTTGTTAACAAGATTGCCTTGCCTTATGTTACATTACTCCTCATACTTGATCCAGCAAAACTATTCCTTATGTGTTGTAAAATTTCTTTTCTCTCTTCCTCCATTCCTTCCTCCGTTTGTTCATTTGTTCCTTCCTTCCTTCCTTCCTTCCTTCCTTCCTTCCTTCCTTCCTTCCTTCCTTCCTTCCTTCCTTCCTTCCTTCCTTCCTTCCTTCCTTCCTTCCTTCCTTTCCTTCCTTCCTTCCTTCCTTCCTTCCTTCCTTCCTTCCTTCCTTCCTTCCTTCCTTCCTTCCCTCCCTCCCTCCTTCCTTCCTTCTTTCCTTCCTTCCTTCCTTCCTTCCTTCCTTCCTTCCTTCCTTCCTTCCTTCCTTCCTTCCTTCCTTCCTTCCTTCCTTGATGTTTTTCTTCTTGTACCACATTTCTCTGCCTCTTTACTGAAGGGAGTGGGGCATGTTTCATTGTTTGCTTTCAAAGACAAAAATTAGTAATTATAATTAATTGGAGTTTGACTACATTTTATCCTTATTTTTGTATAACTGTAGTCTAACAATTTTTTTTGCCTACTTCACCATGTGCCCGCTCATTCAGAAATTACCACAATTCTCTTAATTTCCTAGATCAATAATTACTTAGGGAACAATAATATTTTATTGCATTCATATAAAATAATTTATTCAGTCATTCTTCAGTTTACCATTTCATATTTAGATTCTTCTATCACTAAAATGCTTACAACGAATATTTTTATTTATATTAGTCTTATCTTTAACTGTCTTGTGGCATATAACTGGTAATGAAATCACTGGGTCAAACTATATGAACACTTTACTGATTTTCTTACATAATACCAAATTGGTTTCCAGAATATTTTGATCATTGCACAATTTCAACAACTATGTATTAATGTTGCTATCTTCCCACAGCTTCTTTAACATGGACTATTTTCATTTCCTATTGACTCTGCCTTTTTGCTAGGGGTGCAACAAAACTGTAGAACTGTACTCATTTGCACTGTTCATTATTATTACTGCACATGATAATTCTGACTGTATGATTGCTGATAGTCTCCTAGTCTTTGTTTGAAAACTATCCATATTCTTTGATGAATTATCTATTGGGGAAATGTTTTTTTGTCTCATATATTTGAGTTCCTTCCATAGCTCTCTTGGGTATCAGACATTTCATAGGATCATAGACTCAGATCTGAGTGTGGCCTATAAGCTATTGAGTCCAGCCCAATTATTTTACTGATGAGAAAACTGATGGACAGAGAAGTTAAGTTACTTGCCTAAAGTCTTGTGGATACTTAATGTCTGAGGCAAAGATATGAACCTAGGTCCCAGTGCTTCTTAAACTGTGGATTTCAACCTCATATGGGGTCATGAAAAATTTGTGACAGTAAAAGGTAGAATGTGTAATGACTAAAATTAATTAAAAATCAAACATGCTATGAATCCAACATGTTTCTGGCAGCACTTTCCCATGTTGCATCGTGAGACTTCACTGCAGCATTGGTTCTGAACACACAGCATGCACACTTTGCACTCCACTTGCCATTGCACCATGCAGTACCAACAAAGGCTGCTGAAACATGAAAACATGGTGTGAGTGCTCTAGACTCCAAGTCCAGTACTGTGTATACCTCTCTATCGCACTTGAAGCAAAGATCATGACTACACTTTAAAATCCAATTTAGTGGTCATCTCCTCCAGGAAACCTCTTCTGATATCCTTGTAATCAATGACCTTTGCTTTGTGACTTCATATGCAATTTTATCTCTCTCGTAAATGTCTAATATATGTTTACAGTAAACAATTGAGTGCCTATATATTCTATTTTCTACATATGTTTTATTCTCTCACTGAGTTGCAATACCAATAAAGGGACTATTTCTTAACTTTTCCTTCTCCTAACATGGCATTCTCCACATATGTCAAAGCAAGGACCCCAACATACACAGGAAGGCCGGCTATCACAGGTTCTTAGATCTGCTTTTCTAGTTTGAGTAGAGAGATGCTGGTCATTTCACTGGTAGGGCAACAAGTCTAGGGCATGAGGGAAGACCTTCCTTGACTGATGGGATCTACTTCAAACTGGGTACAGCTACTCTCTTATGTTCTTGTATATAAAATGGACAAAAAAGCAACTGTTGTGTCACTACATGATACCTATAAACACTATATTGTGAAACTGATTAAATAGACTATTTGAATACAATACATAAATGAATGGATAAATAGATAAATAAATTGCTGTAGTTATTCCAGAAGGAAAAGAAACTTTAATTACTATCATAAATCAACTACCCAGTAAAATTGAGCATGATCATTCAGGGCAAAAGATGGATATTCAAGAAATTGGGGATATTCAATCATTCCTGAGGAAAGCACCAGAGCTGAACAGAAAATTTGATCTTAAAATGCCAGACTCAAGAGAAGCAGGAACAAGAAAGGAAAAAAAAATATATTGAATAAGGTTAAACTGTTTATATCCCCACACAGAAAAATGATACTTGTAACTTTTGAGAACTTTATCTTTATTTCCTCAGGGTTACATTGAAGCACTTGGAGGTCTGACTGCTGGAAGTTCCCTGTTTGCCCCAGGCTGTGCTGAAGCGAGCTGAAGCATGTGGAAATTCTCAGAACTGGGTTGTGTCAATTTCACTAGTTATGTTGAGGCATATGGGGCCTAGTGCTGGTTTTTGCCTACTCCATCTCAGTGTGACTCACGGTGTCCCACTGGTTTTCTGAAGTGAGGGTTACTGCTAGTTTGCTGGAATGCTTCCTATCCTGGACTGCATTCCCCTTTTACTCAAGTGAGATAGAGTTTTCTTGCTAATTTTCCAAGTTTCTTGGGCTAAAAGGTTGTTTCACCCATATTTCTGCTGTTCAAGCATTTGGTTTGGAGTACATTTTTATGTTTGCTTGGAAATGAAATGAGAGAACATTGCTTACTCCACCATCTTGGCTCATGGAGATACACTGATATGTTTTTAAGAGGAATCTTTGTAGAGATTGTGTAGAGTTTCTAGAGTTTCACTTATTCATTTGCCAAAGTTAACAGAAGTCAGGTGCAAGAAAGGATTCCAGAAGTTCCTGGAAACATTTTCATCTTCAGAGATTTATCAGTGTGTACTGTTATATGCAGAGCTTTATGCTAGATGACACAGTAGAACTGAAAAATGTTAAATAGTTATTATGTCCTTCAGTTTTGTCCTGGAAGTAGAAATACAGAAGTTTATGATAACACAGTAAGATACAGTTGCTAGCATCCTCACCAAAAATGAATGAGTCAGTTTTGTCCTGGAAGTAGAAATACAGAAGTTTATGATAACACAGTAAGATACAGTTGCTAGCATCCTCACCAAAAATGAATGAGATTTTTATGAGTTCTTTTATAAACCCTTATTCTTTTAAAATCTAATTTGAATATCTGTTGAATATCTACAAGTATTTCTCAGGAAGTATAGAATACTGAACAGAGCAGTCAGCCTTACAACCCAGGATGAGCTGGGAACAAGCCATCCTGACATATACTAGCCATCCTGACATATACTAGCTATGTGACCATGGGAGCAATACTTATAGCTATGTATCTGTGGAGGAATTTTCCATGTTAAGAGTTGCCTCTTTAATGAAATTAAACAAAAACATGTATTCTTTTATTTCTTCCTGTTATTTATTTTCTCAAAAACCCCAGCTACCTGAGAATTAGATCCAGAAAAAATGAATTTCGTTTTTTCTTGCTGTGTGCATTTATAAAATACACTTTAGCACTTTTGTTTTATGATCAAGAGGATGGATTTTTTAAAATTTTCAAAATTAGTAAGTCAATTTTCATTTTCATTTTCATTAGATATTTATGCTGATGAACTCTCAGCATCTAATATATAGTTTCTTCTGAACAGGTTTTGTAATAAATGCTATAAGCAAAATGTACACTTACTTTTACCACTTGCTTAGCTTAAGATTTTGGTGACCATCCTTTGATTTCTTTTGAGTTGTTCTTTGAACAGAATTTACTGAATAGAGAAATAGAGTAGATCTTAGTCCAATTTTCTTATTCAAACTACCAAACAAAATTCTGCTATAACATGTTTTTACCACAGAGAGGCATTCCTGGACTTTTCTTTTACTCTGTCAGCCATCCATGCCAGGGAAAAAGAACCCAGATTTTAGAAAATCATCTCTTATCCTCCTAGAAAACAAGAGAGAGGGAGAGAGAGGGAGAGAGAGAGAGAGAGAGAGAGGAGAGAGAGAGAGAGAGAGAGAGAGAGAGAGAGAGAGAGAGAGAGAGAGAGAGAGAGAGACTGTTCATTAGTTATATTCTAATTTGAAGCATAGGAAAATGTTCAATGAAATATTTTAAGCTACAAAAACTCAGCATCTCCTTAAAGAAGAAGCAATTATCTATTTTCTATCTACATTAGATTTCTATATATAGACTATTTAAATGTTTTAAGAAAAATTATAATTTAGTTATTATTAAGATTTATATAATTCTGGGGCACACTGTTCTCAGATAGAAGATGTCTTATCAGAAGAAAGTGACTTCAGTAGAATTATATATCTAGATATCTTAGAGTGGAATTGGGCTTTAAAAAAAAGAAAGCAAAATTTTTTCCATCTTGTTTTCCTCCATTGCAAACTCTCATTGTATCTCCAAGATGAACTTGCTCCTTACTGAACAAAGATAATTTTAGGACCCAGAAAAGGCAAAAGAAAGTAAATATCAATCAAAATAGAAAAAAAAAAGCTGATACAATCCCTATGTTTATGCATCTCTCCCAATGAAATTGGTGTAAATTTGACTCCTCCTTCCAAATTGATGGTAATGGAAATTATTACCAAGTCCATTGAATTTGAGTCTAGATAGGATCCTAATTAAGAGTTTGATCACATGACTAACATCCGTATGGTATTTCTGAACTGAACACAATTAAAATAGTGCTAAAGAGACAATTCTGAGATATTTTCCTTTCTAAAATAGTACCAACACAGCTGTTTAATGATCTTCCTTAGAAGTTCCTGAAAAAGAAAAAGCATTTGAAAGAGCATGTTTCAACCATAAAGCAATAAATTAATAATTTGAATAGTTAATACATTTTATTTTTATTTCTTTTGGATTTAATAATACTTAGCCTTTTTATTTACTTTTCTTCTGACACAAGGTGATAATTTGTGGACTTCATTTCTAGTAGTTAGCGATTTTTATTTCATAACTCAAAATTAACTGGTATACTTCAAGGATATTAAATGCATTCATAGAGTCATGACTTTCAAAATGCCAGAAAAATCATTTTACTTTCCTGGTTTTTCCTTTTATTTTTTTCTCTCGGTAGCATTTTCATCAGTATTTTCCCATTTAAGTCCCATCTTTCTCTCCATACTAATTCATTCTAATCCTAATACGCTTTTACTATGATTGCCAGTCCCCCAAATCAATGGCAAAATCATGTGTATGTACATGCACAATAATGAGATCTTAAAGTCTCCTCTAGGAGTCTGCATTGGCTTTTGAACTAACCCTTGCATAGTGCTGAAAGAATAAATTCTATATTTTTAAAAAAATTTTTTTAAATAAATTTATTTATTAAACTTTTTACATTCATTTTCACAAAATTTTGGGTGCCAAATTTTCTCCCCTTTTGTCCCCTCCCCCACCCCAATACACCAAGCATTCTAATTTCCCCTGTTGCCAATCTGTCCTCTCTTCTATCATCCCTTCCCTCCCTTGACCCCATCCTCTCTTTTGTCCTGTAGGGACAGATAACTTTCTATTCCCCATTAACTGTATTTCTTCTTTCTTAGTAGCAAGAATAATACTCAACAGTTGTTCCCAAAACTTTGAGTTCAACCTCTCCCATCCCTCCCTCCCCATCCATTCCCTTTGGGAAGGCAGGTAATTCAATATGGGCCATATCTGTGTAGTTTTGCAAATGACTTTGATAATAGTTGTGTTGTGTGAGACTAACTATACTTCCCTCCTTCCTATCCTGCCCCCCATTGTTTCTATTCTCTCTTTTGATCCTGTCTCTCCCTGTGTTGCCTTCAAATTGCTCCCTCCTCCCTTTGCCCTCCCTTCCATCATACCCCCCACCCTGCTTATCTCCTACTCCCCCACTTTCCTGTATTGTAAGATAGGTTTTCATACCAAAATGAGTGTGCATTTTATTCCTTCCTTTAGTCGAATGTGATCAGAGTAAGCTTCATGTTTTTCTCTCAGCACTCCTCCTTTTCCCTCCACTAAAAAGTCTCCTGCTTGCCTCTTCTGTGAGAGATAATTTGCCCCATTCCATTTCACCCTCTCTCCTCCCAATATATTTCTCTCTCACGGTTTACCTTAATTTTTTAAAGATATGATCCCATCCTATTCAATTCACTCTGTGCTCTCTGTCTCTGTGTGTGCATACATGTGTATGTGTGTGTGTGTGTGTGTGTGTGTGTGTGTGTGTGTGTGTGAGATCCCATCAACTATCCAGATACTGAAAAGTTTCAAGAGTTACAAATATTGTCTTTCCATGTAGGAATGTAAACAGTTCAACTTTGGTAAGTCCCTTATGACTTGTCTTTGCTGTTTACTTTTTCATGCTTCTTCTCATTCTTGTGTTTGAAAGTCAAATGTTATTTTCAGCTCTGATCTTTTCATCAAGAATTCTTGAAGGTCCTCAGTTTCATTGAAAGACCATTTTTTTCCGCTGAAGTATTAAACTCAGTTTTGCTGGGTAGGTGATTCTTGGTTTTAGTCTTAGTTCCTTTGACTTCTGGAATATCCTATTCCACGCCCTTTGATCCCTTAATGTAGAAGCTGCTAGATCTTGTGTTATCCTGATTGTATTTCCACAATACTGGAATTGTTTCTTTCTAGTTGCTTGCAATTTTTTCTCCTTGACCTGGGAATTCTGGAATTTGGCCACAATGTTCCTAGGAGTTTCTCTTTTTGGATTTCTTTCAGGTGGTGATCAGTGGATTCCTTCAATACTTATTTTTCCCTGTGGTTCTAGAATCTTAGGGCAGTTTTCCTTGATAATTTCATGAAAGATGATGTCTAGGCTCTGTTTTTGATCATGGCTTTCAGGTAGTCCCATAATTTTTAAATTGTCTCTCCTAGATCTGTTTTCCAGGTTAGTTGTTTTTCCAATGAGATATTTCATATTCTCTTCCATTTTTTTCATTCTTTTGGTTTTGTTTGGTGATTTCTTGGTTTCTCAGAAAGTCATTAGCCTCCATCTGTTCCATTCTAATTTTGAGAGAACGATTTTCTTCAGTGAGCTTTTGAACCTCTTTTTCCATTTGACTAATTCTGCTTTTGAAAGCATTCTTCTCCTCATTGGCTTTGTGAACCTCTTTTGCCAATTGAGTTAGCCTATTATTCAAGGTGTTATTTTCTTCAGCATTTTTTTGGGTCTCCTTTAGCAAGGTATTGACTAATTTTTCATGCTTTTCTTGCATCTCTCTCATTTCTCTTCCCAGTTTTTCCTCCACCTGTCTAACTTGCTTTTCAAAATCCTTTTTGAGCTCTTCCATGGCCTCAGCCCATTGGATATCTATTTCGGATGTTTGGGATACAGAGGCCTCGACTTCTATGTCTTTCCCTGATGGTAAGCATTGTTCTTCCTCATCAGAAAAGAAAGTAGGAAACATCTGTTCACCAAGAAAGTAACCTTCTATGGTCTTATTTGTCTTCCCTTTTCTGGGCATTTTCCCAGCCAGTTACTTGACTTCTGAGATTCCTCTCCACCCCCACCTCACTATTGCTTGGGGTTTGAGATTCAAATGCTGCTCCCCAGCCTCAGGGCTTTCATAGGGCTGTGGGGCTGCTATTCATTGAGAGATTAAGTTCAGGTTCTCAGGTATGGGCAGGGCTGCCACCCAGGCTCAGTTCCCTCTGGGTGTTTATGCAGAGATCTTCAGTAATGGACCCAAGCTCCTGTCCACTCCGGGAACTCCTGGCCATCACTTCCTCTTGAGGGGGCCTGAGTTATGGAGACACCCCGCTTCCCTCTCAGCCAGCCCAGAAGTCTCTGTCACTGATCTGTAGTGCCTGGGGGTGGAGGGACCCTCGTGGCTGCTGGAGATTGCATCCCTGAAGCCTGCTTGAATCTGCTCCTCTTGGGGCCACATGGCCAAGGCAGGGCTGGGCTTCACTCCGGGTCTGGTGCACGACAGACCTTTGGTGCTGGTTTTTCAGGGCTCTCTGGAACAGGAATCTCCTCCAATCCGTTGTTGCGTGGCTTTCACTGCTCCAGAACCCATTGGGAGTTCTTTTTATAGGTAATTTATGGGCTGTAGGTTTGGAGCTAGCATATGTGAATCTTTTTACTCTGCTATATTGGCTCCTCCCTCCCAAACACAAGAATGAAGAGAAGCATGAAAAGGTAAACACGAGAGAGAAATAATAAGAGACTTTATGAAGTTGAACTGTTTGCATTTCTACATGGAAAGATAATATTTGTAACTCTTGAGACTTTTCTCAGTATTTGGGTAGATAGAGGAATTATACACACAGGGAAACACAAATACACACACATACACATAGAGAGAGACAGACAGACAGACAGAGACAGAGAGACAAAGAGCACAGGGTGAGTTGAATAGGAAGGGATCATATCTAAAAATATAAAATTAAGGAATGAGAGAGCAGTATTTTGGGAGGAGAAAGGCAGAAATAGAATGGGGCAAATTATCTCTCATAAAAGAAGTAAGAAAAAGCTTTTTCAATGGAGGGATAAAAGGGGAGGTGAGAGGGAAAAAGTGAAGCTTACTCTCATCACATTTGGCTTAAAGAAGGAATCACATGCTCACTCAATTTAGTATGAAAATCTATATTACACTAGAAAAAGGCAGGGGAGAAGGGAATAAGCAGGGTGGTGTAGATGATGGAAGGGAGAGCAAATGGAGAAAGCAATTATAAATAACAACTTTTGGGGAGGGACAAGATCAAAAGAGAGAATAAAAGGATTGGGGGAAGAATAGGATGGAGGGAAATATAGTTAGTCTTACACAACATGACTATTATTTGCAAAAATAATCATACATAGCCTATATTGAATTGGTGCCTTCTCAGTGGAGATGGGGGGGAGGGAGGAAGGAAGAGGAGCTGAAACTCAAAGTTTTAAGAACAAATGTTGAGAATTGTTTTTGCATACCACTGGGAAATAAGAAATCCAGGTAATGGGGTATAGAAATTTATCTTGCCCTACAAGACAAGAGAGAAGATAGAGATAAGGGAAGGGAGGGGTGTTAGAATGGGGAGCAGATTGGGGGAAGGAGTAATCAGAATGCATGGCATTTTGGGGTGGGGGAAGGGTAGAGATGGGGAGAAAATTTGGAACTCAAAATTTTGTGAAATTTAATGTTGAAAACCAAAAATAAATAAATACTTTTTAAAAAACAAGTATTTTTGCACATGTAAATCCTCTTCCCTTTGCTTTGAGTTCTTTGTGGTTATAGACATAGTAATACTATTACAGAGTCAAAGGGTATGCACAGTTTTATAACCCTTTGGGAATAATTTGAAATTGTTCTCTGGAATGGTTGAATCAGTTTACAACTCCACAAAAGGGACCTTAGTGTCTCAATTTCCCATCTCCAATATTTGTCACTTTCATATACTACCATATTAGCCAATCTCATATGTGTTAGGTGATACTTCATAGTTGCTTTAATTTGCATTTCTCTCAGGAATATCTGAATCCAAATATGACTTCAGACACTTAATAGTTGCTCCTTTGGTAAAGTTGTTTAGTAGCTCAAATATGTTTTTTTTTTCATTCTCTAGGATCTTCTAAGTATACCATTATATCATCTGCAAACAGCAATGGCTCTTTTATTCTTCTTTGCCTATTCTAATTCCTTCAATTTTTTCTTCTTTTCTTATTGCTAATCCTAACATTTCTAGTAGAATATTGACTAACAGTATTGAAAATGGACATCCTTGTTTCACACCCAATATTACTGTAAATGCTCTTAACTTATCCCCATTACATATTATGCTTGGTGAAGGTTTTTGATAGTTTCTGTTTCTCATTTTAAGGAAGACTCTATTCCTATGCTCTCTAATATTGTTAATAGGTATTTCTCTGTGAAAAAGCTTTTCTGTGAAAAGCTTTTTCTACATTTATTGAGATAATCATGATTTCTGTTACTTTTGTATTTTGTTTTATATGTCCAATTATGTTGATAGTTTCCTTAATACTCAACCAGTCTTGCCTGCCTTCCTGATATAAATCTCACATAGTTAGAATATGTTATCATCATGATAAGTTGCTGTAATCTCATTGGTAATATTCTGTTTAAAATTTTTGAATTTTTATTTGTTAGGCAAATTGGTTAATAATTTTCATTTTTTTTTATTATTCCTGGTTTAGATCTCAGCACCATATTTCTATCAGAATACAATTTGACAGTACTCCTTCTACACTTATTTCCCCAAACAGTTTATATAGTATTGAAATTAATTGTTCACTTAATGTTTGGTAAAATTCACTTGTAAATCCATCTGACTCTGGAGATTTTTTCCTTAGGGAGTTCTTTCCCCTTTATCCTTCTACCTCCCTAGAGGGTTAGTTAGATTTTTATAGCCAACCGAATGTGCATGCTGTTCCTTTTTTGATCCAAATCTGATGAAAGTAAGGTTCAAATAATGCTTGCTCCCTTCCCTTCTTTCCCTTTATTGTAATCAAATTTTTCCTCCTTTTCATGTGATGTAATTTATCCTATTCTACCTCCCCCTTTCCTCTTCTTCCACTACAATCCTTTTTTAATCACTTAATTTTTTTATATCAGCACATTAAAGTCATGTTATACACACACTCTTGTTTGTGTATACCCCTTATAACTTCTCAATATAAAAGTTCTCAAAACTTACAGGTATCATCTTTCTGTGTGGGGATGTAAACAGTTTAACCTTATTCAATATATTTTTTCCTTTTTTCTCTTATTGCCAAAGCTAACATTTCTTGTAACATATTGAATAACAGTGGTGATAACGGAAATCCTTGCTTCACCCCTGATCTTATTGTAAATGCATCTAGCTTATCCTCATTGCATATAATACTTGTTTATGGTTGTAAGTAGATACTGCCTATTATTTTGTGGAAAGTTCCATTTATTCCTAAGCTCTCTAGTGTTTTCAATAGGAATGGGTGTTGTAGTTTTCCAAACGCTTTTTCTGCATCTATTGAGATAATTTTGTGGTTTCTATTAGTTCTGTTGTCGATATGATCAATAATTCTACTAATTTTCCTAATATTGAACCAGTCTTGCATTCCTGGTATAAATCCTACCTGATCATAATGTATTTTTCTCATGAGAATTTACTGTATTCTTTTTGCCAATACCTTATTTAAAATCTTTGCTTCTATATTCTTTAGAGAAATTGGTCTATAATTTTCTTTCTCTTCTTTGACTCTTCCTGAATTAGGTATTAGAACCATATTTGTATTATAAAAAGAACTTGGCAGCACTCCTTCTTCAACAATTTCTCCAAATACTGTATATAGTTTTGGAATTAATTTTTCTTTAAATATTTAATAAATTTATCTAGTCCTAGATAATTTTTTCCTAGGCAATTTGTTGATGCTTTCTTCAATTTCTTTTTCTGAGATGGGGTTATTTTAGCTTTCAACTCCCTCTTCTGTTAATCTGGGCAATTTCTATTTTTTAAACATTCATTCATCTCCTTTAGATTGTCAAATTTATGGACATACAATTGGGCAACTATATCTATATCTATATCTATCTCTCTATCTCTCTATCTATCTGTCTATATTCTGCTCCAAACTTTTACCTTTACTCCCTGTTTCAAATGTGTTTCTCATAAACAACATATTATTAGATTATGGTTTTTAATCCATTCTGCTATCTGCCTCCATTTTATGGTAGAGTTCATCCCATTCACATTTTCACATTCCCAGTTATGATTACTATCTGTTTCTTTCCCTCCATCCTCTTTCCCCGTCTATGCTTTTAGTTTTCCCTTCTCCCTGCTCCTGCACAATAGAGTTTTTATTTTTGACCACCACCTCCCTCAGTCTTCTCTCCCTTCTTTAAGCCCCCCCCCCAACCTTTTACTCTCCTTTTTGCTTACTACTTCTTCCCTCTCTTTTAAACTCCTCTCCCTTTTCTTTCCCCCTTCCCCTCATACTACCTATAGTGCTAGCTATACTTCCATACTTCAGCGAGTTTGTTGTCCCCTCCTTGAACCAATTCAGATGAGAGAAAATCTCAAACAATGCTCATCTCCCTCCCCTCTTTCCCTCTACTGTAATATATTTTTTGTGCCTCTTCCTGTGATGTAATTTACCTTTTTCTGCCTCCTCCTTTTCACATCTCCCATTACAATCCCTTCACACCCTTAAATCACATTTCTTCATCATATCATTTAATTTATAGCCACTCCTTCTTTCTATGTATATGACTTCTAAATATCATAATAAGTATTCAGTTTTCAAGACAAACAATTATCTTCTCTTATAGGGATGTAAACTGTTTGCCCATATCAAATAACAAGTTCTTTTCTTCCTGTTTTTCTTTTTATAGCTCTCTTGAGACTTGTGTTTGAAGATCAAATTATTTGTTGAGCTCTGGCAATTTCACCAGGAATATCTGGAAATCCCTTATTTCACTGAATGTCCATCTCCTTGTATGAAATATTATGCTCAGTTTTGCTCAGTAATTGATCCTTAGTCCCAGTTCCTTTGCTTTGCAGAATATCATATTCTAATCCCTCTGATACTTTAACATAGAAGCTACAAAGTCCTGTGTGATCCTTACTGCAGTTCCTTGATATTTGAATTGTTTCTTTCTGGCTGCCTGCAGTATTTTCTCCTTCACTTGATAGTTCTGGAATGTGGCAATGATATTCCTTGGTGCTTTCAGTTTGGAATTCCTTTCAGGAGGTGAACAGTGAATTCTCTCCATGACTATTTTGCCCTCTGGATCTAGGACCTCTGGGCAGTTTCCCTTAATGATTTATTAGAAGATATTGTCCGGGCTCTTGCTTTCATTATGGTTTTCTGGTAGACCAATAATTTTTAGATTTTTCTCTCCTGGATCTATTTTTCAGGTCAGTTGTTTTTCCTGAGATATTTTACACTTTCTTCTATTTTTCCATTCTTTAAGTTCTGTTTGACTGATTCTTGATGTCTCATAAAATCGTTATCTTCTATTTGCCTAACACTAATTTTTAATAGATTGTTTTCTTCAGTTAACTTTTGCATCTCCTTTTCCATTTGTCCAATTGTTTCTTTTAAGGAATTATTTCCTCCAGTCATGTTTTATACTTCCTTTTCTATTCACCCAATTTTCCCGTTTAAGAAGCTGTTCTCTTCAGTGGATGTAGGTATATCGATAATACTGCTCTCTTCTTAGTTTCTGTTTTTATCTTCCCTGTTGCCATATTGTTTCTTATGATCCAGGTTCATTTTTCCTTCTTGGTCATCTTTTTTTTTCTGCCTATCGTGGGACTTTTCAAGTTAAGTTCTCTTCCTCAGGCACAGGGGACAGTGTCTTAAACTTCTTGTACTAGGGTCTGGGGTCCTCGTTACTGGTGTTGTCCGCTTGCTAGCTGCATTAAGATGGTCCATGCTCATTGTTCCTGCTGTTGCCTGGTTTCTGGGGCTGGTAACTTGACTTCTGCACTGTGGTTGGAGGCCTCATGGTTGACATGATGTACCACTGATCTGGTGATCCAGGACAAAGAGATAGCTTTGAGTACTTCATCTGAAAATAGATCACATGTTTTGATAATTTATCCATTGGGTGATGACTCTTAATTTGGCAAATTTGACTCATATTTGAGAAATGAGGCCTTTGTCAGAGAAATTTACTTCAAAGGTTTTTTTTTACCATTACCATTGATAACTGTATTTCCCTTCATCCCATTCCCCCAATTTATTCCATTCTCCATCTCCTTTCACCCTGTTCCTCCTCAAAAATGTTTTGCTTCTCAATACACCCTCCCAAGTATGGCCACCCTTCTCTCCCTCCTCTTATTTATCCACTTATTCTGAAGGGTAAGGTAGATTTCCATACTCAATTGAGTGTGTATGTTTTTTCCTCTTCAAGTTAATTCTGATGAGAGTAAGATTGATTCATTCCCCCTCATCTCCTCTCTCTTCCTCTTCAGTACACAAGCTTTTCCTTATGTCTTTTATGTGAGATAATTTGTCTGTCTCTCTTTCCCTTTCTCTCAGTACATTCCTCCTTAATTTTATTTTTTACATATCATCACTTTATATTCCATTTACACCTGTGCTTGTATACATGTATATGTGTATATATGTATATATATATACGTATATATATATATACGTATATATATATATATATATATATACTCCTGAGAAAGGTCTCATGAGTTACAAATATCCTGTTCCCATATAGAATGTAAACAGTTTGACCTTTTCAAGTCCCTTATGATTTATATTTCCTGTTTATCTTTTCATGATTTTCTTGAGTCTTTTATTTGAATTTTTTATTCAACTCTTGTCTTTTCATCAAGAACACTTGAAATGTACTCTCTTTCATTGAATGTCAGTTTCTCCTCAGAAGAATTATACTCAGTTTTGCTAGGTATCTGACACTTGGTTGTAATCCTAGCTCCTCTGCCCTCCAGAATATCATATTCCAAGCCTTCCCCTACTGTAATGTACAAACCACTAAACCTTGTGTTATCCTGACTGTATCTTCATGATATTTGAATTGCTTTTCTGGCTGCTTGCAGTATTTTCTCCTTGCACTGGGAACTCTGGAATTTAGCTATAATATTCTTTGAAATTTCATTTTGAAATCTCTTTCAGGAGGTGATCAGTGGATTCTTTCAATTTCCATTTTTCCCCTCTGGTTTTAGAGGTCAGTTTTCCTTAATAACTGCTTAAAATATGATGTCTAGACTCTTTTTTAATCATGGCTTTCAGGTAGTCAAATAATTTTAAAATTATCTCTCCTGGATCAATTTTCCATCTCATTTGTTTTTCCAATGAGGTATTTCACATTGTCTCCCATTTTTTTTATTTTTTCTTTTCAGGGAGGGAGACAGTTTTGATTTATTGATGTTGCTTTGTGAGAACAAATTTATAATGCATGGAAGCAGCTTTTGAGGGGAATATCAAATAGTTAAAAGGTTACAGACTAGCTTTGATGTCAGAAGGCAGCAAGAATGTAGGGAGAAGGAGAGTACCAGGCTCTGTTTGTGTATAAACTGAAGATTGAGTACTTGTCCCTGAGCTCAGGGTTCCATGGTAGTCTTGGGAACCCCCTCTTTGGACAATTACTAGGGGGACTCTGCTGAGGACAAAGGCTAGGGGCACAGGTGATAGGGCAGGAATTTGGTGACTCCTCAACCCCATGTACATACAGACTTTGTTCTCCAGGGTGCTAAGAATGGATGGCAGCCCCAGCACCTTACTCTTTAACTGACTAACCCCTGGACCAGGAAATCCAAGTGAACTGGAACTAGAGCTCCTCACTTTGTTTCAGCATGATCTGGCTTGCCCCTCTCAGTTTTTACCTTGGTCCCAGTGTCTCATCCACTATCCCTTTCCACCTCCCTCACCTCCCATCTTCAACTATTTCCAAGAAGACACCACACAGGATTCATTATACTCCAACCCAGGCTGAGGGGAAAGAAAGGGGCCCTCATCTTTATGTTAAATGGATGTGGTAGAAATTCTCAGGCAGACAACAGCTGCAGACCTTCTGTTTGGTTTGTTTCAGTCACGTCAGGAAGTGAACATAATCTGGGCCCTTAGGACTTCTTATCAAAATAAGACACCATCCAAAATGTTAATATGAGGTACATTCCCTGTCTTAGAACAGTCAGAGGCAGGTAGATGACTCGAAAAGGTTCAGGTAGCTCAGCTTCATGTAACAACCATTGCTGCTGCTTCAAAAAAAAAATGAAGAAGTAGCTGGGGCAACACCTTCTTGAACTGTTGAATGTCAACTTTATCCTGGTCTTTATCCTGGGCCTGTCTTCTCAGTCTAGCTGTAGCTTCTCAGACAAAGATCTTCAGTATCTCCACCATGCACTGCAGAGTATTTCCATTAACTTATCATATCTCATTCTTAAAGTCTGGGGGGAGCAACTTGTTTACCAATTCCTTCCTAAAGCTAGGACCATCTTCCTCCATCTCAGACACAGAGGCCCACGAAGAACTCAGGTACCCCTCCCTGGAGGTCTTGTACCAGTCAATGAGAAATGGCCACAGGAAGAAACAGTTGCATTGCTGCCCCAACCATTAAGGACTTATTTTTTTTTTCATTTTTTTGGATTTGTTTTATTGTTTATTTATTTCTCATACATAGTTTGCATTTGCTCCATCCTGATATATATAATTTTTGTATTTTTATTTTTTAATTGTTTTTAGTTTTCAGCATTAACCTCTATAAGATTTTGAGTTCTAAATTTTCTCCCTGCCCCTTTGTTCCCTTCTCCTTAAGATGGCATGCAGCCTGACATAGGTTATACATCATATAGGTTATACGTGTACAATAATGTTAAACATTTTTTCTCATTTTACTCATGTTATAAAGAAAAAAATAGAACCAAAGGAAAAAGCAAGAAAGAACCAAAATAATAAAGACAGCAAATAATATTCTTCAATCTGCATCAGGTACATAGTTCTTTCTTAGGATGTCATGAGTCTTTTGGAATTGTCTAAGAGCCTTCTATTGCTGAGAAGAGTTAAGTCTATCAAAACTGATATCATAAAATGTTGCTCTTACTGTGTACAAAATTCTCTTGGTTCTGCTAACTTTATTCAGCATCGTTCATTTAAGTATTTTTGAAATCTGCCTGTTTATTATTTCTTTTAGCACAACAGTATTACATTACATTCTTATGCCATAATTTGTTCAGTCATTCTCCAGTTGATGGGCATCCCCTCAGTTTCCAATTCTTTGTCACCACAAAAAGAGCTGCTATAAAATTTTTGCCAATGTGGGTCCTTTCACCATGTTTATGATCTCTTTGGAATATAAGGCATGCAGGAATATTGTTGCATCAAAAGGTGTGCACATGTTTTTTACTCCTTTGGGCATAGTTCCAAATTACTTTCCAGAATGGTTGGATTAGCTCACAACTCCAACTGTGCATTAATATTCCAGTTTCCCACATCTTCTCCAACATTGATCATTTGCCTGTTTTTTCACGTTAGCCTGTTTGATAGTTGTGATGTGGTACCTAAGAGTTGTTTTGATTTGCATTTCTCTAATCAATAGTGATGTAGAGTAGTTTTCATATAATTATACATAGCTTCAATTTCTTGATCTGAAAATTACATTTGTCCATTTATCATTTGGGGAATGACTTGTATTCTTATAAATTTGCCTCAATTTTCTCTATATTTGAGAAATGAGGACTTTATCAGAGACACACTGTACAAATTATCTCCCAGTTTTTTGCTTCCCTTTTAATATTGATTGCACTGGTTTTGTTTGTGTAAAACTTTTTAATTCAATTTCATGAAAATCATCCATTTTGCATTTTGTAATGTTCTCTATCTCTTGTTTTATCAAAAATTCTTCAGTTCTCCATAGATATTACAGCTCTCCTAATATGCTTATAGTATCACCATTTATATCTAAATTGTGAACCCATTTTGACTTTATCTTGGTATGCAGGGTAAGATCTTGTTCTTTGCCCAGTTTCTGCCATACTGTTTTCCAGTTTTTCCAGAAGTTTTTGTTAAATGGTGTGTTCTTCTTCCAGAAACTGCAGTCTTTGACTTTATCAAACTACAATCTTTGACACCTGTATCTTATGTACATAACCTATTGCACTGATCCACCACCCTATTTCTTAACCAGTATCAAATGGTTTTTATGATTGCTGCTTTATAATACAATTTAAGATCTCTTATTGCTTGGTCACCTTTTCTTGCATTTCTTTTCATTAATCCTTTTGATATTCTGGATCTTTTGCTCTTTCAGATGAATTTCTTTATTACTTTTGAGCTCTATAAAATATTTTTGGTAGTTTGATTGGTATGGTACTGAATAAGTAAATTGGTATGGTACTGAATAAGTAAATTAATTTTGGTAGAATTGTAATGTTAGGTAGAATTAAAATGTTTCTTTTATATGAGGTTGACAGTCACAAACAAGTGATATTTTCCCAGTTATTTAATACTGACCTTATTTGTGTGAAAAGTGCTTTGTAATTGTTTTCATATATTTGTAATTGTTTTCATATATTTCCTAGGTTTGTGTTGGTAGATTGACTCTCAAATATTTTATAATGTCTACAGTAGCTTTAAATGAGAATTCTCTTTCTATCTCATGCTGCTGGGTTTTGTTAGTAATACATAGAAATGTCAATGATTTATGTGGGTTTATTACTTCAAGTAGTTTTTTTTTATTTCATTCCCTAGGATCCTCTAACTACACCATCGTATCATCTGCAAAGAATGATAGCTTTGTTCCTTCTTTGCTTTTTCTAATTCCTTTAATTTCTTTCTCTTTTCTTATAGCTAAATCTATCATTTCTGGTAGAACATGGAATAAGAGTGTTGAAAATGGACATCTTTGTCGCACCCACAATCTTAGTGGAAATGCTTATCCCCTTTACAATTTTACATAGATGATACTTACAATTTTAAGGATAACTCCATTTATTCCTGTGTTGTTTTATGTTTTTAATAGGAATGGCTGTTGTGTTTCATTAAAAAGCTTTTTGTACATCTATTGAGACAATTGTATTATTTCTGTTAGGTTTGTTGTTGATATGATCAATTATACTGATAGTTTTCCTAATATTATATATTATAGCCAAAATCCAGAGTTGCCCAGTCAAGGAGTAAATATTACAAGCAGCCAGAAAAAAATCAAGTACTGTGGAAACACAGTTGGTATAGCACAGGAATTAGTAGTTTCTATACAAAGTAACCTAAAGACTTTGAATATGATATTCCAGAGGTCAAAGGAGGTAAGATTGTAACCAAAAATCACCTGTCCAGAAAAACTGAATATAATCCTTCAGGGAAAAAAGTGTGCACATATATATATATATATATATTTATATACTTTCATGGGATTTTGTTTAAGGATGGAGGGAATAACAAACAATTGGATATGGAAATCTATTTTACCCTGCAGAAAGGCAGGGAGAAAGGGGATAGGAGAGACAAGATAATAGAAAGGAAGGGAAATTCGGTGAAGGGATAATCAGAAGCAAACACTTGTGGGAGGACAGGTCAAGGGAGAGAATGAAATAAATGAATGGCAGCATAGTACAGAGAGAAATTTGGTTAATCTTTCACAACATAACTATTATGGAAGTGTTTTGCATGATTACACATGTGTGATCTATATTGAATTGCTTTCTTTCATAATGAGGGTGTGTGGGGAGGGAGGGAGTGAATGTGGAATTCAAAGGTTTAATAATGAGTGTTCGTTTTAGCCTGTTTTATTGTTTCTTGATGTCTCATGAATTCATTCAAAAATTATTTTTTATTGAACGTTTGTACCTCTTTTTCTATTTGCATAATTCTGCTTTTAAAGGAATCATTTTCATCAATTAAGTTTTATACATCTTTTACTATTTAGTCATTTGTGCTTTTTAGGTTTTTATATTCTACAATGTTTGTATGTTTCTTTTACTGTGTTTTCAATTGTCTTTTCATAATTTTCTTGCATGTCTATGATTATTTCCCTAATTTTTCCCCTTCCATTTTAATTGATTTTTAAAATCAGTTTTTTAGCTTTTTCAGGAATTCTTGTTGGGCTTTGTATCAGTAAGCACCCCAACATATGAGTGTTATCACAAGTTATCAGCATCTATAAAAGGAAAGGGAATTTTAGAGGGATTAACAATTTTCTTTAAACAAGCACAGGCATCATTCAATTAGTTCAGGGGGAAAAGTCAGCACCCTGAACTTCAGAGAAAATATAGAGAAATCTAAGTCAATAGGCAATACTTCCAAACTGTCAGATACACATCATAAATAAACTGATAACTGTCTGGCCATACATACATACTTAGTTACCAGAAAGGGAAGCACCAACATCTAGGTTTTTAAATCTGAGGGGTTTCTTAGTAGCTTCTCAGAGTCTCATCTGACACACAAACCTTTTCCTGAAAACCGAGTCCCAAAGTAAAACTGCACCTCAAGGATCTTTATAAATTTTTTAGTTAGAGGACATCACAATGCCTCATTAGGAAATTACCAAATATTGTGAGTGAATGATATATGTGCTTGATTAAAGGAATGATGTATGTGATTCATTAAATTACTGCCCCTCAGAAGTTGCCCGTCCTTTGATAAAAGCATTTGAAAGAACCTGGTGATAGCAGGACCCCCTGTGTATGTTGCGGTACTCACTGATTCAGTTGGAAAGGGTTTCTCATGCCAGGGATTTTAGACCATGAAAATTTGCCTTTGCCATGAGGCCCACAGAGCACCATCTTGTCTGGTACTGCACTGAGGGGGTGTGGTGGGGGTGTTACTGGTACTTCTGGAGATCTCGGGTGTCTGACAGCTTACTTGGGGCTAAACTATAATCTTATTGGTGAGGTCTGGCATGTGCTGAAGAAGGTGAGGTGTTTCTGCATTTGTCCAGAGATACACTAAAGCACAAAGTGGTCTTGCAACTGGAGGTAGTCTTTTTGCCCAGAACTTTATTGAAGCACATGGTAGTTCTGAGAACTGGAGTCTGCCCATTCCTCTGGCTATGCTAAGGCATCTGTGGGGTCCTGGTGGTTTGGTTTATCTTCACCGCACTGGAGCTCTGGATCCCCCTGCTGCTTTGCTTAGTCAGGGCTTGCTGCTGGTTGCTTGAACATTTGTTCTCCTGTGCTGTGGTCTCCTTTTACCTCAGTGAGACAGACATATGCTGCTGTTCTTCCAAGTTTCTTGAGATTTCTTTTTGCTGGTTCTGCTGTCCCAGGGTTTGTTTGGGGGCACTACTATATGGTTGTTTGGAGGTGAATATGGGAGAGTTATGGCACTTCACTGCTTTCTCTTCAGTGTTGGTTCTTGGACCTCAATTTCCTGTTGTGAATTTTAATTCCCTTGTTTGCAAAATTAGTGAAAGCTCTTTTGTTGTTTAGTCATTACCCATTTTGAAGTTTTCTTTGCAAATATACTGGAGTGATTTGCCGTTTCCTTCTGCTTATTTTACAGATGAGGAAACTGAAGCAAACAGGGTTAAATGACTTTCCCAGTCATGAAGCTAATAAGTGTTTCAGTCTAGATTTGAACACAGGAAGATGTCTTCCTCTTTCCAGACTCAGCACTCTATCCACTATTCTACCTAGTTGCCAATGTCCCTTATGTCTTTGAGTCTGTGGTGTAATGTGACTTAAAGGTCAATATCACAGTGGACCTTAAACTAAAAATTAATCTTCAATATTTATTGCTTGAAGAAGGGAAATTTTATTGATGACTATGTATGGTAGATAGGTCAACAGAGATACAAGGAGAATGATATAGAGTTGGAAACAGAGATATAAAGACAGATATAAAGACAGAAATGTACAGAAACCAAAAGGAACATAGAAACAGACAGAGAATTAGTGAAAGAATACAGGAATTAAAGTTATACTTGGATTTCTACTTGTTAATAAATTAATAATGTTCTTTGCTATTTACATTGAATTATTTGTTTAGAAACTCTAGTAATGCATTATGTTTGTATTTGCATATTCACATGCATATGTGTTTGTGTATCCATATATGCATTTTTGTGTATGTGTGTAAATGTATGTGTGTCTATATATATATGTATGTATATATGTGTGTGTGCATATGACAGAAGAAAAATTATGTTCATTTGATTTTAGAGAGAAATTTATTTCTGAATTCTTATATTTGAGAGAGAGAGAGAGAGAGAGAGAGAGAGAGAGAGAGAGAGAGAGAGAGAGAGAGAGAGAGAGAGAACACTCCATCCTGCTTTTGGAAATTTCTATATTCAAGACATTTTTGTTGTATAATGTATAGGGTTCAAGACCAAAAGCAAAATTTCATAATCAAAGTTACACAGGGGGAAAATATCTAGGTTCATTTATCATTTAGCTAACCCAGAGAACTACTTTCCTAAAATCACTCAATCCCTCTTTAACCACTCCCTACAAGGTAGCCACTTATTTCCAGGTGAAATTCAAGTGTGGCTTTTCACATTTTTATTAGGCAGTCTTCTTTCTCCTCTGAATATGTTCATTACCCTAATCACTTTAGCAAACAGTCCTTCCTTTGCTGAGATCTCTCCTTCTAGAAATTGGTTTGATCCTTCCCTTCCCTTCCCTTCCCTTCCCTTCCCTTCCCTTCCCTTCCCTTCCCTTCCCTTCCCTTCCCTTGCCTATCCTTCCCTTCCCTTCCTTTCCCTTGTCCTTTCTTTCATTTTCTTCTCCTTGTCCTGTCCTTTCCCAAAACCATAAGCCTGCACTCTGAAGCTGGGACTATTTTCTTTTTCTTTTTTTTGTAATATGTAACCTGAAAAGGGAGGGTGATATCTCAATGAATTTATGACTCCTGCACACTTATGTGTGCATATATATGTATATTATGTGTATATATGTGTATGTATCTTACATGCACACACATAACATGTGCACCATATGAAGTAAATTGTTTACTGTGAACAAAAGAACCTTAATAAAGTGACATGTTTCTCAAATAATTTTAACCAATTCAAACAGATGACACAACAATGAAGCAAAAAGATTATGCAGACACAAAGATTATCAATGTCATTAGCTTATTATCAACTCATATGCCTACTCTCTTTTATCTGTAAAGTATTTATGTGAAAGACTACGTATATAAAGAGTGAATTTTCTGTGAAAATTTAAGAAAGAAACATCCCTTCAAAAGAAAATTTGGGAGGTGGTACTAAGACTGTAGAGGAGAGGCAAGAACCCAGTTGAAATTTCCAAACCTCCAACTTTAAAATAACATCTCAAATCAAATTTTGGACTGGCAGAGCCAACAATAGGTCAGGTTGAGACATTTCTGCAGCCCAGGACAACTTAAAAGACAGACAATAGTGTTGTATGAAACCATGGTGCAGGCTGGTCTGGACTACACACAGCTGCAGCAACAGCAGTAAGCCTTGAAAACAGCTGTGACAATGGCAATAGTAGCAGTAGATTTGGGAGCTCTCATCCCAGAGAGATTAAGGAGGTCAGATAACTAATCAAAAAGTGATGAGATGGGACCTTTTCTTGGCCCTGGGTACACATAGTGATAATTGGCAATTCTATTGCCCATATGCTGCTCTGGGTCATACTTCCAGGGCAGAGAGAGATGCTTGTGTTCAATCACAAGAGAGCTGAGGCCCTGGTCCCAATTCCACAGCAAAAAGTATTACTAACACTTGAGGTCAACAGAAAGTAAAATTTCAACCTAGGTCCTTCTGGTATGAAGTCCTGAACTCTTTTTATTGTTATCACCTAATTGCCTCAATAGTGTGAGGAAAAAAAAGTAAAATAAAACAAAATATTGTATGAGTTCAAGAAAAAAGTTAAGGATGAGAAGTGGAGATGAGGCAGCAGTGGCTCCCTAAATGGATTTTGAATTATTTGGGAGTACATTCCAGATGTAGAGAAAGATGATAGAGGCAGGAAAATTGGGTACATATTTATGGAGTGGGAACTGAGGTAATAAGTTCTTTAAAAGGTAATATTCTGACAAGACTAAAAAAGTGGGTTGGAAGCAGATTGTGAATGATGAGATTTGATAGAAAGAGCGCTGGGCTTGCAGTTGGCACACCCGAATTTGATTCCATGCAACCATGGGACTTATTTAAGTCACTTTCCCTCCCTAAGCCTCATTTTCCTCATCTATAAAATAGAGTTAAGAGAACTCTATGAATTTTAGAAACCTGATAGGGAAGTTCTTTGGAAACTTTATTAAATTAAAGTGTTATTTCATGACTCTTCCTCTGTGGTGAGAAAGAAACATGGCAAAACAGACTTATGTTTGTACATGAAGAATTACCAGCAAAATTACAGTACTAAATTCTACAAATATGAGAATAGCCATTGAACCTGTTGTTGTTTTTAAGTCTTTTTCCTGGATAGTTATATGTCTAGGTTATATCCTCACATGCTCAAGATAAGTGCATAACTTTCTAGTGACAGAGATACAATGAATAAATTTTCAAAAATATTTTAAGGAAATAATTCTGTGATAAATACATAAGACACTCTCACTAATGAGGGTTGGAAAGGATGATGGGATGGATGAAATTCTGAAATCCCCCAAAGACTGGCATACCAGAGGCAGATCACCTGGAATGAATTCATGGACTTAAACATTCTTGAGATCAGGATAAAGATGTATTATGCTTTTCAGCAGGCAAGAATTCTTAGGGATCCTGCGATTTGAATGGGATACAGGAAAATTTATATAGTTTATTGTATAGTATAACATGTGCCAAGCTTGATGACCAGGTGATTCAGGGTGGTGGTTAAGGCATAGTTATTCCTTAAAGGAACATGCACTTTTAGTATCTATTGCTCAGGTATTTTACCCTGAGCTCATCAAGAAATAGCCCAAGAAGGGGGTACATGGAGGTGTGGTTTTAGGCCTGAACCATCAACTAATAATCAGGGCTGACTGAGGAATACCAGGCTCCTCTCATCTTGTTAGACAAGAAAAATGTAAGGGAGTATACTTATGTCTATGTCTAGGATACATATGATTGATCAGTGAGTAGTAAATATTGCTATGACCCAGTACACAGCCAGCACATCCAGTGCACAACTGGTTCAAACTAATAAATTCTGTAGGTGCTGCTGGCTGCTGTATCAGGAAGAGAGGTAATGGTTTGCTAAGGCAGCTAAGGCTGGGGAAAAATTACCTGGGATAGTGTTGTGAAACTAAAGAGAAATGTGATTTTTAGAGAGGAATGTGATTTTAGAACTGAGGTCCAAGAACATGCACCCAAGCACCCTAGCATTCACCATGAGACTGGGGATATAAATACACAACTTCATGTGCATTATCTTATAATCTTAGATATTTGGGTTGTGATTTACTGTTAACTTTGAAAAAATGTGGCCACAACATTTTCATGACATTATAATTTACCCCTTAGCACCAAAATTTAGAGGGCAATCACAAGACGGATGGTTTTTCAGCAGGATAGAAACAAAAGAGTATATAATTAATAGGAATAATTAGTCAAAATAAGATGTTACCAAATGATCAATTTGTTCTATCCCCACCCCATGGAGCCCTCCAAAGCAAAGGCCTCATGATGTTCTGGACCCTGATTTTTAATCCTACCTAATTAAATTTGTCTTGAAAGTTTGATTTGAGGATGGTCTTCAATGGGGTTGGGGAAATTTCCAGTTAGAATTCCATCTATATGTCATTATATACATATCCATAGACTCTGATCAATGAATTTGCACATATCATCAGTAAAGTCTACTTTAACAGTGGCAAGTTGTGAAGCACAGTGCCTATATGTTACAGACTATGGGACACTTTGAAGGATTTAGAAAAAAAAATTTGCTTTGTTATGCAAGAGCAGATTAAACTAAATGTTGCCTTAACTTTGATCTTTTATGCTATTTCTCAGTTGCTAATTATATTTGAAAGACTTAGAGGTATATCTAATAATATGCTTAATTTATATGCTGTAGTGTCGTTTTTCCCCGAGGAACTCAAAGCACTTTCCTTATTTGCCTCAATTATCTGTTTCTATACTTGAACTTTTAGTTAATTCCTATATTCTATTCTCTGACTTTCAGATGTTTATTGTTCTCTTCCCAACTGCAATTTCCTCATGAATCCTTTTGCCCTGAAAATTTTCAAGACTACTTAACAGGAGTGCCATATTTAGCTCCTAAATGTGTCTAATTCTCCTAGACAAGACTGTTCTCTTTTCATTTGGCGTCAAGGGATTGACTCAAAATAACTATCCTTTTGTTATAAAGAAAGAGCAGCAGAACCAAAGAAATTCACTAAAATGGAGACTTTACAATCTTTTTAAAGAAAAGACATAAAATATCTGAATTTCAATAGCTTCTGTGGATGGCAAGTTTAAGGCCCTCTTTCGACTATTTGGAAATCCCAATTCTGGAAGCTACTTCACTTTTTTCTTTCTCATTTTGTGAGAACAGAGGTCTTTAATGCTGGTCTTTAGTTTTTGACTAAAGTGATATTTACTAGGTACATCATAGTCTGTCTTGAGTAAACAATATTATTGTATATCACTTTCAAAAAGCACTTTCTACCACTCAATAGCATACAAACTGTGTACTGCCTAGTGTTGTTCTGTATGTTGTATTTATGCAACTATACCATAAGTTCTTTGAAGACAGAGCACATAGGAATTATATAAGCTTTGGAACATCTGAAATCTTGGTCATATTACCTTGTTTATGATAAATAATCAACTTATGTTTCTTGCATCAAACAATCCATAGTATTCATTAAAGGGCAGCTAGATGGTGCAGTAGATAGAGCACCAGTGCAGGAGTAAGGAGGACCTGAGTTCAAATCTCACTTCAGACACATGAGAGTCACTAGCTGTGTGACCTTGGGCAAGTCGCTTAACCCCAATTGCCTCTTCCTGGGTCGTTTCCAGTCATTCTGATGAATATCTGGTCACTAGATTCAGATGGGTCTGAGGATGAGAAGTACTAAGTACTAAAAGCACAAGTATAGAAAATTTGTGGCCTTCACAGCTCTCCCTCCCTCAAAACAAAGTCAAGTGCAAGTCATGTCATCACTTCACTGATGGCATGGTCTTCTACAGCAACGAAGGATGAACACACAGCTCAGTATTCATTAAACTGGGAAATACATCAAACAGGACTTAACATGAGAAGGAATCAAAAGGTATGTATTATTACTCCAGTGGATCCATGTGCTTGTTGCTGTAGGTGCTCCATTAGATAATGAAGATATCACTCACCCATTACTTCATAATTCATGCAACTCTTGTACACTATGTCTTCTAGGTGCTTAGATACTAGAGATATCTAAATAAACTGGTGCTCTCTCACTATATCTTTTAGTATTTTATATGCGGAAGACTATAACTGACAAGATGTTAGGAAACACTTCCTAGATATCTTTTTTTTTTACCAAGTCTTGAAACAAGTTAGAGTTGGGTAACATGCTGTAACTTAATTACATATAACTCTTCATTGTCCTCTAGTATATCCATAATTTTGATTCTTTTCCATGGTTCTCAACCTTATACCATAAAGAGAAAAGTGATATAAAAATGGCTTTTTAAGTCAAAGAGAAACTAATCATTAAAAGCACTGCAAACTTTCCCAAATAAAAATCAATTTGCTACTTCTTCAATTCTGAACTCAAGTCACTGCTAAGAGACTGTCTGCCTAACATGCATTCTGATTAACTCAGTAGAAAGATCAACCAGTTTGTCATAGTTCAAACAACAGATAAAGTGATTTTTCTCTCTGTTAAGAAGGAAGTTAGTGAGATAATAGATTTTTACAGCTTGCCAATTTTCTAACTTATACTTTCCACAAATGTTAAATGAAAACTAAAATTAGATATAAAGTTAAAAACAAATCAAAATAGAATGCCTCCTATCAATTTGTTCGATCAACTATTGGTTGAATATTATAAAACTATGACTTCTTGCCAATGTGATATAATATCTTCATGGTTAGTTCAATATTTTAAGCTGTGAGAGAAGGAAGAAAATCAGTGTGATACACAGAAATAAGATCCATTAGGACAGCCTCTTTTATGCAATCATGGATCTCATTGGAAGAAGTTCTGCAGTATTTTAGGTCTTCATTCAACCAAAAAAATGTCATCTAAAATAGGAACATCAGGTGGAACTCAGCATTTACAGAGCATTTGCACTCTCTGTAGTCCATCCTCTGAGACTGATTGATTCTGTATCATTTTCTTATTGATCCTTTTTATGATTAATTGATTTTGTCCCATAACTGTTTTTGTTCTGTAACTACTTATGTCATTGTCCTTTATCACTGAACTTCGTTGAGGATTCAGGTGATCTGAAATGGGTTCCTTTTAGAAATCCAACTCCCCTGCTAGTCACTGATCTTTTCTTGTCTCGAGGAGTTTTGTTAACCTTGAGGAATGGGCCTGAAAGAAAGGCCTGATATCTTTACTCCACAAAGCTATCTATTCTTCAGAAATGTCTGGTTTGCCACCTAACAGTCTGGACTACTATCTCAGACCAAAACTTAAACAATGAGTACTACATTGTCTCATGAGAGGAAGCAGATCATTACTAGCCCCCATTACCTAACTTCTAATCATATTTTCCTCTGTGCCTCAGCTCTGTAACAAATTGTTTTTCAGCAATTCCATGTTGCTGTCTAGCCTGTCCTCTTCTTTGTTCTGTGCTCCCTAAAACATATAAAAGGAAAACTGACCTTTTGACTGGGGTCTTTGGCATTAATGGAGGCAAGCTATTCACCGATTTATTGATATGTACCATGTCCCTGCTAATAAATGTTATCTTACTCAAAGATATGCCTCATTTTACCTTTGTGTTTAATATCAAATGCAACACCTTTATGATACTTTTGATGACCACAAAAATCTGTTTTATGCTTTTCTTGATGTTGGTCATGTAATGTTCATTGAAAAACTTTATGCATATAGTTGTAAGTAAATTTTACATCTTGTATGTCTTTAACATACAAATGGATAACTAAAAAAGCCATTGATGCACTGTTTTTTCAAACTAGTATTTAAAAAAAATAATAAACATGTTATAAATACAAAGGGCTCTCACATATCATATACCTTTTAGTCAATTTTGTGACTAGGAAGGTTTGTTTTTTTGTATAAACCAAGTGAAGAAAAGTTCTCTTTTCATATAAAGAGTAACAGCAATACATACTTAGATAATTTTCAAGGTTTTATGGATACTCAATAAAGGCACATAGATTAGTAGTGTCTATTTTGTCCAAATAAGTTTTTTTTGTATTAGTATAGTTCATAATATCTTTCTGATTATTTGACTTCTTCCATTCCTTCAGATAGCTTGAAAATTGAGCCTGAAATCTTTTCAATGTTGTTTTGCTACAGTATAGGTATTTTATTGTATCCTTGACCTTAATTGTCTGTTCCATTGTATGTCACCTTCTTGATTTTCATTTCCACCTTCTTATATATGTTGTTAGCATCAAAATGCTTACCATCCTAAATGGTGAAAATACATTAGCATAGAAATATTGACAAATCTGTTCCTTTTTGGGAATAGTAAAACAAATTTGAACTTGAGGCCTAAGTTAAAAGCTTGAGTATGAAAGAAGGAATAATGGAAGGAAAGAAGGAATCCTTTAATGATTTCTTACTAAGTGAAAAGCTTTGTGCGAAATAATGGAGATACAAATAGACATGTAAGGCATTCTCTGGTCTCTAAAAAGCTTCCTTTCTAATGATGGAACAAAGACATATGGAAAGTTTCAGTATCAAGACAAATAGAAAAGTCCTTTGGTTCATTGAGATTAGCAGCAAAACAGATGGTGTGGCCTCCTTTTAAATATTATTTCCACTGATAAAATTATTTTAACTTTTGAAATTGAAACTACCAGATATCTTGATTTCACATTTTTGCACTTTGTTTTGTTATTTTTTTAAATTAATTTTATTTATTTTCAGTGTTCCACAATCACTACCATATAACTTAGATTTTTTTTCTCCTCCTTCCCCTCAGTTCCCCTCTCCCACCAGGAGATGGCATACAATTTTACATAGGTTCTACACATACATTCCTATTAAATATATTTTCACTATAGTCATGCTGTGCAGAAGAATTAAAATGAATGGGAGAAATCATATAACAAACTAAACCAAACAAAACACACAAGAAAAGATCTGCTACATTCTGCGATTGAATTCCATAGTTCTTTCTCTGGATGTGGAAGGCATTTTGCCTTAAAAGATCATTAGGACTTTTTTTAAATCCTTCCATTGCAATGACATTTCAAGTATACCAGAAGAAACTTTTGCATGCTAGAGTCATTGCTGTGCACAAAGTTCTCCTGGTTCTGCTCCTTTCACTCAGTATCAGATCATATAAGTCTTTCCAGGGTTTTGTGAAATCTTCCTGTTCATCAATTCTTATAGTGCAATAGTATTCCATTGCATTCATATACCACAATTTATTCAGTCATTCCCCAACTGATGGGCATCCCCTTGATTTCCAGTTTTGGCCAACACAAAGAGTGCTGCTATAAATATTTTTATACATGCGGGGCCTTTTCCCATTTTTGTCATCTCTTGGCGATACAGTCCTAGAAGCGCTATTGCTGGGTAAAAGGGTATGCATATTTTGGAAGTCCTTTGGACATAGTTACAAATTGCTCTCCAGAATGATTGGATCAGCTCACAGCTCCAGCAAAAATGAATTAGTGTTCCAACTCTCCCAAATCTTCTCCAACATTTATCATCTTCCTGTTCTGTCATGTTTGCAAACTGTTAAGTGTAATGTGGGAGTTGTTTTGATTTGCATCTCTCTTATCAGTAGTTATTTAGAGCATTTTTTCATATGACTATAAAGATCTTTAATTTCTTTCTCTGAAAACAACCTATTCATATCCTTTGAACATTTATCAATTGGGGAATGACTTGTATTTTTATACATTTGACTCAGTTCTCTATATATTCTAGAAAAAAGGCCTTTATCACAGACACTAGCTACAAAAATTCCCAGTTTTCTGCATCCCTCTGAATCTTGGTTGCATTGGGTTTGGTTGTGCAAAACCTTTTCAGTTTAATGTAATCAATATTATCCATCTTGCACTCCATAATGCTTTTTTATCTCTTCTTTAGTAAAAAATTATTCCCTTCTCCATAAATCTGATAAATACACTATTCCTTGCTCCTCCAGTTTGTCCATGGTATCACTCTTTATACCTAGATCGTGTACCCATTTGGACTTTATTCTTGCATATGGTGTCAGGCATGGGTCTATGCCTAGTTTCCACCACACTGTTATCCAGTTTTCTCAGCAATTTTTGTTGAACAGTGAGTTCTTATCCCAGAAGCTGGGGAACTTGGGTTTATCAAACAGTAGACTGCTATATTCTCTATCTACTGTGTCGTGAGTACCTACAATATTCCACTTGTCTATCCCTCTGTTTCTTAGCCAGTACCAAGTGATTTTGATAATTGCTGTTTTATAATATAATTTAAGATCTGGTAGCACTAAGCCAAATTCCCTAGTATTTCTTTTCATTAGCCCCTTTGATATTCTGGATCTTTTGTTCTTCCAAATGAATTTTGATATTATTTTATCCAGCTGTAAAAAATAATTATCTGATAGTTTAATCAGTGTGGCACTAAATAAGTAAATTAATTTAGGTACAATTTTTATTATATTGGATCAGCCTACCCATGAGTAACTAGTGTTTTTTCACTTACTTAGATCTGATTTTATTTGTGTGAAAAGCATCTTGTAATTGTGTTCGTATACTGCCTGGGTTTGTTTTGGCAGGCAAACTCCCAAATATTTTATTGTGTCTACCCTAGCTTTAAATGGGATTTCTCTTTCTATCTCTCGCTGTTGGATTTTGTTACTAATATATAAAAATGCAGGAGATTTGTGTGGGTTTATTTTGTAACTTGAATCTTTGAAAAATTATTTATTATTTCAAGTAGTTTTTTACTTGAATCTCTGGGATTCTCTAAGTATATCATCTTATCATCTGCAAAGAGTGATAACTTAAGTTTCTTCTGACTTTCTGCACTGGGGTGTGAGGTTTCTATGCCTTAGTACATGGTCAAGCTTTGCATATGTGTCATGCACTGCTAAGAAAAAAGGTATATTCCTTTCTATCCCCATTCAATTTTCTCCAGAGAGCTATCGTATCTACCTTATCCAGAGTTTTATTTACCTCCTTAACTTTTTCTTGTTTATTTTGCAATTAGATTTATGAAGTTCAGAGAGGGGGAGGTTGAGGTCCCCCACTAGTATAGTTTTGCTGTCTATTTATTCCTGCAACTCCCCCAACCTCTCCTCTAAGAATTTGGATGCTGTACCACTTGGAGCACACATGTTTAGTAACGATATCACTTCATCGTCTATGCTACTGTTTAGCAGGATAGAGTTTCCTTGCTTATCTCTTTTGCTTATATCTATTTCTGCTTTTGCTTTCTCTGAGATTAGAATTGCTACCCCTGTTTTTCTTACATCAGCTGAAGCACAATGTATTCTGCTCCATCCTTTTCCCTTTACCCTGTTTGTATCCCCCCTTTTCAAATGTGTTTTTTGTAAGAAACATATTGTTGGATCATGGATTTTAATCCATTCTCTATCTGTCAGTCTTTTATGGAACAGTTCATTGAATTCACACTCACAGTTATGATTACAAGTCTTTCCCACCGTTTGTGCTTTTAGTTCTCCTGTCTCCCTTCCCCTCCTCAATAGTTTTCACTTTTGACCACCACCTCCCACAATCTTTCCTTCCTTCTTTCAGCCCCCCTACCTTTTACTCCCTTTTACCCTTGCTACTTCTCCTTCCTTTTAGCTTCCCCTCCCCTTTCTTCCCCCTTCCCTTCTTACTGCTTGTAGAGTTAGTTAGATTTATGTACTTAATTAAATTTATTGTTCCCTCCTTGAACCCAGTCAGATGAGAGTACCTCACAAACAAGACTCATCTCCCTCCCCTCTTTCCCTCTATTATAATTTTGTACTTCTTCCTGTGATGTAATTTACCATTTTCTCCTTCCTTTTTTCACATCTCTTGTTACAATCCCTTCACATGCTTAAATAATATTTTTATCATCGCATAATTTACTTTATACTTGTTCCCTCTGTGTATATCCCTTTTATATTTCATAATAAATGTACAACTCTCAAGACTAACAAGTCTAATTTTTCCTTTTAGGGAGGTAAACAGTTTGCCCAAATTCAGTAACAAGTTTTTCTTTTCCTGTTTAACTTTTTAAGCCTCTCTTTAGACCTGCATTTGGAGATCGAATTTTCTGTTGAGTTCTGATCTTTTTGTCAGGAAAGTCTGGAAATCTCTGATTTCGTTGAATGACCATCTCTTGCCTGAAATGTTATGCTGCAACTTTGCTAGGTAATACATCCTTGGTTGCAGTCCCAGCTCCTTTGCCTTATGGAAGGCAAAGTTCTTATTCCTTCTATCTTTTAATATAGAAGTTGCAGTGTCCTGTGTGATCCTGATTGTAGCTCCTCGATATTTGAATGGTTTATTTCTAGCTGCCTGTAGTAGTTTCTCCTTCATTTGATAATTCAGGAATTTGGCAACAATATTTCTTGGTGTTTTTAGTTTGAGATGCCATTTGGGAGGTCAGCAGTGGATTTTTTTGATGACTATTTTGCCCTCTGCATCTAGCATTTCTGGGCAGTTTTCCTTGATGATTTCTTGGAAGATATTGTCCAGGTTCTGTTTTTTCATTATGTCTTTCTGGTAGGTCAGTAATTCTTAAATTTCCTCTCCTGGATCTATTTTCCAGGTCTGTTGCTTTTCCAGTTAGATACTTTAAATTTTCTTCTGTCTTTTCATTCTTTAGGTTTTGTGTGATTGATTCTTGATGTCTCATGGAGTCATTAGTTGCTACGTGCCCAATTCTAATTTTTATCAAATTGTTTCCTTCAGTTTATTTTTGCATCTCCATTTCCATCTGTCCAATTATTCTTTTTAAGGAATTATTTTCTCCAGTTAGATGTTGTACTTCCTTTTCCATTTGTCCAGTTTCCCCAGTTACATTTTGTGCTCCCTTTTCCATTTTTTTAATATAAATTTATTTATTTAACTTTTTACATTCATTTCCACAAGATTTTGGGTTCCAAATTTTCTCCCCATTTCTCCCCTCTCCCCACCCCAATACACTGAGCATTCTAATTTTCCCTATCACCAATCTGCCTTCTCTTCTATCTTCCCTCCTTTCTCTTGTCCCCATCTTCTCTTCTGTCCTGTAGGGCCAGACGACTTTCTATTCCCCATTAACTCTATCTCTTATTTCCTAGTAGCAAGAACAAGGCTCAACAGTTCTTCCTAAAACCTTGAGTTCCAAATTCTCGCCATCCCTCCCTCCCCACCCATTCCCTTTGGGAAGGCAGGCAATTCAATATAGGCCCTATCTGTGTAGTTTTGCAAATGACTTCCATAATAGTCATGTTGTGTACACTAACTGTATTTCCCTCCATCCTATCCTGCCCCCCATTGCTTCTATTCTGTCTTTTGATCCTGTCCCTCCCCAAGAGTGTTGACTTCAAATTGCTCCCTTCTCCCTTTGCCCTCCCTTCCATCATCCCTCCCACCCTGCTTATCTCCTTCTCCCCCACTTTCCTGTATTGTAAGATAGGTTTTCATACCAAAATGAGTGTGCATTTTACTCCTTCCTTTAGTCGAATGTGATGAGAGTACACTTCATGGTTTTTTTCTCAGCTCTCCTCTTTTTCCCTCCACTAAAGTGTCTCCTGCTTGCCTCTTGAATGAGATATAATTTACCCCATTCCATTTCTCCCTCTCTCCTCCCACTACATTTCTCTCTCACCATTTGCCTTAATTTCTTTTAAGATATGGTCCCATCCTATTCAATTCACTCTGTGCTCTCTGTCTCTATATGTGTACACACATGCGTGTACATGTCTGTGTGTGTGTGTGTGTGGTCCCACCAACTACCCAGATACTGAAACGTTTTAAGAGTTACAAATATTGTCTTTCCATGTAGGAATGTAAACAGTTCACCTTTGGTAAGTCCCTTACGACTTCTCATTGCTGTTTACTTTTTCATGCTTCTTCTCATTCTTGTGTTTAAAGTCAAATTTTCTTTTCAGCTCTGGTCTTTTCATCAAGAACGTTTGAAAGTCCTCTGTTTCATTGAAAGACCATATTTTCCCCTGAAGTATTATACTCAGTTTTGCTGGGTAGGTGTTTCTTGGTTTGAGTCCTAGTTCCTTTGATTTCTGGAATATCCTATTCCATGCCCTTTGATCCCTTAATGTAGAAGCTGCTAGATCTTGTGTTATCCTGATTGTATTTCCACAATACTGGAATTGTTTCTTTTGCATTATTTGCTTGAAATATTTTCTCCTTGACCTGGGAATTCTGGAATTTCACTACAATGTTCCTAGGAGTTTCTCTTTTTGGATCTCTTTCAGGCAGTGATCGATGGATTCCTTCAATACTTTTTTTGCCCTCTGGTTCTAGAATCTCAGGGCAGTTTTCCTTGATAATTTCATGAAAGATGATGTCTAGGCTCTTTTTTTGATCATGACTTTCAGGTAGTCCCATAATTTTTAAATTGTCTCTCCTGGATCTATTTTCCAGGTCAGTTGTTTTTCCCATGAGATATTTCACATTCTCTTCCATTTTTTCATTCTTTTGGCTTTGTTTTGTGACTTCTTGGTTTCTCAGAAAGTCATTAGCCTCCATCTGTTCCATTCTAATCTTGAGAGAACTATTCTCTTCAGTGAGCTTTTGAACCTCTTTTCCCATTTGGCTAATTCTGCTTTTGAAAGCATTCTTCTCCTCATTGGCTTTTTGAACCTCTTTTGCCAATTGGGTGAGCCTATTTTTCAAGGTGTTATTTTCTTCAGCATTTTTTGGGGTCTCCTTTACCAAGGTATTGACCTCCTTTTCATGCTTTTCTTGCATCTCTCTCATTTCTCTTCCCAGTTTTTCCTCCACCTGTCTAACTTGATTTTGAAAATTCTTTTTGAGCTCTTCCATGATGTGAACCCACCAGACATTCACCTGGGATGTCTGGGATACAGAGGCCCCAACCTCCATGTCTTTCCCTGATGGTAAGAATTGTTCCTCATCATCAGAAATGAAAAGCGGGAACATCTGTCCCCCAAGAAAGTAGCTTTCTATTTTATTTTTCTTCCCTTTTCTGGGCATTTTCCCAGCCAGTTACTTGACTTCTGAGATTCCTCTGCACCCCCGCCTAGATCTGCCCAGCTAGTGCTTGGAGTCTGAGATTCAAATGCTGCTCTCCAGGGTCAGGGCTTTCCATGGTAGGTGTGGCTGCTATTCAATGTGAGCTTAAGTTCTGGTGCTCAGGTGGGGGCAGGGCCTCCTCCCAGGCTCAGTTTCCTGAGGGGGACCTTCTACAATGGAGCTCCTGCATGCTTGGGGAGTCCTGGGCTGCCGCTGCTGCCTCTGCCACTCCCTCTGCCACTGTCTCCCAAGGGGCCTGAGTTCTGGAGTTACCCTGCTCCCCTCTAGGCCAGCCCAGAAGTCTCTCTCACTGACCTGTGAGGCTGTGGGTGGAGGGACCTTCTTGGCCACCAGAGGTTCCATCCCTGAAGCCTGCTGCGATCTGGTCCTCTGGGGACACACGGCCAGGGCAGCACAGGGGTGGGCTCCGTGTCAGGTGCATGATGGACCCCTGGGGATGGCTTTCAAGGGCTCTCTGGAATGGAAATCTCTTCCATTGTGTTTCTGCATGGTTTCCACTGATCCAGAATTTGGGGGGAGTTCTTTTTACAGAAAATATATGGAGTGTGGGTTCGGAGCTAGCATATGTGAGTCTTTGTACTCCGCCATCTTGGCTCCTCCCCTCCTTTTCCATTTTTTCAATTTTCCTTTTTAAGGAGGTGTTCTCTTCATAGAATTCCTTTTTCATACTTTTAAAATCATTGACCAGTTTTTCTTCTATTTCTTTCTTCAGCTATTCCAGGAGAGCTGTTTGTGCCTGTGAGCAATTCATAGTCCCTTCTGAATTTTTCGATGGGAATACAGTCTCACTACTGACCTTTTTGGTATTCTTCTTTTGGTCTTTGTCCCTATAGAAAGATTCTCTGGTTTTTTCACCTTTACTTTGGTTTTTCTTGTTCATGATAGTGAGACTTTGTGTGTTGTTGCCTCTGATTCTTTCAGTTAGAAGCTGCAGAACTTGGTGTTGAGCTGACTTGTGTGAAAAAGGTAAGGGCAGGTGTCTTTTTATCTTTTTGTCTTGTGTTTCCTCTGATCAGCCCTGGGGCTAGCTTGTTAAATGTGGGAGAGGGGTGGTGTGTTCACGGGAGATCTCCTCAGCTGAGCCGAGGCACAAGCAAGCTCAGGTATTAGAGATCCTGGTTGTCTTGTTGTCTTCCTGTTTCCCTGGAGCACTGAGGCATGCCTGGGTCCTAGTGCATGTTTTCACCACCCTGGGGCCCATCTCCTTCCGGTTTGCCTCTGCCACAGTAAGAGGAAGTCCCTTAGCTATTTTTCCCAGTCTCAGGTGCTACAAGACTGCTTGCCCTTTCTGTTGATTCCTCTGATCCAGGATTTTTCTGGGAAATATTTTATGGTTCTTTTGAGGTCAACAAGGGGAGCAGGAGAGAACATCTACTGATCACTGCCGTTTTGGCTTCTGGAAGTTCAAGTTGGTGACTTACAGATGTTTTATCTGCGGGCTGATAATTTCAGGAGCTGCTGGGGCTGATACCTGGGGCTCAACAGCTGTCACTCACTTGACTCCCCTGCTCTCCTGCCCCAGGCTGCTACTCTGCCTCTGCTGTGTTGCTGCTGCCTCAGGGCCCCTCAGGGGTTTCCTGCTAGCTCAGCTGGACATGCTGCACTGTGTTCTGAGGGCTCATCCTCGAGGAACAGATTTTTCCCATTGACCTTCTAGCCTGCCCTGGGCTGTGAATATGCCACAGTCTGTCTCGTATTGGATTCTGAACTTCCAAAATTTGGTCAGATTCTCTTTATAGAAGTATCTGAAAGAGTTTGTCTAAGAGCTTAGATGAATAGTTCTCACTCTGCCATCTTGACTCCACCCCCTCATTTGTGTATTTTGAAAGAGAAAAAAAGAGGAGAAATGAAAGTGAAAGAAAGGCTAGTAAGTTGTTCTACTTGGTGGCTGGTTGACTGGTCTCAGTCTCAAGGAGGTGGATTGAGATGCCACAGTCTGTGATAGGAGCTCCAGGAGGATGATCATTTGCACTGACAGAAAGTCATCCCACTTCTGAAATCATTTTGTCAGTTGTGATGTGGATAATGGGTCTACTCAAGTGTGATGCACAGTTTAATTTTTTTTTTTTTTGGAACAGCAGGTGTATATGCTCAAGATTAGGTATGGTGTTGCACAAGACCATTTAGAGCTGTTTTTACTTTCCCATTAAGACTACTGTCAAGGCTGGACCATGGCTAGCCTTAGGCAGAGTCAAGTGGGCTTCCCCATCCCACTAGGGAGTCAGCTTCAGTGACCAAGCTGACTGGCCTGCTCTGGTTAAGATGGGACAAAATCATGTTTTTAAATTTTTTTTAGAAGGGTGTAGTTATATGTCATGGAAAGATTGGAAGCTTATCTAGGGTGTGCACACATGATGAGCTCAAGTAGTGACTTGGGGCTACCTATATGAAACTTATATCTATGAGAGTGGAGATGTCTTAGGGCCAGCTAAGCTTCCTATATAAATCTTATGCCTAGGGAGTGTAACCAATGGCTTTGACTTTGATTATGCTAAACTTATATTCTTCTTTTTGTTAATAAAGGAGTTTCTTTTTTAAAAACTTATCATTTACTCATAATATGAGGGCTTTAGGAATTTAAGTTGTGGAAAGAATTGACAGAGTGATGTCCTCTGCTGTACCCATTACTTTACTCTCTATTTCCACAGTCCATGTTTTATAGATATTTTTCTGCCCCAAACCTGATTGACAGCTCTTTTAGTGAGAGGGGGATTGTACATTTTTACACCTTGAAATCTCTATACAAATGATAGCTACCATTATTGACTTGCTTAAAATATCTCACTTTTTTAAATCAGGTTTCAACTTTCTTTAATCTTAAATCCTAAAACTAGATAAGGAGAAGAAACAGAGAACCCACTCTCAGAGTGCAGAAGGGTAGAAAACTCAGGGGGACTAAGGCACAGTAGGGTCTCCTGACAAAGCACTGGGGTGGTGGGGGGAAGGGTAGGAGATAAATCAGTTCCCCCACTTTACTTCATATAAAAATAGGAAAGAGAGAGCTCTAGGCAGACCCCTGGCTCCCCACCACCACCCTTTCTCCAGTAAGGGAAACCCCAACCTGAGAAAAGGTTTCAACTACTTGCGGCCTCCAGGCTTGAGCCCCCAGATCAGAATCAGGGACAGTGAAGAGTCTGAGACATAAACAAGAGCCATGAATGTCCACCCTCCCAAATACAGACTAAATAGACTTCATAAACAGGGATCACAGGCAATCCTCAAGCAAGTAAGGGTCAAAGCTACCCCCTAAATAGATAAGATTGCCTCCCATTCACAGTCACAGATGGGATTCCTCTCAAATAGATCTAAGTGGTCCATTCATTCTCACAAACAAATACACTCTTCAGAAAAAAAAACCCCAAAAACTTTGTGCTAGAGGATCCACAGGGTAAGATGTAAGCCTCTGCTGCTCCAGAGTCTGTTTCTTTTTAGCTGGTCCAAAGCTGATAATCATCACTCTGGGTGATGTATTGAACCAGGGAAGGGCCTGATACTACCCTTCTCAATGATCTTCATGTATCCCTGAATCCCAGAGATAGTGAAATAAAGAGTCTCAAATTTGAAAAGATGAGAGGCCGGCCCTCTACCTCCTCTTTCTCCATGCTGGGTAAGTCAAAATGAGCTTTCATGAGGTACTCCTTTCCTCCAGGAAAGGACTTGATGTTCCAGATAACCACATTTTTCTCAGGCAGGTACTTGGCACTGCCCACACTGGTTTTGAATCGAGGGCAATCTGCATCACTGGGCACTGGAAACACAATCTCCACACTGTTGGCCACTGATTGCTTCTTAAACTGGCCTTTAGCCTTAACCATAATTTCTACTCAGCTGTGTGAGAACTTCTCAATGATAGACTCAACGCAGATCAGTGGTTTTACCTGGGTGTTAAGCCAACAAGACCTGAGCTCAAAGTCACCATCAGGCAGGATGAAGGAGATGGTTCGATCATTTTCAAATCTCGAGAGCCATACACACTGATGTAACATCTTCTAATTTTACAGACTTGTTTTTGTTTCCTGAAAGTCCAGTGAGTTCAAAAAGCACTCTGTCATTGAGGCCCAATCTTAGCTCTGGCATGCCAGACAAAAACACCTTCAGCTTAATGGTGTCCACAATCTCACTCAGCAGCACATTCCCATTGGCATTGACTAGTAGGTTGACAGACTCAATCACATCAATGAAAACCTCATTCTTCTTATATTTGATACCCTCTGAGCACCAGGACACAGCACTGGTGACTGTTGGGGGCAATCGGGATTTGCTTGTCTCTAATTTGTTACCCTGCTGGGTGATGTATTCCTGCAAGATTTTGCTATCCATGGTGTGTGGAAAGCCAAAATCCATGAGTTCATCCAGCAGCTCATAGATAATGATGAAATTGTCCCGGATGCTCTCCTCCTCTAGCTTCTTGAAGTATTCAAAGAATACCTCCACAGCTTTGTAGAGGAATGAGTACACCAGGTAAGTGTTGGCATTCTTGAGTGTGGTAGCAACCAAATAAAGGTTACTATGTTTGATCCACAGGAAGTGCACCCTGCCATGGGTCACAGTGGGGTCAGGCCTCTCTCTTCTTCCTTCTGCATCAGCAGAGCATGAAGTAGTCAATCTCTGCCATGTTCACATCTCCCTTGTAGTTTCAGCAGATCAAAGGCCTCCCCTTCATGTACAGAATGAAAACAGCAGAGGCAGACATGGTGGTAGCAGGGCCGGGTCAGAGCAATATCACATTTTTATGGTAGGAGTATGATGCTTACCAATGATCCTCTTCAAAGCTCAGTAATTATCTGTTGAATCCCTCAGGGATAGGAGATCTGAGTAGTCCTCTCAGTGCTCTGTGCTTCAGGTTGTGAAGTATCCTTATTTAGATAAATAGAGAAAATCATTACTTTTTATAGATTTATGGGATGTTGCTATACATTTTACTGAGTGGTTGAGGGCACGGAAATTCAATGGCTAGACTATCAAGTCAGTTCAACTGTGGGAACACAATTAGTATTAGAATCGTACGGATGAAGTCATACATTTGCACACTCAGGTGGGCTATGCCAGTACTTACAAACATCCCAAGGCTCTTGTTTTGTTTTCTTTTATGTTATCTTAGAGACTGAATGGAGGGTAGAACTGTGCGTAGCATTGGAACTTGATCCAAGAAGATTTGCGTTCAAAACTGGTCTCAGATAATTACTAGTTATGTGACTCTGATTAAGTTAGTTAATCGTGCTTAGCCTGAGTTTACTCATATGTAAAAATGCAATTTTAAAAGAGAGAGAACCTGCAGCAGATCATTGTTCAACCAATCAATCCATCAATAAACATTTATGAAGTAATTCCTATGTACCAGGTACTACGCTAAGGGCTTGGGATACAAAAGAGGCCAAATATAGTCCCTTCCCTCAAGGAGAGTGTAATCTAATTAGAGAGGCAACATGCAAACAATATATACAACCAAGCTACATGAAGAATAAATAGGGAATAATTAAGAGAGGGTTATTGTAAGGAATGAATGAGATAATAAATCCAATTCAATTCCCTCAATTAACATTTATTAATTGCCAAGTATGTTCTAGGCCCTGTTAGGTTTTATATATGTACAGTGATGTGAAAACCTTAAAGTACACTGTGCATGTTAGCTATGGCTATTCTAGCTTTGTTTTCAATGATTAAGGGACCGACTTGTCCTCCAAAACAATGTAGGATAGGGTTAAATCTTATAATAGCTTTTGGTGTCTTCATTTGGCTCATTGCTTTTGGACTCATTAGTGCTACAGGGACTTATCATACTGCTTCATTTGTTTGCTATCACCTTAGAAAAATATAAAAATCAACTGCATTACTTATTGAGGAGATTGATTTTCCAGTTCATTTCTCCCTAATTACGATTTATAGTGGGGAAAGGGTGGATGGATGAATTGCTGCTGACCATAACCTCAATGTAAGTGTAGAAAGGTTTCTTTTGGTCTCGAAACACAATTTCTTTTGGGATAATTGGTCTACTATTTAAAGCATCATATGTAGGAGCTTTAACTCTGAGGAATTCAAGATGTTCTTCCTAAACTTGTATGCATCTTTCCCTGTAGTGTTCTGGGAAAATTATCTCCCTGATGATCAAGAAAACATTAGTATCAGAGAGTCACTTGGGGCTTGACTATGAAAGAAGTGCAGGTGGTACTGTAAAACTTGGTTGGGAGAAAGATTGCACGGGAGTTGGGGGAAAATATCTAGTCAATGAATAAAATTAGATTGTGGATCAAGTTCCAATGCTACACAATGCTACTAAGACTCCTAGTATAATTTGGATATCCTTACACTCTGAACCAAGGCATTTGATTTCAGTTTCTCTGTGATGGAGAGTAGTAGTCAGTTCATTAGGAAATAAGGAATCGGTGGTAGAGCAAAACAAAGGAAGCTATCATTTCAAGCTGTGGGACATCTTGCAAATCAGAGAATTATAAATCTTTTCTTTTGTTTCCATATACCATTTAGTAGGTGTTTGGGAGTAGAAATATCTTTCAAGTTCTTCTGGTTTTCAGTGGCTAGCTTTCTGTTCTTTTGATTATTCTTATGGCAGTATCTTCTATTTGTTTCTGGCTCCATTCTGATCTTCAGATTGTTTTTTTTAGCTTGGTGATACTGTTACTCCTCTGATTGAGAGAGTGGTTTGTACTGTGATTGCTTTCTCATCCCCAGTCCCTTACTTAGGATGCACATTATGTACAGTTCTCTTTGAGTGGTTTATTTGTTAGTAACTAGAACTGAAGTTTCAGTTATTTATCATTATTTTAGCATCCTGAAATTCTCTATCTGCTTCTCTTCCACTGTTATTGAAGAAATAGAATGACATAAGACTGAGAGTCATGTTTTATAATTCCTTATTTTATGATTTTCCATGTTTACTAACTAGTGACCACTGTATTGATGATGAACTTTTCTGTACTCTACTAATCTATTCATTGGACAGCAGATCCAATATACAACCAGTACCATTCTGCAAATCGTTCTAGCAAGAAATAGTTTGACTGAGATTGCTTACTACAAGTATTACTTGAAAAAAACCCAGAGTTTACTCTCTACAATAATGAGGCATTGGAATAAATATTTTGTGGAAGACATATGGGGCAATACATTTTTTTCTAAAAGCAAATTGTAATCAGATTTTAATCAGATTTAGAGGAATCTCCATTTCTCTTTCTTCACAAAGGATTGTGAAATCATGATTTAAATGGTTATTAGTGGCAGTGATTTGAATGTCTTTGGATTTTTTGGGAGCAAAAATCACAAATCCTCAATCTAAGAGTTTTAAAAACGCTGAAAGGCTGAGTCAGATCTTCTGAGTTCTACAGTGAACTTTACTATAAATCCTTCACAACACTTATGGAATTGGACTATTCAGATTAGTTCTCTTGGGAACAGTCAAAGAAGAAGCCAAGATCATAAATTAAAGCTAAAGCCATTCCTGACCTTTCTTTCTAAAAGTACTTGGCATTCTCTTTAGTCTGAAATTTTCACAGGGTTGAAGAAATTTTAAGAAATAGAATTTGATGGTGACTTTTAGACTCAGTGTGTCAATTGACTAGTTTAAAATAATGATTGATTTGTTATTTGTTTTATCAATATCCAAACTATACATTTTATCAGATATTTATAATTCAGTCTTAAGCTGCATGGAGATAACAATCTTCTGTTAAAATATGACTTATCTAAGAATTTGAAAGAGGATTTGCTACAGAATAATTCATAAAAAGGTTATTATGCTCTCTGATAAAGAAAAGGATATAAAAGAATGAATTCATGTACATATTTTCTAGTGTTTTGTAATTTAAAGTATTATCCAAAGAATAACTTTGTGAGGTGGGCACCAATGAGAAAACTGAGACTGAGAGGGTAAGTAATCTATTCGAGGTCATATAATTTGTACGTGAACCAGGATGTGAACTCATTTTTTTGGGTTATAGGATCAATGTTTTTTCCATTGTAACATACTGTCTTTCTAGATAAGATTACGAGCAAAGCAGAAAACTGGGAAAGATTTTTTGCCACTAGTGTCTGTGATAAAGGCCTCATTTCTAAAATATATAGAGAACTGAGTCAAATGTACAAAAATACAAGTCACTCCTCAATTGATAAATGGTCAAAAGATATGAACAGGCAGTCTTCAGAGGCAGAAATTAATGCTATCTATAGACATGAAAAAATACTCTAAATTACTATTGACTATAGAGATGCAAATCAAAACAACCCTGAGGTACCACATCACACCTATCAGATTGACTAACATGACAAAACAAGAAAGATGGTTAATTTTGGAGAAGATATGGGAGAGTTGGAACATTAATTCATTGTTGGTGGAGCTGTGGGCTGAACCAACCATTCTTGAGAACAATTTGGAACTATGGCCAAAGGGCTACAAAAATGTACATACTCTTTGACCCAGCAATATAGCTTTAAGGACTGTATCCCAACAAGATCATAAAAATGGGAAAGGTTTCCACATGTACAGAACTGTTTATAACAGCTCTCTTTGTGGTGACCAAAAACTTGAAGTCAAATGCCCATCAATTGGGAAAAGGTTGAACAAGTTGTGGCATATGAATGGAATGGAATACTATTGTGCTATGAGAAGCTATAAACAGGAAGACTTCAGAGAAGCCTAGAAAGATTTATATGAACTGATGCTGAGTGAAAGGAGGGAAACCAGGAGAACTGTGTACACAGGAACAACCGCAGTGTGCAAAGAATTTTTCTGGTAGGCTTAGAACTTCATTGAAATGTATTTACTTAAAAAATTTCCAGTGGACTCTTGAGGCAAAACACCCTCCACATTCAGAGAAACAGCTATGGAATTGGATTGCAGACAGAAACAGATCATTTTCTTTTGTATTACTCTGTTTCATTTTGTTTTATGGTTTCCCTTATTCATTTTAATTCTTTCATGCAACATGCATGTAATAGGAATGCATGTGTAGAACCTATATAAGATTTTATGCCATCTCAGGGAGGGAGTGAAGGGGGAGAGGGTAGTAAGAGGGAGAGGAAAAATATCTAAGATGTATGGAAGTGATTGTCTAGCACTGAAAAAAATGAAGTAATTCAATTTAAAAAAATAGAAAAAAAGAAATTAACATCATGCAGTTTAAGGAAAGCATCTATTCATGGATAACATGCTTTTCTTTAATTTATAATATTTGTCAGTATAAATCCTAAGTTAGAGTAAGAAATCAGAGTGAGATTCAGAAAATACATTCACCTATCAGAAGACTTCAAATGTCTGTACACAAGTGCCCCAAACTGAGGCAACAATTTGACCAATTTGACCTTATAACTGAATATATAATCAGTATAACTGAAACTTGGTGGAATGAAACTCAAGAGTGGTCCATAGTTCTGGGTACGTATACTATATTTAATAGAAATAAGATATGTAAAACATGGGATGATAAAAATATTTCATATGTAGGTGTGTGTGTATGTGTGTGTACAATGCAAAAATGACTTTTTCTGTACCTTGAATAAAATTTTTAAAAACAACTCTCTGAGAGAAGGTAGGTAGCATATGAAAAATATATATTCTTTATGTACTTTGAATACAGATTTAAAAAAAAAAACTCTCTCACAGAAGGCAGGTAACATGAATCATCAGAGGTAGTCTGTAGACATGGTTGGGCATTGCAGTGATCAGAGATCTTAAGTTTTTTGAAATGTTTTTTTTTTTTTTAAACAAGGTTTCTGTTCCTTAATAAATTATTTTCTTGGCTCTGCTTACTTCTTTCTGTGTCAATTCAGAATTCTCTGAAATCATATCCTTCATATTTTTACAGTACAATAACATTCTACTCCATTCACATGCCAAAATTTCTGAATTGATGAATTTCTTCAGATTTTTGTACTTTTTCTCTTTTAATCCCTCCTTTAGGAGGTTTGTTTTCCTTTCTCAGTATAATCTTACCTCTTATCCTACCTTTCCTACTCAATTATCACTTCTTTCATTGTTAATATTTTGATGTTTGTCTGTATTTTCCATGATCTGATCCCGCTAAGCCTCCTTCCTTCACATTTCTTTTATTGATTCCCTTGATATTCTTGACCCTTTGTTCTTCAAAAAGAATTTTGTTATTTTTTTTCTAGTTCTCTGTTTCTTTTGTTAGTTTGATTCATATGGAATTGAATAAGTAAAATAATTTAAGAGGAATTACTATTTTGTTTTGTTGGCTTGGCCTACACATGAGCAATTAATATTTCCCAAATTGTTTAGATCTGACTTCATTTGTATGAGAAGCACCTTGTAGTTGTCTTTCCTTTGTTTATTTTATTTGCCTTGGCAGGTAGACTCCCAAGTGCTTTTTAATGGCTTCAGTTATTTTAAATGAAATTTCTCTTTCTATCTTTTGCTTCTGGATTTTGTTAGTAGAAATGCTAATGATTTATGTGAGTTTATTTCATATCCTGTAACTCTGCTGAACTTCATAATTATTTCAACTGGTTTTTTGACTGGTATTCTAGGTCTCTTTAAGTATAACATCATATCATCTGCAAAGAGTGATAGTTTTGTTTCCCCATTGTCTATTCTAATTCCTTCTATTTTTTCTTCTCTTATTACTATAGTTGACATTTATAATACAATAGTAATAATAGTGGTGAAAATGGATATCCTTGCTTCACAATATTAGTTAGGGAAATATTTATCTTATTGAAAAGGTTTCTAGTTTATCCCCATTACAGATAATGCTTGCTATTGATTTTAGACAGATACTATTTATCATTTTAAGGAAAGAGCCATTTATTCCAATGTTTTCTAGTGTTTTTAGTAGGAAAAAGCATTTTTTTTGTCATAAACTTTTTCTATATCTTTTGAGATCATGATTTTTTTTAGTTCAGGTATTAATATGGTCAATTATACTGATAGTTTCCTAATATTGAACCAGTCCTGCATTTTTGGTATAAATCTCACCTCGCCATTATTTATGGTTTTTGTAATATATTGTTATAGTCTTCTTGTAAGTATGTTATTTAAAATTTTTGAATCAATATTCATTAGGGAAATTGATGGATGTTTTCTTTCTCTGTTTTTGTTCTTCATGGTTTAGATGTTAATATAATATTCATATAGCAAAATGTTTTGGTAGGACTTGTTTGTCTCATTTCCAAAATTGTTTATATAGTATTGAAATTAATTATTTTTTCAGTATTTGGTAGAACACTTTTGTAAATCTATATGGTCCTAGATGTGTTTTTTTTTTGTATGGAGATCATTAATGGCTTGATCAATTTCTTTTTCTAAGATAAGATTATTTAAAAATTTGGATATTTTGCTATCAGTAAACACCCCAACATACACAGCAGGACCTGCTACCACAGGTTCTTAGATCTGCATTCATAAAAGGAAAGCAACTTTCAAGGGGTTAACAAGCACTTTAATCAAACACAGGTATCAAAGAAAATCAAAATCAAAATTTCAGAGAAAATACAGAGAAATCCAAAGTCAACTGATATGCTTCTAAAATGTCTGACCATTACAGACATACGTTGTTACCAGAGAGGGAGGCATCCACTTCTGGGCTTTAGCCAGAGGGTTCCTTAGGGGCTTCCCAGAACCTCTCTGACCAAAGAAGCACTCCCAGTCAGTAAACCCCAAAGTAAAACTTCACCTTCCAAGTATTTATACACTTTTTAGAGACAGAGGGCATAATTCTCTGACCCAGTGCCCCAATAGAAAGAAAACAAAAGGTAATTGGAACTCTCCTAAAAAAGAACTCCCCTAATTAAGCTTTGCACAATGGGCAGGCCTATCAATGGTTTTGAAATATCCTCCTTAATCATGTTATTCAATCAGAAGCACTTTTAGTAAAACGAAAAATGGCAAAAGATCCTATTTTACTTAACATTACAGTCATTTAATGCATATATTCTTAGTGTTAGATATTACTATTAATATCTAAATCTACTAAATCTTAGTATTTAGTAGATTTAGTGTTAGATAATTAATTATCTACTGTGCCTTCTGGGAAAAAAGTAGTTTTTCTGCTTATACCTTTTAATTAGATCTAATTTTGCTTTTTTTTGTCTGAGATTATGATTGCTACCTCTATTTTTATTATTTAAGCTGAAACATAATAGTTTCTGCTTCAGCCCCTTACTTTTCCTCTGTTTATGACTTTCTGCTTCAAGTGTATTTCCTGTAAAGAAAATGTTATAGTTTGTAATTCACTTCACTATATGTTTCAATTTATTGGATAAGATTATCACATTCACATTCATAGAAATGATTTTTAACTAATTATCTCCAGTGTAAAATAGATTTCTATACTCACTTGAGTGTGAATGTCATTCCCTTTTTGAGCCACTTCTGATGAAAACATTGCCTGCCGCTCTCCTCAGATATCTCTCCTGTATCACCCAGGCAATATTCGCAGCACCAAGGGCAACTATAAGCCTGCCAATGTAATTCTGAATCACAAAGTAAAATAGATTATCCATGTAGAAGGCAGAAGAAATACAGTTATTCAGACACTAGAAAAGCCAAATTCATACACCAGAAAGCCAAATTCATCATAGTAACAAAGAAATCTATACACAATAACAATGTAGAGGGCAACAACATCCCAAAGCCTTTCCTCTGTTAGGTTTCCCACAAACAAGCTCCCTTAAACAAATCACAAGCAGTCTCCCTTAAACAAAATCACAAACAAGCTCTCTGACTCATGCTAGCCAGTTGCTTGCTTTTCTCTCTTTTCCTCAGTTTTGACTGCTCTGACTAATTTCCTCTCAGCTCTGCTCCAGTTCTGCATCTTCCTGTTCCACCCTTCCTGCTTCAATCCTTCTTGTTCCACTCCTTCAGCAAGCTCCTCCTGTCACAGGCTCCATGTAACTCAGATTTCCCTGTGACCTAGGCAGATCACATGGGTATATTAATGAAAGGAAAAGATCTTCCCCTTTAAATTACCATTACACCTCCATTATTAAAACTCTTTCATGACTCTTTTATGTGAGATGATTTATCCTGTTCTACATCTCTCTTCCCCTTTCTCCTAGTGCATCCTAATTTTTCACCCTTTAATTTTATTTTTTTGGATACATCTCATCATAGTGAACCCATGCTTATGTTCAATGTATGTGTACTCCTTCTAATTGCCCTAATCATAATAAACTTCTTTGAAATTACAAGCATCATCTTTTCATATTGGAATAGAAACAATTTAATCATATCAAACCATTAGGATTTCTCTTTCATGTTTAATTTTAATGCTTCTCTTGAGTCTTGTATTTAATAGCAAAATTATAAATTCCAAGGAATATTGTAGCCAAATCCCAGAATTATTAACTCAAAGAGAAAATATGGCAAACAGCCAAAAGCAAATAGTTTAAAAACCACAGAGCTCCAGTCAGGATTATATAGGACTTAGCAGCTTCTACATTAAAGGACTGGAGGGTTCAGAATATGATATTCCAGAAGGCAAAGGAGATTGGATTACGATAAGAATCAAATACATGGTAAAACTGAGCAAAATTGTTCAAGGGAAAAGATGGAAATTCAATGAAATAGGGGACTTCCAAACATTCCCGATGAAAAGAAAAGAGCTGAACAGAAGATTCTATCTTCAAATATGACTCGAGGATACAAAAGTAAAATGGAAAGAAAAATGATATTTAATAAGATTTAAAGAATTTACATCCTTGCTTGATAAGATGATACTTTGTAATTATTTTTTTAATTTATTTATTTAACTATTTACATTCATTTTCACAAAATTTTGGGTTTCAAATTTTCTCCCCATTTATCCCCTCCCCCACCCCAATACACCGAGCATCCTAATTTTCCCTATCACCAATCTGCCCTCTCATCTATCTTCCCTCCCTTCTCTTGTCCCCATCTTCTCTTTTGTCCTGTAGGGCAAGATGACTTTTTATTCCTCCTTAACTTTATTTCTTATTTCCTAGTAGCAAGAACAATACTAAACAGTTGTTCCTAAAACTTTAAGTTCCAAATTCTCCCCATCCCTCCCTCCCCACCCATTCCCTTTGGGAAGGCAGGCAATTCAATATAGGCCATATCTGTGCAGTTTTGCAAATGACTTCGATAATAGTCATGTTGTGTAAGACTAACTATATTTCCCTCCATCCTATCCTGCCCCCCATTGTTTCTATACTATCTTTTGATCCTGTCCCTCCCCAAGAGTGTTGACTTCAAATTGCTCCTTCCTCTCATTGTCCTCCCTTCCATCATCCCCCCCACCCTGCCTCCCAGACTCAGTTCCCTCAGGGGGTTTACGCGGAGACCTTCAGTAATGGACCCAAGCTCCTGTCTGCTCTGGGAGTGCCGGGCCACAGCTGCCTCTGCCGCTGCCTTCCGAGGGGGCCCAAGTCATTGAGACACCCCCCTCCCCTCTCGGCCGGCCCAGACATCACTCTCACTGACCTGTGCACCTGTGGGTGCAGGGACCTTCGTGGCCCCCGGAGATTCTGTCCCTGAAGCCTGCTCGGATCTGCCCCTCTAGGCTTGCATGGCCAGGGCAGTGCAGGGGTGGGCTCTGCATCCGGGTGTGCGACGCACCTTTGGGGTCAGTTTTTCTGGGCTCTCTGGAACATAAATCTCTTCCACTGTGTTTCTGCGCAGCTTGCTCTGCTCCAGAATTTGTGGGGAGTTCTTTTTACAGGAAATTTATGGGCTGTGGGTTCGCAGCTAGCATATGTGAGTCTTTCTACTCTGCCATCTTGGCTCCTCCCCAATACTTTGTAATTATTGAGAACTGTATCTTTATTAGGGCAGTTAGAAAGAGTATACATGGAGCGCATGGGTATGAATTGGCTTTGATGTGATGATATAAAAAGTGAAGGGGTGGAAAAAAGATTATTGAAGAAGAAGAGAAAAGAGAGAGGCAGAATAGCCTAAATTACATCACATAGGAGCAAAAGACCTCATATAGTAAAGGGAAAGAAGGAAGGATGTGAGTATTGTTTAAACATTATTCTCATAGGATATGGATCTAAAGGGAATAACATACACCCTTTGTTGGGTATGAAAATTGTCTTACCTTATTGGGAAGGAATAGGGGAATGGCAAAAAAAAAAAAAGGAAAAAGGGAGCATTGATAAAATGGAGGGCAAAAATACTAGGGGAAAGGAGAAAGAAAAGAGTGACAGATTAAAGGGAAGGAAGCTTAAAGGAGGTGTGGTCAGAAACAAAACACTGGTGAGAAGGAGCAAAAGAAAAGGAGAGAGAAAAATATAAATGAGGAGAGAAATAAGATAGGGGGAAATAAACAGTTAGTAATCTTAGCTGTGAATGTGAATGGGATAAACTCTCCCATAAAATGGAAGTGATAATAAAGTAGATTAAAAACCTACAATATGTTGTTTACAAGAAACATATTTGAAGCAGACAGAGAAAAGGCAAAAGGTTAGAGTGGAATATATTATGTCTCAGTTGAAGCTAAAAAAAAGCAGGGGTAACAATTCTGATCTCAGATGAAGCAAAAGCAAAAATAGAACTAATTAAAAGGAAGGAAACTACATCATTCTCAAAGATACCACAGACAATGATGTCATATTAATACTAAACATATATTCACCAAGTGATATAACATTAAATTCTTAGAAGAGAAGTTGTGAGTTACAGGAAGAAATAGAAAGCAAGAGTATACTAGTGGCGGTTGTCAACCTCTCCCGCTCAGAACTGGATACATCTAACCACAAAATAAACAATAAAGAAGACAAGGAGTTGAATAGAATTTTAGAAAAGTTAGATATGATAGACTTCTGGGGAAAATTGAATTGGGATAGAGTATTATATGCAAGGTCTCAAACAATATTATAAAGCAGAATTCAACAAAGCTATTGATACTCGATAAAAAATAGGGTACTAGAGCAGTGGAATCACTTAGGTACACAGTAATAAATGACTATAATAATCTGTCATTTGATAAACCCAAAGATTCCAGCTCTGGGCATAAGAACTCATTATTTGAGGAACTGCTGAAAAAACTAGAAAATAGTAGGGCAGAAACTAGGCATAGATCCTTACCCCATACCAAAATAAGGTTGAAATGGGTATACAATATAGAAATAAAGGGTGATAGCATAAACAAATTAGGAGAGCAAGGGATTGTTTACCTGACAGCTATATGGAAAAGGGAAGAATATAAGACCAAAGAAGAAATAGAGAACATTATGCAATGCAAAATGAATCATTTTGAGTACATTAAATTTAAAAGGTTTTGCACAATCACAACCAATGCAATGAAGATTATAGGGAAAGCAGAAAGCTTGGAAACAATTTTTTTAAAGCCAGTGTTTCCAATAAAAGCTTCATTTCTAAAATATATGGAAAACTGAATAAAAACTTTAAGAATACAATTGACTCCCCAACTGACAAACAGTCAGATATGAACAGGATATTTTCAGATGAAAAAATTAAAGCTATATTCAGTCATATAAAAATGCTCTAAATCACTATTGATTAGAGAAATGCAAATTAAAACAACTCTGAGCTATCAGCTCACATCTATCAGATTGACTAATATGACAGAAAAGGAAAATGTAAATGTTAGAGAAGATGAAGGGAAATTGGAACATTAATGCAATGTTGATGGACTTGTGAACTGATCCAACCATTCTGGAGAGAAATTTGAAACTATGCTCAAAGGCCTACAAGCTATGTATACCTTTTGAACCAGCCATTCTACCTTTAGGTCAATGTCCCTAAGAGATAATGAAAAAAGGAAAAGGACTCACATCTACACAAATATTTGTAGCAACTCATAAATTTGTAGTCACTGAAAGATCAACTCTCAAGATATCCCCCCAAAAGAGAAAGGATATCAAATACTGGGGGGAACATCCCAGATCTTAATGCTATTTTTCAAATGTAATCAAGAAAATATACTAAAAACTTCTCACTCTTATTTTCTACTCTTTTAAAAATTTATGATAGTAATCTACATGTACTTCCAGTGTATGCTTGGCAAAAATATTAGAAGGGAACAGGTAGGAATTCACAAATTATATACTACATTATAACACTTCTTTACAGTTACACAATGGGCTAAAGGGCTTAGAGATTTCTTTGTGCTGGTTAAAACAACCACCTGAGGCATCTATCAGATTAACTAATATAACAGAAAAGGAAAATTATAAATGGTCAAGGATATATGGGAAATTTTGGATGCTGATGTACTGTTGATGGAGTTGTGAACTGATCCAGCCATTCTGGAGAACAATTTGAAACTAGGCCCAAAGGGCTACAAAACTGTATAAATGATCCAGCAATATCACCACTAGGTATATATTCCAAAGAGACCATGGAAAAAGGAAAAGGACCCCCTTGTCTTCAAAAATATTTATACAGCAACTCTTTTTGTGGTAGCAAAACAGTGGAAATTGAGGGGAAGCCCAACAACTGAGGAATGGCTGAACAAGTTGTGGTACATGAACGTAATGGGATACTATTGTTCTATAATAAGTGATGAGCAAGCAGATTTCAGTAAAACCTGGAAAGACTTATATGAACTGAGGTTGAGTGAAGTGAACAGAACCAGTAAAACACTGTACACAGTAACAACAACACTGTGCAATTGCACAATTGACTTATTAACAGGATATTTGGATGCCTGAGTACAGAGAATGCAGGAATCACTTGTGGTGGCCTCTCAGGAGTCAACAGATGACTGGGGCTTTCAGTGGGCTTTTATGATTCTGTCTAAGGGCAGTTTCACTAGTTACATCTAAGTTCTAACTGGCAATCAATTACCTAACCTTATGATGAAAGACAACTACCAAAGTGTTAGTCTTCTAATGCCATTAGCGAAGCTGTATTATTTACTGTTCATGTTTTTTTTTTAACAGATTTTCAGGACATACATATATGCATTATCTACCACATTTAGGGGTCCCCTATATAATGATCAAACTACAAGCAAGTGTTAATTTTATTGTGAGAAAAGAAACAAACAGAATTTACATAACAACTACTTAATCACAAAGTCGAGACAAAAAAAATAAGTCCTTCAGGTTATCATACTTATTACCACTGCAGAAAGTGTATCAGGTTCATGGATGCCCAGCAGATAGAACAGGGACAACAAGTAACTCTATTTGCATGGCTTTGGAAGCAATTAAAGAAATACTTTTTGACTCAGAGGGATTTCCCTGTCACTACAGATAAGGGTTGATCAATTTCCCCAAGGCAATTTCTACCCTAAGGCAGAATGCAGTCAGTCAAGGGCATTATAATAGTCGCAAAGGATGCATCACCTCAGTGATAAGTTTATAACCCGACACAGGGTAGATATATTAATTGTCACGAAGTAAACTAAATGAGTAACCTTCATTATGCTATTTTTATATAGAGGAGATTGTTAGCCAGGGAAATTTCCTTCTCTGAGTGACTAGGAGAGGTGGAGGAAAAGTAGAAAGACAACGTCTGCTGTTATTGTGTTGTCAATTGTTAACACACAAGAGACCAGCAAAAAGACTACTTTGATAAGGGAAAAGTCAACTGGAAGTGATAACCTGGGAGAAGAAAGACATGAAATAGGCATGGAAAGATTAACTTTCCTTACAACCCTCCCTACCCCCAAAGGGCATGTGGTGGTTAATATCACTTCATGGAGTGCTTCAGGAAGGATTAGAATCCAACTCCTAATACCTTCTTTTTACAGAAATATAATGATACAGAGAGTGGGGTTACTAAGGCAATTCCTACACAGGGAAAACCTGAGAAAGATGATTTAACTGAGTAGGTGGGAAAAAAAAATCGTGGATCAAAATGAAAAGATCAGAATGAGGAAGATGTGGAGCAAGAGAGACAAATCATCCTTAAAATGTATTGTGGGAAACACTGGGAAGCTCATAGGAAAATGGGGATGAGAAGAAACTAGCTCAGAGGGCTTGAACTCTGCTAGACTAAAACTTCTACCTCCCACCCCCAACCTTGTTCTGAACACCTTCTTCTGAGGAAATGGAAGATACATCCTAGATATCTGCACTCTATCCTGGCCCCTATTACTTTAAATTTGGCAGAAAGCAATAAAGGTGAGAGACAGTCCCTAAACCAATTCCTAAATCCAGGGACTGCATGCTATATTACTTGGCAGAAAATGCAATACATCTTTACTGAACCACCCCATGAACATCTTAGTATGCTTATAATTTGTCACCAATGTATGGGAGGGGGCAGTAGCCAAGATCTAATGTGCCTCTGACATAATCCTCCACTATATTGATGATATTATTTTAGTGGGAACAGCTGAGGCAAGAGTGGGCAGCACCCAGACTACCTTTAGTGGCTCAATTTAAACAAGATGGTTGGAAAGTTAACATAGACAGAATAAGTTTTATCAGGTTCAACAATATAACTTGACAGTAGTAGAAACCTACAAAAGATATTGGATGGTCACACTTAACTCCCATCTTGATGCAAATACTATTATCTCAACCTTTGAAAAAGACATTTTTCTTTACTTTGTCTATGTTGATTTTTTTTGTGGGATTCTGGAGTTCCATTTACCATAACCCAGACTCAACAATGGACTTGAAATCAGGAAATTAAGATAGGACTTCCATGTTTCACACGACCACCAAGCAGCAGATGTTGTAGTAGGATGGAATGGACAATTTAAACAAGCTCTGCTTACCAATAACTGTAGACAATCTTTGTATGTATAGACAGAGAGCCTAGTATAGGCAATCTAGTCTTTGAACACCTTGATTCCCAACAATGGCATCTACTATTTTTGATGTTAGCTGACCCATTATCAGAAGATAGAAGAGACAAAGCTATTAGGTTAAAACTAGTGGTACAGAAACAAACCAGGGCTTCACCCTCCTAGTCTTGCTTAAGGTATATCTAGCACAAAGGTGTGTAACAACCTATTTGACAGACCCCACTTGTCAAGGTGGTGCTGATGCCAACCAACTTGGATACAGTGATCCCTGCCAACCATGGTCTGAGAGTCCAGCTAACAGACCGACTATCTTTTACATTCATCCAGCACAAGACACTGCTTCCATTCGCTAGAACAACCAACTTACAACCCAGGGAACCTATTGGAACCATACTACTAGCCTGAAGAGTAGTCAAAGAAAATGAGCAGACCAATTAGATTGAAACAAGCTTGTGGTGAAGACAATTCCTGGCCAAGCCTAGGCAACTGAGAAGATACTGTGGATCCTATGCACAAGAAGTCCATAAGCAGGTCACTGGCAAAGAAAATGTCTAGACCTACAATGCATGATCTAGGCTGATGGGGAGGAATATCTTGCATTCACACCTGTACTACTCTTTGTTCTATTTCTATAGATAAAACTATAAATAAGAACCATTTGTTGAAGAGAAACTTTGAATAAAAAGTTTTGCATTTGTCTGAAGAATAACAATACATATCTGTGCTACCATTGATACCACATCAATTTTATTGGTGGATATTTTTTAAAAGAGCTATTGCTTTAGAAAACAGGGAATGAAGACATATCAGAGAGTATCTTTGAGGGCACATTGAGGGAAAAAGAAAACTAAAGTTCTTGGAATAGTACTGACATTCAAAAGGAAAGGGAATTCTATTTTTAAAGCTATTATCGAGACAAAATCTTCAATTCTTCTTCATCAGAAAAGTCCTATTTTTATAAATGATAAGCTGAATTCTAAAACATCAGGCCCTGCAATCATGCTACAATAATGTAAGATTTATCATACTTTTGTAATGTTCACTGAAACTGAACATTTTTTCCTATGCTATGTAATTTTATCAAAATTCACTTTTTAGAGAACTAGTGGGTGAAAAAAGTCACATATGACTTATGGCATGATTCTTATATTTTCAAAAATGATTCATATATTACACCCTATATAAAGAAAGATAGTCTTATTGTTTCTTCTTAAAGTGTCTCCAACAAATGAGTTAAAGCATTTGTCTAACAGATTCAATGATGGAGATAACTTTCTTCAATGTTTCCCTCTTACTGTCAACATGTGAGTGAAAAATGGGGATTATATAGGATAAAAATTGAACTACCACAAGTGTTTGCTAGTCACAAAAAGATGTCCTAGAAAAAAAAAAAGCCTAAAGAATTTCCTCTCAAATTCAAGGCATTTGATATTCTATCAAATATGACATTATGTTAATTGCTTTCATTCAGTCAATTGATGAACTTACAAGCATTTATTAAGTACCTACGATGTTCCAGGAACTGTGCTAAGTGCTGGGAATACAGATACAAAAGAGAAAAGAAAAGAAACAATCCTTACACTTTTATGCTCTCTTCCATTATATTCCAATGCTGCATGAGTTTTGGAGTATATAAAATGAGTTGCATTTTCAGTAATGAGAAAGAAATGGGTCTTTTCTTTTACATTGACAAAAACAATGTGAATTTAAAAAAAAATGCTCACAGAACACACACATGGTATACACATTGTGTCTGTTAAACAACATGTATATTTTGAACACTTATTGTAGATGGACAATAAGTTGATCCTAAAAATAAGAAGAAGTAATAGAAAATCAGGTTGTATCACATTTGAGAAACTTCATAGGGTTTCAAGGCACATAGAATCACCTCGGTAGCACAAAGTATAGAGTGGAGGGTCTGGAGTCAGGAAGACCTGAATTTACATCCATTCTCAGACATTTACTTACCATTTCCTAACCTCCATCTGCCTCAGTGTCCTAAACTCTAAAATGGAAACATAACGTCTTCCTCCCAAGATTATTATGAAGATCAAATGCAAAAATACTTATAAAACTGTTAAATCAGTGCCTAGCACATAATGGATGCTTAAAAATACTTATTTCCCTTCTTCACTGATTCCAAAATGTTTGATTATGTGAGACTCATTCCACTAATATTAATATAATTCCATTGCTTCTATATGACTGTGGATTAAGGAGAACTTCAATCTCACAAATCTCACAAAATGAAACTTACAAATAATTGAAAAGACAATGGAACTCATATGGTGGAATTAATTAAACCACATTATGTAGTCAACAATTATTTTAGTGTGACTTGTTAAGGATAATTTTACAAAGGACACCTTTGGCCAGTAAAGGGGGTCCCTTCATTTTAATAAGCATGAGCCACAAGAGATGAAGAGCAAATGTGATATGTGGTGATCCTGGGATATTAAAAAAAAAAGGAAAAAAGACTTCCTACATGTTGGAGACATTCTCTATGGAGGTTTTGTGGAAAGATTTATATAAACATCATATAGGATGAGTGAAGGAAACTAATTTGTATAAATAGAAGGGATATCTATTCTGATGAGTAATGGATTGCTCAAAGCACAAGCAAATGCATATCTATTTAATAATTTACAAATGTTCAAAAACATGTGGAAGTATATATGATTAGGTGAACTTATTTGTGTGCCTCAGGGCTAAATATTAAATACTGGCAATATCATGAATCACACAAAAAATCAATTATCTTCAATTTTCCTTAGGACAACATTTCGTAAAGGTGTTTCTGAGTCTAACTAAGAAATAACAATCTTATTTGTTGTTCATTAATTTTGTTTTCTAAGAGAACAAGTGACATTACAAGGTGATGTCTTGACATGTTTGTGAATTGGATTTAAACAAGGGAGAGTTGTACAAAATTGTCAGCCACTCTCTCTTCCAGAGTCATTGAAGTCCAGTAGCAGGACAAAAGTCAAGAAAACTGGCAATTGCTGAATGACCTTAGCATTTTTAATGGCTGTTCGAGCTCTCAGCACTCCACAGAGCATGTTTCTGCAGCTTCAGTGGTCTTTGGGATAAATTTTTCTCATCTTCGCCTTTTACTTAAGTATCCACGTGCTTGGAGTAGACATCTTCCCTAACTAATTGAGACTTGAGACTTTCAGGTACTTTCAACTTAGTTTAGCCAGTCTGCTAAGACAATTTTATTAGATGTGGCTGCTATGGATGCTATAGCTTCTTGAAGCCACAGGTGAAAGTTGGGTGAAAAATGGACACCAAAGATGGATAAGTAGCCCTGAAAAAGACTCAGGAACTCTTCTGTCCTTCCTGACTACCCCATATAGGCCATTACTAAATTAAGCATTAGTGCTAAGCGTTGAAAAGATACTGAACTTGGATTCAGAAAGCCTATATTCAAATCTTAACTCTACAGTTCCTTCAAATTCTAAATCCAAAATCCCTTAATTTACTTTTAGAACTAGACATTTAAAAAAAAATTGTTTTTCTTTTCATAACAGTGTGGTTGCTGTGGTCAGGAATAATGAAATAGTGTTGTTTTGTCCAAGCTTGTCAAAGATGAAGTCACTGCTGACAATATCAGACTTAAGCTAAATTAGATTTTGTATAAGAATAGAAGTGACATACCCTCTTTTCTCATAAATCCTATCATCCTTACATATGACATTTGAGAAAAAATCAGAAATCGTTGTATCCAAAAAATTAATTTTAAGAGTATATCTTAACACAGTAGAGTACAAGGCTTATTTTAACTAACAAGCAATTAACTCAGAAGAATGAGGTATAAACAGAGGGTCAATTCATAAAATTTCTTACTGGTCTTCCCTTTCATAGATGGCCTTTTGTACTCTTTTCTACAACAAAATGCATAATACTGTTCAATCATAATGAACAGTTAGATACCACCTCCAAAAAAAAAAATCTCTGTCTTGTGTTCTTAAAAAGCACAACAGTTTGAAGGAATATTACTAATCACAGCATAATTGATTTCTCCACTACATTAAAATTTTCTAAGTATTTTGTACATTTAATTTGAGTCTTATCAAAACTCTAGCATGTAGATAATAATAGATGTATAACTAGTTCTAATTTACAGGTGAGGGAAAATGTTCTTAGTGGTTATTTGATATGTCCAGGGTGGCACAGAAAATATTAGAAAAAAGATTTGAACGCACATTTCTTCTGATTCCAGGATCATCACTCTTTTTATTATACCATACTTTTGACCAAGACTATATACAAAGTACACAAATGGATGTTGAGGGGAGAGCTACAGGGTAGAAGTGCCAAAGTTTGTAGTCTAGAAATCCAACATATCTCCAATAATGAGAACTAGATTCTGTTGTTTATGATAGAAACAGGCTTATTACTTATAGCTCTGAAGACTTCATTGTCCTACAAAATTTGAAGAGTTCTGACCTACATTTGCTGATGCTATCTATTTCCTCTCTACAAATTTCAACTCCTTCTTGCTTTGGAAGATTACGAGAACACAAGGCATGGACTACAGCAGATCCATTCTAATTCTTTAGTTTCAAACTCAGGAAGGAAAGGGATAATGGAAGTACAATTCTGTTTCTTAATTTAACTACCTGCTATCTTTTACCTATGTCTTTTCTTTTTTTTTAAAGTCATGCCTAGATGGCAAGTGCTTATTTTCATGTGTAGAAATACATTTGCCATATAAAACAAATTTCCCTTTTAAAGAAAGCGTGAATTCAAAGTAATCAAAAATATTTTAAGAATAAGACTTTCAGGGAAGAAGATAGAAATCTGATGGTACCAAAACCAGAGACTTATAAGCCTAATACTGTTCTTCCCGATGATTGTACTGGGTAAAAATCTGCCCCCGTACTTTCTCCCTTTATTCATTAACGTATTATTTGTTATTTTTTTCAAATTTATAAAAATGCAGATAGCAGAGGGGGCATGCGAGCATCAGATAAATCTTTTAACTTATTACATATTCATGTTTGTTAGATATATAAAATGTCTACACTTATAGGACATGACAGCTATTCTGTAACTAATGGAATATCTGTACAGTACTTAGTCATTTTTCACATTTTCTAATGCTGTCAGCGACTGTATTTATAAGGTTGCAGGAGGGAAGTCAGTCAGTTTGAAGCTTTTGAAACAGATGTCAGTTTCAAGTTTCTGAAGACTCACCATAAACAGAAGTTTAAAAAAAGAATAAAAAAAAATCATTGACAACCTTTTTTTGATGTACTTTGGCTTAATATATTAAAGCATTGGTTCATATGAAATATGAGTTTCAGTTTTTATTACTTTTGCCATTTCTTTCTTGTTACTGGCTCATAAATGTTTATACACACATATATGTATATGAACATACACACACACATATATATAAATATAGATAGATAGATAGATAGATAGATAGATAGATAGATAGATAGATAGGAGAGAATGCATAGAATGAATTTAGTCTTCACTAACCTCAGAAGTATAGTTTTTTCCCCTTTCTTTTCCAAATTGGAAGAATCTTCTTCCTATGTTTCCTTTGCAATCATAGTGCTCCCTCTGGGTTACCACGCCTTCCATTCATTATTTTCCTATTAGGTTCTCAGGAGATCTTCTACTTTTAAGTTCAATGTATTCCTTGGATTCATTCAACTACAATGATAGGCTTATAAGCCTTTGCCAGTATATTTTTATAGTCAGTCAAACAATACAATTATGTCAAAGAGCAAAGACTTTTTAACACAATGGTATCATAAGAACATTAGCTGCAATCATTCCCCTCACAAATCTATAGGCTCTTCCACAAAAATCCAAGGCTCCTATTTCCTCACCTTTATCATGGAGTCCTTATGTTTGTCTCACTGGGTACAGTGCATGTATAAGGGTAACTGTTCAGCTTCAATTCCTGAGTGTGTTTCATTCTACAACTCAATTATTAGACCTGGCTGTCCTCTCTGCTCAAAAATTACAGATTCCTAAGAGCTTTCTCTTGACTTGACTGATTATACTTAGTGTTTAAGGTAACTTATCTCCTACTAGGTCAGTATCTGTCCACTCCTCCAATACTATCCCCCATCCCCGACGTTCATGAATAATTCCCTTGCAATACTAAGGTTGTTTTTTTTCATAGCTAACTCTTTCCCCTTTTACCAGAGATCACATTACTCAGAGTTTTTTCTTGCTCTGAAAAGTGAGCATTTCTTTTTAAAAGATTTTCAATGGAATGATCAGCCCTAAATCAATCAGTGACTAGCTGTCTTCTGATTTTAACAAACTTGTTGTCTGAAGTTTTAACAAATTGCAAATCTCAAAAAGAGATTATTATATTATATAACATAGAAATAAGTATGTAATGATTAATAAATATAAACAAATATGATAATAAAACATTATACTTACTATAGAAACAATAATAGTGGAGGCAGAGCCGAAAGGGTGAAGTAAACAGGCACTTGCTTGATTTCTCCACCAAGCCTCTCCACATACCTGTAAAAATTACTCTCAAAAAATTCTAGAGCAGCAGAACACATAAAATGATGGAGGGAAACAAATTTCCAGCCTTAGACAATCTAGAAGGTTGACAGAAAAGGTCTGTTGCATGAGTCTGAGAAAAGAACCATGTCTGGGGGCAAAACAGTCCAGCCCAAAATGGGCCCTGGCACACCTGAAGCAAGACTCAGGGAACTGAGTCACTGGAAACTGTGATAGTTTCCAGACTTCTCAACCCATAAATGCCAAAGACAACTTAAAAGGTCAGTAGAAAAGGTATATGAGACCTGGGGAAGAGAGAATCATGGTCTGTCCCAAGCCTCAGGGCAGTAGCAGTGGCTTTGTGTATAGAGTTTTATTACTATGATGGATTTGGCTTTCTGGTGTTAAGATTTTGCTTTCTGGTTTTGGTTTTGTCTTCCATGTGGAGATTCTATTGTATTTAGGGATTCAGAATTGTGCTGGCATATTCATGACTGCCATGGGTGCTGAGAATATTATGGTGATTCTACAAGATACCAAAAGGAAAACTCCCAGGAATATTGTAGCCAAATTCCAGAGCTCCCAAGTCAAGGAGAAACCATTGCAAACAACCATAAAGAAACAATTCAAATACTGTGGAAACATAATCAAGATAACATAAAAGAAGAGAGAACTACATAACATTGGGAAGAGAGAATCATGGTCTGTCCCAAGCCTCAGGGCAGTAGCAGTGGCTTCCAGAGATCTCAGACCACAGATGGTGGTGGAAGTAAAAGGCAGATCAGAGATGGTTTTCCAGGATCTCTTTCGTGGCACTGAGGCAGGATTCTCTTGCTTTGTGAACGCTTGAATCTGTGCTCCTGCCCTAGGTGGCAGCCCTGGAGTGAGAAGGAGCTCTGGTGAGGTGGAACTTATGATGGCAGTAGAGAGGTATTCCTCCTCACAATTGCAAGACAGAAAAGGGTGTTTCTGATCACTCACAGACCAGATGAGGAGAGGAGTAAACACCTCTTCTTTGATAGTATAACATTGGAATAACTGAAAGTTTACAATTCCCTAGAAATGTCTCTGAAAGTAGCTGCACAAAACCCCTGAAGCTTGGGACAGTGAAGCTTCCAGACTGGAAGCAGAGACCTATCTAAACAAAGAGATAAAAAATCAAATAATTGACTAGAAAAATGAGTAAACAGTGGGAAAAAAAACATGAGACTATAGAATCTTACTTTGATGACAAGCAAGATCAAAACATACAAGAAGAAGAAGGCAACAAAGTCATAATTCCTAAATCCAAAGCCTCCAAGAAAAATATGAATTGCTGGCAGGCCATAGAAGAGCTCAAAAAGGATTTTTAAAATCAAGTAAGAGAAGTAGAGGAAAAATTGGGAAGAAAAATGAGAGTGATGCAAGAAAATCATGAAAATCAAGCCAACAATTTGCTAAAGGAGAACCAAAAAGTTGCTCAAGAAAATAACACCATAAAAATAGACTAACCCAAATGGCAAAAAAGAAAATGAGAAAAATGCCTAAAAAAACAGAATTAGTGAAATGGAAAAGGAGGCTCAAAAGCTCACTGAAGAAAATAATTCCTTAAAAATCATAATGGAGTGAATAGAAGTTAATGCTAATTTTAGAAATCATGAAATTATAAAACAGAACAAAAATAATGTAAAAAAAAATAGAAGACAAAGTGAAAATTTGGAAAAGTAAGTGACTTAGAAAATGGATCCAGGAGAGATCATTTAAAAATTATTTGACTACTTGAAACATATGATCAAAAAAGGAGTCTAAACATCATCTTTCAAGAATATATCAAGAAAAACTTCCCTGATATTCTAGAATCAGAGGGTAAGATAGATATTGAAAGAATTCACCAATCAGTTCCAGAGAGAGATCTGTAAAGGTAGTTTAAATGGGAAGGTCTTTCCTATTCATTAATAGGCACATGTGACCTGCCTGGTTCAGAAGAAGTCTGAGTCTGGAGCCTGTGCTAGGAGGAGTTTGCCTGAATGAGTGGTACAGAAAATGTGGGACAGGAAGACATAGAGCTAGAGCAGTGCTGAGAGGAAGTTAGTCATGAAAGCAGTCAGAACTAGAAAAGATGCAGGGAAGTAGGCAGTTGGCTAGCATGAGTGAAAGAGCTTGTTTATGATTTTGGTTAAGGGAGCCTGCTTGTGATTTGTTAATGGAGCTGGCATGTGGCAAGCCTAGCAGGGGGAAGGCATGGGGATGGCGTTGTCTTTTGCATTGTTTTGTGTATAGAGTTTTATTACTATGATGGATTTGGCTTTCTGGTGTTAAGATTTTGCTTTCTGGTTTTGGTTTTGTCTTCCATGTGGAGATTCTATTGTATTTAGGGATTCAGAATTGTGCTGGCATATTCATGACTGCCATGGGTGCTGAGAATATTATGGTGATTCTACAAGATACCAAAAGGAAAACTCCCAGGAATATTGTAGCCAAATTCCAGAGCTCCCAAGTCAAGGAGAAACCATTGCAAACAACCATAAAGAAACAATTCAAATACTGTGGAAACATAATCAAGATAACATAAAATTTAGCAGCTTCTATGCTAAGAGATCAGAGGGTTTGGAATAAGATATTCCAGAGATCAAAGGAGCTAGGATTAAAACCAAGAATCATCTATCCAGAAAAACTGAGCATAATTCTTTGGGGGAAAATGGATATTACATGAAATAGAAGACTTTCAAGCATTCTTGATGAAAACACCACAGCTGAATAGAAAATTTGACTCTCAAATACAAGAATCAAGAGAAGTTTGAAAAGGTAAATAGAAAAGAGAAATCATACAGGACTTAATAAAGTTGAACTGCTTACATTCCTACATGAAAAGATGATATTTGTAACTCATAAGACTTTTTTCAGTATTAGGGTGGTTGGAGGGAATGTGTGTGTGTGTGTGTGTATGTGTGTATGTGCACATACATGTGTGTGTGTGTGTGTGTGTGTGTGTGTAGAGGGTACCAGGTGAATTGAATATGATTGGATGATATCTAAAAAATAAAATGAAGAGGTGAGAAAGGAATACACTGACAGAGGGAGAAAAGGAGGGGGAGAATGGGGTAAATTACTTCACATAAAATGGATAAGAAAAAACTTTGACAGTGGAGGAGAAGAGGGGGGAGGCAAGAGGGAATGAGTGAACCATACACTCATTCAATTTGACTGAAGGAGGGAATAGCATACACACTAAACTGAGTTTGGAAATCTCTCTTACCCTTTGGGAAAGTAGGGTGAAAGGGGATAAGAAAGGGGGAGATGATAGAAGGGAGGGCAGATTGGGAGAGGCAATCTCAGATAATCAGAAGCAAATCCTTTTGAGGAGGGACAGGGTCAAAAGAGAGAACAGAATAAATGGAGGGAATAGGATACAGGGAAATACAGTTAGTCTTCCACAACATAATTATCATGGAAGTGTTTTGCATTACTACACATTATAACCTACACTGTGTTACTTGTCCTCTCAATGAGGGTGGGTGAAGTGGGAGGATTAGAGAGAATTTTGTATTAAAAGTTTCAAATGGCTCAGGCCATGGAAGAGCTCAAATTGACCAAAGGTTTATCAATTTTATTGGTTTTTTTTCATAAAACCAACTCATTTTTATTTATTAGCTCATTAGTTTTCTTAATTTCAATTTTATTAATTTCTCTTTTGGTTTTCAGTATTTCTAATTTGGTATTTACTTGGGGATTTTAAATTTGTTCTTTTTCTAGAGTTTTCAGCTGCATGCTCAATTCATTGATCTCCTTATTTTCTGTTTTATTCATGTAGGCATTCATAGGCATAAAACTTCCCCTAAGAACTACTTTTGCAGTATCCCATAAGATTTAATAGATTGCCTCATTATTGTCATTCTCTTGAATGAAGTTGATTGTTTCTGTGATTTGTTGCTTAACCCACTTCTTTAGGATTAGATTATTTAGTTTCCAATTAATTTTTGGTCTATCATTCCATGGCCTTTTATTACTTATAGCTCTTATTGTATTATGATGTGGAAAGGATGTATTCACTATCTCTGCCTTTCTGCACTGAATTGTGAAGTCTTTGTGGTCTAGCACATGGTCAATTTTTGTATATGTGTCATGTACCTCTAAGAAAACAATATATTCCTTTCTATCCCCATTCAGTTTTCTCCACAGATCTCGCATGTCTTCCTTATCGAGTTTTATTCACTCCTTAACTTTTTTCTTGCTTATTTTGATATTAGATTCACCAACTTCAGAGAGGGGGAGGTTGAGGTCCCCCACTAGTATATTCTTGCTGTCTATTTCTCCCCGTAACTCTCTTAACTTCTCCTCTAAGAATTTATACGTTATACCACTTGGAGCATATATGTTTAGCAATGATATTACTTCATTGTCTATGGTACCTTGTAGCGGGATATACTTTCCTTCCTTATCTCTTTTATCTATTTCTCTTTTGCTTTATCTGAGATTAGGATTGCTATCCCTGCTTTTCGTACATTAGCTGAAGCAAAATATATTCTACTCCAACCTTTTTCCCTTTTCCCTGCGTGTATCCCCAGTTTCAAATATGTTTCTTGTAAACATATTGTTGGATTATGGTTTTTAATACATTCTGCTCTCTGTCTCCATTTTATGAGAGAGTTCATCTTATTCACATTCACAGTTGTGACTACTATCTTTGTCTTTCCCTCTATCTTCCTTCCCCCTGTTTGTGCTTTTAGTTCTCCCTTCTCTCTGCCTCTCCACAATGGAGTTTCAATTTTTAATGGCCACCTCCCTCAGTCTTCCATTCCTTCTTTCAGCCCCCCTACCTTTTACTCACATTTACTCTTACTACTTCTTTTCTCCCTTTTAGCCTCCCATCCCTTTTCTTTCCCCCTTCCCCTCCTACTGCATACAGAACTAGTTAAATTTCTCAACTTAACTGTTTGTTGTTCCTTCTTTGAACCAAATCTGAAAAGAGCGATTTTACTAACCTCAGGTGCTAAGAGACTGTTTACCTTTCAGCTGATCCCACTATTCCAGGATTTTGTCTGGAGAAATATTTTATGAGTTTTTCAAGGTCAGCAAGGGGAGGGGGAGAGCATTTACCAATCACTCTGCCATTTTGGCTCCCAGAAGTTCAAGTAGGTGACTTAGAGACATTTAATCTGTGGGCTGATAGTCTCAAAAGAAACTGCTGCAGATCCCTCGGGCTCTGTGGTCCCCACTCACTGGTTTCCACTGGCCTCCTGTCCTAGGCTGATATGCAAACGATTCCACAGTGTGATCTCTTTCTTAAAGTGCCCAGGGCTTGTGTGCTGTGCGCTCTTTCAGCCCTGCATAATGTGTCCTTCCCATCGACCTTCCAATCTGTCCTGGATTGTGAAACTGTCGCAGTCTGTCTCCTATTGGATTCTGCCCCTCCAGCTTCTGTTCAAATTCTCTTTTTGAAGGTATCTGAAGGAGTTTGTCTAAGAGCTTAGGTGGGGAGTTACTCACACTCCACCATCTTGACTCTGCCTCCCATGATGTTCAGTGTTTAATGTTGGATGATCAGTTAAATGATAAATGACTGGAACGAACCCAGGGTTCCATAGATGCGTATGAGAAACATTTAATCAATCAATAAACACATGCTAAATGCCTGCTATGCCTGTGCTAAGCACTGAGGGAAAAATAAATAAAAGATAGTCCCTGCCCTCAAGGAGCTTACTATGGAGAAGAAAGTATGCATATGTGTGTGTGTGTGTGTGTGTGTACGTATGTATAACACAATCTATATACAAGATAAAAGCAAATAATTAAAAGAGAGAAAGAACAGGGAAGCTTTCTACTATAAGGTATTTATTTATTTAGAACTTAAAGGAAGCCAAGATATAGTCTAACAAAAAGGGGAGGCATTTCAGGTATGATGGAAAGTCAGAGAATATTTCTGAAGTTGAGAGATGAAATATCTTTTTCATGGGATAACCAGGAGGCAAGCATCATTGGATTGAAGACTATGTGTTAGGGAAAAAAATGTAATAAAACCTGGAAAGGTAGGAGGGGACTAGAATTCATAATTCAATTAATGCAAGTTGATGTGATCACTAAGACATTGGAGAGAACAAAGGATCCAAGACAGAGACTTAAAAGGACATGAGTGAGTATCTGAAATGTGGTGATTACTAAACAAATTCCAAGCAAGGCCAGCAAGATGGATGACAGGAAAATTACTAGAGAGCAATGTCATAAAAATTCAGGGATGAGAAAGTGTAGGAAGTATAGGAAGAAAGGATAGTCAGTGGTATCGAACTTTGCAAAATGCTCAAGGATATGAATAGAGAAAAAAATTTTTTATTTGACAACTGAGAGATCATTGGTAATTGTGTAAAGAGTAGTTTGTGTTGAGTGATTGGAAACCAGATTTGAAGGGATTAAGGTCAATGGGAAATGAGAAAATGGAGAAAACTGAATGTATATAGGGAAAATTAGCAATGCTATTAATGACCAACACATCTCCTTGAATCACAGGCCTATCTCCTTTTGAAACTTTTTAAAAATTTATTTATTTAACTTTTCAACATCCATTTCCACAAAATTTTGGGTTCCAAATTTTCTCTTCATTGATCCTCTCCCCTACCCCAAAAAGCTGAGCATTCTAATTGCCCCTATCATCAATCTGCACTCTCTTCTAACACTCCGCCCTTCCCTTATCCCCATCTTCTCTTTTGTCCTGTAGGGCAAGATAAATTTCTACACCCCATTATCTGTATTTCTATTTCCTAGTTGCAAGAACAATACTCAACAACTGTTCCTAAAACTTTGAGTTCCAACTTCTCTCCATCCCTCCCTCCCCACCCATTCCCTTTGGGAAGGCAGGCAATTCAATATAGGCCCTATCTGTGTAGTTTTGCAAATGACTTCCATAATAGTCATCTTGTGCAAGACTAACTATAATTCCCACCATCATATCCTTCCCCCCATTGCTTCTATTCTCTCTTTTGATCTTGACCCTCCCCAAGAGTGTTGACTTCAAATTGCTCCCTTCTCCCATTGCCCTCCCTTTCATCATCCCCCCACCCTGCTTATCCTCTTCTCCCCCACTTTCCTATATTGTAAGATAGGTTTTCATACCAAAATGAGTGTGCATTTTATTCCTTCCTTTAGTCGAATGTGATGAGAGTAAGCTTCATGTTTTTTCTCTCAGCTTTCCTCTTTTTCATTCCACTGAAGTCTTTTATTTGCCTCTTTTATGAGAGATAACTTGTCTCATTCCATTTCTCCCTTTCTCCTCCCAATATATTTCTCTCTCACTGCTTAATTTCATTTTTTAAGCTATGATCCCATCCTATTCAGTTCACCTGTGCTCTGTGTGTGTGTGTGTGTGTGTGTGTGTGTGTGTAATCCCACCAACTACCCAGACAAAGAAAAAAGTTTCAAGAGTTACAAATATTGTCTTTCCATGTAGGAATGTAAACAGTTCAACTTTAGTAAGTCCCTTATGATTTCACTTTGCTGCTTACCTTTTCATGCTTCTCTTGATTCTTGTGTTTAAAGGTCAAGTTCTCTTTTCAGCTCTGGTCTTTTAATCAAGAATGCTTGAAAGTCCTCTATTTCATTGAAACACCATTTGTTCCCCTGAAGTATTATACTCAGTTTTGCTGGGTTGGTGATTCTTGGTTTTAGTCCTAGTTCCTTTGACTTCTAGAATATCATACTCCATGCCCTTCAACCCCTTAATGTAGAAGCTGCTAGATCTTGTGTTATCCTGTTTGTATTTCCATAACACTTGAATTGTTTCTTTCTAGCTGCTTGCAATATTTTCTCCTTGACCTGGGAACTCTGGAATTTGGCCACAATGTTCCTAGGAGTTTCTCTTTTTAGATCTCTTTCAGGAGGTGATCTGTGGATTCTTTCAATATCTATTTTGCCCTCTGGTTCTAGAATATCAGGTCAGTTAACCTTGATAATTTCATGAAAGATGATATCTAGGCTCTTTTATTGATCACAGCTTTCAGATAGTCCCATAATTTTTAAATTGTCTCTCTTGGATCTATTTTCCAGGTCAGTTGTTTTCCCAATGACATATTTCACATTATCTTCCATTTTTTCATTCTTTTGGTTTTGTTTTGTGTTTTCTTGGTTTCTCAGAAAGTCATTAGCCTCCATCTGTTCCATTCTAATTTTGAAAGAACTATTTTCTTCAGTGAGCTTTTGAACCTCCTTTTCCATTTGGCTGATTCTGCTTTTGAAAGCATTCTTCTTCTCATTGGCTTTTTGAACCTCATTTGTCAATTGAGTTAGCCTACTTTTAAAGGTGTTATTTTCTTCAGCATTTTTTTTGGATTTCCTTTAGCAAGTTGTTGACCTGCTTTTCATGCTTTTCTTGCATCTCTCTCATTTCTCTTCCCATTTTTTCTTCCACCTCTCTTACTTGATTTTCAAAATCTTTTTTGAGCTCTTCCATGGCCTGAGACCATTGAATATTTATTTTGGATGTTTGGGATACAGACGCCTTGACTTTTATGTCTTTCCCTGATGATAAGCATTGTTCTTCCTCACCAGAAAGGATGGGAGGAGTTATCTGTACCCCAAGAAAGTAACCTTCTATGGTCTTATTTTTTTCCTTTTTTTGTTTGCATTTTCCCAACCAGTTACTTGACTTTGGGGTCCTTTGTCAAGAGTAGGGTATACTCTGAGGACCTCTAAGATATCAGTTCCTCCAAGGTGGCACAGTCAAGCATGTACTGGTCTGGGCACAGAGAAGGATTTTTGTTCCTAGAATCTTGGCAGAGTTTCCTCTCCACAGGCACCTGACCTCCAGTTCCACCAAGGTAGCACTGGGGTGGGTGGGATTCAGTCAAGCTGAAGGGGTAGGGCCATCCAGTGGGAGAGAAAGACCAGGTCCCTCAGTGCCCCCAGGGGCTTTTACAATCCAGCAATGGTCTCGGGCTACTCTAGGGGCTGCCTTAAAAACTCCTGCCACCTGCCCAATGTGGCCTCTGTGGGCTGCTGCCTGAAGCCAGAGCTATGGGAACACCCTTCTTTCTTCCTGGCCAACAGAAAAACCCCTGACACTGACCTTTGGTGCCTGTGGTTTGAAGGATCTTCAAACCCACTGGTGCTGGGACTGGGGATTCTGCGACTGGATATTCCATCCCCAAGGGCTGTTCGTGAGCTGTGCTCTGTGCAGCCAAGTCTGTGCTGGGCTCTGTGCTGGCCTCCATGTCTGGTGCAACCGACCTTTCCTGTGGGCCTTTCAGGTCACCCTGGGCTGGAAATCTCCTCCACTCTGATGTTCTGCCCTTCTACTGCTCCAAAAATCTCACCTCAGACACTTGACACTCACTAGCTCTGTGACCTTGGTCAAGTCACTTAACCCCAATTGCCTCATCTTGGGTCATCTCCAGTCATACTGATGAATATCTTGTCACTGGATTCAGATGGCTCTGGAGGAGAAGTGAGGCTGATGACCTGCATAACCCTCCCTCACTCAAAACAAAGTCAAATGCAAATCATGTTATGATTTCTCTGATGGCATGGTCTTCTTCTACAATGAAGGATGAACACATACATGTGTTATATTTAATTTGTATATATACAATAGAAACAAAAAATGAGATGCCCAGTTATATTTCCTTTGCCAAAAATCACATAGCAAGTTTTGAATGAGAAAGCATTTAAGAAGAAATTTTCACCCTACAAAAAAGCATGTAGTACTCCAGATTCTCCTTCTTTACAATATCCAATCATCATATATTTTTTGGAGGGAAACCAAAGAGAACTATTGTGACAAATTCTCCACCCCAGGTTGGAATTTAATGTTATTACTACTCCAGAAATTCAGACATGTGGAAAGATTAATATTGCTATAACAATAATAATATACTTATATATTGTTATATATAAGAAGACGTTGGAGTAACTAGTAAATCACTGTCATTTGCCAATATTTAGTTCTAAACAACCATAAAATGACTTGCAAGAACAAATGCTGAAAAAGTGATGCAATGGAAATTGCATGCAATAAAGGGTGATGAAAAAATAGACTAAAAATTAATTAAAAACTAAACAATCTGATTCTAAGCACGAGTGGATTAAACTACAAATCATAGAAGCAATCAATAACTTCATTCCAGAGAATGAGAATATTGAGACAGCATTTCAAAGTTTAGGCGATGCAGCAAAAGCACTTGAATGCTTACATGAATAAAACAGGGAAAGAGAAGATCAATGACTTGGGCATGCAACTTAATAAAGCTGGTAAAAGAATAATTTAAAAATCCCCAATTAAATACCAAATAAGAAATTCTGAAAATCAAAGGAGATATTAATAAAACTGACATTAAAATAACTATTGAACTAACAAAGAAAATTAAGAGCTGATGTTATGAAAAAATAGATAAACTAGTGATTAATTGATTTAAAAAGAAGAAAAGCAAACTGTCAATGTCAAAAATGAAAGGAATGAATTTACTACCTATGGAGAGTATATTAAGGCAATAATTGGGAGCTATTTTGCCCATTTGTGTGCCAAGAATTCTGACAATCTACGTAAAAAGGATGAATATTTATAAAATACATAAATTGCCCAGATTGAGAAGAGAAAATAAAATACTTATATCACTGCATTTCAGAAAAATAAATAAAACAGGGCACCCCTGAACTCCTTAAGAAAAAAAAATCTCCAGTGTCAGATAAATTTACAAGTGAATTAAATGTAAAAAATTAAAGAACAACTAATTCCAATGTTATATAGACTATTTGGGAAAATGGGCAAAGAAGGAGTCTTACCAGATTTCTTTAATGATACAAATATGGTGTTGGTCCCTAACCAAGGAAGAGTCAAAACAAAGGATGACAATAATAGACCAATTTCCCTAATGGATATTGATGCAAAGAGATATATAAAATATTAGCAAATAGATTACAATAACTTATTATGAAGATAATTTATTATGAGCACATGATTCTTATACCAAGAATGCAAGGCTGGCTCAATATTTGGCAATATCAATAACAAAATTAAGAGAAACAATATCATTATTTCAATAGATAAGAAAAAACTTTTGAGAAAACACAAATTATTCCTTTTAAAAACATTAGACAACATAGGAATGTATGGAGCTTTCCTTAAAATGATAAGTAGCATCCATGTAAACTTATTAGCAAGCATTATGTATAATGCAAATAAGCTAGAAACATTTTCAATAAGATCAGGGGCGAAATAAGGACATCCGTTATAACCATTGTTACTCAATGTCATATTAGAAATGTTAGCTTTAACAATAAGAGAAGGAAAAGAAACTAAAGGAATTAGAATAGACGATGAAGCAGCAAAGGTATCACTCTTTGCAGATGATATGATGGTATACTTAGAATATTTTAGAGAATCAAGGAAAAAATGCTTGAAGCAATAAACTTTAGCAAAGTTGCAAGATATAAAACAAACCCACAAAAATCATTAGCATTTCCGTATATTACTGACAAAATCTAAAAACAAAAAATAGAAATAGAAATTTCATTTAAAAATATTTGGGAAGTTACCTGCCAAAACAAACCCAGGGACCGTATGAACACAATTTCTTAACACTTTTCACACAAATGAAGTCAGATCTCAATATTTAGAAAAAATGTCGGTTGCTCGTGTGTAATCCAAGTTAATATAATAAAGTTGACAATTCTACCTAAATTAATTTACTTATTCAGTGTCACCCCAATCAAACTACCAAAAATTATTTAGTGGAGTTAGAAAAAGTAATAACAAAACTCATCTGGAAGAGCAAAAGTTCCAGAATATCACGAGAATTAGTGAAAAGAAATGCTAAGGAAAGTGGCATAGCCATAACAGATCTGAAACCGTCTTATAAAGCAGCAATTACCAAAACTATTCTGTACTGGCTAAAAAAATGTAAGTAAAAAATAAGTACATAACACACACGAGTCAATATGTATAGTAATACCATAATTGACAAAGCCAAAGAATCCAACTTCTGGGATAAAAACTCATTATTTGACAAAAACTGCTGGGAAAACTGAAAAATAGTACAGTAGAAATTCAGTGTAAAAACATCTTTCACTGCTTATCAAGATGAGATCAAAATGGGTACATAGTTTGGATCCAGAGTATGATAGATACCATATTGAAATTAGGAAAATGAGGAACAGTTTATTGCTCAGATCTACAGAGAAGGGAAGCGTTTCTAACCAAACAAGAGATAGAGAACATTATGAAATGTAAAATGGATATTTTGATTACATTAATTAAAAAGGTTTTACACAAATAAAGCCAATGCAATCAAGATGAGAAAGGAAACAGAGAGTTGAGAAATAATTTTTACAGTCATTGTCTCTGATAAAGACATCATTTTAAAATATATGGAGAAATGAGTCAAACTTCTTAGATTACACATGATTTCATAATTGATAGTCAAAGGATATGCATGATTTTCTTTACATTTTTAGCATGTACATATTCTTTTAAGTCAGACAAAGCACTTTACATGTATTTTCACATCATCTGGCAAAGTAGGTGTTATTAATATCTCTTTTTTCCAGTGTATTTATTTCATTTTCAGCATTCACATCCATAAGTTTTAAATTTTCTCCCTCTCCTTTCCTCCTCCCTTCCCAGGATGGCATGCAATCTTATATGGGCTCTACAAATACATTGTTATTAAACACATTTTCACATTAGTGATGTTCCATAGGAGAACTATAATGAACAGGAGAAGCCATGAAAAAAAATACAAAATAAAGCATAACAAAAGAGAAAATAGTATGCTTCATCCTACATTCTGATTCCACAGAGCTTTCTCTGTTTATGGATGGCAGTTTTTATCGAGTCTTTTGAAAATGTTTTAGGTCTTTGTATTGTGAGAAGGGCTAAGTCTATCAAAATTAGTCCTCCAACACTCATTGTGTTCAATGTTCTCCTGATTCTGTTCACTTCACTCAGCATAAATTCATATGTCTTTCCAGGTTTTTCTGAAGTCTGTCTGTTCATCATTTCTTACACCATAATAGTATTCCATTATATTCATTTCCCCCAACTTGTTAAGCCATTCCTCAATTGGTGGGCATCCCTTTGATTTGAAGTTCTTGGTCACCACAAAAAGAGATGCTATAAATATTTTTTGTACATATGAGACTTTTGCCCATTTTTATGATCTCTTTGGGATGCAACCCTAGAAGGGGTATTTCTAGATCAAAGGGTATGCAAATTTTTGAAGCCCTTTGTGCGTTGTTCCAAATTACTCTCCTGGATGATTGGATCAGTTCACAACTCCAGCAACAATGAATTAGTGTTCCAATTCTCTCACATCTTCTCCGACATTTATCATGTTCCTCTTTTGTCATTCTAGCCAATCAGATAGGTGTGATGTGGCACCTCAGAATTGTTTTTATTTGCATCTCTTTAATTGCAATAGCAATTTAAATGGAAAGATCTTTCTCATTTATTAATAGGCCCATGTGACCTGCTTGAATCACCTAGAGGCCTAAGGCACATGTGGTGGGAGGAGATTGCTGAACAGGGGGAATAGCAAAGGTGAGGCAGAACAAGGAGGAAGTGAGTGAGTGTGTTCAGGGGCAGAGGAAAGAGGACACAGGCATGGCAAGGCTCAAGCTTATGAGTGTTTGCTTGTGAGAAGGCCTCACAGAGGGGGAGAGACTTGGGAATGGCTTTGCCCCCTGCAAGGATGATATTTATTAGTTTCTTGGACACCATGCCAAATTTAGCTTTCTGGTTCTGATATTTGGCTCTCTGGTGTCTAAATAAATGTTTTTCTTCTGTCTTCTATGTAGAGAGTCTTTTATACTTTGCAATCAAAAAATACACCAGCATATTCATAGTCTCCAGCAGTGCTATAAATATTGACTTGGCAATATATTTGGTATCACAAACAGGATTGCTGGGTATAAAATCTATTTGGAGGCAGAAAGGTTTCAGAGGAAGAAAGCAGTATCCCAAGTTGAGGTGATTTAATGTATTCTTCTCTCACTAGGGAATTGGATAAAAGCACTGGACCCTGTGAAAATTGGGAAATGAAGGATTTGGAAAGGTTTTTGTGAGGAATTTCAATTAGCCCAGGGAATGAGCTGGTAGGGTAAGCAGGAAAGGCTGGATTTTATTTATAGTTCACTGTATTATGTATAAAAACGGAGACAAGCTTCTTAAGGAAGAAATTCAGATGGAAAAAGAGCTAGTTTGCATGGGGATTCTCGGCCTTTAGGTTCTCCTTTAAAAAAGCAGGCTATGAATCTCTGGTGGAAGAAAAGGCTGCTCATTTAGCTCAGCAGATGCTGAAAGTTGACAAAAGGAATTCACATATGACCTTTGTACAGACCTAGCCTAATTGCCACAGTACAGTAAGGAAGTCAGAACAAGGGAGGGAAATAATGTTAGAGGGAGAAGTTTCTCAGGCAGAAGCACACTCAGTAATGTGGCGGAAAGAGGAGAAGAAAGGAGGCAACACAATGTTTAGGGAAATAATTGAGTATTTTACTCAGCAGGAGGTCACAGATATTTTGAGTCTGTTCACCCAAAGGATGGGAACAATCATTTAACATCTTGCATGGTGAGAATCAATGATGAAGGGGCCAGAGGTGAATCTATAGATTTTATGGATTGCTCGAAATTTAAAGGCATTAGAATTCTTTTGTACAGCAAATTTTTAGAGATTACAATATGCAAAGAGGTAGCAATACAACTAATCTGTTAGTCTTGGCTACAGAAGACTCTGACTCCTTGTGGCCTAGTGGAGACAAACTCTAATATTCACTTAGGCAATATATAATAAAGTTAAAGGAGGAGGTAATGAAGACTGCCATAATGTTTGGAAATGCAGATGCAAACTATGATAGCCCTTTTGTAATTTACCATAGGAATATAATAGTAAAGATAGCTCTACTTACAAGCATTTAATTTTGACTCTAGTAATTGAGAAAATAGGGAGTTGCTGGACAAGATTTTGTCTTGAAGTAGTCTTTTGGATTTGCTGGACAAGATTTCACAGTTAAGTGACTTAGGAAACTGGGGAAAAGACAAAATTCCTAAAGAGAGAATAGTCAGCAGATTCAAAATCAGAATAAATTGCCTAGGAAAGAAGTGTTTACTGCTTTACTGAGATCAGGGGTAGATTTTGGAAGCACAGACGGTATCCCAACTAATGAACTATATAGAATGGACTAAGAAAATTGACTTGATACTAGACAAATAGATAATTAAAAACTGTTCCTACAGATCTCCTGAACCCATATATCCAAGTGTGTTGAATCATCAGGAGAATAGCAAATTGGATGAGTCCCAGATCAGATTAAAGAAATACACAGATGGGGTTATAGACACCATATCAATTTGAGCATATATCAGAAAAATGGATCAAATACTGTAACTAAGGCATTAATAGTTACTGGTGTGGAGGCCTCCCTTATATATGGAAATCCTGATAAGTTTAAACATGGAACTCTTATCACCATCCCAGGACTGGGTTGGGCTGAAATATCAGTCAGATCAATCAACCTAACAATGAAAATTGGACAACTACCTATGAATATACCGTGGTAATTGTACCCATTCTTGAATGCATCATTGGAATAGATATATTGGGAGGTATGACTTTAAATTTAACTGAGGGAAGACACCATTTGCAGTGAAGAAAATAGAAATTAATATAGTTTTAGTGGGTAAAATAAAGATGGACCCAAATACTTCACCTGAATCTTTTGAAGTGATTACTTTAAAACAGTATTGTGTGCCAAGTGAGCAAGATGAGTTCATGCTTTCATTTTTTCAGCAGCTTCTGAATTTCCCTATCGTTTTCATGAAACCAGTCTTGGTGTTTGTGAGTGTTCTGACCCAGATGAGCAAATGCAATACTGTAAACCAAATCTCTGAGAGTTGCCTCTCCTTTACTGCTCCACTGTTCCCAACTGTATATTGGCTCAACTTTCCCCCCAAGTCAGCAGAAAGCTGTTCATGCTCAGAGAAGAGCTCTAATTTGTTGACATTAATTTTTCTGCTAGTCATTTTGCCTTGGGGGCAGTGCTTTTGATCAATGCAAATATTTAGCTTGGAAAGGATAAGTGTATGATCAGTCCAGCACTCTGCACCACGCATTGCCTTTGTCACTCTCACATCTTGTTTGTCTCTTGACCTTACAATCACATAATCTATTCTATGTCAATGTTTGCTGTGAGAGTGCACCCATGAAGTTTTATTGGGTTTAGATAAATAGAAGATAGTGTTGGTGATGAGGTCATGCGATGCACAAGTCTTCAGCAGTAAATGACCATTGCTGTTGCTGTTTCCAACTCCATTCCTCCCTAGGACTCCCTGCCAAGTCTGGTAGTCTGAGCCTACTTCAGCATTAAAGCCATCCAGAAGAGATTACCAATACTATAAATGAATATGTTGAGGCAGGAGAGTTCATCCCTACTACCACTCAATGAAATCATCTTGTCTGGCCAGTACAAATGTCAGATGGGACATAGAGGATGACAGTGAATTATAGGTAATTGAATAAGGTCACTCCTCCTTTGTATGCTGCTGTTCCAGATACCATTGCCTTAATAGAAAATATCCAGAAATACGATGGGACTTGACATGCAGTTGTTGATTTAGCCAATGCTTTCTTTACTATCCCAATGTATTCTTAACAATGTGACCAATTTGCTTTAACTTGGCAGGGCCAACAGTGGTGGATTCTTTCGATGACTATTTTGCCCTCTGGATCTAGCACTTCTGGGCAGTTTTCCTTCATGATTTTCTGGAAGATATTGTCCAGACTCTTTTTCATCATGAAATTCTGGCAGGCCAATAATTCTTGAATTTTCTCTCCTATTTTCCAGGTCAGTTGTTTTTCCAAGTAGATATTTTACATTTTCCTCTATCTTTTCATTCTTTAGATTTTGTTTGACTGATTCTTGCTGTCTCATTGAGTTTCTACTTGCCCAATTCTAATCTTCATCAAATTGTTTTCTTCAGTTAACTTTTGCATATCCTTTTCCATCTGTCCAATGTTTCCTTTTAAGGAGTTATTTTCTCCAGTTAATTTTTGTACTTCCTTTTCCGTTTGTCCAATTTTCCCAGTTAGGTTTTGTGTTTTTTTCCACTTGACCAACTGTCCCTTTTAGGGAGTTATTTTCTCCAGTTAATTTTTGTACTTCCTTTTCCGTTTGTTCAATTTTCCTTTTCAAAGAAATGTTCTCATCAGTGAATTCTTTTTTGTAATTTTAAAATCATTGGCCACTTTTTATTCTAGCTCCTTCTTCATCTGTTCCAGGAGAGCTGTTTGTGCATGCAAGAAGTTCATAGTCCCTTCTGAAGTTTGACCTCTTTGGTATTTGTGTTTTGGTCCTTATCCCCATAGAAAGATTCTATGGTTATTTCATGTTTAGTTTGCTTTTTTTTTTTATTCAAGATGTTGATTGTGTGTTGTGGCTTCTGGTTATTACAGTTAGAAGCTGCAGAACTTGGTGTTGAGCTTATGTGTGAAACGGCTAAGAGCAAGTTTTTGTTTTGTGTTTCCCCTATCAGCCCTGGGGTTAGCTTGTTAAGTGTAGGGCAGGAGTGGTCTAGTCTCAGGAGATCTCTTCAGCTGAACTGAGGCAAAGGTAAGCTCAGGGGATGGTGATCTTAGGTGCCTTATTGTCTTCCCATTTCCCCTGAAGTGATGAGGCATGCCTAGATGCTAGTGCAGGATCCCACCCCTCCTGGGGCTTCCCTGCTAGCATTGAGGCTTGCCTGGGTCCTAGTGCAAGTTTTCTAGCCCATGGGTGCTCTGTCCTTCAGGTTTGCCTCTGCCACAGTATGAGGAATCCCCCTTAGGTATTTTCCTAGCCTTAGGTGTTATGAGATTATTTGCCCCCTCTGCTGTTCCGGCTGATCCAGGATTTTTCTGGGGAAATATTTTATGGTTCTTTCATGGTCATCAAGGGGGAAGGAGAGAGCATTTGCTGATCACTCTGCCATCCTGGCTCCCAGAAGTTCAAGCAGGTGACTTACCAACGTTTAATATACAGGCTGAAAGTCTCAGGAGCTGCTGCACTGATATCTGGCACTCAGGGGCTCTTGCTGGCTCATTTCTGCTCATCTCCCACCCTTGGGTGCTGTTTGACTGGTTCTGCCTGCTTCTCTCTGGTTTCCCCCAGGCCCTTCCACTCTGCTGCGCTGGATGCTCTTCACTGTGTACTGTGGGGTCACCCCAGTGGAACAGATCCTTCCTGTGGACTTTCTCATCTGTCCTGGGCTCCAAATCTGCCACAGTCTGTCTCCCACTGGATTCCAAACCTCCAAAATTTGGTCAGATTCTCCTTTCAGAGGTATCTGAAGTAGTTTGTCCAAGAGCTTAGGTGAGTCCTTGCTCTCACTCCACCATCTTGGCTCTGCCCCTCAGAATGAAAGAATTTAAACATCATGGAGCCACAGACTGGATTATAAAGGACCTTACAGGTTCTACATTAAAAGATTAGAGGGCTTGAAATATGATATTCCATAAGGCAAAAAAAGCTTGAGATAAGAATAAACCTACCAAGGACAGACTGCCTAGTGAAACTGAACATAATGTTGGAGGGGAAGAGATAGACACTCAATGAAATTGAGCACTTCCAAATTTTCCTGATGAAAAATTCAGAGCTGAACAGAAAATTTGATCTTTAGATACAAGACTCAAGAGAAGCATAAAAAGGTAAATAGAAAAAGAAAAAAAATACTTTATTCAATTAGCTTAAAATATTTACATCTCTAAATGGAAGATGATACTTCATACTCTTGAGAAATGTATCTTTATTTTGACATTTAGAAGGGTTATACATAGACAAAGAAAGCAGATATAAGTTGATTTTTATGTGATAATAAAAAAATTAATTAAAGTGTGAATAGAAATGTTTTGCTGGGAGAAGAGGAAATGAGGAGGCAGAAAAGGAAAAATTATATCACATGTATTTCTTAGCCAAGACCAAGTAGTTTGGATGATTGTTGCTTTATAATACAATTTAAGATCTGCTATGGCTAGGCAACCTTCCCTAGCATTTCTTTTTATTAAGTCCCTTGGTATTGTGGACTTTTTTTCTTCCAGATGAATTTTATCATTGTTTTTTCTAGCACTATAAAATAATTTTGATTAGTCTGATTAGTATGGTATTGAATAGTTAAATTAATTTTAGGTAGAATTGTCATTTTTATTATATTAACTTGGCAACCACTTAGATATAAAGGCTCATATGGTAAGTAAATTAGGAGACAAAAGAATAGTTTGCTTGTCAGATTTTTATCAAGAATGGAAGAAGTTATGACCAAACAAGAGACAAAGAACATTATGAAATGAAAAACAGATGATTTTGATTGCATTAAATTGAAAAGGTTTTGCACAGCCAAAGCCATGCAATCATGATTAGAAGGGAAGCAGAAAGCCGGGAAATAATTTTTACAGCCAGTGTCTCTGATATAAGTCTCATTTCTAAAATATATAGAGAACTGAGTCAAATTTCACAGAATGCAAGTGATTCCCCAATTGATAAATGGTCAAAATATGTGGACAGTTTTTAGATGAAGAAATTAAAGGTATCTATAGTCATGTGAAAAAAATCACTGTTGATTAGAGAAATGCAAATCAAAAGAACTCTGAAGTATCACATCACGCCTATCAAATTGGCCAACATGACAAAACAGGAAAATGAGAAGTGTTGGAGAAGATGTGGGAAAATTGGGACACTAATGCATTGTTGGTGAAGTTGTGAATTGGTCCAACTCTTTTGAAAAGCAATTTAGAACTATGCCCAAAGGACTCTAAAATGTGCATATTTCTCCTTCTAGGTCTGTATCCCAAAAATATTATAAAATGGAAATATATACAAAAATATTTTTAGTTACTCTTTTTGTGGTGTCCAAGAATAGGAAGGTGAGGGGATAAATGGCTGAAGAAGAGGCTGTATATGAATGTGATGGAACAGTATTGTTCCACAAGCAATGTTGAGCAAGTGGACTTCAGAAAAACCTGGAAAGACTTATATGGACAGATGCTGAGTGAAGTTAGCAGATCCAGGAGAACATTGTACACAAAAACAGGCACATTGTACAATGACTATATTTTATAGACAGTTTTTCTCAGGAATACAAGGATCTAAGACAATTCCAAAGACTTATGATGGAAAATACTATCCATACCCAGAAAACAACAAAACAAAACCACAAACAAAAAACAAAATTATGGTTTCTGAATGCAGATGGAACCATACTATGTAATCTCTCCCTCCTCTCTCTCTCTCTCTCTCTCTCTCTCTCTCTCTCTCTCTCTCGCTGTCCCTCTTTTGTTTCTTCTTTCCTGTGATTTCTCCCATTGGTTATAATTCTTCTTTACAACATGAAGTTAATATTGAAGATTAAAAATAAATATTTTTTAAAAATTAAAAATAATATCATGGGATCATCAACCAGAATGGTGAAGAGCTCTGAGTACATTTCATAAGAAAATTAACTGAAGGGAACTGGGTATATTACATCTGGAGAATAAAAAATTAAGGGCATATGTGAACATTGTCTGAAGGGAGGAGAAAGAAACTTTCATACTTGCATTGGGAAAGATGTCTTTTTAACATGATTTCTAGCTTGCCTCAAGCTAAAATTTTTGTTGAATTTCTTCTTTGATAAAATCAGAGTCTATCTTTTGGTTGGATGGAGATATCTTCCATCCAGTGGAAGAGTTCATTCACTCTATTCTCTTGTATATTTAGATTTGTAGAATTTATCTAGTTTATGTATTTTATTTGTATAGATATTGTGATATTCTATTTGCTTCAGTCTTTTGTGTAAATTTGGTGGGAAGTTTTAAAGTCATTTAGTGTAGGCTTGGGGTACCTTTTCCCCTTTAAGATACAGTAGACAGGAAAGTAGTTTTTGCTCTGGATCAATCAAACCTTTATATGGATTTCATAAAAACCAGGAAAAATTTACATGAATTGATGCTTGGTGAAGAGAGCAGAAGCAGGGGAACATTAAACACAATAAGAGTAAAATTGTGGGAAGATCAACTTGATAGACTTAGGTCTTCTCAGTAACACGATTATCTATGACAATTTCAAAAGACTCACAATGGAAAATGCTATTCTTATGCAGAGAAAGAACTATGGAATCTGAATGCAGATCAAGGCATTCTATTTTCTCTTTTTTTTTCCTTTTTCTTTCTCATAGATTCCCCTTTTATCCTGAAGCATCTTTCACAATATGACTAATGTGAAAATATGTTTAATATGTTTGTACATGAATAGCCTATGTCAGATTGCATGCTATCTTGGGAAAGGAAAAAGGAAGGGAAAATTTGGAATTCAAAATCTTATAAAAGTGAATGTTGAAAATGAAAAATAGATTAATAAATTTAAAAATTATGCATTTATACCAATAATATTTAGGGGAAGATTAATTTTATTCTAGTCTGTAACTCCTCTTTCTCAGAGAAGAGTTGGGTGCCCATCCTTGTAGTACCTTTTGTTGCTACCCCCATGAATGGGATGTTAGAAAGGACTGGGGAAGGTTTCAAAGATTCCCATCAATGCCTTCCCTCAAACCACTTATGTACACATTTAAATATTCCATGTGTACACACACACATAAGCTACATTAGCAGCACATAACTTGCATTAATAAATTTAAAAAGTAATGGATTGATGTGTAAAGCAAATGCCTGGTTTTCATCAGTTCATCATCAATTATACAAGTGTTAAATCTAATCATCTGTTCTAACAAATCAGTTAGAATCATTTCCTTCGTTTTCAAACAAAATGGAAATGACCAGACATCAGAATTCAAATAAACTTTTATTCCATTGTCCTCTTCTGAAACTGACAATAGTGCAATAAATTTTTAGGCTCCTCTGGCAAGTGTCATCATCAGCAAGTTGAAAAATAAATTTCTCAACCTGGTATATATAAAATATAAAGGACCAGAAGGAACTGGAATAAAATTAGTATCTGAGATATAAAATCCTCCTCATTTTTCCTTATCAGGGCTCCTTCACATAAAAAATACAGTTATCACAAAAGGATATTGCTAAAGCACACATCTATTCTCTGTCTGTTTTTTTGGAAAAAGTAAGTCAAGGTAAATATGCACAGTGCCTAAAAATTATTTCAACCAAGTAGCTAGAATTATACCAGTAACCCAGAAAGCAATTTTCAAAGATGGCCATAGCATAGGGAAGTAGGAAATAAATTGGCCAGACTACAAAATATTAATTTTCATCTTATTTTATGGTCATTGGGAGGAACTAAAGATAAATTTTGTGAGTTTGATTACTTTAAGGGTTACTATGATATATGGTCATTGAGTCTACTTTCTAATGCTTTTCTCCATTATTGCAGTATTTAAACCCTTTTAGAGATTTAGTAACTTGCCTCCCCTCCATAGTTTTCTGAGAGCCTATAAGACAAGTTTTGCTCACTAATGAGCTCGTTTCTCCCTCTCAAGAGCTAGATAGTTTAAAATTGAAAAGAAAATAATAAATAATTCTATTAATATTCTAGAGTCTTCTATCTATGAGATTCCTACATTTTCTTTTATAATATTTAAGGGCTTATGATGAAAAACACTAATTTACCTGCGAAGATATAGCTGATGGAGTCTGAGTGCACATTGAAGTATATTTTGCATGCTTTTCTTTCATTATGACTAACATGAAAGTGTTTTGCATTTCAGCAGGAAATTGTGAGGGAAAGATAATGTGCCCCAAGTAATGATTTCCTTGCCTGCAGTATAAATAATAATGAAAGTGGAAAAAAAAAGTGTGGTACAATATAGTTTTGGAGCACTTAGATAAAACATATCCTTATTTGTCCCCCCCTTTACTTGAGAGGTGGAAAATAGTATTAACATTCTATATAAAAAGATATTGGCCTAAACAGGTAAAATGAGTTGTCAAAGAGCATACAGTTATCAAGTGGTAGAGATAATATTGGAATCCTGATGTTTTGACTCCAAATTTGAGACTCTTTCTGTTAGATATAAACTGTTTTCTAGCAGCCAAGCAGCCTTGTTAGTGATCTGGTAAGTAGAAGTGTGACCTAGGTCAAATCAGTTAACCCCTCTGAGTATTAATTTCCTCATCTGTATAATAGGGCAATAAACTTAGATGATCCCAACAACTCTTCCAACTCCATTAAAAATGTTTTGTAGCTAGAATAGTTCATGTGCTAATGTAAAAGAAGTCATTTGACTTTTTGAAGAGCTAAATATATTGCTTTTCTTGATATATAATTTTCTTGATATCTTTTGTTTTTATATACCCTTTATTTCTGAACGTGCCTCTTGCTTTCCCTCACTAGTAAGACATTCTTATAATCAGAATTTTTTTTAAAAAGAGAAAGTAAATTATTTTCAGCTTTTCTATGACACTCGCAAAACCCTTAATTCATTTAACAAAACTAGAAAACCATAGATTTCCACTTATACTGACTGCATTTGGCAATCTTATTTCTGAGAATGATAAGGGTTGTGGCCTGAGCTAGCTTTTATTCTAAAAGAGATTGTGTCCATTTATGTATTTCTTTCTGCTTCTTGTTCTGACTCATGAAGTCATTGCTGAGAAGCACTCAAAAGTACTTGCATTAAACACTTGATGCACAGAAACCTGATTGGTTGTGTTTTCAAAGGTTGGACTCTTTCCTGGGAGCTGCAGTTATGTCTTGGAAAATCACTCTAATAGAATTTGGAGACACTGATGTGAATTCTCATGCAAGAACAGAGATCTTGGGGGTTACACGATGTCATATAAATTAAATAATACTCCCCCTCCTTTTCTCTTGAAGCCAGTAACTAAAATTCATCAGCAGCCTTATATTGCTTTAGACTCTTAGGACCCAATGGATGACTCACTGCAAAATTTCTAGCCATTTTAAAGTCAATACTTTTGTGGCATTTCATAACCAATTTATTAAAAGCAGATGATGGGAACACATAGTGATTTGAGAGCAATTTCTTCAATCACTGAAAACCCTGCAGAAAGATCAACTTTAAATGCTCAGCTCAGAAAGTGCTGCAAAATCAGCCTCACCTCCTCACTAACTGGAATTTCTTTAGTGCAGGAGTCAATGGTGCAAAGATTTTTTTTTTCAGTTTCACAGATCAAAGGGAGTGTAAAAATGACAAAATAAAATCACTTTTCCTGGGACATTAAAATCAGGTCTCTTTTTCTCTTTGAGCTATAACTAGCAATTCTGACATCTGAGAAAGGCAGCACAAAACGTATCTGAAGAAAGTATTGGAAAAGGAGAGTATTTTAGGATAAGTATGCTTGGGGAATTGACCTATACCTATAAATGGGTTTTTTTTTTGCTATAGTAACTCCCTGTATCAATTAAAACACAGGTCTGTCCCTTTCAAGAACTTAGTGCCTTTCATGGCATATAGTTGACACAAGAAATGCTAATGGTTGACCGATTATCTCATTAGAATGCAAGTCCCTTAAAAAGAGATTTCTTCATTCTTTGCAGTACCTACAAAAGCCCCTGAAATATATAGTACCTAATAATGATTGATCCTCATTCCTATTCTACAGTTGGAAGGGGGGTTGATTTTAATTCTGAATCTGATATTTTTCATTTCTTATCTTTTTCCAGCTTTTCTGAAACTTGCCACTGTTGACTACTTTTTCTTCTTGAGTATTCTTCCTTCTCAGACTTTCACAACTCTACTCAGTCACTTAGTGATTCAATAAGCATTTGTTAGTTGCTGTGCTAAGCTTAGGGATGAAAAGAAATGCAAAAGTGTCTCCCCCTGCCCTCAAGAGCTCATATTCTAGTGGGGGATATAATATGCAAACACTTATGTAGATTCAAAATATATAGAGAGAGCAGATGGAGGATACTCACTGAGGGAAGGGACTGGGAGTAAGGGACATCAGGAAAGCTTTCTTTCAAAAGTTGACTGTGAGTTGTTCTTGAAGGAAGTTAGAGAAACTAAGACATGGTACGTAGGAGCAAAAACATTGCAGGCATGCATAGAGGACAACCAGGAGAAAGAACCTGAATTGGAAGATATAATGGTAAATGTAAGGAATAGCAAGAATGTATGAGCTGTTGAATCATAAAACAGAAAAATAGGATTTGGCAGAGTAAGGCTATATGTCAGCAGAATAGATAAATAATGGCTATATGAAAGTAAAGGAATTCTTAGTAAATACTCACACAATGCATACACACACATACATACTCACATGAAAATTGCTTTATCATTATATCTAAATTATATTGGAGAGAACTCGGTGACACAGTGGATACAACATCAGACTTGGAAATAAGAAGATCTGATTTCCATCCTGCTTCAGACTCTAACTCACTGTGTAATCCTACACAAGTCATTTAAGCTATATTTTCTTCAGTACCCACCTCCCATGACTTTTGGGGAATGAAATGAGATAACACTTGGAAAGCCCTTAGGACATTGCCCAGAAAGTTTAGTATTATTATTATTCCATCACAGATTTAAGCCTGGAAGAAAATTTAGACAGGAGTTCTTAACATGATATACATGAACTTATTTTTCCTTTAATATTTCAAATTACAAAGTTTTGCTAGCACTTCACTATAATTGGTTATTTTGTAATCATATACATTTTATTTTATGAATTTAAGAACAACATTCTGAGAAGTCCATAGGCTTCACCAGACTGCCAAAGGGATCCATGATACAAAAAAAATTAAGATCCCCATTATGTCATACAGTTCAAAAACCTCATTTTAGAGTTGAAAAGAGTAAAGCTCAGAGATTTGTTCAAGATTATGCAACTAATATGTAGCAGAGTCAAAGCTAGATTTCCTTTCTTGAGTCCTAGTTCACTGCTCTTCCTTCTATGTCTACATTGTCTCTTACCAAGTGGATGTCACTGGTTGGCTGAGTCTACTTCAGATGGTCAAAAACATTTTATTTGACTAAAGCATGAAGATTTTCAATCTGGTTATTTGACGAATGCCAATAAAGGAAGTCAAATAACGAAGGTGGCTTTGCTCTCTTCTTCTCTGACACCTCTTTTGTCCACCATGGCATGTGTTTTATGTTTATTTTATGAGCAGAGAAAATCAATCCTGATAAAAAGCATTTTCTCTTGATTCCTAGATAAAAGGGAAATTGAATAAGAAGGATGACTGTTTTAATCCACATTGTTGGCTTCTAGATCAAGGATGATTTGGGTTTTAAAAGCTAGATCTTCAAATTCAGAATCTGAAAGATGCCTTAGGGAGAGAGAAGAAGCTGTCACTTTCCACTAGCCTGAAAGAAATAGTGTTCTGAAACAAGGTTCTTAAGAGACTCACATAAATCTACCTTCCCCAAAGGGTTTTATTCTCTGTATTTCATTTCTTTGCTCTCATTAATGATATTTATTGAAACAAATACACAGGCCTAAGCCAAAGGAATACTTACAGTATGTGGTTATGTTCATCTCCTTTTTTATCTTACCGTGGATTTCTTTTATGTGTTTGATATCTGCGCATGATGTTGTAAGTGTAACAGAGATATAAAGTCAATCTAAGCCTCAGACCATATCATAAAAATTACCCCAAGGTTTAGTATAGTCATATTAAAGTGAATTTTTCTTTTCAAACACATACATACTCTCAGAAAGTTGAAGTTAGAAAGACTCTGAGAGACACATAATAAAGCTCCCTTCATTGTACAGATGAGGAAACTGAGGCTAGAGTGATTAACTTACTTGTAAGGTTTGCATAGTTAGCAAATGTTCCAGAACTGGAATTATAATGCTGCAATTTGGGCTCAAATTCAGTGTTCTTTCCCATCATGTCAGGGCAGTTGTGATAAAAAGCACAACTGGAATTCAGATAGCAGATATCTAACTTGATAAATAGACATATAGTTTGATTTTAGGTAGAAAACCATGAAAGATGTCAAAGAATTAAAAAAGCAAACATACAAATTGTAGTAATAGTATTTATATAGTAGTTCAAGACTTGTAAAACACCTTAAACATATCCCATCTTGTTCTTACAACCCTTGGAGGTTAAGTGCTATTATTCTCTCTATTTTGCATATGAGGAAACTGAGGCAAGCATAGATTGTGTTCTTCCCAGGGTCACACAGATAGTAAGAGATTTAAATCATATTTGAACTCAGGTCTTTCTGACTCCAGGCATAGCACTCTATGCTCTGTGCTAACTAGTTATCTATCCATAAATCATTTTCCAAATTTATTAGAAACTAAAGCAGTGGTTCTCTAACTTCATCTTATTATCCCTTCACATTCTTAATAATTACTGAGGATTTGCCTCTCCTGCTAAGAACTCTTATTTGTGTATTATATCTAATGGAAATTACTACATTTGAAATTAAAATATTTCAGCACTATTATAAAAATACTTTTGACCATCTGGACTCCTTGTAAAGGTTTTGCCATCCCAACCCCCAAGTCCCTAGATCACACTTTGAGAATCATTGTTCTAAAGGATTTTGCACATTGTCAAATGAATAACCTTAAGTCTCAGAAAACTTGTAGTTATTGAGTCTATATCATGTAATGCAGCATGTTTTAAAAGATAGAATATAAACTCATTGACAGCAGATATTTTCAGTGTGTTTTTAATTATTTCTGAAACACAATACATAGTTATGTTATTGAGTAATACTTTGATTAGGTACAGATGTATTTATTGGGGGCAACAGGTCAAACTAAATTTGATGCTCCTGAAATGAAATAATTTATTTTAAATTATTATTTCCCAAAAAAATATTTGAAAGAGGCTATGTGGCATCCCTTACTGATGTCCAGAGTGAATCTATTAGGGGGATGGAGATAAGATGGCAGAGTAGAAGTAGGGACCTTCATGAGCTTTCCCCCCAACCCTCTCAAAATACCTGTTAAAAGTGATGCTAAACAAATTCTAGAACAGCAGAAATCACAAAATGCCAGAGTGAAACAGATTTCCAGTCTAAGACAATATGGAAGGCTGAGAGGAAGGGTCTATTTCACTAGACTCAGAGTGGAGCAAAATACACATGCTTTAAGTTCTCTTCCAGTTCTAAATCTGTCACCATATAAATGGCCATTTTGACTTTCAGTCTATCCATTAAATGTTACCACTGACATACTTGGGAGGACAGAAGGGAGTAGATAAGTAGAAGATAGAATGTGTAAGAGTGTAATAATGGAAGGCTTTGAATGCTACCATTTGGTTATTCGTAAAAGTATGCAAGGTCAGAATCATTATAAATAGCCCCCCTCCTTTTTTTTTTTTTTTTACAACATAGGTAAATAGCAGCTCTTTTGTGGTGGCAAATAATTGGTAATTGAGGGTGCACCTTTCAACTGGGCAATGACTGAACAAGCTGTGGCGTGTGATTTTGATGGCCTACAATTTTATTGTAAGAAATGAAAAGGGGGTTGGTTTCAGAAAAACAAAAACACGAGATTACTTATATGTAGAGATACAAAGTGAAGTGAATAGAAGCACAGTATTGTATGCAGTAATAGCAATGATGATAAACTGTGAAAGACAGCTACTCTCATAAAGATAATTAAGCAAGATGACTGCAAAGGACTTTTGGACAATTTATTTGTTTTTAGTTTTCAGCATTCACTTCCATAAGTTTTGCATTTCCTCCCTCTCCTCTCCGCAAGACAGCATGTAATCTGATATAGGCTCTCTATATACGTTCCTATTAAACTTATTTTCACATTATTCGTGTTAGAATAATGCTAGAAGAATTAGAACAAATGAGAGGAACTATAAGAAAGAAAAAAAGAGAAAATAAAATAGTCTGTAAACTTTATGCTTCTTTCTATAGATGTGGGTGACATTTTTTATCATAAGTCCTTTGGAATTTTTAGGACCTTGCATTGTTGAGAAGGGCTGAGTCTATCATTGACAGTCATTGTACATTGTGGTTGTTATCATGGATAATGTGCTCTTGGTTCTGCTCACTTCACTTAGCATCAGTTCAAATAAGTCTTTCCAGGCTCTTCTGAATTCTTCCTGTTCATCATTTATTATAGCACAATAGTATCCCATTACATTCATATACCACAACTTGTTCAGCTATTTCCCAATTGTTGGGAATCCCCTCAATTTCCAGTTCTTGGACACCACAAAAGGAGCTATTATAAATATTTTAGTTTATGGCTGGTCTTTTTCCCATTTTTGTGATCTCTTTATGATACAGCACTAGAAGTGGTATTGCTGGGTCAAGGGTATGCACATTTAGTTCAGTATCTCTTATGCCTGATGTTTACCGATTCCTTCAAAACTTTCAGTCAGTGAATAAATCAATCATTTATTAAGCATTTACTATATAGCAGGCAGATACAAAAAAATAGCAAAAATGTCTAATAAGGAACTTGTATTCTAATTGAGCAGATACATGGAATTAAGCATAGTTATACAAAAATATGGGCATATAAAATAATAAAAAATATACAAGAAAAAACATATAATAGAAGATAGTAGAAGCTGAGAAGATTAGGAAAGGTATCAAGTAAAAAAGGCATTAAGTTGTCATGAATATAACGAAGAATTCTAAAAGCAAAGGTTAGGAAGATTCAAGATTGAAGAATTGAAGACAGAAATTGAGGACAAAGGCATACACATGGAGAAAGATATATTTTCTGACTAAGAGTGATCAGTTTTATATGACTAGATTGTCAAGTGAATAGAGGAGCTTGATGTGTAAGAAGACTTAAAAGACAGAATGTGGTCAGACTCTAAATAGCAAACTGAGAAATTTTTATCTCATCATAGAGGTAACAGAGAACCACTAGGATTTATGGACTAAGGAAGTGATATGGAGAGATCAGCAATGTAGGACAATGATTTTGGTGACTGTCTAGGGAATAGGTTAGAATGGGAAGATGCTTGAGGCAAATCATAGTCCAAAAATGCTGAGGAAAGCTGCACAAATAGAAGGGGGAAAGATATGAGAAATGCTAGTGAAAGGAAAATGAGAAGATCTGATAACCAGCTGAATATGTGTGGTGAGTGAGTCTAAGTTGAGAATGTTTCCAAGATTGTAAATTTTGATGATACTGAGGAAGTTCAAAATAAGTATATATTTTGGGAAAAATCAATCAATTAAAAAGTATTTATTAAATGCCCATTGTATGATACGGATCATACTAGGTAACACAAATACCACCACAAACATTGCTTAATTAACCCTCCACAGGTCACTTGAACTCTCACTGTCCTAGGCAACTCTTTAATGCTCTTAACATATAGAACACTCCATCTGCATTATAGCAGGCGTTTTCTTGCTTATAAAAAGAAAAAAAAGAAATCAAAAGTCTACACCAAAACAAAGCCCCGAATAAAAAATATTGAAAGTATGATATTTATTTTGTATTATAGAGTATTCTGAATATTTGACTAATTTGACAAAGCACTAGAATGTGAGTTACATAAATGAGTAGTATGGACAGCAGCACAGCAAATTTATTATGCTGCCATGTATAATTTTTTCCATTCTGAATGCAACAAATAATCCCATTGTCAAGGTGGTGGATTTCATGTTCACCAATTGAGTAAAACATGTCTAAAATACAAATTCTCTTGATGGCATTTAATGGAAGAAACTACTCTTTTGTCAGTTTGTCTGTGTAAACTGGATGTTTTGGATGACATAGGGAAGCCCCACATAAAATGCATTTAATGCTGCCAACATTTTCCTGGGATAAATATGCACATGTCAAAAAAACATATAGCAAATGGTTAACACTTTGTTGTTTTTTTTTTTTTTTTGAAATGGGACACTCATCAAAAAAATTTACTATTGAAGGGAGACAGAGAGAGTGGGTTAAAATGGAGCAATGCCTCATACTAATTGGATGACCCTGAGAGAAATCACTTTACCCCTTAAAATCTGTTTCCTCATCTGAAAGAAAATGGGATTAACCTAGATAATATCAGATCTCCTTTCCAGCTCTAGAAGGAAGAACTTCTGATCCTATATCCTGAAAAATTATTGACTCTGATTCTCAAAGAATACGATAGTTTCTGCATTTGTATCTCCAGCTGATTGTAATTCACAATCCTCCTGAAATCTGCAGGTATTAAGACCCAAGGAAATCCATGAAATATTCAGTTCCTTCTAGTTGTTATCAAATTCTTCCTTACTTTGAGTTCATTTTGTCTCATACTTTCATCAAATTGTTTTCCATTTAGGCCTCTGGAAAAATTCTGAACAATTCTATTCCCTCATCCATGTGATAGCTCTTCAAATATCTGGTCACTGCGATTGTATCCATTCCTTTAGGTCATCTCTTCTTCAGGCCAAACACTCTTTTCCTTTTTTCTTTAAAAAAAATTCCACATGACATGAGGTGTCAAGTTCCTCTATCATCCCAGTAAGCATCCCTTTATCTAGTGTATCAACTCCAAATGTGGGGCCCAGGATGAAATAAATAATTTCAAAAAGGGCTTGACTAGCAGAGTATTGTGAAAACTAACACAGCTTTACCTGCATGACTAGAATTCATACTCTCCTCAATTCAGCCTTTTAGAATTTTTCAAGGCTTAACTCAGACATCACCTTCAAGGAATTCCTACCCTGTCATCTCCAACTATTAATTTTTTTCCTTATCAAATTGCAGTCTACTGTATTGACTCCTCTGCATAAATGTTTTATTTGGCTTTTTGAAGGCAAGGACTATAATTTTTCCTTGTTATTGTTTTCTAGAAAAGTTCATAGACTTGCTTATAATATGGGCTTAATAAATATTTGTTAAATTTAACTGATAGAGATGTGGGCTAGATGGTAGGTGTTAAGTGGATTTAGAATTGACTGAATAGCAGGACACAAAGACCAGTCACGAATGGATTAAAGTCAAGGTGGAAAAGGCCTCCATTACAGGGCCTTATGATCTTCAATTTGGTCCTTGACTATTTAACATATTAATGAGCTATAGATATAGATACTATGCTTATAAATTTCTCAGAGAATGTAAAGCCAAGACAACCAAGAAATACTCTGTCTGAAGGAGTCAGAATTAAAGCAGATGTTATTTTTATTAACTTTTTTAAAAAAATTAATTTATTTTTATTTTCAATGTTTACTTCGACAAGATTTTGAGTTCCAAATTTTCTCCCTATCTTCCTCCACTCCAAGATAATGTGCATTCTGATTACCCCTCCCCCAATCTGTCCCTGCTTCTATCACCCACCCCTTTTTTTATCCCCTTCCTTTCTGTTGTCTATTCCTTTCTGTTTGCTTGTAGATAGATTTCTTCTTCTTTTTTTTTTTAATATTTATTTATTTATTTAACTTTTTACATTCGTTTTCACAAAATTTTGGGTTCCAAATTTTCTCCCCTTTTATCTCCTCCCCCTACCCCAATACACCAAGCAATCTAATTTTTCCTATCTCCAATCTGCCCTCTCTTCTATCTTCCCTCCCTTCTCTTGTCCCCATCTTCTCTTTTGTCCTGTAGGGCCAGATGACTTTCTATTCCTCATTAACTGTATGTCTTCTTTCCTAGTAGCAATAACAATACTAAACAGTTGTTCCTAAAACTTTGGGTTCCAAATTCTCCCCATCCCTCCCTCCCCAGCCATTCCCTTTGGGAAGGCAGACAATTCAATATGGGCCATATCTGTGTAGTTTTGCAAATGACTTCCATGATAGTCATGTTGTGTACGACTAACTGAATTTCCCTCCATCCTAACCTGCCCCTCATTGTTTCTCTTCTGTCTTTTGATCCTGTCCCTCCCCGAGTGTTGACTTCAAATTGCTCCCTCCTCCCTTTGCCCTCCCTTCCATCATCCCGCCCCCCTTGCTTATCTCCTTCTCCCCCACTTTCCTATACTGTAAGATAGATTTTCATACCAAAATGAGTGTGCATTTTATTCCTTCCTTTAGCCAAATGTGATGAGGGTAAATTTCTTGTTTTTTTTTTTTTCTCAGCTCTCCTCTTTTTCCCTCCACTAAAAAGTCTCCTACTTACCTCTTAAATGACATATAATTACCCCATTCCATTTCACCCTCTTTCCTCCCACTACATTTCTCTCTCACCATTTACCTTAATTTCTTTTAAGATATGGTCCCATCCTATTCAATTCACTCTGTGCTCTCTGTCTCTGTGTGTGTGTGTGCATGTGTGTATGTGTGTGTGCGTGCATGCATGTACATGTGTGTGTGTGGTCCCACCAACTACCCAGATACTGAAAAGTTTTAAGAGTTACCAATATTGTCTTTCCATGTAGGAATGTAAACAGTTCACTTTTGTAAGTCCCTTATGATTTCTCTTTGCTGTTTACTTTTTCATGTTTCTTCTCATTCTTGTGTTTGAAAGTCAAATTTTCTTTTCAGCTCTGCTCTTTTCATCAAGAATGCTTGGAAGTCCTCTGTTTCATTGAAAGACCATATTTTCCCCTGAAGTATTACACTCAGTTTTGCTGGGTAGGTGATTCTTGGTTTGAGTTCTAGTTCCTTTGACTTCTGGAATATCCTATTCCACCCCCTCGATCCCTTAATGTAGAAGCTGCTAGATCTTGAGTTATCCTGATTGTATTTCCACAGTACTGGAATTGTTTCTTTCTATCTGCTTGCAAGATTTTCTCCTTGACCTGGGAGTTCTGGAATTTGGCCACAATGTTCCTAGGAGTTTCTCTTTTTGGATCTCTTTCAGGTGGTGATTGATGGATTCTTTCAATACTTATTTTGCCCTCTGGTTGTAGAATGTCAAGGCAGTTTTCCTTGATAATTTCATGGAAGATGATGTCTAGGCTCTTTTTTTGATCATGACTTTCATGTAGTCCCATAATTTTTAAATTGTCTCTCCTGGATCTATTTTCTGGGTCAGTTGTTTTTCCCATGAGATATCTCACATTCTCTTCCATTTTTTCATTCTTTTGGTTTTGTTTGGTGATTTCTCGGTTTCTCGTAAAGTCATTATACTCCATCTGTTCCATTCTAATCTTGAGAGAACTGTTATCTTCAGTGAGCTTTTGAACTTCTTTTTCCATTTGGCTAATTCTGCTTTTGAAAGCATTCTTCTCCTCATTGGCTTTTTGAACCTCTTTTGCTAATGCAGTGAGCCTATTTTTCAAGGTGTTATTTTCTTCAGCATTTTTTTGGGTCTCCTTTACCAAGTTATTGACCCGTTTTTCATACTTTTCTTGCATCTCTCTCATTTCTCTTCCCAGTTTTTCCTCCACCTGTCTAACTTGCTTTTCAAAATCCTTTTTGAGGTCTTCCAAGGCCTGAGCCCACCTGACATCCCCCTGGGCCCCACCCTCCACATCTTTCCCTGATGGCAAAAATATGTCCTTGTCTTCATCAGATCCGAAAGTCGGGATCATTTGCATCTGTTCAAAAAAACTCTCTACAGTCTTATTTTTTTTTCCCTTTTCTAGGCATTTTCCCAGCCAGTTACTTGACTTCTGAAATTCCTGTTCACCCCCGCCTAGATCCACTCAGCTAATGCTTGGGGTCTGAGATTCAAATGGGCTTTCCACGACAGGTGCTGCTGCTATTCAATGTGAGCTTTAGTTCTGGTGCTGGCGTGGGGGAGGGGCCACCTCCCAGGCTCAGTTCCCTCAGGGGCTTTATGCAGAGACCTTCAGAAATGTAACGGGTGGGGCAGGGCCATCTCCCGGGCTCAGCTCCTTCAGGTGGTTTATGCAGAGACTTTCAGTAATGAAGATCCTGCCTGCTGCTGGGGGAGTCCTGGGCTGCCTCCGCCGCCACCCCCGTCTCTGCCTCCGCCACTACCTGCCCCTGCCTCTGCCTTTGCTGCTTCCTCCCGAGGGGGCCCAAGTCACCCCGCTCCTCTCTCGACCAGGCCAGCAGTCTCTCTCACTGACCTGTAGAGTCTATTGGCTGAGGGACCTTCCTAGCTGCCGGAGCTTCCATCCCTGAAGCCTGCTCAGATCAGCTTCTCTGGGGCCACAGCCAGGGCAGCACTGGGGTGGGGTCCGCTTTCTGGGGCGCAACAGACCCTGGGGATGGCTCTCCAGGGCTCTCTGAAATGGAAATCTCTTCTACTATGTTTCTGCACCCCCTGCAGTAACCCAGAACTTCTGGGGAGCTCTTCTTACATTAACTCTATGGGCTGTGGGTTCGGAGCTCGTATATATGCGTCTTTCTACTCCGCCATCTTGACTCCACCCCCCCCTTGTAGATAGATTTCTATACCCCATTGCCTGTATTTATTTCTCAGTTGCATGTAAAAATATTTCTTAACATTTGCTTTAAAAACACTGTGTTCCACATTCTCTCCCTTACTCTCCCCCCATCCACTCTCATTGAGAAGGTAATCAATTTGATATAGGTTATACATGTGCAGTCATGCAAAACACTTTGATAATAGTCATATTGTGGAAAATTAACTATATTAACCTCCTTCCTCAAATGCCACTCATTTATTCCATTCTCTGCTTTGACCCTGTTGCTCCCTAAAAGTGTTTGCTTCTGATTTCCTCCTCTCCCCATTTGCCCTCTTTTCTATCACATTTCTCCATTTTATCCCCTTCTCTCCTGTAGGGTAAGATAGATTTCCATATCCAGTTGAGTGTGTATATTATTCCCTCCTTAAGTCAAATCTTATAAAAGTAAGGTTCACTCATTCCCTCTCAAATTGCCCCTCTTCCCTTCATTCTTAAAGTTATTTCTTACCTTTTTTCATGAGATAACATATCTCATTCTATTTCTGTCTTTCTCCTCCTAGTACATTTCTCTCTATCATCCATTAATTTATGTTTTCGATATCATTCCTTCATATTCAAATCACCCTGTGCCTTCTGTGTATATTACCCTACAAATACTAATCAAGGTCTTATGAGTTACAAATATCATCTTACCATGTAGAAATGTAAACAGTTCAACTTTAATTAGTCCCTTATGATTTCTCTTTCCTATTTACCTTTCCATGGTTCTCTGGAGTTTTGGATTTAAAAGTCAAATTTTCTATTCAGTTCTGGTCTTTTTATCCAGAATATTTGAAATACTATTTTGATGAAAATCCATCCCCTTCCCCCACAAAGTATTATACTGAGTTTTGATGCTTAGATGAGTCTCAATTTTAATACCAGCTCCTTTGACCTCTGGGATATCATATTCCAAGCCCTCAGATCCCTTAGTGTAGAAGCTGCTAAATTCTGCCTTATCCTGATTTTATTTCCACAATACTTGAATTACTTCTTTCTGGCTGCTTATAATATTTTCTCCTTCCCTGGAAATTCTATAATTTGGCTACAGTATTCCTAGGAATTTTCCTTTTGGGTCTCTTTCAGGAGATGATCAGTGGTTTCTTTCCATTTTTTTTTTACCCTCTGGTTCTAGAATATCAGGGGAGTTTTCCTTGATAATTTCTTGAAAGATGATGTCTAGGTTGCTTTTTTATCATGACTTTCAAGTAGTTCAATAATTTCTAAATGATTTCTCCTGGATCAGGTTTGTAGGTCACTTATTTTTCAATGAGATATTTCATATTGTCTTCTATTTTTTCATTCTTCTGTTTGTCTTACAATTTCTTGATTTCTCATAAAGTCATTAGCTTACATTTGCTCTGCTCTTATTTTTAAGGACTTCTTTTCTTTGGTGAGCTTTTGGACCTACCTTTCCATTTGGCCAAATCTATTTTCTTAAAAATAATTCTCCTACTCATTGACTTTTTGGACTTCTTTTGCATTTGGGTTAGTCTATAATTTAAGGTATTTTTTCAATATTTTTGGGGTCTCCTTTGGAAAGCTAATGATTTATTTTTTATGATTTTCTTGCATCACTTTCATTTCTCTTCCCAATTTTTTCTCTACTTTTTTTTTTACCGGATTTTCAAATGTATTCTTCCATGAACTGCCACCAATTCATATTTTTCTTGGAGGCTTTTGATGTAGGAGCTTTGATTTTGTTGTCTTCTTCTGGTTGTATATTTTAATCTTCTTTGTTACAGAAGTAAGATAATATAGTTTGAGATTTTTTTCTGCTGTTTGCTCATTGTTCCATCTAACTACTTGTTAAGGCAGGACTTTTCTTCCAGTGTGGAGAGTGTACTGTCCCAAGCTTCAGGTGTTTTGTGAAGCTGTTTTCAGAGACAATTCTAGAGACCTCTATATTTTCAGTTCTTCCAAGGTGCTATGATCAAATGAGGTCTGTGAGAGACAACATGAACTGCTTTAAGCCTTGAAAGTGTGAGGATTCCCTTCCCATTGCTGTCACAATTTCTGCCATGCCAGTGTTTGTCCTCACCCCAGGACTACCATCCATTGTGAGGGATCAGGACTGTGGCCCTGATTCAGACACAGGCCAAGCAAGAGAATACTGCCTCACCACCAGCAAAGAAATCCCAGCAATCCCTGTCTGATCAACCACTCAATACCCCCACCATCTTTGGGCAGAAAGCTCTGGAAAGAACTGTTGTTGCTGCCACTGCCACTACCCTTGCTGATGTAGCATCTGCCCTGGAATTGAGTTCTGACTGCACTGCTCTCTCACAGACCTTTCCTCCTTACCTTCTAAGTTGTCTTTGGCATTTGTGGGTTGAGATATCTGGAAATCACTGTAGCTGCTGGTGATTTAGTCCCCTGAGAGTTTTCCTGAGGCCTCATCTATGCTGGTATGTTTTAACCCAGTCTGTGCTGCTTTTTCAGACTAGTGCAACAGACCTTTCCTGTTCATCTTTGAGGTTGTATTGGTAAGAATTTTGCTTCACTCTGTCTTTTTGTGGTTTCTGCTGCTCTAGATTGTACTTACGGCCATTTTGACAGATATTTGGATAAGTCTTGGGGACATCTCAAGCAATCCCTGTTATTGCTCTGTCATGTTGGCTTCACCCCTGAGCAGATTTTAAAAGTCTAAAATGTTGAGTCAAATTCAATAAAGTAATATTCAAAAATTAATATTGTTATATGTCTACATTCTAAGAAGTCAAATTCATGACTATAAGATTTGGCAAAGTATAATTAGACAGCAGTTTATCTGGGGGGAAAAGATTAGGGTTTTGGGGGACTATTGGATTATTTGATGGAAATGAACAGTGCAACATGGTAGCTAAAGTAAATGAGAACTTTGGTTTCATTAGGTGAGGCAAAATGTCTAATACATGAGACATTTTAGTTCCTTTGTAGCGTGCCTTATTCAGACTCTACTTACTATATATGTTTTGTTTTTTGTTAATTTTTCTTAGGGGTACCACATTTTAGTTAAGAAAATGAAAAAGAGCCTTCTGTGAGGAAGGGTGATCAGTGTCACAAAGCACGCAAGGGTCTATTCTGTACCAGTCACTGGTCTAGTTATTGGGAATTTTTTTCAAAAGGAAATTGTTCCTGCTCTTATTGAACTCATGTTCTATCATAGGAGGCAACATGAACATCAAGATGGCACAGTAGCTTTTCCCCACCTACAGTATCTACCCTTTTAACAGTGGAAATAGGAACAGATACATGAAGATTTGAGGTCAAGTTTTGACTTTTCCTCTTCCACCTCATTATACTTGGAACCTGTGGTAGGTGGGTTGTGGGGATTAAGAGATTTAAATAATAGAATTTCTCAAATATTTTCTTGTAACTGCAGCCTCCTATATGTGTTACTTGTCCACTAGCCTATAAACATCTTAATAGATCGTCTTACTATTCTATTTGTATCCTTGTCGTAACACTTGAACTCGTAACACTTGAACTTAGATGCTTAATGTATTCAGTATATTTCATTATCATTTATTTTATTTATGGAAATATACATAGAATAAAATTTAACAATGGAGGGACCAGTCTTTGGGGATATAAGAAAAAGCTTTATGTAGAAGATAGTACTTGAAGTAAAACTTGAAAGAAGTAAGATATTCTGCAAGGTAGAAGTAAAAATAGAATACATTCTGGGCATGAAAAACATACAGTGTAAAAGTATGGGGAGGAGAGATGGAGTTCAGTGAGGGATAGGAAGAAGATTACTGAATCATCCAGCACAGGAATGAAAGTAACATTTAATAAAGTTAGAAATACAGGTTCAAACCAGATTATGAAAAGTTTTGAATAGCAGATAGACTTTTTTCTATTTCATCTTAGGAGCAATAAGAAACCATTTGAAGTTTATGAAGGACATAATTAGACCTGCTCTGAGAAAAAAAATGTTTGGGAACTGCATGGATGATAGAATAACTTTGAGAGAGACTTGAGACAAGCAGACCAATTGTGATAGAGCAGGCAAATTTTAATGGGAACATGCATTTTGGTATCTGAAAATAACTGAAAAGGGAACAGATGTGAGAGATGTTGTGGGTGAGGAAATGGCAAGACTTGGCAAACAATTGGATACATGAGGTGGGAAAGAGCGAGGAATCACAATGTCAAGGTTCTAAGCCTAGAAGGGAAGGATTTCTGAAATCTCATTCTGTCTCTTGAAAAGAGAGTAATTCCTTTATACTTATTTTAAGAAAATACAAAAAAAGTAAATTAAAATATTAAGAATGACAATAAAGGAAAATTTTAATCAAATTAGAGTTTTTTTTTCAGCTAAATTGAGAAGCAGAAATTTTCAGCTAAATTGAGAAGCAGAAATTACTACTATTTTTAGTCTTCAGTCACCAAAGTGTGGTATTTCATCTTTCCTGTCTTTTGAACTGACATCAATGAATTGAAGTAGCTTCAACAGAAATACCCACTCTTGCACATTGCAGTTTTCTGCCATGTTAACATGAGAAACTGTTCCTCTATTTAGAAAAAAATGAACTCTTTTTTATTTCCATAACTCTCAAAGAACATTGAGCAGCAATTGGAAGACTTTCCCAATTATATCATGCATAGAGCATCTGCAAAGTTGGTCTTAGAGTTTCCAGCAAGAAAAAACACATCTGTGAATCTTTGGTTCTGCTTCTAGCACAGATGCCAAAGCAGATGGAAGGGCAGAGATCATCCATAGAGATGTTCTGCATTTCAGATTCTGGTGGAGAGCAAATGGCAACCAGGACACTAGTGAAATGGTTAGATTGATAGACTCAGCACTCTCAGAAGCAGTGAAGGTGACAAAGTCTCCACATATTGAGATTTGGGCAGAAGCATGATGGATGATGTGTGTGCTTTTCCTGCCAAAATCTTTTATCACTCATGAACCCTGATCTGATGGGCACTTGCTTGAACTGCCTGTAAATTTTTCTGAAACCATATTTCAAATGCTTAGGAAAACACACATACAAATACATACATACACATGCATGTGTATGTACCTGCATACACACGTGCATCTATACACATAAACACACATATATATGTATGCATGTATATGCCTCATTCTAAGAAACAGGTTATTCCAAACAGTAGGAATGGAAAAGCAAACTCAGGGAGTGTAAATTGTAAAGGAAAAAATATTAAAGATTGAGAATAATCAGAATTTGCTTATTGCTATGTTAAATTTACTGCAAGAATTTAAGTGTTCAGAGAACAACAATGTAAATTTGTTGAGTTTGTGAGTAGATGATAGGGTGATTGTGCCTAGAAGCCCCTATGTAGATACTGACATTTCAGTGGTGCAGTGGGGTAGTATGTTGTCAGGCCTCAAGTCAGGAACACCTGAGTTCAAATCTGATCTCAGACATTTACTAACTGTGTGGCCCTAGATAAGTCACTTAATTGTTTTGATAACTGTCTTCTTCTTGCTTCCTTCACAGAAGGAAGAACTAGTGGTATGTAATAGGTCCATAACACATGTATGTTGATTGATTGATAAAATGATCATAGTTTCTTAATTTCAAAAAATCGGTCACAGTGCAGCAAAATAGTTTCCCAATTTCTTGTTAAAAGTATACTTTGCCTTGTATACCTTATAGCTTACCCTAGAAAAACTGGGCTACATAAGTCACCATTGTCACTGTTATCCAAGACTTTCAATGTCGGATATAAGTACTACACAGGGAGGAAATTAATCTTAAATTAAAGATCATAGGAAATAAAACAGGCGAATTTATTCCTATTGTCCAAGGGGCCTAAAAAGACAAACACTGAGAATTGCTTCAAAAATAATTATATTCCATTGTAAACTGAAATGTCATTACAACTTCCATTAGGTACAGGAACCCATGGTGAGAAGTTAGCTCTGGGAGGGAAGTCCATGTTCAGGATGGTCAGCAGGAAGACACTGATGGCAATAGCCTTTCAGGTAGTCAAAGAATGCTTTTTGTAATTTTCCTCCACAATTTTTCACTGAAGATAGATTGAGACATCTTTTGACTTTGTTGCCACTGTAGTCAGTCAGTTACTAATAATTTATTAAGACCTCACTGTATACCAGACACTGTGCTCATCACTGGAAATAGAAATACAAATACAAAGAAAAACAGTCCAATCTCTTCACTCAAGGAACTTGCCTTCTAGCAGGGGAAGACATAAAGAAAAAAGCTACAAGGGAGGGAAGGAGGGAGGTATATAGTGCAGAAGAATGGCAGAGAATTCCAGATGACGGCCTAGTGAGAAAAGAAGGGATGGGCATCCTGGATGCTCCCTTAAGTGGAAGTTCTAAGAAGAGTCGTTCAATCAGAGGGAGAGGTCATAGGGGTTCAGGGGATTTCCATTTTCAGTTCTAGGACTTAAGTGATATTCGGGGCATTCTCATGTGTCCAGATTGGCACCAATGAGAAACCCTAACTACCTCTTAGAGGTATGGGCTTAGAAAGAGAATTTTTTTGTCTGGGTCCCAGGATGGTGATTGTTATTGGGGACAGGAACATTTATTGAAATGGATTTACTGAAAACAAAAGTTGTCTTTTCTTATGTGGATTTTTAAAAGTTCAATTAAGTTTCTTACATTTCTTTCCTCTTATTTTTTTACAAAACTATTACTACATCACATCTACCTCCCAAATATAAAAAAAAATGATCCTTACAGAAAAAAAGCACAAAGACAACAAATTTCCACATTTTCGCATCCAAAAAACTGTATCTCCTTCTGCACCTATAATATACTAATTCTCTGGCATTAAGTATTCCCTTTCTGGAATTGTGGTTGGTTTTTGCATTGATCAAAGTTTTTAAGAATTTCAGTGTTATTAATGCATATATTACTTTCTTATTCCTAGTCAATCCACTCTGCATCAGTTCATATAAGTATGTTGGGGTTTTGATGAGGAGGAGAAGGAAGGAGAAATAGGAAATGGGAAGGAGAAAAAGAAAAACAAAATAATAAAAAGTTAAGACATCAACATACGAGAAACAGTAGAAGAATTAGCACTAAAGAAGAGACACATTAGGAAAAAAGGAGGAGGAGGAGAAGAAAAAGGAGGAGAGTAAGACCAGGTAAGTAAGAAGAGCTGGCAAATGAATTTGGGGAATACCACTCTACTCTTCATCTTAAAACAGAGAAGGAATTACTCATTTTTCAAATGAAAGGAGCACAAAAATGTGCCCTGAAAATAATACTGCCAGAAGGAATACAGAAAGAATTGCTTAAGATGACAAAATCTTGGAAGTAAAACTGAAGACCTTAAAGGACACAGAAATTTATTTTCATCACTACTTTTAATCAAAGACAAGGTTATCAGAAGGGAAAGCATCACTTAGGAAATGAGCAGCTCCTTTGGAATGAGAAGATGATCTGAATTTATGAACTGTTACTTAAAATGTAGTAATTAGAGAAATGAAGTATAAGTAGCAATAATTTTTAAATGATCTCTTTTTTTATCAGTTTTCCTGGTCACTTATTTTTCCAATGAGATATTTCACATTGTCTTCTATTTTTTCATTCTTTTGCTTTTCTTTTAAAATTTCTGGATTTCTCATAAAATCATTAGCTCCCATTTTTCCATTCTATTATTTACGGAATTATTTTATTCAGTGAGCTTTTGGTCTTTCTTTTCAATTTAGTCCATTCTTCTTTTTAAGGCACGTTTCTCCTCATTGGCTTTTTGAATATCTTTTGAGTTAGTGTTTTTTAAGGTATTATTTTCGTCAGCATTTTTAATATCTTCTTTAGCAAGCTGTGGATTCATTTTTTATTATTTTCATGTCATTCTCATTTCTCTTCCAAATTTTTCCTCTACTTCTTTGACTTGATTTTCAAAACTTTTTTGAGCTCTTCCATGACCTGAGACCAATTCATATTTTTCTTATAGTCTTTGGATGCAGGAACTTTGGCTTTGTTGTCTTCTGGATGCATGTTTTGATCTTTCTGATCACTGGTGAAATAAGAAAATACCTTTTCACTGAGAAAGTAATAATATATAATCTGTTTCTTTTCCCCGTATTTGCTCACTTTCCCAACAAATTAATTTACTTTTGAACTTTGTCAAGTAAAGAGCTGCAGAATCTCCCTCTGTTTCAGCAGTGGCTGCAGTTGCCCTGGTTCTGGGCATGGGTCCTTGCCAGGGCTGGGATTGAGGTTGAGGCTGAACCAGCCTCCCTACTCAGCCAGGTGAGAGACCCTTCTCACTTACCTTTGAAGCTGACTTTAGTGTTTGCGAGTTAAGAAGCCAGGAATCCACAGCAGCTACCAGTGATTCAGTCCCCTAAGACCTGCTCCTACTCAGTCTGCACCTGTATGGGTGAACTACACTCCACTCCCAGCCTGATGTAATAGATCCTTCCTGTTGATATTCAGATTGGCTTGCACTCGAAATTGGCTTCAGTATATCATTTAGTGACTTCTGTTGCTCTAGAATTTGTTCAGAGTCATTTTTTACAGATTTATTGAGGGGTTGGTGGGGGAGAGCTGTAGCAGGTCTCTGCTTCTACTACACCATTTTGCTTCCACTTTCTTTGATCCCCAGCCTTAATGGAAATGCTTCCTGCTTATTCCCAGTTCATATAAAGCTCTCTGACGGTTTTAGACAGATGCTAGTATCAGTTTATGTAAGATTCCATTTATTTCTTTTTTATCTAGTCTTTTTAGTAGGAATTGGTGCTGTATTTTGTCAAAAGCTTTCCAGATTGTCACATGGTTTCTGTTAGTTTGGTTGTTGATATGATCAACTATCTTTATAGTTTTCTGAATATTTTTCCAGTCCTGCATGACTGGTAAAAATGCTACATGTTTGTAGAGTGTTATTCTCATGATAGGTTGCTGTAATCTTTTTTGAAACATTTTATTTAATTTTTTTTATCTGTATTTGTTAGGAAAATTGGTCTACAATTTTCTTTGGCTGTTTTGACTCTTCCTGGGTTATGTACTAGTACCATATTCATATAAAAAAAATTGGTGTGACTCCACCTATTTCTCCAAATAGACTATATGGCATGGGAATTAATTGTCCTTTAAATATTTGTTAATATTCTCTTGTCAATCTATCTAGCTGGCCCTGGAGTTACCTAGGGAATTCTTTGATATCTTGCTCAATTACTTTTTTCTGTAATAGGATCACTAAAATATTTTACATGCCCTTTGGTTAATCTGGCCAATTTAAATTTTGTAAATATTCATCTATTAGTAAAATTTATTAGCATAGAGTTGGGCAAAATCCTTTCTAATAATTGTTTTAATTTCCTCTTCATTGGTGATAAACTCACTCTTTTCATTTTTGATACTGTTAATTTGGTTTTCTTCTTTCTTTTTTAAATCAAATTAACAAGAAGTTTGTCTATTTTATTGTTTTTTTTTCATAAAACCAGGTCAGTTTTATTTATTAGTTCAATATTTTTCTTAACTTCAATTTTAATAATCTCTCTTTAGTTTTCAGTATTTCTAATTTGGTATTTAGTTTTGGGTATTTAATTTGTTCTTTTTCTAGCATTTTTAGTTGCCTGCCCAATTCATTGTTCATTTTATCTATTTTTTTCATGTAAGCATTTAGAAATTTTAAAAAATTATGCTAACAATCCATTCTGTTGCGTTCCATACATTTTCTCATTATTGTCATTATCTTGGATGAAGTTATTGATTGTTTCTATGATTTGTTGTTTGTTCCACTCATTCTTTAGTTTCCAATTATATTTTATTCTTTCCACGGTCCTTTATTAAGCATATTTTTTATTGTATCATGATCTGAACAATATGCATTTAATATTTCTGCCTTTCTACAATTTGTTGTGAGGTTTTCACTCTAGCACACTATTCATTTTCTTGTAAGTGTCATATATCTCTGAAAAAATGTTATATTCCTTTATAGCCCCAATTCAATTTTTTTTTTCTAGAGGTCCACAATATCTAAATTTTCTAAAATTCTGTTAATCTCCTTAACTTCTTTCTTGTTTACTTTGAGGTTAGATTTATCAGCTTCAGAGACATGGAGGTTGAGGTTCCCCTCTAGTATAGTTTTGCTGTCTATTCCTTCCTGTAACTCCCTTCACTTCTCCAGTAATAATTTAGTGCATATATGTTTAGTAATGTTACTTCATTGTCTACAATGCCTTTTAGGAGGAGACAGTTTTCCTCTTTATCTCTTCTAATTAGGTCTATGTTTGCTATTACTTTGTCTGACATTAGAATTTCTATCCCTTTTTTTACTTCAGCTTAAGTATAATACTTTCCATTTTATAAGTCCTAAAATGTGCTTTTTACCTTTACCTTGTGTTTATTTCCCTGTTTGAAATGTGTTTTTCTTAAGAAACGTATTGTAGGATGATAGTTTTTAATCCATTTTGCTGCCCACTTCTGTTTTATGGGAAAGTTTATCATATTCACATTCACAGTTATGATTAGCATCTGTCTTTCTCTCCACCCCATCCCCCATTGAAGCTTTTATTTCTCCTTTCCTTCCCTCCTCAAAAGAGTTTTGCTTTTGACCATCTCCCTTAATTTTCCCTCATTTCTATCAGCCCTTTCCTTCTTCATGTGATGCAATTCATCATTTTCTTCCTCCTCCTTTCCTCTTCTCACATTAAAATCACTTTTTAACCTTTCATTAGCTTTTTTATTCATCACATCAGTTAATTTATACCCACACTCTAAGTATATCCCTTCTAAATGTCATACTAAAGATACAATTCTCAAGAGTTGCAAGTATAGTTTTCTCATGTAGTGATGTAGCCCATTCGCCCTTACTGAATTACATGTTTTATTTTAAATTATTTTCTTTCCTGTTTACCTTTTTATACCTTTTCTAAATCTTGTATTTGAAGATCAAATTTAATGTTGAACTTTGGTCTTTTCATAAGGAAGTTCTGGAAGTCCCCTATTTCGTTGAATGTCTATCTTCTTGCCTTAAAGACTATGATGAATTTTGTTGGGTAGTTAACCTTTGGTTGTAACCCAAGTTCCTTTGCATTACACAATACCATACTCCAAGCCCTATGATCTTTTAATGTAGAAGCTGCAAGGATTTTCATAATCCTGACTGTGGTTCTACAGTACTTGAATTGTTTCTATATCCTTGCAGCATTTTCTTCTGGACTTGAAAATTATATGATTTGGCTATGATATTCCTTGGCATTTTAAGTTTGGAATCTCTTTCAAGAAACAATTAGTGGGTTCTTTTGAAGATTATTTTACCCTACAGTTCTAGGTAAACAGGGTAGTTTCCTTAATGATTTCTTGGAAGATGCTGTCCAAGGTCTTGTTTCTTTCCTCATGACTTTCATGTAGACTAATAATTCTTAAATTATCTATCCTGGATCCTTTTTTGCAGGTCAGTTGTTTTACCAGTGAGGTGCTTTAGGTTTTCCTCTATTTTTCATTGTTTTGATTTGACTGATTCTCATTTTCTCTTAGAGTTATTAGGATCCACTTTCCCAATTCTAAATTTAACAGAATTGTTTTCTTCAGTTAGCTTTTGTGCCTCCTTTTCCATTTGGCCAGTTTTACTCTGTAAAGAGTTGATTTTCCTCCAATGCAGGCAATTCCACTCCTCCACTCATTTCATCATATATATATATATATATATGTATATATATTATATATGCATGTATGTATATATGCATATATCATATATATGCATGTATGTATGTATATATGCATATTTATCTATATGCATATTTAGAGTTCCAAATTTTCTCCCCATCACTCCCCTCTGCCCAGCCCAAGACAGTGTGCGTTTTGATTACCCTTTCCCCCAATCTGCCCTCCATTCTCTCATACCCCTTCCTTCTCTTATCCCCTTCACCTCTATTTTCTTGTAGGGCTAGATAGATTTCTATACCTATTTGCCTGTATGTGTTATCCCCAGTTGCATGTAAAAACAATTTTTAACATTCTTTTAAAAAATTTTGAGTTCCACATTCTCTCACTTCCTACCCCCATACACACATTGAGAAGAGATTTTCATACCAAATTGAGTGTGCATGGTATTCCTTCCTTAAGCCAAATCTGATGACAGTAAGGTTCACTCTTTCCCTCTTATCTTCTCCCTCCTCTTCCCCTTCATCGAAAAAGCTTTGTCTTCCCTCTTTTGTGGGAGAGATAGTTTACTCCATTCTATTTCTGCTTTTCTCCTCCAAATCTATTCCTCTCTCACCCCTTATTTTTATTTTTTTAGATATCCCTTCATATTCAACTCACAGTGTGTCCTCCCTCTACATATATAATCCCTCCAGCTCCCCTAATACTGGGAGAAGTTTCACAAGTTACCAATATTATCTTTATATGTAGGAATGTGAATAGTTCAACTTTGACAAGTCCCTTATGATTTCTCTTTCTGCTTTACCTTTCCATGCTTCCCTTCATTCTTGTGTTTGAAAGTCAAAATTGCTATTCAACTCTGCTGTTTTCATCGAGAATGCTTGAAAGTTCTCTATTTCTTTGAATGACCAATTGTTCTCCTAAAGTATTATACTCAGTTTTGCTGGGTAGGTGATTTTTAGCTTTAATCCTAGCCCCTTTGACCTGTGGAATATCATATTCCAAGGCCTCCAAACACTTGATGCAGAAGCTGCTAGATCTTATGTTATCTAGATTGTATTTCTACTGTACTTGAATTGCGTCTTTCTGGCAGTTTGCAATATTTTTTCCTGGACCCAGGAACTGTGGACATAGGTTACAATATTCCTTGGAGTTTTCCTTTTGAGATCTCTTTCAGGAGGCAATCCGTGGATTCTTTCAATACCCATTTTACCCTCTGGTTCTAGAATATCACGGCAGTTTTTCTTGAAAGATGATGTCTAGGCTCTTTTAGTGATCATGGTTTTCAGGTAGTCCAGCAATTTTTAAACTGTCTCTCCTGGATGCATTTTCCAGATCAGTTGTTTTTTTTCAGTGAGATATTTCATACTATCTGCTGCTTTTTCATTCCTTAGGTTTTGTTTCATAATTTCTTGATTTTTCTTAAAGTCATTAATTTCTAGCTGCTCTATTCTAATCTTTAAGGAATAATTTTCTTCAGTGAACTTTTGGGCCTCCTTTTCTATTTGGTCAATTCTGCTTTTTAAGGAATTCTTGTCTGCATTGGTTTTTGGATCACTTTTGTCATTTAGATTAGTCTGTTATTCAAGGTGTTATTTTCTTCAGTATTTTTTGGGTTCCCTTTAGCAAGCAGTTGACTCATTTTTCATGATTCTCCTACATCACTCTCACTTTTATTCTCAACTTTTCCTCTACTTCTCTTACTTCATTTTCAACATCCTTTTTGAACTCTTCCATGGCCTGAGACCAATTGATAATTTTCTTGAACGCTTTGGATATAGGAACTTTGACTTTGGTGTCTTCTTCTGTTTGTATATTTTGGTCTTCCTTGTGACCAAACTAAGATTCTATAGTCTGATTCTTTTTTTTCTGGTTTTTGTTCATTTTCCTAGCTATTTAGTTGACTTGCAATGTCTTTGTCAATGCAGGTCTCTACTTCCAGTGGTGGTGGTTGGGTATACTGTTAGCCACTTGATTACTTCACAATCCATGCACCTAGAGCTCCAGAAACAGAAACTACCACTGCCCTGCTGCTGCTTCAGTTGTTTCAGGCTTTTCCACCCCCTCCACCACTATGGGGCTGGTTCCAGACCACTCAACTCTCTCACACAAATATGACAGTTTTTTCACTGATCTTCCAATTTATCCTTGCCATTTTGGAATCATGAAGTCTGGAAACTGCCACTAATGCCAGTGATTCAGTACTCCCTTACCTTGCTCAAATATTGTCCGTACCAGCACGAACTGTGCTCTGTACCCAGCCTGGTGCAATTGGCACTTCTTGTTGGTGTTAAAGTCTATCTTGGGCTGGAGATTTGCTTCACTCCATCATTCTGTGGGTTTTGAAGCTCCATAATTTGTTTGGAATCATTATTTACAGGTATTTGGGTGAGTTTGGGAGAGAGCTGTAGTAAGTCTCTGCTCTTAATCCTCCATCTTGCCTCTGTCTTCCCTCCAGCTCTGTCAATTGCATTTTTAATGGAATTTTTCGATTTTTCTTTTGCCTCTCTAATTTATCTTTTAAAATCCTTTCTGAGCTCTCTCAATAAGACTTCCTAGGCTTCTGACCAGTTCATATTCTCCATTTAGATCTCAGATATGGATTTAATGACAATGTTATCCTCTTCTGAATTCTTATTTTGATCTTCACTGTCTGCCCTAGTAAGGACCTATGGTCCCTGTTTTTCTATGTTGCTTTCTGTTTATGATGGCGCCTTTTTCCTGGCTTTTAGACTTGATCTTTCCTTCTGGGGTAGAGTCCCACACTTTTCATACTGGGCTCTAGGGACCTACTTATTGAATTTGTTGACTGAAACCTCGGGTTTTTGCAGCTGGAGGCTATAGAGAGTGTAGCTTACCTGGTGTTGAACTGGAGCTGGTGGTGGTGGCTGCTATATCCCAAAGTTAGGTCAGTTTTTTCTGTGTTTGATCCTGGTTACACTGAAGTTTGTGGGGTGAGGTGTGGGGATGAGCATTTTCTGGCTGTTGGAGGTTGCCTACTCAACAGGGGCTGCAAAGAAGCAGGGTTAGGCTCAGCTGATGATGGTTGCCCATCAAACGTGCAAGTGGTAGTTCTCTGTACTGGTGTCTACCAGTTCCCTGACTGTGCCAGGTCATGTGGGGGTTCTAGTGTTGGTGCTTGACTGCTCCCTCACTGTGGGGCTCCAAATTTACCATTACTTTTTTGAGGCAGCTTTCTGAGACTTTCATCCTTTACTGGTCCCCTTAAGACACAGAGGGACCTTTGCTGCTAATCCACCTAGCCTCAAGAGCTAAAACAAAACAAAGCAAAACTATTGAACCCCTTATTTCTGCTGGCTCCACTCTCTTAATATTTTTCCAGGGGTGATGTTGTCTGAATTTTTCAAGGTCAGTTAGGGTTGAGAGAAAGCAAATTACTGCTTGCCCTGACATCTTGCTTCTGGACAAATATTCTATGAAAGAAGCAAGCCTAGGAAGGAGCAAATCAAATTCTTAAGATATAAAGAAAAAAATTCTTTTAATTTACTTTGAGATACCTAAGGGATTAGAAGGAGAACATTCCACCTTGCTTCCAATAACTCCAACAGGGCTCAAAAAAGAGCACTAGAAAGAAATTTTGTAGAAATCCGAGGAAAAACTACAGAAAAAATGAATTCTCAATAGCTCAGATATGCACAACAGAACAGGAAGAAATCCCCAAGTATGTAGGAAGAAGTGCTGCCAGAAAAATTAGCACATTCCACCAGTCCAACTCTCCTATGTGCTTACATTCTTAAAATATAAGGGTAGATATGATGTTTGTTTTACTACCAATTCTCTTTAGTTTGCTATGGGGCACAGGAAAAATTGCAAAGAAATGGAATACTAAAATTGTCCACATTTTCAAAAATAAAAAGAGAAAGTTACTTGTAAACTATTGGCCACTAAATTGTACTGTAGTTTATTGAAAAAAAAATAGAGTATACTATTAAAAGGGGTGGTTAGTAAAAATTTAGAAAAGAAAGAAATGTTTCCAAAGATATATCAAGGCTTCTTAAAACTGTCATGTCAATCTAAACTTTTTTCCTTTTCTAAAAAATAAAGTTATTAGACGGGAAATACCAATATTGGCTTGACATTAAGAGAAAAAAAAAGAAAAAAATTTCCCAGTAATTCTAATCATCTCAAGGTGGAATGGACTTCCTTGGATGACTATCAATTTTGCCTCACTGGAGATCAAGCCCAAGTTGAATGATTATCAAATATGTCGTCAGTGTGCTTGGTTAGTAGGTACAGGTTGCATTACATAGTTTCTGTGGTCCTTCTCAACAATGAAATGCTCTGATTCTCAAAATGTGATATTAAGAATTTAACACTGTCTTTTCAATGTTGTGTGTCCTCTGCAAAGAATAATTTTCTCTGTTGTGGGAGCTTTATAATTTTGCTAACAACAGATTCAGACATTATTTCCATATCTTATAATTAATTTATGAATATATGCTAAATAATAGATTCCCTATATCTTATTCATCTGAATTGCTGCAAAGTCATAATTTACATTAATGGTCATTTCAAGTACAATCATCGTCAGCATTAACAAAAAATCTTGGGTATTTATAGAGTGTAGGTTGTTAAGAGAGATGCAAAAAGCTACCAGTTGAGGACCTGACCTCAAATGTTTTTCAATCCAGTTAAGGAGATACATACTGAAGTTGTCAGTATGATGGTAGGGTAGAATATATGGACAGAGAAATGAGTGGTATGAGAAGAGGGACATTCAGAAGAGGGAGAGAATAAAATTTACTGGAGATAAGGTTTTATCTTGAAATCTCACTGATATGAGTATATAATGAATGCAACACAATCTGTTATTATATAATGAATGAAACACAATCATATTTAGATTTAATTAAGTGGTAAAGTGGGTAGAGCACTATCCTCAGGTTCAGGAAGACTTGACCCTGATACTTAGTAGCTGAGTAATTCCCAAGAAGTCATTTAATTTCTCTCAACTGCAGTTTCCTTATTGGTAAAATGAGAATAATAATAGCTCCAATATCACAAGATTGTTGTAAAGCTCATATGTAATAATATTTATAAAACAGTTTGAAAACCTTAAAAATATATATTTTTTATTATTTAACAATTATCTGAAGTATAATGGGTTCAATGGATTACTTATCAACGAAGCATAATGTACAACAGAGTTTTTTTCTGAATATATCTATTCTCATTATAAATTATTTAATCAATAGTAGCTCCCATTCTTCAAATTGAGCCAAAATATTTTTGGTTTTAATTAATAGCTTAAAGTTATATGTTGGAAATGTTAAAATAAATAAAGTTTGAAGAGGGGCAACTAAGTGGCACTATGAATACATCACTATACTCAAAGTCTGGAAGACTTGAGTCTAAATCTTACCTCACATACTTACTAGCTATGTGACAAGTCACTTAACCCTGTTTGTCTTAGGTTGCCCATTTGTAAAATGAGCTGGAGAAAGAAATGGCAAACCGAAAAAGTATCTTTCCCAAGAAAATCTCAAATGTAATCTGAAGAGTCAAACATTACTGATGTGTAGCAACAACAGTGTAATTTGATGGATGGTCTGATTTATCCTTGCTTTTCATCTGTGGAAATTTTGGCTAACCCCTTAAGTATTTTGTTATTCCATTTTAATATCTGTAAAATGGGGTCAGTTCCACCTTTTTTAAACTGAGACTTAGGTGGAATAAAATGGGTTTAAGCTACTCACAGAGATAATACTTCTGGAAGAATAATGAATTCTTTTAGACACCTAGAGTACCATTTAGCAAACCAAAATAGATTTAGGAATTTACTAAATAGGACTTCTTTTTTACATATTAAATTTGGCCCTAAGTAGGCCAAATTTAATTCATAGAGAAATATGGTTTATGTTGGAGTGCTTTGAATTTTTTTAAGTGTGTTTTATTATGCCAAGGTATCATTGAATGTGGCACCATTACTTGATGACTTGAAAATTCTGGCTGTTTTAACTTATCCTTATTAGATGTGAAATTATACAAGTGCAATTGCACAAATTTTTTGGTGTTTTGGATTGCTCCCAACTTCACAACCTCCCAACCCATTTTCAGGGAAGGCAGTTGGAGGAGAATATGTTCAGGGGATCCTAACCCTACCCCATTAACCAAGAACTTGATGATGAATTTCTGGTTCTTGGACAATAGATTTGTTTGTGACTTCACCACGAAAAAAATGAATGGATTGATTAGAATTAGAACTAAAAGTTGTGTCCATGTGCAATGTGTGGCAAGGTCACTGTATATGTATTTCATCTATGTATAGTGTACATTTTAAATAAAAAAATGTCAAGATACAGGAACAAGTGAATGTCTATGAAAATGAATCTGCCAGATACATCTGTCATTGACTGCCAGAGTGCCACTGCCTCTGTTACTTCAAAGGACAGGAAAAGATTTATAAACATAGTTTTTGCTGATTTTGTGATACTGAACCATATTCTGGAGTCAGCTTCCTCTAGCTTTGGAGAGCCAATTAATTGTTAAACTTTCAAGACTTGCATTTATATATCAGAACTCAGTAAACACCACAAATAAGCTTTGGTTGTTTTTCATTGTTTACCCTTTATTCCATTGTCGAAATTTAAGAAAATCATGGATAAATGCTAACGATGCAGAATGAAGTGAAAAGGGTTTCATGCATACATTTTTCTTCCGAGGTCATTGTTAATCATTTTCCAGCACACCCGTTTATTACTTTCCATTCATTAAGCAAATACTATTCATAGAATTTCAAACTATCACCCACACATTCAACAAAAGAAACAGAAACACAAAAATGTGGGAAACTCAGGTAGTCCAGAGATGTATTGCTCTGCCATGAGGTTTCACATAGATTTCCCAATAATCATAACCCTTAACTCTACAGTAAAATTACAGGAAATTTAGGGATACAGAGGATTGTGTTTACTTTCTTTATGAGTATCCTTAAAGCAACTGTTAAAATTGGAGGAAGATCAATGTCCTCATGAGATCTGTTGGTGACAGATTTTACCTCTATTCTCAGTGTTTTGTTAGCCTATTTCCCTGATGATGGCAACAAAATATTGACATGAAGAAATATAGAGTATTTACAGATACCCAAGTAGCAAGAGTGGAACATGAAAAACAGCTCCATTGAAGTGAACAAGTCCTATAAACTTCTAATTATTGGTGCTCCAGAATAATATAATCACAAAGTTAAATCTGAAAAGGATTTTAGAAGGGTTCTAGTCCAATTCACTCAATTTGCAATTGAGAAAAATGAAAATGAGGCTCCTGCAGGTTAAACTGAGGTGCTCTAGGTCACATAGGTAACAAGTGAAAGACCTGAATTCAACATCAGGACCTCTAAAATCAACTCTTTTCACTGTACCATGAACACATTACAGAGATTATTTACTTCCCCTGTGGTAAAAATAGAGAACTTCAGAGCCTATTCTGGTCACACTGGTTGTCATATTCAGTGGTAAGAATTGATCAGTCCAACTACTCCTTGAGAGCAAGTGACTCATTCCCCACATTCTCTACTTTCTCTTTCACAAAATACAGGCAAAGAAAATGTCAACTCATTGAGAAATGTTAACTTGGACTGGAGTATTGAGCAGCTGGGATTGCATAATTTGTCCAGGACATGACAAAAATTGGTATTATTAGAAGAAGAAGAAGCTATAGAAGACATAGTAACAGAAAAGTTACAAAACACTAGACCAGAGAACTTGATTTTAATTCCTGGCAAAATTCCTAAATGTATTTTGAAAGCAGTATTTTGTGAATATTTAAAATGAAAACATCATTGAGACATCATGGCTTCCTGAAAAATAGGTGATGCCTGACTAACCTTGTTATCTCTTTGACGGTTATAGCAGATTTAAATTTGATGAGGTCTTTTAGGCTAATTTTGTGGAGTAAATGGAAAGATAGAGTTGTCAAATTTAGTATATACATATACGCATATATATATATATATAATAGATATGTATATAAGTAGATATATGCATTTATGCATATATGTGTATCTGTGGGCAGCTAGGTGGTGCAGTGGATAAAGTACTGAGCCTGCAGTTAGAAAGACTCATTTTCCTGAGTCTTCCTCAAATTTTGCAGTAAATACTTAGTAGCTGTGTGACCCTAGACAAGTCATTTATTCCTTCTTGTCTTACCTTCTTCTTCTGTAAAATGAGTTGGAGAAGGAAATGGTAAACCACTTAAGTATGTTCACCAAGAAATCCTCAAATGTGGTCACAAAGAGTCAGACATAAATGGAAATACTGAACAAGTGTATATTTTAATATATACATGTATGTGCGTACACATATTTACATTTACATATACACAACTAAATACGGGTGTATAAATACACATACATGTTATATATTTATGTGTTCCTACATAAATATGTAGGAAATATGCATGTATGTATGTCTCTGTTTTAGATACACATATATATGTGTGTATATATATATATGTATGCATGAATATCTGTGTGTACATAATTTTTCTGGCAGAAATCTTCTAGAAGCCCTTGGAAGTAAACATCTAAAATGTCAGATTCCCCTCCTGGCCTTTGCAGTAAATGAAGAAAAATTTATAGGAATATTGAATAAGAAAAATTTTACAATATGATTTAAAACAAAATTTGGCATTAATACTCTGCTGTAATAGAAAAAACAATGCCATTTAATCTTTCTACAATGCCCCAGGAGTATCATTTTTCTGAAACCAGTTTCTTCTTTTTGACTATTTCCATCAAGAGCTTTCATCCAGACCTAGGATAATCAGGGAGACTTCCTTCCTCTGATCCATACCCTAGTACTTTCTGGAAGTGAGAAAAGAGGATACTTCCCTTATGTGAGTCATAGTTCAAACCCTTTAAAGGGAAGTGGTGAGGCAATGATCTTGACTAGGCATTTTTCTTTCTATGTTTGATTACCATTCATAATCCATTTTCTAGGGCCACATTCAAGACTCTTTATGCAGCTTCCTAAGAAAAAGGAAATAAGTCTAAGAGAAAAATAGTAGCATAGAACATTGTTCCCTGAGAAATTATTTAAGAACCAATAAAGCTTCCATCTTTCAGGTAAGTATGGAAAAACTTTTCAGCTGTAAACATACATTCTTTAACATTTTTTCAGTTGAATAAACAGGAGCTTTTTAATATGCTTTCATATAGGCTAGATGATACAAGGAGCACAGTAGCATAGATTTAATCTGGAATGTTATCTAGCACAAAATCCTCATTTTACAAGTGAGGAAATGGAGACCTAGAGAAACTGTAACTTGTCCACGATAGCATATGTAGAAAGTACCAAAGCCAGCATTTGGATTTTAGTCTTTAATTCAAAATATTAAGTAGTCTTATCATTGCAAAATACTTCCTTCTGTGCAGTTAGTTGGATTTGGAGTTGGTTGAATGAGTATATTCAAAGACTATTACCTAGTGGGTTGATGCTATCTTGGAAAACAGGCTTCCACTGGAATGTTACAGAGACCTCTCCTTGGCCCTGTGCAATTCATTTTATATTCTTTAATCAATGTTTGGACAAAAACATTGATGCCATATTTATTCAAGTTGGAAATGATGCGAAAATTTAAAGGCATAGCTACCTCACAAATTGAGTTGGCAAAGTCAATATTCAAAGAAATCCTAAAATATACGATTTACTTTAAAAAGATGAAATTTAATAGAGATAAATGCAAACTAATGTCTTACTTTTCTATGCCATTGTTGTAAGGAGGCAATCTTGAATGCTTAAAATATTCAACAAATTCCAATAAGAAGGAAAGACTTCAAATATGGAAGTAGTTATAGACTCTGTTTTCACAACTAGTTCAGCTAAGTTTGGAAAGGTTCAGTAGGCTGTATATAGAGTGATAAATTGTTTAATTATGGAAACTTTACCAAGTTTTAGGTTGCTTACAATTTACATCAATACCAGGTTTATCCACAATGAGTAAAAGAGTTAATTAGTGAAATTCTAAAAGAAGGAAACGAGATTTATTAAATGCCTAAGAAATGCTAAACATTGTGCGAAATGTTTTTCAAATATTAACCCATTTGGTTGTATCCATAATCTTGGAAGGTAGGTGCAATTGTTTATCTCATTTATTATTTGAATAAATTGAGGTAGAGAGGGTTATTGACTTACCTATGGTCATTTTGAGGCAAGACTTATATCCAGCTCTTTATAACTCCAAACTCAATACCCTATGCAGTATGCGACCTATCTTCTGGTTATCAAATTTTAGGTCCAATATGTGTAAACTAGAGTATATGCAAAAAGGACCAATCAGGTTGTTCAGGATACATGTCTTCTTTAGAACTGGAATGCCATGAAGCACTTCTGGGCCATAAAATATTTAACAAAAACAAGTTTACATGCCATAAAATAATTTAAAAGATTCCATATACTTAAAAGTGATTCTGTTACTCCCTACTTCTGCATTCATAAGCACAGAGATGCTGGTTCACAAAGACATCATCCAGGACAATATAACTTCTGATAAATTTTTGATGTTCTGGATCCCACTTTTGCCTCAGTTGAATTTGATCAGCTTCTGGGACAAAAGAAGGTGGAGTAAACAGTAAACTACTGCAATTCTCCCATACTTATGTCCAAAGAACCACAAAGTAGAACCCCCAAACAAGTACCAGAACAGCAGAACCAGAAAAAGATGGGATGAAATAATTTTTAGCCCAAGGAATTGGAGGATCAGCAAGATAAACCCACTTCACTCAAGCGAAAAGGGAGCACAGCCCAGAATGGGAGGCATCCAAGCTTCCAAAAGAAAAAAAAAATGAATGGGTGGGCACCAATGGATAAGCTCAAAAAGGATTTTGAAAATCGAGGAAGAGAAGCAGAGGAAAAATTGGGAAGAGAAATGAGATTGATACAAGAAAATCAGGAAAAAAGAGTCAACTGCTTGCTAAACGGTACCCAAAACATGCTGAAGAAAATATTTTTAAAAATAAAATGAACAAAATGGCAACAGGGGTCCCAAAAGTCAATGGGAAGAAGAATGCCTTAAAAAGACGAATTGACCAAAGAGAAAAGGAGCTCTAAAAGCTCACTGAATCCACAACTGCTTAAAAATTAGAATGGAGCAGATAGGAACTAATGACTTTATGGAAAATCAAAAAATCCCAAAATAAAGCCAAAAGAATGAGACAACAGAAGACAATATAAAATACCTCTTTGGAAATACAACTGATCTGGAAAATAGATCCAGCAGAGATAATTTAAAATTATTGGACTACCTGAGTGCCATGATCATAAAAAGACCCTAGATATAATTTTTCAAAAAATTATCAAGGAAAGGTGCCCTGATATTTTAGAACCAGAAGGTGAAATAGATATTGAAAGAATCTATCAGTCATCTCTTAAAAGAGATTCCCAAAGGAAAACTCATTTTGTAGTCAAATTTCAGAATTCCCAGGTCAAGGAGAAAATATTGCAAGAAAGCAGAAAGAAACAACTTGTGTGTTGTGGAAACACAATCAGCATAACACAAGATCTAGCAGCTTCTACATTAAAGGATTGGAGGGCCTGAAATGTGATATTCTGGAGGTCAAAGGAACTAGAATTAAAATGAAGACTCACTTGCACAGCAAAACTGAGCATAATATTTCAGGGAGAAGAAATTGACATTCAATGAAATAGACCCTTTTATGCAATTTTGATGAAAAGACCAGAACTGAATAGAAAATTTGACTTCAAAATAAAAGAATCAAGAGAAGCATGAAAAACTAAACAGGAAAGAGAAATCATTAGAGGCTTACTGAAGTTGTAATGTTTACTTTCCTACATGGAAAGATGATATTTGCAACTCATGACACCTTTCTCAGTATTACAGTGCTTGGAGGGAATATATGTATATGTATATATATATATGTATGAATATATGTATATGTATATATATACATATATATATGTATATATATGTATATATGTATAGAGACAGAGGACCCAGAGCAAGTTAAATATGAAACAATGATATATAAAAAATAAAATTAAAAAGGTTGAGTGAGGAATATATTCAGAGAAGGAGAAAGGGAGAGAGAGAATGGGTGAAAGTATCTCACGTAAAAAGATGAAGAAAAACATTTACAATAGAGGGGAAGGTGGAGGGGTGAGAGAGATTCAAGCTAGTCCTTCAAACTAAACAAATCCTTGTCCCCTTAAAAGAAAACTAGCCTGGTTTATCTGAATCAAGTGTAGTAGCTACTACCTATACCATACAAAGATTATTTGAAGGACCTGGGGATGTTTAAACACAAGATGAGGAGATAGATGATATGTGGTACTTGACTTCAAGCGCATGAATGTATGACAGTGGAAAGTATGATTAATTGAGGGGAAAACATTTTTTACAAACTGATTTGTAAAACATTAGACCTTTTTTCCTAAGGTTCAAAAGACAGTAGTAGTAATTTATTTTTAAATAGTCTATGATACCAAACACTGTCTGAATTCAATTATTTTTAAAGCTTCCTCCTTTTACTCTACTAATGAAGCTTATCTCTCATATATTTGTTCAGAACTCTGCAATTTCAACTCCTTCAGTTTTATAGCTAACCAACTTTTGCTATTAAAAGATAGAAACTAAGTTCTTCTTGATGTGAGGAATGGTCAACACATTTTGGCATGTAAATATAATGGGATATTATTTCAATATAAGAAATAGAAAATATGAAGAATTCCAAGGTATGTGGGAAGATTAATGTGGAACCAATTTTAAACACATTAACTAGAAACAGTAAACAATGAATAATGAAAAAAAAAGCAAAATTAAGCACTCTAAAATTACAGTGACCTATGTTGGTTCTAGTAAAACATGAGAAAATGAACCTGTTCTTTTCATTACAAAGTTGGATGTTGCTCAATGTAGAATATTACATGTAATATCAGACATAGTTGATATGTTGATTTTTTTCAGAATTGCTTTAATTGCTCTATTTAAAAAAAATGTTAAATGAAGTGTTGTGCTAAAACCAGCTCATTATGAGTCACAAGAGCTGTTAAATTTTCATCTCTTAGTCATCTTTAGTACTTTAGAAATTCTTTTGTACTTTAGAAATTCTTAAAGGCTGAAAACCTGGGGTTGATTAATTGTTTTATTGATTGTCTATATTTAAGAAAGTCGTGTAGAAAATATTAATAATTCAGATGAAACTGAGAGGTGTATTGTGGGTGAATTTTTAGTATCATTTTTAAAATTCTTGTTAGCATACTCCTGCTGATAAGGAATTGTTTATTGAGTATGGATGCATCTCAAAACAAATGTGATATCAAAACAAAAGATTTCAATAAAATAGATCTTAAAATTGAAATACATTAAAACTGCTCCCTTGAGGAAAGAAGAAACTCAGAATATTTTGAAAAACCTCCAGTTTAATCCACATAGTGTTATTATATAACTCCAGTTCCAGTTTTTTGGTTACCCTGATATGCCTACTGCTCTTCCCATGTCAACCTGGCAAATCTACAGCAAATTCTCACACACACCAACACCCCGACATGCATGTATTTGAGCACACACAAGCGTATCAATAAATTTAAAAGCATATTCCCTATATGCTTGGTCAGCACATACAAATATACACTCAAATATATACACATAAAGGATTCTTATTTAATACCCTTTTGTATCTCACAGAAGTCTCCTTTGGGAAAAGTTTTACTTAGAATAACATATTGCACATGAAGAGAAAAATCAAAGCCTTGAAATTACATTTTTGTTTCACAGCAAAAAAATGAATGGCTAGAAACAAATCCATTAGGCAGAAGAATGTAAAGGAATAAAAAAAAATACACTAGACACTTCAATGTCAAACTCCCTTCCCTCTCCCACTTTCCAGTCCCCTATCAGCCTTTAAAGTTCAACCCCAGAGGCCAAGCAGGAAGAAATTCTGTGATTAAACTTCATAAAAATATCAGTTTTCTTGCCTAGTGGAAGATATTTTTGTTTAGGGAATTTTGCTGTGATTATTTTTCAAGCATCAAGTAAACCATACCAAAAGGACAAGCTAAAAATAGCTTATTAAATTTGAATATTTTGTCTCCTGTAGTTTTGGTTTCCAAACTGCCATTGTGTGTACAAACTCTGATGACTAGAGAATAGCAATCTAACACTATCTTCACACATATCTATACATAAACATTAATATGAGATAAATGACAAAGCAGGAAAAGAGCAAATTGAATTTTAATTTCCCCCCCAAAAATGTAGGGGAAATTGGAGTCAAGCAAAAGTACATTTTGAAAATAGGATAAGAGGTGCAGGCACAAAGAAAAGTTTGATTTAATCTTTTGTATTATTTTTATTTTGCATCATTTTTGTAATATGTAATTTATTCATTTTAAGTTCTTAACTTTCAGTTCCACAAGAATTTGAACTCAAAATTTTCTCCCCATCTCTCCCCACCCCCCACCGCAGGACAGCAGACACCCTATACATCCCTTCCTCCAGTCTCTTCTCCCTTTCATTAACCACCCTTCTTCCACCCCTCTTCCCCTCTATTTTCCTGTAGGGCAGAATAGATTTCTATACTCCACTCATTGTATAGTGCAATTTTCAGTTGCTTGCTAAAATAATTTTTAGAACTCATTCTTAAAACTTTGAGTTCCATATTCTCTACCTCCCTTCCAATCCACCCTCAATGAGAAAATAAGCAATTCAATATAGGTCATACATGTGTAACATTGCAAAGCACTTCCATAACAGCTATGTTGTAAAAAACTAACCACATTTCCCTCTGTCCTATCCTGCCCTTCATTTATTCCATTCACTCCCTTGACTTGTCCTCCCCCAATAATGCTTGCTTCTGATTATCCCTTTCCCAAATTTTCTGTCCCTTCTATTATCTTCCCTCTCCTATCCCCTTCCTCCTTGCCTTCCTGCAGTTAAACAGATTTTCATATCCAGTTGAGTGTGTGTTATTCCCTCCTTAAGCCAAATCCTATGAGAGTAAAGCTCTATTATTTCATTTCATCTCCCCCCTTTTCCCTCCACTGTAAAATCTCCTTCTTCCCTCTTTTAAGTGAGATGATTTTCTACATTCTACCTCTCCTTTTCTCTTTCTCCCATTACATTCCATTCAACACTAAATTTTATTTTTTCAGATATTCTCCCTTAATATTCGGCTTAACCTGTGTCCTCTCTCTATGTATGTATACATACATACACACATAGAGTCATGTACCATTACATACCTACACATATGTAACATATACATACCTACCCATACCTACTTATATATGTGTGTGTGAATGTGTGTGTGTGTATAGATAAAGATATATATTCCCTCTAACTACCCTAATACCGAAAAAAGTCTCATGAGTTACAAATGACATCTTTCCATGTAGGAATGTAAACAGTTCAATTTTAATGCGTTCCTTAAGGCTTCTTTTTCCTGTTTACCTCTTCTTGTTTCTCTTCATTCTTTTATTTGAAAGTCAAATTTTCTATTCAGCTGTTTTTTCAACAAGAATGCTTGGAAATCCTCTATTTCACTGAAATTTCACTTCCTCTCTGAAGTATTATACTCAGTTTTGCTGGGTGGGTGATTTTTTATTTTATTCCTATCTTCTTTGTTCTCTGTAAAATCATATTCTGAGTCTTTTGATCCCTTAATGTAGAAGCTGTTAAATCCCATCTTTTCCTGATTGCTTCAATGTTTTTCCAAAATTAATGCTAAATGTATTCCTCTCCATCCTATTTTGTGCCTCTTTTTTTCATTTGATTAATTCTACTTTTTAAGGTGTTTTTCTCCTCATTGATCTTCTGATCCACTTTTCCCCTTTTGCCTAATTGTTTTTTTAAGATGTTATTTTCTCCAGTATTACTTGAATCTCCTTTACTAACCTGTTGACACATTTTAAATTTCTTCTATCATTTTCATTTCTCTTCCCAGTTTTTCCAATTTTGCCAGGACTGGCATTATTCTGCACAGTATACTGCACTGTACTGTGCTCCTCTTGCCCTGGTGCAACAATCCTTTCTTGCAGACCTTCTAAATTGTGCGAGACTGGAAAACTGTTTCACTCTATCTTTATGTTCTTTCTGCCACAGTAGCATTTTCAGAAGAATTACTTGAAGCTATTTGGATGGGTTTGAGGAAGAGCTCAGGCAGTTCCCCACCTTTATTCTGCCACCTTGGCTTCAACTACCTGAAGTGATTGTTTTAGAAAAACTTGGAAAGACTTACATGAATTGATGCAAAGTAAAGAGAGCAGAACCAAGAGGGAAATGTATACAGTGACAGCAATGGGGTAATTATAATCAACTGTGAAATACTTAGTGACTCTGAACAATACAATGAGGCAGAATATTTCCAAGGGTGTAAAGATTAAAAAAAAAACAAAACCCTACCCTTTTCCAAATAGAGAAATGGGTAATTTTGAGTTTCAGTTGAAGCATATTTTTTTCTCTTGCTCCCCTTCTTCAACATGAATAATATGTGTTTGTGGGGGGAGAGGGAGAATTTCTTTGTGGCATGGTGATGCAAAGGTATAATCCCTGCTACCATAGGAAGGCTATAGCTAGTGGGTAGTGTGAGGGGCCGCCACCGGACCTCCTGGGTGGATAGGTGACGGCCGGGAGTCTATACCCGCCCTAACTGGTGATCACGCGCCTAGCTCGTGACTTCCCCATTCTGGGCGCAAGGAAGGCTCGTGGAAGGCTTGGCATCGCCCTCGGGGAGGTACTAGTGGGGCCCCCACCTATCATAATGGGACACGATCAGCCAACTCGGTAACGTGGCTCTAAGAACAGGTGCTGAGGGCTGACCAAGGCTTAACCACCAATCAGAGAAGTAAGGGCTAGAACCCGGAAAGGATAAGGAATATAAGGCAACGCCCTAAGGGGTTCGGGGGGGACTGGACTGATGTGAACTGCTGAATAAACACCCGCTTTGCTCTACCACCCTGGCTCGTGCTTGGTTTCCGCCCGAACTCCGATCCCCGGGGACGGGTCCAGAGACGTCTGAAGCTGCGTGAAGCAGAGTGAGGGGTTACTACCCACAGGGAGGGTTGATCGGGGACCGTCGCCCCCGACAACTGGCGCCCAGAACAGGGACCCCCAACGCGGTGAGCTGAGTAACCCGCCTACTCCCTGCAGGCAGCGCCAAGCACCCGGGGATTGCCAAAGTGAAAGTAAAATTCGCGCGAGGCTCCCCAAGGCAGAAATAGGATGGGGCAAGCCCAGCCCGCAGGAGAAGTAAAGCCAGAGGATAAGGGAATCCTAGCTTGCCAAGTGTATAAACTCTGCAAGCAGAATGGGATAAAAATACACATTAGAGTATGCCGAGACTGGGTCGAGAAGATATTAACGATCAGTCCATGGGTAGAGCATATAGGAATTCATCCGACCCGATGGCGACTGATAGGGCAGCAGATGGCCTCATACCAAAAAGAAGACCCCTACTTCCTCAATCCCCAGGACTTTGTTATCTATGCAACGGTAGGCACCTCACTAAACCCACAGCCGCCACCGCTATCACAGGAGTGCGGGGCCCAGGTGGGGGAATCACTCTGTGGCTCCGAAGAGGAGGATGAGGATCTGCCCCCCCGGGAACCGCCTCCGCTGTATCCATGGAGAAGTCTGGGTAGAGTAGTCCGAGAGGCTAAAGGAGAGAGTCAGGAAGGAATCAGGGAGGAGGGAGCAGGATATGGGAAAAGACAAGGAACAAAACCTCGCCCGCAGAGAGGAGAGGGATCCCAAAAGAAATCACAGGACATACAAAAAGAGGAAATCCCAGAGCAGCAGGGAAATAGAGAAGCAGAAAAAAACCCCCCCGCCCAAATACGTTAGTGTTTTGGGGAAGTGTCTTCAGCAAGCTGCAGAGGATGGGGAGGAGGTAGATTGGGAAGGGGCCAACCTATTCCCCGTGTTTGTTCAGCCAGGACAGGATGGACAGCCTCAAAGGGTGCATAGACAGTTCCCCTACAAATTCCTAAGAGATCTTAAAGAGGCCGCCACCAAATACGGCCCCGGGTCGGCCTTTGTAAAGAGACTCTTTACCACCTCCTCGGCTGTGGCGGCATGGCTCCCCTATGATTGGAAGGAGATAACGGCTGCTGCATTTGACTCCCCCGTAGCCATGACATACCTGGCCCACGTGACCCGAGAGGCTCGCCGTTATGCCTCAGAAACACACTCTGCCAATGAGAACCTCTTTGTTAGCCAAATGATAGCATCTGGGGAATGGGAGAAAGTCTAGACAGGGAATCTTATGCAAGGCTTAGTTATACAGTGATAGAAATTAAGCCAGAGTTATAATGTGTACAGAGGATTTCTGACAATTTTTTCTCAGTTTTTTGGATTCTTTTATTGTCTGTCTATGTGTTCTGTCTTTACATGTTCTGTGTGCGTGTGTTTGTGAGTTATTACGGTCAGCTCCATGGTAGCTGGACCTTGGAAAGTTATCTCTTTTCCTCCCCCTCCTCCCTTCTCTCTGATGGCTGCAGCCTTGGGGAGAAGTATGGGAGAGAGAAAGAGAGGAACTAATCTTATATTATTTAGTTTATGTGATTGCAAGGTGTAGTCTTGGATGGGAAATGCAGGGACATAGTGTCTGTGCAGTTTTAAAGGGGGCTTTGATCAAGGCCCATTAGGAGAACAACGTGGATGTGAAGTTTAGGGAAAGCGTAAAAGTTTTGGAAATTGTTTGAAGGTTTTTGGTTGAACTCTCTCTCTGTCTTTGCCTTCCAATCCTGGCCAGATTGTGAGGGTGGAGAGAGAGACGAGAGGAGATCTGGGGCAGGCTGATCAGCATTTTCACCTAAATCTCACCTAAAAGAAAAGTATTTTGTATAATGAGAAGTAACCAAAAGGTAGTTATTCTGTTCACATTTTAAGTGAAACGTGTCACTCCTAATTGGATGTTTAAGACAGATCAGGATTTGTTATATTATTTGGCACTAGGCAAATTGGAAATATGCATAAATCTTAAAGGGACACCTCAGCAGAGATAAAGCTTTTGAAACTCTCCAGCAGAATGGGAATAGACTTGGTGCCACTGGGTAGTTGTCCAGAAGTCTCCCTCCCTTCAGCTGAGGAATTCAAAAACCCTCTCATTCAAAGAAGTTCTTAAGGAGTGGATACAGAAATAAAATTTACTTGAGTAAAGGATGGAACCATTAAGATTTTTTGCCCTGCAGTCCCAACTCATCATTCAGCTGGGTCTACAGTGAATTGTAACTTTTATCATTCCAGATTAGATCAAGAGAAGAGAACTATTATTTTGAAGGTTTTCAACTAATTTTTGTAAAAGTTTAGTGACTGTTAACAACAGGACAAATTTTAAACGGTTTTAAATTTTCATTTTCAAGACAATGTATTGGTAAATTAATATGTAATGGTCTATGAAGCAGAAAAGATCTTGCTCTTTTAATCTGAACTTGTAGTCATTCCTTGGGTTAAGCAAAAGTTAAATTTAGTGTTTGAACTTATTAACAACTTAATTTCTAAAAAGTTTTTTTTTTCAGAGTAAATGTAATCAGAGAAGGAGAAACTACCCTGTGAAACAATGATGTAAGGTGGTAAGGCTTAAGTTTGAAGTCACCTATCATAGATTCTACAAAGGTTACAACTTTAAATGACTTTCAGAAATTGATAGGAGAAATTCAGTGGTGTAGGCCACAGTTGAGAATTACAACTGATCAAATGAAACCATTATATGATTTATTGAAAGGTCCTTCTCAATTAAACTCATGCAGAGGATGGACAGATGAAGCACTGGAATGTTTGAAATTAGTGCAGAAAAAGATTATGGAGTGTACTACTAGCAGGATATTAGAATCACAGGACTTGAAAGTAACAATTTTATTCACTGAAAAAATACCCACTGGAGTTTTACATCAAAAACAAGGGATTATTGAGTGGGTACATTTGGCTCAGATGAAGAACAGAGCTTGTGTGCTTTATGCTGTGCTGGTAGCCCAAGTCATACATAAGGCAGTGAAGAGAGTAAGGATGTTAATAGGACAGAAACTTCACACAATATATGCTATGTATACAAGTCAACAAACAGAGAACTGCATTCAAGAGTTTGTGGAATGGCAGATATTGATTAATCAGAACTTCCAACATGGGCTCCCAATTCCTTTTGGGCAGCAATTTGCCACGGGACCAGGCCTTCAATCCCTGTGGCCACGTTCCCAACGAAATCTGGCAAATGGATGTGACACATTTTCAATCCTCGCTAATTCATGTGTCCGTCGACACCTTCTCAGGCTTCATTATGGCCACCCTACAGCCTGGAGAAAGTGCCAAATGCATTATCCACCACCTTTTAGAATGCGCAGCCACTGTAGGCCTCCCAGCCCTCATAAAAACTGATAATGGCCCGGGATACCGATCGAAAGCTTTCCAGACCTTTATTCAAGAAATGGGCCTCCAACACATCACAGGTATCCCATACAACCCCACAGGGCAAGCCATAGTTGAGAGGGCAAATCAGACATTAAAACGTATCTTACAAAAACAAAGAGGGGGAGTTCCGGGGAGGCTAACAAGAGCCCAACTAGCAAAAGCCACATTCACCGCCAACTTCCTCCAAATGCGGGAAAACAGCCTGACGCCGGCCATGAAATTTTTCACAACACCCCCAGCCATTTCTAATCCAAAAAACCCGGCAGGGGCAGGACAGATGCCTAACCATCCAGAAAACGAGATGGTATGGTGGAGGGATGAGGAGGACAACTGGCACGGCCCTCACCCGGTCATTGTGAGAGGCAGAGGTTTTCTTTGTGTCTCCCCAGATACCGATAACAATGGAATCAGATCCGGACAAGGCGCCCGATGGGTGCCCACCAGATGGACCAGAGCAGCCGCTCCTGCCAACAACACGAAGGAAGCGGGGCCGGCGCAAGAGAAAGAACCGGACCCGGAGGGCTGCAGCTAGGGTAGTCAGGGAGGCCCTGCTCGCCCTCGCCCAGCTGCACCTGATGCTGTGGCCCGTCCCCAACACGCACGCACACGAAATTCGATGGGGCCTCCTAGCCGATTTCCCTTTCCCCATGCCCGTCTCCCAGAATGCCACCCTATACCTGCGCCTTTTCACCACTAACGAAAGCCTTGATCTCCCTTACTACCCTTCCCAGGACGAGGAAGCTCCCACCCCTACATTCAACATCACCCTAAACGGTGCCCTCTGTTTCCGGCTAAACCTCACCGATGCGAACCCCTGCATAGTCCTAGCCCCACAGAAAGCGGTTTGGTTAGAACGTCCTAAGAATAACACAGCAAACGGCACGGCCATAGAAGACCGATGGCCCCTCATGAACAATTACACAGGAGATCTGAGGGAGGGAAGAGGTCTTCAGCCTACATGGGGACCCTGATGCGTGGGATCCAGAAGGGACGCTAAGATTCCCTGGACTGGGTGCCAGGCCCCCGTAAGCCAGAGCTTGGGAGGAGGTTGGAGTTTTTCCCCTCACATAGGATCTTTCTTAAATGCTACCAATCCAACGGGGTACAAAAACTGGACATATCAAGACCCCGCTATGACAGGATCCTCTAACCCATTCCATACCTGGGTGCTGTGTGGACCCGGACACACGTGCATGGACCTTTCCCCTTTTTCCATGCTCCAGGGAGGGAGAATTTACAATGGCTCCTTCTCCTGGAGCAACTCCAGAAAATTTGAGGACACTTTGACCCAAAACTTCGCTCCCAACTACTCCTTGCCCTTTGGTCCTACCCCTGTATGTGTTACACCCCAGTTCGTTTTCATTGTGGCCAACACCTCTAACGGCCCCCTTCTGCGTTGTACAAATAAGACTTGTAACTACGCTTCCTGCTGGAATGGCACCCGGCACCAGATGGCTGTGATAACGAGAGTGCCCACCTGGGTACCTGTTCCTGTCAACGTGGAAGGCTTCCAACCCCAACCATTCCATCGAAAGAAAAGAGACTTTGGCGTGACAGCTTTAGTAATAGCACTCTCTGTCGCCACCGTTGCCACCGCCGCGGCAACCACCTCCCTAGCCATGGGCGCCAACACTGTCGCTACACTTAACGATCTTTCAGCAACGGTTGCCACCGCCCTGGACACTAACACGCAGCTTCTAGCCACGATCGGGGGGGGGGGGGGGGGGGGGGGGGGGGGGGTTAATGCTGACCAATCAACGGATCGACCTATTGCAGGAACAAGTGGACATTATTGTTCACCTCCTTCCTCTGGGGTGCACATATTCTCTTCCCGGGTTATGTCTCACCTCTATCCCCTATCAAAACCTCTCCCATGCTGCCAATTTGTCCCGCGAGCTATCGCAGATGCTCACAGGAAATTGGTCCGACAACTTTGAGCGCACCCTCCACACCCTCCGGCACCAGGTTGCCAACATCAATGCCACTCGAATTGATCCCGCTGTTGCCACCACCTTTAGTTCTATCTTCTCTACTCTATCTACATGGGTGAAGGGCTATGCGGGCTCCGCCTCTTTATTCCTCCTCCTTGCCGTGGGCTTCCTGCTCTGCTTACGCCGAGTTCGGCAAAGACAGACGCATCAGCGGCTATATACCGCCTGGGCCCTCCGCTCTTTAGCAAACCAAACTAACCCACAAATTTGGGTTGTAGCCTTGGAGAGAAGCTAGGCCCCGTCCTAGCAGTTAGCCCCTCAACACCCGAAAACCCCTTCTCTTAAAAAACAAAAAGGGGGAGTTGTGAGGGGCCGCCACCGGACCTCCTGGGTGGATAGGTGACGGCCGGGAGTCTATACCCGCCCTAACTGGTGATCACGCGCCTAGCTCATGACTTCCCCATTCTGGTCGCAAGGAAGGCTCATGGAAGGCTCGGCATCGCCCTCGGGGAGGTACTAGTGGGGCCCCCACCTATCATAATGGGACACGATCAGCCAACTTGGTAACGTGGCTCTAAGAACAGGTGCTGAGGGCTGACCAAGGCTTAACCACCAATCAGAGAAGTAAGGGCTAGAACCCGGAAAGGATAAGGAATATAAGGCAACGCCCTAAGGGGTTCGGGGGGACTGGACTGATGTGAACTGCTGAATAAACACCCGCTTTGCTCTACCACCCTGGCTCGTGCTTGGTTTCCGCCGGAACTCCGATCCCCGGGGACGGGTCCAGAGACGTCTGAAGCTGCATGAAGCAGAGTGAGGGGTTACTACCCACAGGGAGGGTCGATCGGGGGCCGTCGCCCCCGACAGGGTAGATTGAGCTTCAGAGTTCTAAGCTGCAGTAAGGCTACAGATTTTACTGTCTAAGTCTGTCACTAGTACATAGAATAATCAAGAACTGGGGTTTGATGAGGACCAGGCTGCCTAAAGACAACAAGACATCCCACATAGGAAATGGAGAAAGTGAAAACTTTTCACCCAAACAGTGAAGAGTTTTTCTGACTCCAAGCCTGACACTCTGTCCACTATAAGACCTAGTGTATTGTTTCTTTTCTCTTAGTGGAACATGGATCACAAACTATAGTTAGGTAAATATTACTTAACCGGAAATAGTAAAGAAGATAGTCTTTATTAGTGCATTCTGACAACAGACTCATCTTTGTGATTTGAACTCTAGTTTCAGGTACTTATAAGCTATGCAGCTTGGGACAACTCATTTAACCTCATTTGTGTCAGTTTCCTCATCTGTAAAATGAACAGGATAAGGAAACAGCAAACCACTCCAGTATCTTTGCCAAGAAAACCCCCGATGGAGTCATGGAGATTTAGAAACAACTGCAAAGATTAAACAACAAGAACAACCACAAAGCAAAAGCAATAAAATAGAAAGTATGTGTCTCTAGTACAACTGGAAGCTATTGTTTTAAGACATCTCTAACATGTGCAAACAAGCTATAAAAAAAAGCACTGCACTATTTTTGTTTACACGGGCTTTGTAAATTTTTAATGTTTTCCATATTTTTTTAATATTCAGTACCAATACTCTAACTCAGTATTGACAAACTTCATATGAATGTCACAGCTGTGTAGGGAATTCTAGGTGTCTGATTACTGCTAGATATTCTTTCCCACTAAGGTTATTTCATACTTTAATGAAACAGTGATTACAGATGTAACACATAATTTCATAGAATTTCAAATGATGAAAGGAAACATCCCTTTCTCATCATTAACTAGTGATCAGGTCATTATTTACCTGTCTATCCTCATGTACCAGGTTATTTTTTATCCTAGTCATTGTGCAACCCCAAGTGTTAAATATTATTTAGTGGCATCGAATTTAAGGAGATAACAATGCGGACACTGGTGCCTGAGGTGAGTTGGAAGAAGGCAGAAGAGCATCCCAATACTCTTCCTGTAACTTCAGACTGAACTTCTGAATGGGTAGAAATTCCTCTATAATGTCATTTTTATGGACAAGAAAAACAAAAACAAATGAATGGAAAGGAGTGGGGGCAAGGAACGGCACTTTTCATAAGAATTAGACTCTTATAGTGGAGGCAGGCAGCAGATTATAGGAAACAGGCAGATAGAGGTGTCATGAAAAAGTTATTAGAACTGAGACAGTTCTAAGCATGTGAGTACTATACTCACTTTCTTCTTGCTTTCCACCCCCTTTTATAGATAAGGAAACTAAAACTGAAATAGGGAAAGCAAAAATTCATGGTCATATAGATTGAGAGCAGGTTGTCGTTTGTCCTTCACTCCTGAAGAGGACCAATGACATGAGGAGGAGGATGTCTTGACTTGTAAATGAGGTTCACTTTTCTACTGTCACCAGTGTCCAGTGGTCAAACAGACCAGTTCAACTGGTGATGGCCCCAGATGCAGTGGGAGACCTTGGTTTTTTTAAGTGAATGTCTTTCTCAGGTCTCAGCTTTTCTGAGGCAACACCTACTCAGTATTTTAAGGCTAGATAAGAATTGAGGCAATGACCCAATTTGCCTTCACAAAAGACTCCAGAAGAACAAGAAATAGTGATCTCTAGGAATTTGTATTTTGGAAACGAATGAATGAAATTATTTTAGATCTCTAATTCCTTTAATTTTTCATCTGTTACCTGCAACAGACTGTGTTTTGATAATAGCTTGCACTTAATGCTTGCTGAATAGTTATTATCTACATAACGACAGGGCAGACACAACCTCTCTGGGCTTTTATTTCATTATTTGTACAATCAAGAAGGCAAAATCAGAGAACAAGTAGTAAGGAATCATAGTATAGTCAGACAAGCAGCACTGGCTACTTCCTACTAAGGTAACATATGATTTTGTTTTAGGTTGTACTGGATAACTCTAGGTATAACTAAAGGCTTAAGTGACATTTAAGGAGGAGAGTCACTAAGATTAGAAAACTGAAGATCCAGGGAACCAATGGATTATGATATTACTCTTTCACTTTCTTCCCATCGTACCAGTTGATATTACCTCAGGGAGGAAGCAAGGAGGGGTACATCCCAATTTGGATGATTTTGGAAGCACTGATTTATCTGTGCCTAATTAGAGGGATATAAATCATTCTAAAGAGATTTTTCCTGGCTAGGGACAGATTTGGTGGTTAAGGAGATTAACATATTTTATTCTTTATCTTCTTTACCAAAAGCCTGAAATGATAAGAATTTAGAATGAGATAAGAATTCACTACTTTGTGGGAAGTTGTTCATATTCGTTTATTTCTAATACCAGCTTTATTCAACACCAAAAATCTCCCCTGGACAAAGGAATATGGGAAGGAAATTAATTTCATACTTGTCACTTCATATTTTAACTGATGCATTTGAATAAATCTAATTCCACAATCTAGATCAATACTTTACCTGAAGCAAAAGCTCTTCCATAACCAGAGAGTGTTGGTCAGTCAATCAACCAGCATTTAACCATGTACTATGTGCCACTAGATGACTTAATGAATGGGATGCTTGGCCTGGGATCAGGAAAACCTAAGTTTAATCCAGCCTCAGACATTTACTAGCTGTGTGAACTTAAACACCAGCCCTGAATGATTCCCATAAGCCATCTCCCTCCTTACTACTCATGAATTACTGAAAGAAGCTGGAGGAAGTTTCATAATCATACTAATTAGCTCCACTTTAAATATATCCTGTTTAATTTCATATAGATTCCCCCTGAAGCAAGGCAATTCATAATTGTTTCTTTTCTATTCTCCAAAACAACTATTGTAACTCCTCTCCTTAAGTTACTCATGACACCCCCTGGCCTCTCCCATTCAGCTGAAGACCTCCACAATATACTAAGAATATAAAGACCATTTGCTGTGAATTCCCTCTTCTCATGTCATGTGACAATTTCTATTTCATAACTTGCAACACCTCAACAATATCTTTAATATATCCTTTACTTCATCCTCTGATGAAAAGGCATCTTTTTTCCTCACAAAGGTCAGTCTTTTTAAACTATCATTTCCTGTCTTCTCTAGCAGATTGTTTCTAGTACCACCACTCTGTTATACAATAGATAATATTTTTACCCTGTTTGCCAATGTCTAACCCAATGCCTAAAAACATGTTCAAGTCTTTCCTATTATAAAAAAATCCCCACTAGATTACACAGTATTTACTGAGTATTTTCTTCTACCTTTCTTCTCATTTTCAGTCAAACTCCTGAAGAAACTATTTATACTTTCTCCCCACAAGTCTTCTCCATTATGAATCAGCAAAAGAACATGAGAATTACAATAATGAAGATAGAAGGAAAGTCAGGAAAGAGCAATGTCAGTAACACAATCAGAAAAAGAATCCTAGTTCAAAGCAGATATGCATTAAGAAGGGTTCATTTGCTATGGCAATAGGGTATCATTGATAACTCTGAAGAGAACAGCTTCTATAAATAATGAAATCAGAAGGTAGCTTATAGGCGTTAAGAATAAAAGAAAAGAGTGAATGGAGGTACAGAGTGTAAAGTCAGTAAGGGAAGAAAGTTAAGTGACATCCAATTTCATAGAATTCAGAGATAGGATCTGTGTCTTGGAAGCCAATGCTCTTTCCACAACTCTCAACTTGCCAATCATTTATGACATCTCATTAATTGTAATATATTTTTGTAAGAAAAGGTTCCATTGATCTTTTGATGGAAAATTGAGGAACAGAGGCCAGAACTGATTGGATCAAAGATTAGGATTGCCTTCTAGGTCCATTGGCTACGTACCTAATGCTATGTTTATTCATTCGTTGGTGTTTAGTTTATCTTCTTATATTATATTTAAAGTGAAACCTTATATTTAAAATCCTGAAGACTGCTTGATATAGATTTAGTTATAAATATATTTTGAAGAAATGGAAGCTTCAGGGAAAAGATAAGTAAATGGAAGCTGTACCCTGTAATTTTGAAGATTTGAAGTACTTCATACCTCTTTTAAGATTGTTGTTTAACGGCTTTTCTTCCATGAGTTGGAATTGTCAGCTTCCCAACTTATTTTATTCCATTTGAAATTCCATTACTATGAAATTAGACACCATTTCATATTTATTTCACTTAAAAAGTCATTTTTAATTGAAGAAATTCAATGTACAATTGAGAATATCATTCATAAGATATTCTCTTGGAACAAGGACCAACTGAAAGAACATAATGTTTTCATACAAATGCAGTATTTCTGGGTTATAAAATCTTACGTATTTGTAGGCAGATCTCTCATGATCTCTTGTCAATTATCACATAATAAACCTGGAAACTCTTCTTCCTTCAAAGAAATACACAGAATATAAGCTTCTAGACAATAGGGATTGTTTGTTTATTTCACTAGCACATGGTGGGTTCTTTAATGCTTTTTGAGTGGTTTATGTTGACTTAATCCTTCCTTTTCCCTTTTGAAAAATGTTGTATGCCTTCACTTCATTTGAAGACATATAAAATCCAATATATTAGGTACCTTTTCATATTTAAAAACAAACAATAAAATGAATATGTTTTGTTAATCCAGTACTAAAATTTTACTAAGTAACCTAATCATGCCATGGAGAATGGCACTAGGTTCTAGACGGTTATATGATTTTATGCAGTCTTTGGTTCATTCTGAAATACTGGAATTTCTTCAGGTGCTGCCTCATTTAACTTTTAAACACCTGCCTAATTAAAATTTGAGAGGCTTATTGACAGAGAATGGGCCATGGAATGGCAAATTTCCTTAGTTACAAACCCATAAATCAACATATTCTCAAGTAAAGAGTTGTGGTTACATATTCATTCCCTATTTTCATCATGTTGTTGTTGTGTTCATCCTTCATTATCAAAGAAGACCACGCCATCAGAGACATGATGACATGACTTGCACTTGACTTTGTTTTGAGCAAGGGAGGACTGTGCAAGGTCACTAGCCTCACTTCTCTTCCAGAGTCATCTGAATCCAGTAACTAGGTATTCATCAGGATGACTGGAGATGATGACCCAGGATGTGCTTGGGGATCCCTTGAGGAAATTCCCATTCAGTGAATAGGCCTATTTAAGAAATAGCCAGGGGATGACCCCTTTAATGAGGCAAAGAAAAAGAAAGGCTGGGATGGAAACAGCTACAGTTACTATTGATAATCACTCTTAAGCCAGGAGCATTCAGAAGAGAGCCCCTGGGCAGGGGCCTAGTGTTGTCCAATGTATGAGCTTCAAAGTGCACATTTTCCGAAGACAAAATATTTCTTTGGATGTCCAAAATTCTGCCCTTTCTTGGTTACCACAGGAACATTTATTCATAATTACAAAAACAACTTTGCTACCCTCAAATATTTTTTAATCTTCTCATGAATCATGTCTGTTCCTATTCTGTTCTTATTCTGATTGTTCATGACAACATGTCAACAAAAAATCAGATTTAAAAGGACAAAGAGGTTATTTGGTCCCATTTATAGCTGACCAATTAGGTAATCAAGGAACCTTTATTAGACACTAAATGCCAAGAAGGAGTTGAGGAAATTGGGGTCAGGACAAAATAGATCTTCATCTCCTTACCCATAAATATGTAAGGAAATCAAGCTATACTCTGAACCTAGTCAGAAGCTAAAGATGAAATTACAAGTAAATAGAAGAAAATAATGAAAAGAATAAAGAAATAATATCAGCAAAGAAATTCCCCAAAAGCGAACTCATAAGATGTTAGAAACTCCACGAAGATCATAATCAGAGCTAAAAAAATTGCTCTAGCTAAAAGAACTACAAGAATATGTAGACAGGTAGGGCAGCCTTAGAGTTTAAATTGTAAGTTTAGATCATGTGTATATAGATATGTGCATATGTATTTAGATACACATATGAATATCTATGTTTTAGTATGTATATACATATATGTACAAATTCAAGGTATATTCATTCTGATCTTTATATAGGAAAGTGATCATGTTTTATGGTATTTGTCAAGTTCAGACCAAGCAACAATAAAAATTCTGAACAAAATTATAAAATTGACTCTCTTGGATGCATCATGGTGCAGGGCTAAATACTCTTGATGTAGAGAACACCTAAGTTTGAACCTTAGTGTTGCCACTAAGTACTAAGGTGCCATTGAACACACAATCCCCTGATTTCAATTCCTGGTCTCTATCTCTCCCTCAGTCTATGCTGCTTCTCTGTCATTACAAAATAAAGATGAAATATTCTATGAATCAGTTATGTCAGTTTGTTTGCTAGTAGGTTATTATGCTAGATTTCAGATGATATAACTATGAATCATTTTCTTTTTTGTTTCTCTGATGTTTCTAGGATGCCAATCTTGTGAAGGAACTTTGTTTTAGCTCCAAAACTTGTATTAAACCTTAAGTTGCCAATAGCCAAGAAGCATTTTTATCATAATTATATAAAAATACAAACAAATTAATTAACATTTAATTGGAAATATTTTTTTCTCTCCAGAACCAATATATGGCTTTATGAAAACAGCTGAAGACTATAGTATGCCATTTTCTGTCATTAGTTAAATATGCTGATTGTGCAATCCTAGGAATATTATTATATAAAACATTGCTTCCACTTCTAATCAAAATTTTAGTACCAAGTAGGATTTTTTTTAAAATTTATAACCTTGGACTTATTATCTGTGGTGGTAGAAACCACAATTACTTTACATGCACATGAACCCAGGATGCATTGACTTTTCAGTGTTTCAATGCATGTTGTTACAGATATATTTTAACTGACTCATAAATTTTTGTCTCCTCTTTCTTCCTAGCACAAGCCATCAGATTCAGCCAAATTTGTCTCTTCATCATCCCTCAAACATAGCATTCTCATTTGTGATTTTAGCCTGTCACTTCTACTGTTTCAGCCAGGTGCATCACTATGACCAAACTCCCCACTATTCAATCAGTTCTTTTTCCATCCTTCAAGACATAGATGAAGACTCTTATTCTAATAATACTGTTTTAACTTAGAGAGGACAATGTACATTACTGAATTAGCCAGTTGGAACTTCTTTCAAAGGATTTCTGCATAAAAACATTTACATGTATGTATAAGATTCTTGGCCTATGCATCTCAGAAAATCTTACCTCTTAAGATAAAAGAGTTCTTGGCAACAAGGTTGTAATGGCTATGACTATCCATGTGCAACTAGGTGGCATTAATACCCTGACTTCATGGAGATGAAGAAGAAAAGTGGTCTATATCAAGGTGCTTTAAAATTCCTTAATAAGTACAAAATCCACTTTATACACATTCTCAGCTCTCAATTTTTTTAGGAAAAATGACTTCTTAATGAGATTTTTCTAGTGTGAAGGAATCTTTAATCTACCATGCAAACTTATAGAAGGATCTTTTAGAAGGTTAGATATATCCTTGCCAACCAACATACAGCTATCTGTCCTTTGAATTCCGAGAGTCTATTTTTCTTATTGCACCTACTCTTATACTGCTTTGCATTATCATTTACATGGCATAAGCATGCATGTGTCATCTTCCAAATTAGTTCATAAGCTGAAAGGCAACGTATACATTTGACAAATCTTTTATATCCTATCAAGCTCTAGAACAGCACAGCATATGTAGAGGTAGTAAAAATAATGCTTATCAATTGTTGCTGAATGATACAAATTTTCATTTCTCCATCTCTCATGATCTTCAAAAATCCATTTTCCCTTGACATTGAGTCAAAAAGAGGATTCAGACTTTACTTTTACCATTCAAGTGGTCTTTTGTTTCTTGCCCATTCATGATCTGGTTATCTCCCTTCTGTGACTTCATTTAGGAAGTTAAGCAGTGTACTCAGTGCTTCAAAGTGCAACAAGTGTTCAATTTGATAGTGCTGTCATCTTGTGTTCTTTGATAATATTTTACTTGAATACTTCAGTTTTGCATTTGAGTCATATTATTTCTAGTGCCAAAGAGTGCTATTAGGTGAGCCACTTCAATTTGATGGCCTTAAATTTTCTAGTATTTAAGATGAATGAGTTGAACTTGGTGATGTCTGAGAAATTTTCAAGCTTGACAGTGATCAAATTAAATGTAAAACAACTGTATCAAAAGAAAGGAATAATATGGGAAACAGATTTGCAGAAGCTTTAAGGAGATGCACTCAAAGAGTGGATTATGACCCAAAGTGATCATTAAATAGCAACAAAATATTGCCAAATGAACCAGACTTAAGTAGAAAAGTATGTAGACTGCCCCAGTGGACCTATAGTGCATCACAATAGGTCTCAGTAGAAGCTGATGTCAATGAGGCATATCTTATTTCCCATCCAAATGTTTCAGAGGAGTGGACATCTACCAAACACATCCTGGTCAATTCCCACTTTTCCATCCAAGAAGAGTTAGAGAGTCATTTGGGAAAGACAGATCAGATCATATACTGACAAGAGTTAGTTGACAAAAATTCCTTTCTGACTTGTGTGATAATAAGAATGAGTAATATCTTTCTGTTTTGTTAGGGAGCAAAAATATAGTAAGGGTACAGAGAAAAGGAAAGGCATTATAAGGGAAAGGAATAGATTTCACTAGAGTAGGAGTTCTTACCTTGGGCTTTATAAATTTGATTTAAAAAAATTTGACAACTGAAATTTAGTGTAATTCATTTCTGTGCAACACTTTTTTATATTTATTCTATATATTTAATGCAATATTTTGAGAAGATATCCACAGCCTTCACTGCTGCATTAAAGAGTGTGCTGAAGCAAGTTCATTCCAGTTAAAGAGAATCAATAAAAATTTTTCATCATGGATACTTATATCTTCGAAATCAGCATATAATATAAATTATAACTTGATTTATTGCTTTGTTGATTGCTTAGAATTAAGAAAGTGATAGAGAAAATGTTAACATTATAGAATTTAATGAACTTAAATGCACATTATTAGTCTTTTGCTTTGAGCATTAGTTTGATTTACTGGCATATTCCAGAGTCCATTATACACATGCACAGATACACACACACACACACACACACACACACATACACACATTATGAACTCCTGTTCCAGAGCATCTGTGTGATGAAACAGAAAGAAAATAACCTTATCTGACTTTGAGATTTTATCTGGAATCAACCTTTTGCACCTTCAAATTCTTTAAGACAAAAAGAAGATATTCTCTGAAGCTGTACTCATCAGTAAGATACCTGCATCATTTTATTTAAACTCCAATATCCATATTAGACCTTTTATGTGCCCCCATCTCTGTGTAACATTATTGACTTACAATGAGTTCCTGAAGATTTTGCTAATCAAGTTATCACTGTAGTCTCTAAATGACAACTCATTAGTAAATGACAAATTTCTTAAGCAACTTTTGTTTCTGCCAATGTAGAAAAGAATAGATGATGTTTTATGGATCTGGCATTGTTTAAAGACTCTTAGAGATCTTTTGATTCCATGGTACTTTATTTGATGCTTTGTCAGGAAATAGTTAGCTATCAATTTGCTCATTTTGATAAACTTAGTATTTGAAGACAATGGTATTATTATTTTCTCTTTCTGCAAAACTCAGTGGTTCTTGTTTTCTACACAGATCTTCCCATGTTCTTGGGAAGCTTTATTTTTAGTTGTGGCATCTCATTCTTTGTGCTTTTATGGAAAAGTCAATAAATTTAAATTAAAGCTAAGAATGTTTTATATTGACAAATAACTACATGTTCATTGTGACAAGTTTATGGATTTAGCTATGGTAAGTACACATACACGCAGACACTTTAGGTCAGCAATCTAGCAAGATGAAAACAAATGTTTTGTGAATGTACCTCAGGGCTAGTGAATGTTTTCTACAGGCTATTGTTGATAAAAGATGCAGGTCTGATTATAGACTTTACTCTGCAATTTGGTAGAGTTGATTTCATTCTGTTCTCCCAAGATTCATTGCAATAGCTTTAGATAAATTTCCTCGCTCTGATTGCATGCTTCTACATAGGTATTGGAAAACTAGTAGATTGGTGAATGTGATAAGAAAAAATGTCTTTAATTTTTGCCATGCTTAAAAATTAAACAAAAAAAAATAGAACAGAGGCATCATGTGTTACTTGGGTTTTTAATCTGACAAGAGTTAAATGCCATTTGTTGTTCTGAACTATATGGTATTAGGGTGACTTGACGTCCCAGTTTCTAATGACTTCCATCACTGCTTGATATTCAGTTTCTATGATTTTCTATATTAACAAGAATTCCTTAAATGAGGAGAAAACAGATGGAATAATTCTTTGGCACTGACTAAATAGTGGAATAAAAAAGTTTAAACATATTTACTACATGCAGCTGGAAGAAGTAATGTGGTATAGTTGAAAGATAATTATCTTCTCTGTCAGGGATACCTAAGATCAAGTCCTGCCATCTGATATGTAATGGTTGTATGATCCTGGATTAGTCACTGAACCACTCAATTCCACAGGAAACTTTCTAACTGCATTGCACATCAGACACACTTTTATTTTAAAATGCTATTTTCTTACTGATAATTGTTTATACCAATGAAATCAGAGGTTCAAATTCTTTCCTGTACCCCCTCACCAAAAAAGAAAGAAGAAAAAAAATCTGGAAGATTCTCTGCTTTACTTTTCCAAGTTATATATTTTGCAATGATAGTGTAATTTGGAAACAAACTTTTGGGAAATTATGCAGTTTAGTATATTCACATGAATTTATGAATTTACGTTGTGAGTGAAGCAACATCAAAATAAGCTTTGTCCTCGACCACATTGCATTGAGTACAGCATACAATAATTGAGTGGAAAGGGAAAAAATATTGAGAGTAGAGTCAGGGACAGCATCAAGATGATAGCAAAAAAAGCATGGACTCACATGAGCCCTTCCAAGTTTTCCACCAAATAACTTTAAATAATGCCTTAAAATGAATACTAGAGTGAAAGACCCCACAAAATGATGAAGTGAAATAATCTTCTAGCCCAAGACAACTTAGAAGTTTGGAGTAAAGTGCAGCCTAGCAAAGACAGACCCTGGGGGCAACTGAATTGGCAGCAGAAGCTTCCAAAGGACTCAGCCCATAGAAGATAAAGGAGTCAGACAACACATCTGAAGAATTTTACAGGAGTCCTTTTGCTGGCAATGGGAACAGAATTCTGTAGCACTGTTCACATGTGGACCTGGGTCAGTCTTTGGTAGCCGTCTCTAGTTAGAGTCGTAGGGTGAGGAAGAGCACTAGCATACTAGAGCTTGCAGCCTCAAAGGAGTGGGAATACTGGTCACAGTTCTAGTGTATAAGAGTGCTTGTAATTTCTCCCAGACCAGAGCACAGACCAAGAAAATAGTAAATATACCTTTCCTTAGACCATTCCACCTTGGAATAAAAACTTATAGATCACCTAGAACTTTAAACTTGAGACAGCATCCCCTCTACTATAGGAGCAGAGCCAAACTTTGACATAAAATTTGAAGTCAAGAAATAGGATGGGAAAGTGAACAAAAAATAAGAAGTACCTGACCATAGAAAGTAACTATAATGACAGATAAGATCAAAATATAAATTCAGAAATAGGCAATAAAGTTAAATGTGGCAGATTCAAAACCTAAAAGATAAATATAAATTGCTCTTAGGTCCAAAAAGAATTCTGAGGAGAGTAAAAAATAGAAAATCATGTTAGAAAAGTAGAGTAAAATTTGATAAAAACATGATAATGATGCAAGAAAATCATGAAAAAAGAAAATAATTTGGTAAAAAAAAAAAGGATCACAAAAATACTGACAAAAATGTTGTTGGGAGCCAGCACTTGGTGCTGCGCCCCTCACCCTTGAGGTCACCATGCCCTGAACTCTTTTCTGCAACAAGCAAGTATCACAAGACGCCTCTGTCAATAGATGTTGCAACCACAAAAGGGCTTGACCCCCCAGTTCCAGAAATTAACCACTAGATACTACCCTCACCCTGGACCCTCCCTATTCCTCTTCCCTGTTTCAACTACTATATAAGCTGTCTTGCATTATAATAAAAGTTAGACCTTGCTTGTCACCATCTCGGTCTCACTCCTCTTTTTTCACCCATTCCCTTCAGGCTAGGTCCCCCTCGGCCCCCCACGAATAACTTAGTCCCGCGGGACGGGACAAGTGGCGCCCAGACGTGAGGCTCGAGGTACGGACCCCTGCCAGGCGGACCCCCATTGAGACACAGCTCGTCGCGACCCCTTGGTTTTCACCGCTCAGGAAGAGCCCCTGCATTTTGGTAAGTATAGTTTCGTCCGCCTCATTCTAATCATGGGTTCCAATCTCTCAAAGGAGCAGGTCTTTATCCAGGACCTTAAGAATGCCTTTAAGGAAAGAGGAGTTAAGGTTAAGAAAAAGGACCTTGTGAAGTTCTTCCTCTTCGTAGATGAGGTTTGTCCCTGGTTTATAGTTAGTGGGCCAAACATTCATCCGGGGAATTGGCAGAAGGTCGGAAGAGATCTTAATAGAAAATTGCAGACTGAGGGGCCAGAGGCAGTCCCTCCCTCAGCCTTTTCTTACTGGGGTATCATTAGAGATATAGTGGAATCCGCCTCTGGGGACCCCGATAAGCGCCAGCTCCTTTCGGTGGCGGAATTCTGCCTGCGCCCCTTGTCACGGGCAGCCTCTGTAAAGTCATTAGAGTCAGTGGGAGAAAGTCCCCCTAGGCCTCCGTCCGTGGGCATTACCATTCCGCCGGAGCCTCCAAAGTCCCTTTATCCTCCCCTCCCTGTGGAGATGAACCCTGTCACCAAGTCCTTAGCGTTTCCTATAATTGCAAAGCATAAAGCTCCTCCTTTACAAGATCCCGGCCCCGATACATTAGACCCCGGGGATGAGGCGGGACTCGAGGAGGAGGCCGTCCGATATAATACCCCAGATTGGTCCACTTCCCAGTATTTGCCCCTTCCTTACTTATCTCAAACCTGTGCCCCTGCGCCTCTGCCCCCGATTCCTACTCCCTCCGTCCTTGCAGATGCTAGAAATCAACTTTCCACTCAGGTTAAGGAACTCCGGGAGGTCTTGGACCTACAAAAGCAGTATATGCAGCTCTCTTCGGAGCTGAGTTCCTTACAATACTCCCTCCAGAGTTCGGTTATCTTCTCCCCCGCTAAGCCTCGGTCAAACCAGGCATCCCTCAAAAAGATAGGAGCTAGCGCTAAAACTAAAAAACCTAAGAAGACACAGTCAATGATGTTCCCTGTTTTAACTCGATCCCGTCGGTCCCTGCTGGCCCCTGGGACGGGTGACCTCAAGGATTCCTCTGCTAGTGAGGGAGATGAAGAGGGAGAGGGGGAGGGAGATGAAGAGGAGGAGGAAGAGGAAGAGGGAGAGGGAGAGGGACGGAGTGGTGGAAAGACAGACCGAGAGCAGTCAGAATACAGGAAGCTGCATTTCAAAGGGCTTAAAGATCTCAATGCGGCCGTCAAGTCCTATAGCCCCAATGCCCCGTTTACCCTTTCCGCCCTCGAGGCCATGTCCCGTGGAGGATATCTCCTGCCCGCGGAGTGGCTCCGCGTAGTGCAAGCAGTTCTTTCGAGGGGCCAGTTTTTGGACTGGAAGGCAGATTTTTTCGATCGCTGCCAATCCACCACTACGGCCAACCAAAAAGCCCCTAGCTCCCCCACTTCAAAGTGGACTTATGAAAAATTGAGCGGTCAGGGAAAATACGCAGGGGAGGCCAGGCAACACCGCCTCCCAATAGGTCTCTTGGCGCAAACCGCCAATGCTGCACTTGCAGCTTGGTGCGCCTTACCAAATCCTGGCTCCCCTCTCGCCCCGCTTAATAAGATTGTGCAAGGCTTGGTTACACAGTGATAGAAATTGAGCCGGAGTCGTGATGTGTACAGAGGATTTCTGACAATTTTTTCTCAGTCTTTTGGATTCTTTTATTGTCTGTATATGTGTTCTGTCTTTACATGTTCTGTGTGCGTGTGTTTGTGAGTTATTGCGGTCGGCTCCATGGTGGCTGGACCTTGGAGTGTTGTCTCTTTTCCTCCCCCTCCTCCCTTCTCTCTGATGGCTGCAGCATCGGGGAGAAGTATGGGAGAGAGAAAGAGAGGAACTAATCTTATATTATTTTTAGTTCATGTGATTGCAAGGTGTAGTCTTGGATGGGAAATGCAGGGACATAGTGTCTGTGCAGTTTTAAAGGGGGCTTTGATCAAGGCCCATTAGGAGAACAACATGGATGTGAAGTTTAGGGAAAGCGTAAAAGTTTTGGGAATTATTTGAAAGTTTTTGGTTAAACTCTCTCTCGCTTTATCCTCTTCCCTCCAATTCTGGCCAAATTGTGAGGGTGGAGAGAGAGACGAGAGGAGATTTGGGGCAGGCTGATCAGCATTTTCACCTAAATCTCACCTAAAAGAAAAGTATTTTGTATAATGAGAAGTAACCAAAAGGTAGTTATTCTGGTCACATTTTAAGTGAAACGTGTCACTCCTAATTGGATGTTTAAAACAGATCAGGATTTGTTATATTATTTGGCACTAGGCAAATTGGAAATATGCATAAATCTTAAAGGGACACCTCAGCAGAGATAAAGCTTTTGAAACTCTCCAGCAGAATGGAATAGACTTGGCGCCACTGGGCAGTTGTCCAGAAGTCTCCCTCCCTTCAGCTGAGGAATTCAAAAACCCTCTCATTCAAGAAAGTTCTTAAGGAGTGGACACAGAAATAAAATTTACTTAAGTAAAGGATGGAACCATTAAGATTTTTTTTTTTTTTTTTTGCCCTGCAGACCCAACTCATCATTCAGCTGGGTCTACAGCGAATTGTAACTTTTATCATTCCAGATTAGATCAAGAGAAGAGAACTATTATTTTGAAGGTTTTCAACTAATTTTTTTGTAAAAGTTTAGTGACTATTAACAACAGGAGAAATTTTAAACGGTTTTAAATTTTCATTTTCAAGATAATGTATTGATAAATTAATATGTAATGGTCTATGAAGCAGAAAAGATCTTGCTCTTTTAATCTGAACTTGTAGTCATTCCTTGGCTTAAGCAAAAGTTAAATTTAGTGTTTGAACTTATTAACAACGTAATTTCTAAAAAGTTTTTTTTTCAGAGTAAATGTAATCAGAGAAGGAGAAACTAGCCTGTGAAACAATGATGTAAGGTGGTAAGGTTTAAGTTTGAAGTCACCTATCATAGATTCTACAAAGGTTACAACTTTAAATGACTTTCAGAAATTGATAGGAGAAATTCAGTGGTGTAGGCCACAGTTGGGAATTACAACTGATCAAATGAAACCATTATATGATTTATTGAAAGGTCCTTCTCAATTAAACTCATGCAGAGAATGGACAGATGAAGCACTGGAATGTTTGAAATTAGTGCAGAAAAAGATTATGGGGTGTACTATTAGCAGGATATGAGAATCACAGGACTTGGAAGTAACAATTTTATTCACTGAAAAAAAAAAAATACCCACTGGAGTTTTACATCAAAAACAAGGGATTATTGAGTGGGTACATTTGGCTCAGATAAAGAACAGAGCTTGTGTGCTTTATGCTGTGCTGGTAGCCCAAATCATACATAAGGCAGTGAAGAGAGTAAGGATGTTAATAGGACAGAAACCTCACACAATATATACTATGTATACAAGTCAACAAACAGAGAACTGCATACAAGAGTTTGTGGAATGGCAGATATTGATTAATCAGAATTTCCAACATGGGCTCCCAATTCCTTTTGGGCAGCAATTTGCCACGTGGCCATGGTCGTGGGCCGACAAATGCTCTTCCTCACCGGTAGAGGGAGTTAATGTTTTTACAGATGCAACAAAAAAATTTTAGGGCATCTATGTATATTCCATCTAAAAAGGAGATGCATAAATTTAAAACAACATTTACTTCTACACAACAAAATGAATTATATGCAGTATTGCAAGCATTATTATATGTGAAAGAACCTTGCAATATCATCATAGACAGAAAGTATACAGCACTATTGATACCTAGATTAGAGTCAGCCTATACTCCTGATAGGGCAGATAGTATTAAACAGATTACTGTGGAAGTTCAACAGGCAATGAGGGCCAAAACAACAATATTTTATATCACACACACTCAGTCACATTCTAAATCATGGAGTACCAAAAAGCATTAAACCAGACAATGGTCCAGCTTACGTCAGTAAAGCCATTGAACAGTTCATGGTGGAATTTTCCATTTTACGTGTCACTGGAATCCCCCATAATCCCACTGGTCAAGCTATAGTGGAACGAGCAAATCGCTCCCTGGACACCTACTTGCACAAACAAAAAGGAGTAGTTGGACCAGGAGTTGATGACAAATTCGCAATTGGCTGTTTATACTCTAAATTGATGATAAATTACAATTGGCTGTTTGGCTGTTTATACTCTAAATTATTTAAAATTCTATAATGATGGCTTATTGGCTGCTATGAAATTCTTAACATTTCCTAATAAGGAGTCTGCAAAGAATGAATCAGCAATAACAAGTGCCCTGAAAGCAGCCAGTAATGTGGCACGATGAGAATAAAAATTGATTTGGTCCTCATACAGTGTTAACGTGGGGAAAAGGGTATGTTTGTGTTTTAACAGATGATAATAAAGAAGTTTGGGTTCCAGTGAAAAGAATAAGAGTGATAGAGGACAACCGCCAAGGTGAAGCGGTCACAGGAAGTGAGGAGGTGCTATCAGTGGCAGATGAAAAAACTTCTGGAGAAGCTTAATCAACTAGGTCACGATGACTCCTTTCATTTTTCTCGTACTTATCATGACACTCAAGAACACTGCGTCCATTGACCCAGCACCGAAGGAACAAGAGAGATGGGCGTTCGTCAGGAATCCACCATGGTTAAGGGTGATGTCATGGAGTGAGACAATAACCAAATTTATCATCCAAGGCAATATTTCTCACATGTTTAAAGATGATGGACTATACTATGATAATAACGGGACTCTTTTTCAGAGACACTAACTTTTCAGGACTAGTCGCAGGTTTCCCACCTTGTCTATAGAAGGGTATTCCTGGGAATTGGAATGGGTTTGGTTTTAAATACTTTAAGGTTCAGCCCGGCATTCCCTTTGCTCTCCCCTCCCCTTGCTACGCCGGAATTACCACCCATAACTCTATTACCCTCGATGTTGGGTCCTCCCTGCCCCCCAATTGCTCTTCCTGGATGAATACCTCTGACCCCCTGTACTCCCCACTAGGGCAAGTTTTTGTTTGTGGGGGCAATCTGGCATACACAGCACTCCCCCTCAACTGGTCTGGCGTTTGTTTCACGGCCTCTATGTTTCCTGACATTAATTTGTTCCCCGATGACTCCCCCTCATCCTCCACTGAGGAACCCCCTGCGGATTCTCATTCCCAGGACGAGTCTTCCAGTGAGGATGAGAATAAGAATGATGATGCCCAAATTGCACAAAACACCCCTCCCAAGAAATTTCAAAAGCTTCATTTCAAATCACTCAAAGAATTGCATTCAGCAGTTAAAACCCGCAGACTGGTGGCCCACACTTTACCCAGATCTTTGTAAACTAGCCATAGGGGCTCCGGCCAATTGGGACTTGGAGGGATATTCTGATCAACAGGAGGCCCCCTCTGGAAAGCAGTTCCCTGATCCATGGGGTGGGTGTGGTACACAATCCCGAAGAAGTATGTTGAGAACACTCCCCTTTTATGTTTGCCCCAGCCCTCATAGAAGCCGTGCCTTGAACACCAAATGTGGAGGCATAACTGATTATTACTGCCGTAGCTGGGGCTGTGAAACCACGGGTGACACTTATTGGGGTCCTTCTTCCTCCTGGGACTATATTAGGGTTACTGCTAATTATACCATCAAACTTTTCAAAAGCGTCCCTGTACCCCGCTATGATCAATAATGGGCTTTTGCTGTGACTGTGCCAATGACGGGAATATTGTGGCCCCATGACCTGGATAATCATGCCATTGGCTGCAGAGGTACCCAATGACGGGATTATTGTGGGTCCACCTACCAGAAATGCTGGAGATGGGGGCCACCCACATAGCCTAAGACAGGGGCCCTGCCCACTTTCGGTACCAGGCATGGAGTCAGGCCACATAGCCTAAGACAGGCCTTTCACCTGCATTTCTAAACAGAAAAGGGGGATATGTTGGGAGCCAGCACTTGGTGCTGCGCCCCTCACCCTTGAGGTCACCATGCCCTGAACTCTTTTCTGCAACAAGCAAGTATCACAAGACGCCTCTGTCAATAGATGTTGCAACCACAAAAGGGCTTGACCCCCCAGTTCCAGAAATTAACCACTAGATACTACCCTCACCCTGGACCCTCCCTATTCCTCTTCCCTGTTTCAACTACTATATAAGCTGTCTTGCATTATAATAAAAGTTAGACCTTGCTTGTCACCATCTCGGTCTCACTCCTCTTTTTTCACCCATTCCCTTCAGGCTAGGTCCCCCTCGGCCCCCCACGAATAACTTAGTCCCGCGGGACGGGACAAAATGTCTTTTAAATAAAGCAACAGAATAGGCCAAATGGCAAAAGAGGCACAAAATGTCCCAAAGAGAAGAACATCTTGAAAAGCAAAATTCACCACATGGGAAAGATGTGCAAAAATTTACTGAAGAAAATAATCCCTTATAATATTGTTCCATAAGAAATGAAGAGGCAGATTTCAGAAAAACCTGGAAACACTTACATGAACTGATGCTGAGTGAAATGCATGACCCAGGAGGACCTTGTGCAAAGTAACAAGAAGCAATGTGTGATTACCAGCTTTGATAAGCTTAGTTCTTCTCAGCAAAGCAATAATCTAAGACATTCTCAAAAGACTCATGATGGAAAATGCTGTACACACACAGAGAATTATAGAATCTAAATGCAGCTGTAAGTATACTACTTTTTCTCTTTCTTTTTGAGATTTTCTTTATCATGGTTTTTCCTTTTGGTTCTGATTCTTCTCTATAACATAACTAATGTGGAAATACATTTAATATGATTGTCCATGTATAGCCTATAAAAGATTGTATACCATCTTGGGGAGAGAGGTGAGGGGAAATTTAGAACTCAAAATCAATACTTTTTAGAAGAAATAAACCTTCCCAAATTGGTAAATGGACAAAAGATATGAACAGGTAATTTTCAGATGAATAAATTAAAAGTATCTATAGTCAGATGAAAAAATGCTCCAAATCACTATTGTTTACAGAAATGTAAACCAAAACTACTCTCAGGTACCACCTTACACGCATCAGATTGGCAAACATGACAAAACAGGGAAAAGATAAATTCTAGAGAAGATATGGGAAAATTGGAACACTAATGAATTTTTGGCAGAGTTGTGAACTAATCCAAACATTCTGCAGAGTAAATCTGAACTATGCCCAAAGGGCTATAAAACTGTGCATAACCTTTGATCCAGCAATATCACTACTAGGTCTGTATCGCAAAGATATCACAAAAAAATGTAAAAAAAAGGCTCACATGTACAAAAATGTTTATAGCACCTCTTTTTATGGTGGCAAAGAACTGGAAATTGAAGGGAGGCCCATCTATTGTGGAATGACTGAAGTTGTGATATATGATTATAATGGAATACTATTGTGCTATAAGAGATGATGAGTAGGAACACTTGAGAAAAACCTGGAAAGACTTATATGAACTGATGCTGAGTGAAATGAGCAGAACGAGGAGAACTTTGTGCACAGTAACAGCCACATTATACGATAACTAACTTCCATAGATTTCTCCCTTCTTAGCAATGTAAGGATCTAAGACAATTCAAAAAGACTTACGATGGAAAATATCATCCACATTCAGAAAAAAAGAACCATGGAGCGTGAACGCTGATCAAGGCATATCATTTGCTCTTTCACTCTTCTTTGTTTCTTCTTTCTTGTGGTTTCTATTTACAACATGACTAATGTGAAAATAGGTTTAATATGAATGTATATGTAGAGAGTATCTCAACATATCAAATTACATACAAACTTGGGGCAGGGGGAAAGGAGAAATGGGGAGGAAATTTGCGATTCCAAATACTATGAAAGTAAATGTTGAAAACTAAAATTAAATAAAATAAAAAATAATTAATTAGTTAAAAGAAAACACGAAAACTAAAAGAAAAAAAGAAATGACCACTCCATGTGACCAAAAACCACATCTGCTTTTAAAATAAACTAACATTCTTCTTTCCTTTTTTTGTAGGATAGGTTGGCACTTTGACAAACCCACCTAGAGGTGACCTGGCACAGATCTCCCTCACTCATGTCATCCTATCCTTGATATCATGGTCCTCCTTGAAAATGCAGGACAAACACAGTCTGTGAATGGACCAAGTTGTGGTGACCAGAAGCTGACCAGTTACCTTGGGGTTTACTGGCTTGATTCCTCCCCTTTTCCCTCATTTCCTCCCTCCCTCTCTTCTTTCCTTCTTTCCCTCTTTCCTTTCCTAAAACCTTCAACCCAGTTCACACATAAGACTTTGGATTGAACCAGAATTGGTCCCTGCCCAATCTCCCCTTAATAGCCAGTTTTTGGACCCTCCTGGCTTAGAGTGAATCTCAGTGATAATTGTTTCTCTTTGGAACAGCAATCCTGAGGGCCTGGAACTCCCAAGCCCAGCCAAATACCTGTAAAAATGGCTCTAAACAAATCCTGGACCTTCCAAACCCACAGAATGATGGAGTGAAACAAATCGACAGCCTAAGAGAGCCTGAAAGGTCCGGAAAAGTGTCTATCATGCCATGGTAGCAGCAGAGCACAGTCCAGTGGGGGCCAAACCAGCACAGACAGGACCTGAGCAGACTTTGGGGAGACTGAATCTCACATGTGTGTGTTTTTCCAGATTTCACAACCCCCAAATTCTGAGGATAAATTGGAAGGTCAGTGGGACAAGCCAGTGGGACTGGTCCAGGAGAGTGGTCAGGCCCATAACCCCAGGGCAGCAGAGGGGTTAGGGGCAGAAGAACACTCCACAGCGGCAGCAACAGCAGGGGCAGTGGGAGCCATTGTTTCTGGAGCTCTAGGTCCATAGATAAACAGTGCACCCTCACGCTCCACTGGAAGCAGAAAAGTACCTTGACAAAGAGCTCAAAAGTGAAGCAAATTGCTGAGGAAATGAGAAAAAAGCTGGAAAAAGAAATAGATTATACAATCCTACTTCAGTGACAAGGAAGGCCAAAACATGCAACTAGAAGAAAATAAAGTCAAAGCTCCTCCATTCAAAGACTCCAAGAAAAAAAAAATGTATTTGTCTCAGGCCACAGAAGAGCTCAAAAAGAATTTTGAAAATCAAGTAAGAGAAGTAGAGCAAAAATAGGGAAGAGAAATGAAAGTGGCGCAAGAAAATCGAGAGAAACAAGATAGTTCCTGCTAAAGGAAACTCCAAAAAAATACTGAAGAAAGTAACACTTTAAAAAATAGACTAACCCAAATGGCAAAACAGATTCAAAAAGCTATTGAAGAGAAGAATGTCTTGAAAAGAAGAATTGGCCAAATGAAAGAGGAGAGCTAAACACTTACTGAAGAAAGTGATTCCTTAAAGATTAGAATGGAGCAGATGGAAGTTTTATGAAAAATCAAGAAATTATGAAACAAAATGAAAGGAATGAAAAAATAGCAGACAATGTGAAATATCTCATTGGAAAAACAACTGACCTGGAAAGTAGGTCCATGAGAGAAAATTTAAAAATTATGGGACTGCCTGAAACCCACAATCAAAAATAGAGCCTAGACATCATCTTTCAAGAAATTATCAGGGATAACTACCCCAATATTCTAGAACCAGAGGGTAAAATAAATATTGAAAGGATACACCAATCACCTCCTGAAAGAGATCCCCAAAGAAAACTCCTAGAAATATTGCAGTCAAATTCCAGACTTTCCAGGTCAGGGGGAAAATATTGCAAGCAGCCAGAAAGAAACAATTCGAGTATTGTGGAAATACAATCAAGATAACACAAGACCTAACAGCTTCTATATTAAGGAACTTAGGACTTGGAATATGATATTGAAGAAGTCAAAGGAGCTAGGATTAAAACCAAGAATCACCTACTTAGCAAAACTGAGTGTAATTCTTCAGGGGAAAAATGGCCATTCAATGAAATAGAGAACTTTGACGCATTCTTGATGAAAAGACCAGAGCTGAATTTATTTTGAAATGCAAGAATCAAGAAAATCATGAAAAGGTAAACAAGAAAGAGAAATCAAAAAGGACTTACTAGAGTTGAACTGTTTACATTACTACATGGAAAGATATTATTTGGAATTCTTGAGATTTTTCTCAGTATTTGGGTAGTTGGAAGGATTATGTACATAGTGACAGAGGGCACAGGTGAGTTGAATAAGAAGGGATGATATTAAAAAAATAAAATTAAGAGGTGAAAGAGGAATATATTGGGAGGAGAAAGGAAGAAATGGAATAGGGCAAATTATCTCTCATAAAAGACACAAGAAAAGTTTGTTTTGCAATGGAGAGGAAAAGGGTGGGGGTGAGAGGGAAAAAGTGAAACTTACTCTCATTACATTTGGCTAAAAGAGGGAATAACATGAACACTCAATTTGGTATGAAAATCTATCTTATACTACAGGAAAGTGGAGAGAAGGGGATAAGCTGGGTGTGGTGGGATGATAGAAGGGAGGCCAAATGGGAGGAGGGGGTAATTAGAAGATGGCACTTTTAGGCAGGGACAAGGTCAAAAGAGAGGATAGAAAATATGAGGGGAAGGATAGGAAGGAGGGAAATACAACTTGCGTTTTACAACATGACTTTTATGGAAGTCTCTTGCATAACTACACATGTATAACCTATATTGAATTGCTTACATTCTCCGTGGGGTTGGGTGGGGAAGGAAGAAGGAAGAAAAGTTGGAATTCAAAGTTTTAAAAACGAATGTTAAAAGTTGTTTTTTATATGCAACTGGAAAATAAGAAATACAGTTAATGGGGTAAAGAAATCTGTCTTGTCCTACAAGAAAATAGAGGAGTTAGAGATAAGAGAAGGGAGGGGTGTGACATAAGGGAGGGCAGATTTGGGGAAGGGGTAATCAGAATTCATGGTGTCTTGGGGTGGGGGAAGGGGAAGATGGGGAGAAAATTTGGAACTCAAAAATCTTGTGGAAAAGAATATTGAAAATTAAAAATAAATAAATTTTAAAAAAGAAAGAAAGAAAGAAAATAAAAAATAACTTGCAGTACGATCATCAGTAGGGTCTCAGATTCCAATGCACTAATTGTTTTGAGTTTTTACCCTATTCTACTTCTGATATCCTTAGCTAATTAGCCTCCATTTCTGAACAGTGTCTCCTCAGCCTTTGGAAATGCTCTTATACTCACACAGAAGAAACATTAAGAGTACTTGACTCCATAGCACAGCCTCAAACCCCCCTTGCTGTTAATCTGACTTCAGCATGTCCTCTAAGTTGTTACTTCAGTTCAAAGATACTTTACTTCATACATTTGTAATGAACAATTTCGTTTTGTCTCTGAATTTGCATTCCCATGGTTGTATGCCAGTGACCAATTCCTAGAACTCTGAAACCACTTTATTACCTTTAGGTCTAGACTCCTCCTATTAACAACTGTCACATTCCCCTGAGAATATACCACTCATATTTGGTGTATACCTTCCAATGAATCTTCTTGTTGCTAACTGCCAACTCAAGTGCTGCTGAGATTTGCCCAAATATTTTATCTCACTATCCTTCACACAAGTAGGGTGACTTTGCATAATATTCCTGTTTCTATGAGGTATGGGTATAAGATTTCTTCATCTTCCCTCCAATGAAGGCCAACACTAGGGAAATAACACTGGAATTATTCTAGGAAGTTTTTGCAGAATAGAGATTTAAGTATACTGAATTGTTTTTATAGACTTAGATTCAGGTTTCCACTAATTGAATATGCATTATTTCTGCTAATCATTTCCCTAATTATTTGATTAGTGACTTATGGAAGAATATGATAAGGCACTGGAGCAGAATGACCATGTTTTCTTTGTCATCAACTCCCTTCTATCTTTACCTGATGTGGAGAAAATCAGCTTCTTTGTAGCACTGGATTCTGCAGCTCAGGAATTTTCCCTTTCTTCCTGCTCTGTAAATATGCCATGCAGCTCCTGCTGTTCAATGTGTGTTTGCAGAGCAATGGGGTCCAGTGAAATAGTTGCATTTCTTCATGCTGAGAGAAGGAAATCCAATTAAGAAATGTAAATTCTTCTTCATGCTGAGAGAATAAGATGCAATAAAAATATGAATTTCTCCATGCTACATAGAAACTTCTGGGAGCCCATAAAGATTAAGAATTCTACACTAAGCAGCTGGCATGCCATCATCTTCTCTGGCTTCTATGGAATGGTGATGAGGCACTTTCCTCAGAACAATCTTTTCCATAGCACTTCTTAGCAGGCAGCACGTTATATTTTAAAAGCTAACATCCAATATTGAATTTATAATAGTGATAAATTGAAACAATTTATAAATTGTACAATCACTTCTTATGATGAATGTTTGATAATTTTTTCAACAAATTAGTAGGGTGTGGGGAAAGGAAAACCAAGAGTGGCTGGCAAGCATAGGAGAAAAGGGGAGATTAGAATGGAAAGCAGGCCAGGCAGACACCAAATGACTCTAATGTATATCTGTTGCTCTCTGAGGGCTAGCTATAATGTAGGGGCATGAATATATTGACAAACTCTGGAAATAGTAGAAAGGAAAAAAAAAGATTGGAAGGAAAGGACAAAATTATTGCAAGGAATTCAATCGCACCAACATATTACTGGCAGCAGGAGTGGCATGCTGATTTTTATCAGTGGGTGTGTTTCTTTCAAATGGCTTGAGCATATACATGATCAGGTCATTTAGTCTCACCCCCACCTCAAATAAAATTCTTCACTACTCCCATTGTATTTGTTTAGACAACCATTTGAGTGGGTTCATGATTATTTTCCATTTGCTCTACCTCTTGTAAATTCAATAGACACCTCATAGTATCCTAAATTTACATTAATTGCATCTATTATTATGGCCCTGCATTGTTTAAAATCAGAATCACTTAATGCTCCTCAACTCTTTCACCTCACTCTTTATTATGTTTTAGATTCTTGATTTAAAGTAGGCTATTTTGGGAAAACTAATGTGCTGTAGGATTAAGGGCAAATTTCTTTGTAAACTGAACCTATTATAAAACACATTTCCAGGAGCCTGGCATAACTTGAATTTTCAAGTTAGTGTTTGCATTCTGATGGGGAAAATTCTGGGTATTCCTTTGTCTGATAATTGCTTTATTCTCTACAGAAGAAAAAATATGAAAATGGAAGTTCCTGAAACAATTGCAATGAATCATTGAATTTGGGATCTATTTTTAAATGATGTTCAATCATTGAACAGTCTCAGTAACTACAAAGTCAGCTCAGTTCTGGTGTGTATCTTGCCACTTAAAAATATTCTTAGGCTTGAAAGGTAATATTTTCTTTCCATTTAGAATGAATTTACTGGTATTTGGGGATGGAGCATGAGATTTCAGCATCTGAGAATTAATTCTCTTACCTAGATAATGGATATAGCAAAAGCAGTTAGGCATCCAGGATTTGCCAATACTGCCCTGCCATTCCATATTAAACATGATTTTGAATAGGAAAATGCATACTGGGTATAAGTAGAATAGCACATACAGTCAACAATTGTTTGTAGGGGAGAAATGACACAAAAGACATTATCACTGCCATGAATGTATTTGTGATTTTGTTTTTGTCATGCATTATTATATTGAACTAGAATCATAGATTTAGAACCAGAAAGAAATTTGGAAGTCATTTGTTCCAAATTCTTCTTTATGGATGACAAAACTGAGGCCAAGATAAGTTAAGTGACGTGCCCAAGGTCACACAGGTAACAAGTGACAGTGATAAAATTTGATCACATATATTTAACACTTTCGGAATGAAAGAAATGTGTTTTTGATTACGGTGTTCTATAGTTGGTATTATAAATCTTGTGATCATAATTTTGGATCTATATATACAAAATATTAGATGAAAAAGAGAAAAATCTTAAGCATCTTGAATAGATTCCACATGACAGAAAGACATAAGGAAAAAATAGACAAAAATCACATAGAATAACAAAGCATGGGTAGGCTGCAATGTCTACTAATGAGTGACCTACTCATATTTAAAAAGCTATAGTTTATTGCTTCAGCATAGAAAAAAATGATGAAAAACCAAGAACCAAAATTTCAGCAGAAATTATTAAGCTAACCTATGCTATTCAATCACACAATTAAGTAATTTGAAAAAATCAGACAATGAATTGATAAACATTTGTCATCATCACAATTAATATTACTAGTACTGTGAATAAAAATAATAATAATAGCCAGCATTTTATATACCACTTTGTTCAAAAATCACTTTACAAATATTATCTCAGTTTGTCCTTTCAACAACCCCAAGAGGTAGGTACTATCTATTATAACCCTCATCGTATAGATGAGGAAATTGAGGAAGACTGTGTTTAGATGACTTTCTGAAGTTTACATAGCTAATAAGTGTTTGCGGCAGGATTTGAGCTCAGTTGTTAAAGGGTACCACAATGTAAATAATGAAGTTTCCAAGAATTAAGAGAGGAGATAGAGTAGACTGCAAGTAATATCACAAAGGTTGAACTTCAAAAGATGACGTTACTGAGTTGTGTTTGTAGAAACATCTGGGAAAGGGAAAAATAGATGTTACAATTCCTTTCACTTGAGTGTATGAAGGGAGTGGAGGAGGAGCTTTTACTGTAAAGAGTAAGCTATATTCTAGAGAAAGTCAGCTTTCTGCTAGTACACTAAGATGGAAAGAGTAAGAGAGAGAGTTAGGTGAAAAAGTAGGTAGAGGGTTGGATTTGGAGTGAGGAAGACCTGAGTTTGAATCCTAACTCAGACACTTACTTTCTGTGTGACCTTGGATGTGTCTATTCAACTCTTTCAATCTCAGTTTCCTCTGTAAAATGTAGATAATAATAGTACTTATATTAAAGGATTGCTATGAGGACCAATGAGATAATGAATGGAGAGAGCACTTTGCAAACTTTAAAATTCAATAAAAAGATTATTGTGGTATTATTACAGTTGTTATTATGTAATCTCAGATGCACGGTAATTTGCCAACAGTAGAGTATGAAGTGGCTTTAAAAAAACACAACAAGGGGAGGGAGACCAGGGCAGGGACTGAGAAGAATAAGATAGAGATGAGAATGTAAATAGAAGTAATTGAGGAAGGCTTTTTGACTTTTCTGCTGATGGCACTGAATCACAAAAATTAAGGGATCAAGTATCAGTAGTTTGCAACTGTTGGATAGAGGAATTGTCCGTTGATTTGAGTATTTGGTTGCCCAGAGCAGAGAACTTGAGAGGGTCTAATTAAAGGCGATTAGGAGGAATGTATGATGAAGAAAACGCTAATGCCAGGTACTGTAGTTGGGCCTGCCTAATTACTACTATGTCCCTTTCCATTATCATCCTTTGGTAAGGTGGGTGCCTAGATATCAAGGGTTGGTAGTAACACTAGTTTATATTACAATAGGTAAGTCATTGGACTACACAAACTCTGAATTATAAGGAACCTCAGAGGTCTTCTAGTCCAACCCCATAGAACTTCAGTGATATGACATACATATTGTAGTGATGTGACACACATATTGCAATACCAAAGTATCCAGAACACATTGTGCTTTAGATTATCACCTTAAAAAACCTTTATTGTGGCCATTCTTCAGAAGTGACAACCATCCTTTTCTCTGTGTCAAAATTGGGACTAGAATGCAGGTATCCTTTCTTCTTGCCAGTTCTCCCACTGTGGCACAGCTAAGCAGATATCTTGTAGAAGAGAGGATGACAATGCAACAAAATCAAGACTCATAAATTAGCAATGTAGCCATGATGGGTTGGGATCTGGACCTAAGATCAATGATTCATTTTGAAAAGCTACCATAATGGTTTGTTTTAGGTGATAATTGAAAGCACTATGTGCTCTGGATTCTCTTTAGGTAGTAGTTTCAAGATTTTACTTTCCTTTGGAGAGAAGAAAAGGGAAAGGGAGAAGGAGAAGATGAGCTGAGCTACCCACTTATCTGAACAGCTCAGACTACTCAAAGGTTGTGTTTATCGTTCATTTTCAGAGGACCTTGACATCAGTGAAATGATGACATGACTTGTAGTTGACTTTTATTTGAGTGACAGAGGGCTGTGCAAGGTCACCAATCTCATTTTCTTCATCCAGAAACTGCCCATTTGCTTTCCTTCCTTCGTCCCTCCCTCCCTCTCTCCCTTCTTTCTTTCCCCTTTTCCTTCTTTTATCAAAGACCAAATCTTAAAGCAAGTTAACTCTGGAGACAACAGCTTGGACTGCAATAGGTCCCTGCCAGAGCTCCACATAATGGCTATATTTGGACCCTCCTGGCTCAGAGTCAATGTGAAGAGCAATTGTTTCTTATTTGACCAGCAACCTTGTGTAATAGTAATTTAAATGGAAAGATCTTTCTCATTCATTAATAGGCCCATTTGATCTGCTTAAACTGCCTGGAAGCCTGGGTCACATGTGGTGGGAGTACCTTGCTGAAGGGGTGGAACCAGGAGGAAGTGAGTGAGTGGGATCAGGTCAGAGGGAATAGAATGCAGGCCAGCTGACACAGGTCAATTGACACATTTTGACAAGTGATACTGAGAAAGCCCTGACTGAAGGAAGGAGGTTTAAGAATGGCTTTGCCCTCTGCTGTGATCATGTTTATTAACTTATTGATCACCATGATGGATTTTGCTTTCTGCTTTCTGGTTTTCTGGTGTTTAAACAAATGTTTTTCTTCTGACTTTTATATGGAGAGCATTTCATATTTCGTGATTGAGAACTATGCTGGAATATTCATAATCTCCACCAGTGCTGTGAACATTGTCTTGGTGATACACCCTAAGGGTCTTCCCCCAGTTTGATTTTTTTTTTAATTAAAAGGAACATCTCTTGATTAATTTCTTAAAGAAACCTATTCACTGAATGGGTATTACCTCACTCAAAGTGAGAGCCTGAAAAGGTCTTAGACTAAAAGGATCAGGGTCTTCCATTTCATCCTAGGCCATCTCCAGTCATCCTGATGAATATCTGGCTACTGGACCCAGATAACTCTGGAGGAGAAAGTGAGGTTGGTGACCTTGTACAGTCCTCCCTCACTCAAATCAAAGTCAACTGCAAGTCATGTCATCATTTCCTTGATATTATGGTCCTCTTAAAAATGACGGACAAACACAACAACAATAAGTAGTAATAACTTCTTTACTAATAGTCAGCCGGAGCTTGATTGCAGATTACCACCTCTCTTTCTCCTAGATCCTGCAAAGGCTGTCACTGTAGATTTATAATCTTTACCATAACAATATGATTTTCTTTTATATGAAGGAACCAAATTGCCAAAGAAAGACATTATTACACAACACACCCCAACTGAGTATGTAGATCCATCATATTAGTAACTGGAGATACAGGGGAAAATGAAAACCCCATTGTATATTAGTAAGCTAGAACTTTAGACAATTGAAGGTTGCATGTTTATCTTCAGGGAATATTTAGTGATTTCTTTTGCTTCTCAGTAATAGATTATTATATTTTTAACTGCTAGTTTCAGGAAGGAATTCCACCAAATGGGCACTAGGGAAAGGAGGGCAGATTTTAATTAAATCATTTAGCACATCCTGAAGACCTATCAAGAGACATGATAAAGGTATGCTTAATTGGTTCAGAAAGATGGAAATGATGTGGGAACTTCAAATAAAAAAGGAGAAGACAGAGGTAAAAGTCATAATCAGTTTGCATTGAACAGTAAGAAAGGTTATTGGAGAGTAGAAATGAGTCAAGACAATGCAATTAGAGGACAGGAAAAACCTGAAATCTGTTTGTCAATAGTTTTTCCCAAAGAATTATTTTTCATATATAGAAAATATAATGAATCAGCTGAAGTCTATGTGATTAGGTGACTACAAATTGGATAGTTTTAAATTTTGATTTCTGCTTGGAACTATAAACTCCCCAAATATACTGCATTGATATATTTTCTCTCTCAGGAGGCTTTGATGATCTCATTCTTTCTTCATTAGATTCCTCTTTCTGTCCTTTATCCATATTCTCAATAGATTTTCCTTTCTCATTGAGTCCATTCATTCATAAAGGTAAAGGTGGAGTCTCATATCAGTATCTTGGAGGCTACAGGCCATCCTGCAAAGTACCTTATGCGATCATGCAACCCTTTGCCTTTACCATCAAAGAAAGACCATTGCTTCCCGGCAACATTATAGACATCCTGGCATGATGTTAGAAGCACTCTCTAGAAGAGTCATGGATAAAACAACCCTATATCAGCTAATTAATAGAGATCCTAAGTAAACAGATCACGTGAAAAGTCAAATGAGACAAAGACAGGATTGGCTTTATACTATTGTTGCAGCTGTTCAGTCATGTCCAGCTCTTTGTGATCTCTTTTGGCATTTTCTTGGCAAGATACTAGAGTAACTTGCCATTTCTGTCTCCAGCTTATTTTACCAATGAGAAAACTGACATAAATAGGCTTAAGTGACTTGCCCAAGGTCACATAACTTGTAATTATCTGAGGTCAGATTTAGATTCATGGAAATAAGTCTTCCTGACTCCAGGCTTAGTACATTATCCACTACACCACTTAGCTTCTCCTTGGGCTTATTAAATATGGAGGCAGCATAGATCAGATTCTATATTCCTGTCAGGCAACAAAGCAATGAACACAACCCAGGGGGAATGTAGTATACTAGATGACCGCAGTAAGTAATGATAACTCTATAGAGAGCAGAAATATTCAAGAAAACATAATACCTACCTACTTCTTGAAATGGCTGCCATAAATTATTTTTCTACAGTCCAGAAGGCAAAATTGCCATAACAGTGAGTTCAAAGTGTTGCTGTTACTATATGCAATATCCTCCTGGTTCTGCTTACCTCACTCAGCATCAGTTCATTCAAGTCTTTCCAGGTTTTTCTGAAATCTGTCATAATTTCTTATGAAACAATAGTGTTCCCTTACATTCATCATGTCATAACCTGTTCAGTCATTCCCTGATTGATGGGCATCCTTTCAGTTTCCAGTTCTTGGTCATCACAAAAAAGTTGCTATAAATGTTGTTGTACATGTAGGTATTTTTCTCTTTTTTGTGATCTCTTTGGTATAGAGCCCTAGAAGTGCTATTGCTGGATCAAAGCATATGCACAGTTTTATAGTCCTTTTGTCATATTTCCAAAATGCTCTTTGGAATGATTGGATCAGTTCACAACTCCATCAACAATCCATTAGTGTTCCAATTATTCCACATCTTCTCCAACATTTGTTATTTTCCTGTTTTGCCATGTTAGTCGATCTTACAGGTATGAGGTGGGACCCCAGAGTTGTTTTAATTTGTATTTCTCTAATCAATAGTGATATAGAGCATTTTTTTATATGACTACAGACAACTTTAATGTCCTTATCTGAATACAGCCTGTTTATAACCTTTTACCATCTATCAATTGGGGAATCAAAGGTATACTTATGAATTTGTTTCAGTTCTCTGAATTTTTTAGAAATAGGCCTTTATAAGAAACAGAGGCTGTGAAAATTGTTTTCAAACTTTCTGCTTCCCTTCTAATCTTGTTTACATTGGTTTTGTTCGTGCAAAAACTTTTTAAGTTCATGTAATCAGAATTAACCAATTTGCATTGCATAATGTTTTCTATCTGTTGTTTGGTCAAAAATTCTTCCCTTCTTCTTACATTTTACAGGTAAACTAAGTTCTGTTCTCTTAATTTACTTATGGTATAACTCTTTATATATAAATCTTACATTCACTTTAAACCTATAGAGTGTGAGATGTTGGTCTATAAGCAGTTTTTGTCATACTATTTTCCAGTTTTCCAGTGGTTTTTGTCAAAAAGTGAGTTCTTATCCCAGTGTAGCCTGAAAATGTCAAGAAAGGCTCCACTATGTAGAAGTCAGCACTTGAGCTGAATTTTGAAGGAATGATACATTTTAAAATGTGGAAGTGAGAAAAGGGTAAATCATAATCAGGGAACAACAAGAGCAATGAGAGGGGAGATTGAATGCCATCCATGATGAATATAAAAGGAGCCAGTTTGACTAGACTATAGAATGAATGAATAAAAGGGAGCAATGAGCTTTATGACTAGAAAGATTTGTTTTACTTAATTTTTGAAGGTATTTCAGAGTTAAAAAGAGTTTATTTCATAGTACTACTTTCACAGAGTCAGTAACAGATGCACCAATAACACAGAAGAAGGTAAAGATTGAGACCCTATCCGAGCAAGTTGCAAGTATAGAAGGTTGGGTGATTTGGGGTTGGCAATGAACGAATACAGCAAATCAGAATCAGGTTCACAGTTCAAATATGGTGAAAATATGGATATGATAATCTCATCACATTTGAATGTCAAAAGGAGTTGGGGCCAGCATACAGGAAATAAATCTGGCTGTTCTGGAGACATAGTACTGAAAAGAATGTTGTCTCAAGAGGTCATTGTAGAAGATCATCAAAAATCCAGAAAAGTAATTAAGAAAAAGGAAGTTTATATTTTTGTAAGAACAAGATGATAGTTATCAGGGATATTGAGACATAAACAGAGAGAGTACTGTGAGTTAGACTTGATTTAAAAAAATAATTTCTAACTTACTTTTGCTTTTGTCTCAGTTTTTTAAGTTTCTTTTCTTTTTTGAGTATTTTTCCCAATATATATAGAAGCAATATTTTTTAAAAAATAACGTTTAACATTAAATTCCAAATCCTCTCCTTCCCATCTTCCTCAGTGAGAAGGCAAACAAATTGATATAGATTATACATGTGTATATGTGTAGCCATGCAAAACATATTTCCATATTGGTCATGTTGTAAGAGAAAACATAAATCAAAATAAAAAAACCATAAAAATAAAAAGTATGTTTAGATCTGTTTTCAGATTCCATCAGTTCTTTCTCCAGGGATGAATAACAATTTTCATAAGTCCTTCAGAATTGTCTTGGATCATTGTATTGCTGAGAATAACTAAGTAATTCACATCTGATAATCTTACAGTATTGCTATTACTAGGAACAATTTTCTCCTGGTTCTATTGCTTTCACTTTGCATCATTTCCTAGAAAAATTTCCAGGTTTTTCTGAGAGCATTCTGTTCATCATTTCCCATAGAACAATAATATTCCATCACAAGCATATATCAAAACGTGTTCAGACATTCTCCACATGATAGGTATCCCATCAATTTCAATTCTTTGTCATCAGAAAAGATTTACTATAAATATTTTTTACATATTTATCCTTTACCATTTAGTTTTTTTTTGTATCTTTGGGTTACTGAACTAGTAATGATATTGCTAGGTACAAGGATAAGCCTGGTTTTACAGCCCTTTGGTCATACTTCCAAATTGCTCTACAGAATGGTTGAATTAGTTCTCAACTCCATCAAGAGTGCATTAAGGTCTCATTTCCATTCTATTAGTCAATTAAATAGATATGAGGTAGAACTTTAAAATTATTTTAACTTGCATTTCTCCAATCAATAGTGAGAATATTTTTTCCTGTGACTATAGAGAGCTTTGATTACTTCATCTGAAAACTGTTCATATCTTTGATCATTTATCAGTTGGGAAATGACTTATTTTAAAAATTTGATTTAGTTCTCTCTGTTTTTGAAGAATAAGACCTTAATCAGAGAAATTTCTTTCAATTATTTTCAGTTACTATTGCTAACTGTATTTTCCTCCAACCTATTGTCTCATTTATTGTATTCCTTTTCTTTTCAGCTTGTCCCTTCTCAAGAGTTTTGTTTCTGTCTTCTCCCTCCCATTTATCACTACCTCACCTTCTATTATCCCCTTCCCTTTCTACTTTCCTCTATAGGAAGAAAACTTTCTCTACTCATTTTAGTGTGTGTGTATGTGTGTTTGTGTTATTCAATCTTTGAGCCGCTTGTGATGAGAGTAAGGTTGACTCACTCCCACCCCCTTCTCTACCCTCTTTCCTTCCACTATGAAGCTTTTTCTTGTGTCTTTTAATCTAACATAATTTACACCATTTTACCTCTCCATTTCCCTTTCCCTTTCTTCCAGTACATTCCCATCCCAAACCTTTTTATTTTTTAGGATATCTTCACTTCATATTCAACTCACTCTGAGAGTAGAGTGAGTTGAATATAAACTGATAATATCATATATATGTATGTATGTATGTGTGTATGCATACATATATATATATATATATATATGCCTTCTAACTGCCCTAATAATGAGAAAGTCCTTTTGACTTGTAAATGTCATCTTCCCATGTAGGAATGTAAACATTTTAGCCTTATTAAACCCCTTATTATATACCTTTCCTATTCACTTATTTATATTTGAGTCTTGTATATGAAAGTCAAATTTTTGTTTTTTTAATTATCATTTTGAGTTTTCAACATTCATTTCCAAAAAATTTTGAGTTCCAAATTTTCTCCCTATTTTTCCCCTTCCCCTTTCCCCTTCCCTAAGAAAGTGTGCATTCTAATTACCCCTTTCCCCAATCTGACTTCCTTCTATCATGACCCGTTCCTTCTCTTATTTCCTTCCTTTCTTGTAGGGCAAGATAGATTTCTGTACCTTACTGCCTGTATGTCCCAGTTACATGTAAAACAGTTTATAACATTCCCTTTGAAAACTTTGAGCTCCAAATTCTCTCCCTTTCTCCTTCCTTACCCACATCCAACAATGCACTATACTCTGTACACACTATACATGTGTGGTCATGCAAAATACTTCATAACAATCATGTTGCAGAAGACTAACTATACTTCCCTCCAGCCTATCATGTCTCCCATCTATTCTACTCTCTCTTTTGACTATGTCCCTCCTCAAAAGTCTTTGCATCAGATTACCCCCTCCTTTGATTTGCTATCCTTTTTATCACCCACCTCCATTAACTCCCCCCTCCCCATTTTCCTGTAAGGTAAGACAGATTTTTGTATCCAATTGAGTATGCATGTTATTCCCTCCTGAAGCTAAATCTGATGAGAGGAAGACTCACTCATTTCTTCTCACCTCTCCTCTCTTCCCCTCCATTGTAAATGTTTTTTTCTTGTCTTTTTTATGGGAGATAATTTATTACCCCATTCTTTTTCCCTTTTTCTCCTTCTTCAAATATATTTCTCTTCCACCCCTTAATATTATTATTTTAGATATCATCCCTTCATATTCAATTCACCCTGTGCCCTCTGCCTATACATTTTCTCCAACTATCCTATTACTGAGAAAAGACTCAAGAGTTACAAATACACTTCCATGTAGGAAGGTAAATAGTTCATCTTTAATAAGTCCCTTATGATGTTTCTTTCCTTTTCATGTTCATCTTGATTTTTGTATTTGAAATTTGAATTTTCTGTTAGCTCTGGTCTTTTTAACAAGAATGCTTGAAAGTCTTCTATTTCATTGAAATTCCATTTTTTCCCTGAAGTATTGTATTCAGTTTCTTTGGGTAAGTGATTCTTGGTTTTAATCCTAGCTTCTCTAACCTCTGGAATATTATATTATAAGCTATATATATGAATATGAAATATATATATTTTCAGTCCCTTAATGTAGATCTTCAATTTTCCTAATTTGTGTTTCCACAATACACAAATTGTTCCTTTCTGGCTGCTAGCAATGTTTCTCCTTTACCTCAGAACTCTGGAATTTGGCTACAATATTTCTAGGAGTTGTCTTTTTGGTATTTCTTTCAGAAAGTGATCAGTGGAGTCTTTTAATATCTATTTTACCCCTTGGTTCGAGAATATCAGGGCAAATTTTCTTGAGAGTTTCTTTTTTTCTTTTTACTTAACTATTTTATTTTGTAAAATAAAGAAACTGCTCAAGAAGTTGAAATAATATATAAATGTATGTAATGTGAAATGAAATAAATGAAGAAAATTTTATATATATACACACATACACACCCACGCAAATATCTATCATGTTTTTCATCCTTCATTCCTTTTAAAATTTTATTTATTTTTAGTTTTCAACAGACACTTCCTCAAGATTCTGAGTTACAAATTTTCTTCACATCTCATCCCTTACCCCACGCCAAGACAGCTTGCGTTCTGATTACCACTTCCTCCAATCTGCCTTCCCTTCTATCACACCTCTCCCTTCTCTTATCCCCTTTGCCTTCATTTACTTGTAGACAAAGATAGATGTCTATACTCCATTGCCTGGATATTTTATTTCTCAGTTGCATGTAAAAACAACTTTTAATTTTCATTTTTTAAACTTTAATTTCCAATTTTTCTCTGATCCTCCCTCCCCACCCATCCCCACTGAGAAGGCAAGCAATACAATATAGGTTATACATATGCAGTTATGCAAAACACTTCCACAACAGTCATATTGTGGAAGACTAACTTTATTTCCCTCCATACTATCCTGCCCCCCATTTACTCTATTCTGTCTTTTGAGCCTATCCCTCCTCTGAAGTGTATACTTCTAATTATCTGCTCCTCTTATTTGTCCTCCTTTTTATCATCTCCCCCAACCCTGCTTATCCTCTTCTCCCCTACTTTCTTGTAGTGTAAGAGATTTTCATACCAAATTGAGTGTGCATGGTATTTCCTCCTTAAGACAAATGAGATAAGAGTAACATTCACTTTCTCTCTCACCAACCCCACTTGTCCCCTCCATTGAAAAAAGTTTTTTCTTGTCTCTTTTATGTAAGATAATTTGCTCCATTCTAGTTCTCCCTTTCTCCTCTCAATATAGTCCTCTTTCATTCCTTAATTTTATTTTTTTAGATATCATCTCTACTTATTCAACTCATGCAGTGCCCTGTGCCTATATGTATATGATCTCCACAACTACCCTAATACTAAGAAAAATCTCAAGAGTTAAAAATATGATCTTTCTATGTAGGAATGTAAGCAGTTCAACTTCAGTAAGTCCTTTATGACTTTTCTTTCCTATTTACCTTTGCATGCTTTGCTTGATTTTTAGGTTTGAAAGTCAAAATTTCTATTCAGCTACGGTTATTTCAACAAGAATCCTTGGAAGTCCTCTATTTCATTGAATGACCATTTTCCCCCCTGAAGTGTTATACTCAGTTTTGCTGGGAATGTGATTCTTGATTTTCATTCTAGCTCTTTTGACCTCTGGAATATCATATTCAAAGTCCTGTGACACCTTACTGTACAAACTGCTAGATCTTGTGTTATCCTTATTGTATTTCCACAATACTCAAATAATTTCTTGCTTGCAATATTTTTCACTTGACCTTGGAGCTCTGGACCTTGGCTATAATATTCCTAAGAGTTTTCCTTTTGGGATCTCTTTTGGAAGATAATTGGTGGATACTTTCAATATCTATTTTTCGCTCTGCTTGTACAATATCAGGGCAGTTTTCCTTGATGATTTCTTGAAAGATGATACTTAGGATTTTTTTTGTCATGACTCTCAGGTAGTCCAATAATTTTTAAATTATCTCTCCTGGATCTATTTTCCAGATCAGTTGTTTTTCCAATGAGATATTTCACAATGTCTGCTATTTTTTTCCCATTCCTTTGGCTTTGTTATAGTTTCTTGATTTTTCATAAAGTCATTAGCTTCTGTCTGCTCCATTCTAATCTTTATGGAATTGTTTTCTTCAGTGAACCTTTAGAATTCTTTTTCCATCTGGCCAATTCCGCTTTTTACAGCATTCATCCCCTAAATGACTGTTGGAATCTCTTTTGCCATTTGAGTTAGTCTATTCTTTAAGTGTTATTTTCTTCAGCATTTTTTTGGGTTTCCTTTAGCAAGTAGTTAACTAGTTTTTAATGATTTTCTTGAAACATTCCCAGTTTTCTTCCCAATTTTCCCTCTACTTCCCTTACTTAATTTTCAAAGTAGTTTTTGAACTTTTCCATGGCCTGAGACCAATTCATATTTTTCTTGGAACCTTTGGATAATAGACACTTTGACTTTGTTGTCTTCTGCTGGTTGCATCTTTTGATCTTCCTTGTCATCAAATTAAGATTTTATGTTCCTATTTTTTCCAACTATTTTCCCAGCCAATTACTTGACATTTGAGTTCTTTGTCAAGGTATGTTTCTAATTCCTTTGGGGGGCAGGGTGGTATACTGTCTCAAGCTTCAAGGATTTTGTGCAACTCTTTTCAGAGATACTTCTAGGACCAGCAAATTTTTAGCTCTTCCAAGGTTGCATGATCAGAGAAGAGGTGTTGATTCATCACCTAGTCTATGCTTTTCTCTGTGAGTGACCTCAAGCACTCTTTTCTGCCTTGGAAGTGTGAGAAAGATTCTCTTCCCACCACTGCCACAAGCTCCAGCTCACCAGCATTCTTCCTTGCTCCAGGACCATCACACAGTTGTATGACCCAGATTCAAGCAAGGCAAAGCAAGACAATCCCACCTCATAATTGGCAAAGAGAACACTACAATCCCCCTCTGATCAGCCACTCAATCCCTTCACAATCTGTGAGCCTAGAGCTCCAAAACCAACTGTGCCTTCTCCTGTGCCCACCACTGACTCTACTGACATGGGGTTAAGGTCAAATCATGTTCCACTCTTACACAGTTCTAACTGACTTTTCCTACTGAACTCCCAATTTGTCCTTGATATTTTGGGATTGAGAAGTCTGAAAACTACCAGTTGCCAGTGATTCAATGCTCTGAGGCCTGCTTGGTCCCTGTCTATGGCAGGTGAGCCCACACTGGACTGCATTCTTCTCCAAGTCTTGTGCAACTGGTCTTTTATTTTGCCCTTTCAGGCTATCTTTTGACTGGAAATCTGTTTCTCTCTGTCGTTTTATGGTTTCTGCTGTTCGAGAATTTATCCAGAGTCATCTTCACAGGTATTTGGAAGGGTTTGGGCTAAAGCTCAAGTAAGTCCCTGCTTCTCCTCCACTATCTTGGTTCTTCCCCCCCAAAAAGTCAAATTTTCTACTTAGCTTTGGTCCTTTCATTAAGAATACTTGAAACTCCTCTTTTTCATTGAATGTCCATTCCACTTCACCCTAAAAATATTATATTCACTTTTGCTGGATAGGTTATTATTTGTTGTAATCCTAGCTCTTTGCCCTCTGGAATATCATATTCTAAGCCCTCTTATCCTTCAACATAGATACTGCAAGGTCCTGAGTAATCCAGACCATAATACCTGAATTTTTTCCTCCTGGCTGCTTGCTATATTTTCTCCTTGACCTGGGCGCTCTGGAATTTGACAATAATATTCATGCTACTTTTCATTTGGATATCTATTTCAGGAAGTGATCTGTAGAATCTTTCTATTTTATTCTCTTGTTTTAGAATATCAAACAGTTTTCATTGGTAATTGCTTGAAAGATGAATATTTGTAGGCTCTATTCTTTATCATGTCTTTTAAGTAGTACAATAATTTTTAAATTGTCTCTCCTGGATCTATTTTCAAGGTCAGATATTTCTCCAATGAGATACTTCACAGTCATCTATTTTTTTCCATTTTTAAAAATTTTGATTCATAATTTCTTGAGTTCTCATAGAATCATTAGCTTCCATTCTTTTAATTCTAATTTTTAAGGAATTATTTTCATCAGTGAGCTTTTGGACCTCCTTATGCTTTTGGTCAATTCTACTTTTTAAAGAAATTTTTTCTTCAGTGAATCTTGTGCCTCTTTTCAGATTTGACAAATCCTGCTTTTCAAGACATTTTCTTCTCATTGGATTTTTGTAGCTCTTTACCAGTTGGCCTCTTTTGTTTTTTAGAGTGCTATTTCATTCCATAATTTCTGTGCCTCCTTTATCATACTGTGGTCTTCTTCATGATTTCTTTGCACTGCTCTCATTTCTCTTCTCATTTTTTTTCCTCTATTTTTTCTGCTTGTCTTTTAAAATCCTTTGTGTGCTCTTCCATATTTTTTGGAGGCTTTGGATGTAGGGGCTTTGACTTTGTTGTCTTCTTCTGCAAGTGTATTTTGATCATCATCACTATAGTAAATTTCTCTAGTCGTTATTTTTCTCTTCTTTGGTCATTTTCCAGACGTTTCTTGACTTTCAATTCTTTGTTAAAGTGGGACTCAGTTTCCAAGGAAGAGTGTGCATTGTCCCTAATTCCAGGTTTTTTTGTTTGTTTGCTTGTTTTTTTGCAGCTATTTTCAGAGATACTTCTAGGGACCTGTAGGTTTGCAGTTCTTTCAAGTGGGTATGATGAAAGGAGATGTGTTATTACTCCTCTCTTGGTCTGGGCTCTGTTCTTTAAACAACCACAAGCACTCTTTTCTAATTTGTAACTATGACACTACCTGCTTCAGTTCAGTTGCAACGTCTGGCATGCTAGTGCTCTGCCTCACCCTGGGACTTCCACCCAGGACTGTGACGTGGGCAAAGCAATAGAACCCTGCCTTAGTGTCAACAAAGAGACCCCTATAATTTCCTTCAACAGTTGTTCAACACTCATATTACCTGCGTGTCAAGAGCTCTGAAAGCCAGAGCACAGCAGATAAAGTTGATCCCAAATTCTGCTCCTGGCTTTCTGGTATCCTAGCCTGCACTGGTGTGGCCCACACTTGAATGTGCTCTCTCCACAGATCTTTTGTGTTGCCCTTCTAAATTGTTTTGAGCTGGAAAATTGTTTCATTCCAACCTTTTGTGGGTTTGATCATTCCAGGATTTGTTTTACGGCATTATTTAAAGGTGTTCAGGGATGTTCTGAGGTGAGTTAAGGTCTTTTCCCTACCCATACTTCATTATTTGATGAACTCTTACCTCGGAAAGCCATACATGATCTTAAATTCCCTTTAGATATCAGGAAGTAAATTTGAAAAATATTGGAGAAAGACTAAGTAGAATATTGCATCTTAAATTCTAGGGAGAAAATTGGATAGATGGAACACTTTCAGAAAAGACAGCTTGGTGGTAAAGTGGATATAATGCTGGGAAATAAGTCAGGAAGAAATGAATTTTCATTCTACCTCAGGCACTAACTGTGTTACAATTCCTGGGCTTGTATTTTAATTTATCTTTTGAGTCTGATTTTTCTACCCTATAAAATGGTATTCATAATTTCCAATTTTAGAGTTCAATTAGTGAGGTAAATAAGGTAGCACCTACTTCACAAGGTTGTTTTATATATATATATATATATAGATATATACATATATGTATATATATACACATATATATAAATGAAAGTTATAAATAAGACCACAATTCTGAAGAGAGAAACACAAACACAATATTATAGAAAAAGGGGAGATTTTCCTTTTGTTAACAATATGTGTGCATGGGGAAACATCACCTAATGAGGCTTTAAGGAAACATGTACACAAAATGAAATCAAGGGCAGGTGATCAAAGTTTATGAAAGAGTACCACAAAACTATAAGGCTAGTTGCAAAACTATTAACGTGCTCATCATATTTCACTAGGATGTTTACCCAGATATTTATTTATGTATTTATTTAGAAGTGAATATTTTAAAATAATGATAAAGAATATCATTTTGTTAATCAAACAAAAATAATTAAATTAAACAGAATATAACAATTTATAAAATAAATGAGATTATCATGTGGTATAATTAAAAGACAAAGTTATTGTTTGGGGAAAGATGTTAAGAGGTATCTGTGAATACTTGACATCCTATGCACATACTTAATGCAAAGAATGCTACAATTCAGAACAAGCTAATGTTGAATGTCATGAACTATTAAGCAAGGTTCTTTTTAAAAAAATATTCTAAAATTAGTTAAAAAGGAAGATCAAAGAAAGGATAGAATTGTTAATTCAGTTTGAGTGAGATGATGATAATGAGGAATAGAGAGGGAACAGCTGTTTAACTTTTGTTTTATTTTGTTTTCTCTCTCAAAGATAAAGGCCTTCAGAATTGAAACACTAGAATAAAAACTGTTAGTGAGTCATTTGAATTCTTAAGCAGGAGACAGAGAGCATCTAGTTGTGTTCAGTAAGGTAGACCTGTGCAGCCTCTCTTTTCTGAAAGAAGAGGAATTGTTAACTCATTGACATATTTTAATCATGATATTCTTCAGAGAGTGGAAGACGAATCTTTCTGGAGAGATCAGTTCTACATTTGCTGCATTCCAAGGTACTAAAAGAATTTTAAGTTGTTATTTTTCAATCGTTGCTCTTGATTACTGAAAAATTTTAGAGAATAAAATACTGTACATGATATAGTTGGAATTTAAGCAGGGTAAATGGATTTTAGCCCTAGGACGACAAAATTCAAGGTGGTATTATATGTGTATCTTTTCCTCATGGAAATGTAATTCTCATGCCTTGCCTTATGGTCTATTTTAATAGGAACCACCAAATGGTACAACTGCTTCTGGGCCACTACTCCCATATTATTGGTGACCTTCTTCCAGAGCTTCCCTAGGCCTAAGGAAATGAAGATTGTAATCTCCCAAGGATGAACTCCATCATCTCCTTCCCTAACAGTGCCTATAATAGTTATTTTCTGTATTTCTGATCCAAGAATGCATGAGCATCTCTCAGAATTTGTCACGACTTCGACAGCCATATTACTGGTTTCTTAGGTTTCCAAGACATATGACTGACCTCTCTCTCTCTCTCTCTCTCTCTCTCTCTCTCTCTCTCTCTCTCTCTCTCTCTGTCAGTCAGTCAGTCTGTCTTTGTATATCTCTATCTCATTCATATCTATAAAATATAAATATTTATCTATATCTTCAATAGCTCTGTGTATCTATATAGAAAAAGAGGGGGAATGGGAAAGGACAGAAAGAAAGAAGGAAGAAAAATTATTATTATTATTTTAAGTGGAAAAGAGAGAAAGTTGAAATGCAAAAATCAAATTTGTGACTGAAATTTAAAAGAAATAGACATCATAGTGATAAAATAAAAATGTAATTGGAAATATCTCATCTTTTATTCTCTGTTATGCTTATCTTTTTAATAGCAACTTGAGTCATAACCTACTTAGAAAAAAATGCTTTTCTTTCATTTCTAAAAACAAACAAGAAAATAAAAGATGCCTTCCTGAAATTAGATTTTCTTTCATAAATTGCATTAAGTCAAGATGTGCAGGAATAAATGGAGAACAAATTCATAAAATTTCAATTCAGTTGAGTCCTATGTGTTCTGGTTGGTAATACTTTTAAGCAACAAGCTCTTGCTATTATATGTCCCTTCCATTTGTAACTCTGAAATCCTAGAAATCAGGGTCATGCTAAACAAAGAGGCCAGCTTGGCAGATAAATCCCAAAGAGAGTTAAGATACTTATCTACTTTTGAAAGGTAATTTAAAATTAAATTCACAACAAAAAGTCAGTGTCACATTTCAGGTTACAAGCGTCATGGCGTGTGTATGAAGATTGTGCATCAGGGAAACCGGGAATCTCTATTGATAGGAAGAATTATCATTTATTTGCCAACAACAAGGGAAACTAACTCTAAACCCCCAAAGGATATGACTGTGTTGAGAATGAGCTTATGGTTCTCAGAGTTTTAATCACCCAGAAAGAGAAATATCATTATTGTTATTGTAGAAAGACAGTTCTTAAAAAAAAAGAATCAGAGGTAACATTACATACATAAATGTGGTCAAAAGATCTGGCAGAAAAATTGAGAATAAAACTATTCTCAAAATAGTTCTCAAAAAAGGGAGTATAAAGATTCAAAGCAATACTACCAAGAAATTGAAGCACTTTATTTGCTAAACATATATAAAGTCACCTCAATTATTTTATCACCATTTTAAAAGAGTTAAGAAAAGGGAATCTGGTGCTAATTGAACATGTGTTTTTCAGCTACATTTATGTTCCAAAGGCTTGGGAATCTGATTTTTCACATGATGTTAGAGGATTAAGAGATTAATATGATAAAAACATAATGTTAAAATTGGTACCACCCTAGGTAGTTTCCCTCTTAGAACAAAAATTTGTAGTTCTCTGTAATTTAACAATTGAAATATGTAATTGAGCAAACAAGGGAAAAAATTAAATCCTGACTATCCTTGTTTTCATTAAGCAATTTGACGACTCATCTATATTGAAATAATTTAGCTAAAGCTCTATCTTGGATTTTCTTTCCTCTTTTATCTTTTATAATAGAGCTCTTTCATGGTTCTCTTCCTACTTCTCATACTGATATGGCTTAGTCTCCTTTATAAATTATATTAATCATGTCCCATCCCTTATGCATCAGATTTCTCTACTGAGCTTTCAGGTTTCAGTATCATGGAGTCAACTGACTAAGGACAGCCCCTTAGATATAATGTAGGTTTCTGAAACTTAAAATATACATATAAAATATACAACTCCCTACCCCTTTTCTTTTCCTGTGAAGCAACACCTCCTCCACACTTGTGTATTTATATGGATAATACTATAATCTTTCAGTTACTTGCATTTAGCAACCTGGGAATCACCCTCAATTGTCTCTCACTTTCTTATTCCGTTTTCTTTCAGATCTCTTTGCTTTCTATTCATAATAAAACCACTTTTGTCTAAGCCCTCATTACCTCTGATTTAGAATGTTTCAATAGCATCTTACTTGATTTTTCTGTATCAAGTCTGTATTCTCTTCCAATCCATCCCCAAATAGCTGCCAAATGAATTCGCTTAATATACATCTGTACATGTCAATATTCTACTTAGCAAGCCTCAATATCTCCCCATTATCTTTAAGATTAAAAATAATATCTTCTGATTGACTTTCAAAGCCCTTAACAATCTAACTCCATCACATATCTATAGAGGTTGATTGTATATTACTCTAATACACTCCACAGTTCAGTCATTCTGACCTATACATTCCACATTTCATCTTCTGTCGCTGTGGTTTTGTACAGGAGTAGAATGCACTTCCTTCTCATCTACTTCTTGGAATTTCCTTAGTTTCCTTCAAACCTTAGCTTAATTGTGTGCTTTCCTGATTTCCCCATTTTTTAGAAATTCCTGTTCATCTCTTTGGACCCACAGAGTACTGTGATGAATGTGAGGGTGGCAATAAGAATTGAGTTAGTTATACTTTCATATATATGAACGTATTTATGCATACATACATGTATACATTCAAATGCGTATATGTGTACACATATTTACACATATATGTGCGTATATGTTTATAAACACATCTATATACCTCTTTATTGCCCCACATTTTCCCCATGGAATCATGGAATGCAAGTTTACAGGAAAAAAGCTCAGAAACAGATGGATTTGGGTGATGGTTCTTTTGTTCACTAGCCATGAGACTCTAACTAAGCCACTTAATTGCTTTGGAGCCCAATTTTTTCATCACTATAATGGACCTATTAATATATTCATGAATGGCGAGGTAGATAAAGAGGTAGTTTCAGTCAGAAAAACACCCTTTAATACATACAGCTTTGTGGCTATAGGCAGTACAATTAACCATTCAGTGCCCCTAGGCAACTCCTAATAAGCATACATGCCAGAGGAGCTGATGGTCTATTTTTGTAGAGAAAGTTACAGGGATCTCCTAAAACCCATGAAATCATGAGGTTTGGTTTTGTTTTAAATGTACCTCTGTTTAGATGCCATTATAAAGAAGAAATGAAATAGGGAATCATAGATCTAGAGCTTCGTGGGACATTAGAAGTCATTTAGATACACCTGCTCCCTTAAGACATAAAGAAATTAAAGTCTAGGAAGTTTAAATGCCAAGATCACACAGGGTGTCAAGGGTGGAATTTGAATTCAAATTCTCTGATGCCAGAATCAGTGTTCTTCCCACTGAGATTTTCTTTTATAAATTAATTTATTTTATTTGGGTTTTCAACAATCACTTCCATAAGTCTTAAATTATTTCCCTCTCCCTCCCTACCCTGAGATGGTATGCAATCTTATGTGCGTTCTACACATACGTTCATATTAAACACATTTTCACATTAGTCATGTTGCATGGAAGACTTAAAAAGAATGAGAGAAACCATGACAGCAATCACACCAAAATAAAACATAACAGAAGAGAAAAGAGTCTGCTTCATGCTGCGTTCTGTTTCCATAGTTCTTTCTCTGGATGTGGATGGCATTTTGCCTCAACAGTCTTTTGGGAATGTTTTGGGTCCTTGTATTGCTGTGAAGGGCTAAGTCTATCAGAAATAATCCTTTCTCTTTTGGTTCTGCTTTCACTCAAAATCAGTTCATATAAGTCCTTCAGATGGGGTACAGACTCTGGGAACCTCCTTGAACTCTCCTTGAATCTTTGGATATTTTCTTGGGGTCCATAAGCTTTACATTATCACTATACCCAAATCTCTATTGCCCTCCCCATCCTATCAAAATCTCAATCTCCCAGCTGCTGGCTGCTCCCATCAAGATCCTCCCTAGATTCAGTCTGTGTTCACCCCAGGGTACTGGTCATTCCCATAAAGACCTCTGGACTTTCCATGTTAACTACCCCTATCAAGACCTTCTCTGGGGCCCCAGGCTATTTGGTAACACCTGGATTCTTCCCTAAGTCTTTTTATGTATTGAAATTCCACCTTGCATCCATTAAGGGGCTCAGATTCAATCCATCTCAGACTTTGTCCACCTGAGATTCTATCTGGTCCACTTGTTAATACAAGCATATAAGCATGACAAAATGTTAGGCTCCTTAAGAATCAACCCAGTGTGGCCAATTTTTAATAAATGTGGTTTTTCTTTGGCTTTAAGAAGACTTGTGTAGAATTCATTTGAGCCAGGACACAGCATGTTGGTGTTTCGAGGTCCCCAGCGCTCTGAACCCAAACACATCCAGGTTCTCTGAAGTCTTCCTGTTCATCATTTCTTATATGTCAATAGTATTCCATTACATTCATATACCACAACTTCTTCAACCATTTCCCAATTGATGGGCGTTCTCTTAATTTCCAGTTCTTTTTATTAAATTAAATTATTTTGTTTGTTTTCAGTGTTCAACAATCATCTTCACATATCTTAGATTTTTTTCCATTCCCCCTCTCTCATTCCCCTTTCCCTCACCACTCTCTGCTTGAGACAGTGTACAATCTTATATAGATTCTACACATACATTCCTATTAAATGCATTTTATATAGATTTAAAATGAATGGGAGAAACCACAAAACAAAACAAAATACAAAAGAAGATGGTCTGTTTCTATCTGCAATCCAATTCCATAGTTGTTTCTCTGGATGTGAAAGGTGTTTTGCCTCAAGCGTTCATTGAAAATTTTTTAAGTTCATGCATTGCAATGAAGTACTAAGTCTATCAGAAAAATTCCTTTGCACACTGTGGTTGCTGCTGTGTACAAAGTTCTCCTTGTCCTGCTCCTTTCACTCGGCATCAGTTTATATAAGTCTTTCTAAGCTTCTCTGAAGTCTTCCTGCTCATCCTTTCTCATAGCAAAATACCATTCCATTACATTCTTATACCACAACTTGTTCAGCCACTCCCCAATTAATGGGCATTCTCTTGATTTCCAGTTTTTGGTCACCATAAAGAGAGCTGCTATAAATATTTTTGCACATGTGGGACTTTTTCCATTTCTATGATCTCTTTGGGGTAGAGTCCCAGAAGCAATATTGCTGGGCCAAAGGGTGTGCACATTTTTGTAGTTCTTTGGACATAGCTTCAAGTTGCTCTCCAGAATGGCTGGATCAGCTCACAGCTCCACCAACAATGAATTACTGTTCCAATTCTCCCACATGCTCTCCAGCATTTATCATCTTCCTGTTTTATCATGCTAGCCAATCTTATAGGTGTGATGTGGTACCTCAGAGTTGTTTTGATTTGCATCTCTCTAATCAATAGTGATTTAGAGCATTTTTTTCATGACTAGAGATAGCTACAATTTTTTCTGCTGAAAATTGCCCATTCATATCTTGTGGTCATTTATCATTTGGAGGATGACTTGTATTCTTGTAAATTTGACTCAGTTCACTATATGTTTTAGAAATGTGGCCTTTATCATGTACACTAGTTGAAAACATTCTTTCTGAGTTTTCTGTTTCCCTCCAATCTTGGTTGCATTGGGTTTGTTAGTGCAAAAACTTTTCAATTTAATGTAATCAAAATTATCCATTTTGTAGTTCATAATGTTCTCTGTCTCTTGTCTGGTCATAAATTCTTTCCTTCTTCATGAATTTGATAAATACACTATCCCTTGCCCCCCTAATTTATTTGCACTATCAGCCTTTATACCTAGATCATGTATTCATTTGGACTATGTTATTTTCTTGAATCCTGTACCAGTGTTGTAAACTATATCTACTTGGCTTCAGGTCGACTAATTCTTAAAACACTTAAATTGACAAACATAGCAATAGCCAACTCAACTTTGTTTTCCCCATCCCTCAAATACGCAAAAAGTAAAGTCTACTTAGCTCACAAAATCTACCATCATGCCTTAAGTCTAAGTAATATGTAAGACAGCATTCTTCCTTCTAAATCATAATACTTTTCATCCAAAGACAAAAGCTACTTTAATGATTATTTGCATTGCCTACTGGCCTCATTCATCTGTAGCAAGAAAAACAGGAATACCCTGCCCATGCATTATCATTTCCTCTCTAGATTTTTGAGCAGTAAAATAAGAGGAATTGAATGAAAATGATAAAAGTTAAATATATGTATTAAAATAACAACTATAAATTAAAAGTTTAATTGAATAGTTCCTATGAAAGAACCAAGCTAATCAGAAATTTAGATATCGTAAATTATTGCAACATTTGGAATTGTACAAATCCTCAACAATTTCATGTGGTAATTAGTTTTCAGATGTTGATTTAATCTTGGGTGGTCTAAGTCAAGGATTTCTTATAGAACATAGGTGAAAATATTCACAGTTATCTTTTTTTTGACAGCAACCTATTATTTAGCAGTAACTCAAACATTTGTATTTTATCTGATTTTCCTCTATTTTTGGTACAATCATTTCTCTGTAACTGTGATATTTCAATAAATTTTAAATATCTGGTAAATAATTTACCTTTCTATCAATAATAACTTAATAAGAATTACAACTCAGGAGTTCTTAACCTGGATGAATTTCAGAAGATGCATAAACATTTGTAGGGGAAAATTATACCCTTATTTCATATAATTGGTTTCCTTTTTAATTCTGTGTATTTTATTTTATGCATTTAAAACATTTATTCTGAGAAAGGATTCCTAGACTTTACAGATCATCCATAACAAAAAAAAAAGTTGAGGCACTGTTCTAAATGAATTAGATAGATGTATGACATTAGGTTATATTTAGTCTAGCATAGAAAGTTAAATATGTAAAGCCAGGTTATGAGTAATACTCCATTCTACTGTTTGGATTGCTTATTATCCTTGATTATGGAGAACTGAGAAATTTCTCTTCCCCCTCTTTCCAGTTGACCCAAGTTTAACTCCCCCAAATAGGAAGACTAAAGAGGGCTTGATATTAGGCTGGCATAGGTGCTATAACAGGTGGCTTCCTCCTAAGCCATCTACTGCTATTAAACGCTTACCCCAGTCCTCTAGGCATCAGGCCAAACTGTGCAATTGAGCATCTGTCACCCCAGTAGAGTGCCAGTTCCTTCACATCCGTGCCTGAAAGGTAAACAGCATGCTTTAGAGGTAGAATATTGGTGTTGCAGTAAGAAGATTTAGGTGTAAACCTTTCAAATTGTTACCAAAGCAATTCCTTAAAAGTATAGTTTTGACTATCCTCCCTTAATCTATAAAATTTAGAAATTCCCCCTTGCCTCTGGCAATAAATATGAGTTCTACTGTTTGTCATGTAAAGTCCATTCAAAATATGATTTCATCTACCTTTACAGGCTTATTCTATACTACTCTTTTCTCCTCAATTAAATACCAAAATAGAAATCCTAAAAAGCAAAGGAGGAGTTAAAAAAATTGAAATTAAAAAATTGAACTTAAAAATAGAACTGAACTGATTTAATTTAAAATCAAAACCAATAGATTAAAGGTGGGTTAATTTTATTTAAAAAAGGAAAGTCTTAAAACAAAATTAACAGCATCAAAAATTAAAAAGGCAGGGTGGTGGCAAGACGGCAGAGTAGAAAGATGCATATACTCTAGCACTTCCCCCATAGCCCATAAAATACCTGTAAAAAATGACTCTCAACAAATTCTAGAGCAGTAGAAGTCACAAAATGACAGTGTGAAGGAGATTTCCAGCCAATGGTGACCTAGAGGGCTCAAAGAATGGTCCATCCCACAGGACATTAAGAGGAGTTGAGCCCAGCCCTGGCAACTCAGCACGAGGAGGAACAGGACCAGAACAGGCAGAATACCTAGAAGGGACAGTCCCAGATCCCTCAACCCACAAACAACAAAGAAAACCTCAAAGGTCAGTGCGGGATGGCTTTCCCAGCTGGGCAAGAGGGGAGGAAGGTCCCCCCAGCACTGGCCCTAGGCAAGGGCAGAGGCAGCAGCAGCAGCAGCAGTGGGTGACTGAGGCCTACATTGGCCGCAGAAGCAGCCTGGCTCCATTATTGGAATGGTTCTGCTTAAGGCCTCTGGGGCAACTGTGCAGGAGATCTGAACCTCAAGCCAGAGTGGTGTCTCTGTCCCCACCCAAAGCCCCTGGAGGAATTGAGCAGCTGATCTGAATCTCAGCCCTGAGCATGGTCATAGGGAGAAGAGGAGCACTAGGACCCTCCTCTTGACAAAAGATTCAGAAGTCAAGTAATTGACTGGAAAACTGCCCAAAAAGGGGAAAAAAATAAGACCATAGAAGGTTACTTTCTTGTTGAACAGGTATCTCCTTCCATCCTTCCAGATGAGGAAGAACAATGCATACTGTCAGAGGAAGTCAAGGTTTCTGCCTCCAGTATCTCCAAAATGAATATGAAATTGGCTTAGGTCATAGAAGAGCCTGAAAATTGAGTCAGCAGCTTGCTAAAGGAGACCCCAAAAAATGCTGAGAAACATAACACCTTTAAAAATAGGCTAATTCAATTAGAAAAAAGAGGTCCAGAAAATCAATGAGGACACAAAGGATTTTAAAAGCAGAATTAGCTAAATGGAAAAGGAAGTACAAAAGCTCACTGAACAAAATAGTTCTTTCAAAATGAGAGTGGAGTTCAGGGAAGCTAATGACTATATGATAAACCAAGAAGTTACAAAACAAAACCAAAAGATTGAAAAAAATAGAAGATAATGTGAACGTCTCACTGGAAAAACAAGTGACCTGGAAAACAGATCCAGGGGAGAAGATTTAAAAATTATTGGACTACATGAAAGCCATGGTCAAAAAAAGAGCCTAGCCATGATTTTTCATGAAATTATCAAGGAAAACTGCCCTGATATTGTAGAACCAGAGGGGAAAGTAGATACTAAAAGAATCCACAGATCACCTTCTAAAAGAGACTCAAAAAGAGAAACTCTTAGGAATATTGTGGCCAAATTTCAGAGTTCCCAAGTCAAGGAGAAAATATTGCAAACAACTAGAAAGAAGCAATTTGATTACTGTGGAAATACAATCAGGATAACACAGAGTCTGGCAGCTTCTACATTGAGGGATCAAGGGGGCTTGGAATAGGATATTCCAGAAATAAAAGGAACTGGGATTAAAACCAAGAATCACTAATTGGGCAAAACTGAGTATGATACTTCAAGGGAAAAAATGGTCATTAGTGATATAGAGGACTTTCAAGCATTCATGATGAAAATACCAGAATTGAATAGAAAATTTTGCTTTCAAACATCAGACTCAAGAGAAGCATGAAAAGAGAAATCATAAAAGACTTTCTAAAGCTAAACTGTTTACATTCCTATATGGCATGATAATATTTGTAATTCTTGAGACTTTTTTTCAATATTTGGGTAGGTAGAGTGATTATACATAGACACACACACACACACATAAACACACATATAAACAGAGAGTGCAGTTTGAGTTAAATCAGAAGAGATGATATCCATAAAAAAATAAAATAAAATAAAGGGGTGAGAGAGGAAAATATTGGGAGTAGACATGGAGAAATGGAATGGGGCAGGCTATTCCTCATAAAAGAGATAAGAAAAATCTTGTTCAATGGAGGAGAAAAGGGAGGAGGTGAGAGGGGAAAAGTGAAGCTTACTCTCTTCACATATGGCTTAAGGAGGGAATAACATTCTTAGTTTGGTATGAAACTATAAATTGCACTACAGAAGGGTAGGGGAGAAGGGGACAAGTGGGATGAGGGAGATGATAGAAGAGAGGGCAAATGGGAGAAAGGAGTAACTAGAAGTCTGTGCTCGTCCTTCATTGCCAGAGAAGACTATGCCATCAGAGAAATAATGACATGGCTTGCACTTGACTTTGTTTTGAGTGAGGGATGGCTGTTCAGGTCACCAGTCTCACTTCTCCTCCAGACCCATCTGAATCCAGTGACAAGATATTCATCGGATTAATGGAGATGACCCAGGATGAGGCAATTGGGGTTAAGTGACTTGCCCAAGGTCACACAGCTAGTGAGTGTCAAGTGTCTGTGGTAAGATTTGAACTCAGATACTCCTCACTCCTGTACTGGTGCTCTATCCACTGCACCACCTAGGTGCCCTTTAACTAGAAGTAAACACTTTTGGGAATGGAGAAGGTCAAATGAGAGAATAGAAAAAAAGGGGAGACAGGGTAGAATGTAGGACAATATAGTTAGTCCTACACAGCTTAATTATTATGGAAGTCTTTTGCAAAATGACACATATACAGCCTGTAATTGAATTGCTTGCCTTCTCAGTGGTGATAGGTGGGGAGGGAGGGAGGGAAAGACGTTAGAATTTGAAGTATTAGAATCAAATGTTGAGAATTGTTATTGCACATGACTGGGAAATTAGAAATACAGGTAACAGGGTATAGAAATTTATCTTGCTCTACAAGAAAAGAGAGAAGATGGGGATAAGGGAAGGATGGGGTGTGATAGAAGGGAGGGTACATTGAGGGAACAGGTTAATCAGAATGCAAGGTGTTATAGGGCAGGGGGAGGGAAGAGATGGGGAGAAAAATTGGAATTCAAAATTTTGTGGAAATGAATGTCAAAATCTAAATCTAAAAATAAATAAATAAAACTGTAAAAAAAAGAAAAGAACAAAAAAAAAATTGAACCACCAATGAAGATGAAATTAAAACTATTATAAAGATTTATTTTGGTCAGTTATATGCCAATATATGACAATCTTAGTGAAATGGATAAATACTTGCAAAAATAAAAATTTCTCAGAGGAAAGAGAATAATTAAATAACTCTACTTTAGATAAATGAATTGGACAAGCCATAAAATTCATGTGGTGCATCAAAGGTCCAAAATGACTTTCTTGCTTTTTCCCAGGCTTGATGTTCAATCTTACATTTATGTGATTATGTGTAGCCTGTCTCTCATACCTGAACTCTATTTGCAACTTACCACTACCTATACCTATGTGAGGTCTTGGCTGGTTATCTAAAGATCCTAGTACCTTCACCTCTGTCAAATTTCCTTGTATTTATTTTGTGTATGCTTAAATGTGTACATTTTATCTCCCCTAATAGGATATAAGCTCATGGAGCAGTCTAAATTTTGTCTGTGTATGTGCAATGTCAAAACTAGTATTTTATTGCTCAATCACTTTATTGGTCTCCATTTGAAGTTTTTCTTGGCAAAGACAGTGGAGTGGTTTGCCATTTCCTTCTCCAGCTAATTTTATAGCTGAAGATATTGAGACAAACAGGGCTAAATGGCTTCGTTATGATCACACAGTTATCAGTTGTCTGAGGTCAAATTTGAAATCAGGAAGCTGTGTCTTCCTAACTCTAGGCCATATATTCAATCCAATGTACGACATACCTGTCCCACATGGCATAAAGTATGCACTTAATAAATAACTGCTGATGGACTGATTGGATGACTATATGAGCTTAGCCAATTGACTTTACTTCTCTGGGTTTCCATTATCTCATCTGTAAAATATGAATAACTATATTATGCTTCTTAATTCTCTAGGTTGTGGGAAATGCAAGTCTTGAAGTCTCCTAGTATTGTGATTTATCGTTATTGTAACTTAGCTTCAGAAAGGACTTTAGAGCCATCAATTTCAATGCTACTTGACTAGGAATCCTCTAACAATACACCAAAATTTCTTTTGAAAAATTTTGATGAAAAGTGTTGTTGTAATTCTTCTTTTGTAGTACACTAAGGCAGTTTTCTTAGCCTAGAGCTCATCCCTGACAGAGGAATAGACAAAGGATGAGGCATAAAAAGCTAAATTGACTTATGAAACTATAAGCATATTCACTGAGCATCAAAGAAAGTTGACTCACGTGTGCCTTCATTCTCATTTCACTTAATTATGATTCTTTTATTCATAGATGCCTAGGGTCTGTATATCCTATACTATCATGTTTGTAAAAGGTATCTTTTCTTTTTTTAATTTTTAAATTTTTTTTAAATTTTCAACATTCACTTTTATAGTTTTTCTCTCCCTCCCTCACATATGACCTCACAAAGACTGTGTACAATTTGATATAGGCTCTATATGTACATTCTTAGTAAACATATTTTCACATTAGTGTTGTTGTATAGAAGAATTAGAATGAATGGGCGGAACCATGAGAAAGAAAAAAAATAAAACAGAACAAAAAAGAGAGTAAATAGTATGCTTCAATCAGCATTCAGACTCAAATATTTCTTTCTCTAGATGTGGATATAATCTTCCATTATGAGTCTTGCGGAGTTGGTTTAGGTCCTTGCACTGCTGAGAAGAGCTATGCCTATCAAAGTCAGTCATCAAATAGTGTCACTGTTACTGTGTACAATGTTTTTCTGGTTCTGCTCACCTCATGCAGAATGAGTTCATATACGTCTTTCTAGGTTTTTCTGAAATCAGCCTGCTCCCCATTTTTTATAGCACAATAGAATTCCATTCCATTCACATACCACAAGTTTCTCAGACATTCCCCAATTGATTGGTATTCCTCAATTTCCAGTTGTTGGCCATCATAAAAAGAGCTGCCATAAATGTTTTTGCACATATATGTCCTTTTCCCGTTTCTACGATCTCTTTGTAATATATCCCTAGAAGTGGTATTGTTGTATATGAACATTCATATAGTCATTTGGGTATTGCTCCAAATTGCATTTTCTCCAGCATTTATAATTTTCTTGTTCCGTAATGTTAGCCAATCTGGTAGATGTTATATGGTACCTAAGAGTTGTTTTGACTTGCATTTCTCTAATCAATAGTGACTTAGAGTAATTTTTCCTATGATATTTTGTCATTATCATTAGATAACTTGCATTATTTCTTCTGAAAACTTACTGTTCATGTCCTTTCACCATTTATCAATTGGGGAATGATTCATATTCTTACAAATTTGACTCAGTTCTCCATATATTTGAGAAATGAGGCTTTTATCAGACATTGATTTTAAATTTTTTTTCCCAATTTTCTACTTACCTCCTAATCTTGGTTGCTTTGGATTTTTTTGTACAAAATCTTTTCAACATAATGTAATAAAAACTATCTATTTTGCATTTCATAATGTTCTCTGTCTCTTATTTGGTTATAAGTTCCTCCAGTCTTCATAAATTTGGAAGGTAAATCATTCCTTGCTCTCCTAGTTTGCTTACAGTATCAATCTTTATATCTAAATCATGTAGATTTTTTGATATTTTTCCAGCAGTTTACATCAAATAATGAGTTTTTATCCCAAAAGGTGAGGCCTTTACATTTCTCAAACAGTACATTGATTGCTATAGTTATTGACTACTGTGTCTTTTGTACCTAAGTTATTCCATTGATCTTGCATGCTATTTCTTAGCCAGTACCAAGTAGTTTTGATGATTTCTGCTTTATAACACAATTTAAGGTCTGATATGGCTAGGCCACCTTCCATAGCACTTTTTTCCCATTAATTCCCTTGATATTCTCCATCTTTTGTTCTTCCAGATGAATTTTGATACTGTTTTTTTCAAGTGTATAGAATAATTTTTGGTAATTTGATTGGTATGGCACTGAATGAGTAAATTAATTTGCTTGTCACTTTAACTATTCCAGTTCAGCCTACCCATGAGCAACTGAAGTTTGACCACTTCCTTAGATCTGACTTTATTTGTGTTCAAAGTGTTTTGTAATCATGTTCATATAGTCCCAGGGTTTGTTTTGGTGGGTATACTCCCAAATATTTTGTAATGTCTGTGGTAACTTTAAATGGAATTTCTATTTCTTGCTGTTAGGCTATTTTTTTAGTAATATACAGAAGTATGAATGATTTCTGTAGGTTTATTTTATATCCTGCAAATTTGCTAAAGTTGTTTGTTATTTCAAGTAGTTTTTTACTTGATTCTCTAAGTATGTCATCATGTCATCTGCAAAGAGTGATAGGCTTGTTTCTTTTTTGTCCATTCTAATTCCTTCAATTTCTTATTCTTCTTTTATGGTTAAATCTAACATTTCTAGTAGAATATTGAACCACAGTGATGATAATGGACATCTTTGTTTCACCTCCCAATCTTACTGGAAATGCTTTCTAGCTTATGCCTGTCACATAATAATGCTTGCTGACAGTGTTACATAGATGCTACTTACCATTTTAATGAAGGTCCCATTTGTTCCTACGTTCTCTAGTGTTTTCAGTAGGAAGAGATGTTTTATTTTTTCAAAGACTTTTCATGTATCTATTGAGATAATCATATGGTTTCTCCTAGGTTTGTTGTTTATACGATCAATTATGCTAACAGTTTTCCCAATATTCAAGAAGCTCTGAACTCTTGGCATAAATCCTACCTGGTCACAGTGTGTCTTTTTTGCTAATATTTTATTTAAAATTTTTGCATTTATATTTGTTAGGGAAATTGGTCTATAATTTTCTTTCTCATTTTTGCCTTTTCCCAGTTTAGATATCAGTGTCATGTTTGTAGCATAAAAAGAATTTGGTAGAACTCTTTCACCTATTTTTCCAAATAGTCTATATAATATAGCAATTAATTCTTCTTAAAATGTTTGGTAGAATTCACTTGTAAATCCATCTGGCTCTTGAGATTTTTTCCTAGGGAATTCATTGAAGCCTTGTTCAATTTATTTTCCTGAAATGGGGTTATTTAAGTATTTTACATATTCTGTTAATCTGAGCACTTTATATTTTTTCAAATATTCATCCATTTCACTAAGATTGTAAAATTCATGGGCATAAAATTGGGCAAAATTACTTTCCATTATTGCTTTAATTCCTCTTCATTGATGGTTATCCTTTTTATTTTTGATACTAATAATTTGGTTTTCTTCTTTATTTTTTTTTAAATCAACCGTTTAAAAACATTTTTTTTTGGATAAAGCCAGCTCTTAGTTTCATTTATTAGTTGAATAGTTTTCTTAATTTCAGTTTTATCAATCTCTCTTCTGGTTTTCAATATTTGTAATTTGATATTTAATTGGGGATTTTTGATTTATTCTTTTCCTGGCTATTTTTAGCTGCATGCCCAATTCCTTGATCTCCTCTTTCTCTATTTTATTCATTTAATAATTCAGAAATACAAAATTTTCCCTAAGAATCACTTTTGCTGCCTCCTATGATTTTTGATATGTTTTCTCATTATTCTAATTCTCTTGAAAGGGGATTTTTACTTGTAAGAATAAAATGATTTAACCCATTTATCAAATTGTACCTCTTCTTGTCTGACAGTTAGATTTGGTTCAGTCTTAAAGTCTTATCTTTAATAGCAATTTGTTGGTCCTCACTTGGGAGTATTCAGATCTGTATAAAAGCTGAATTTAGCTCTTTTCCAGTTCTACCTTATTGTGGTTGGTGAAGAAATGTTGATTCAACTGAGAAAAGCCAACATTCAATCTTTCACAGACTTTGATTTATTAAGCAACACATGCCAATAGTGCAACAAATCACGTCCAGGTCCCTTCCTCACCTTAGAAATGGACTCTGAACATAGGGAAGCCATGTATTTATGCAATGAAAAAATCAAGTAAAACCAGTGAATTAAAAGGAAACAATAAAAAATTAGCTAATCTGATTTCTATTTGGATGAAAGATAAGGCAATTTACAAGTTGGAAGAAGGCAAGTGAACACATGCAATTCCCTGAATTCAGAAAAAGAGTTGTGCCACTCTCCACAGGTATCTGTAAATAATAATAAAAGAAGAAAACAATAACTGATTGATTGGCATGGAACAAATTCTCAGATAAGACATAGGGGTTGTTTAAGAGGTATGATTCTGACATAATTCCTTCCATTGAAATTTGAATCTGAGTGGTTTTCCAGTCAGCATAATTCAGATCCTCGCTTAAGGATTTCTAAGCAGCAGATAGAGGTGTTCCAATTTCCCAGACACACAGGATGAGGTTCAAATAATACAATAACATTACAGTTTTCTCACAGGACAGATTTTAGACTAGACTCATATGTGAATACTGGTGGAACTGAGGTAGCGCTAGAATTGAGATACAAGATACAATCAATGTGGTTCACTCAGTTCAAACAATTCACCACTTACTATCCTAATCCCCTCAACTTCCTCAATACTTAGTACCCTTAAAGCAGCAAGTTTTCAAAGAATATTTGAACTTGGAACAAATATGTTATAAGGCGTATAATGAATAGAAAGTTATTCATATTCAAATCTGGTTAGCAAAAGGGAGTCAAAGCAATTGAACAGAAAAAAAAGCATTTATTGAGAATCTACTATTTGCCTAATATTGTATTACATCTTGTTATCCTAGGTACTTCAGGAATACAAAGATAAAAAGTGAAAGTTCATAACCTCAATGAAATTATATTTTGAGGAAAAACATGTACATGGAAAATTGTTACAATATAGAAAAGGGAAAAGGACTAGAATATTATTTCACTGAAATAAGGAACTCTCAGATAACAAAAATCCCTTTCCCATTACATACCTGGACCTTTTCATCCTAGAACATTGCCTGACAGGTTAAGTGACTTATCCAATGACATCATCATTGTCACAGGCAACATTTCTTGGCTGTGAGGCCAACTTTTTAGGTACAATTCTGGAGGATCACTAGCAATTGGGAACAATCAGGATGCACTTAGTGCAGAAGGCAATACTTGAGATTTGAGGTCTTCTATGAGACATAAGCAGGGTCTTCTATTCTTGGGGGATAACTTTTGCAAAAGCACAGAAAAAGGATATTAGGTGAGTGGTAGAGCAGTCTCTCTGAGATAGTAAGTGCATGAAGGGGAGTAATCCACAAAAACGACTGACATAACAGCCTGGAGCCAGAGTACAAAGTCTTTTAAAAGGCAAAAAGAGGAGATTACATTTTAACATTGAGTTAAGATGGTGCCACTGGAAATTCTTAGGGACAGGTACTAGTTATGTGGTCAGATGGGGTAGTTGTTTTGAAGATGAATTGGAAAGAAGAGAGACTAGAAATGGGGAAAGCAATGAAGATATTAGGTTATTGCAATAGTCCAAGAGAGACATAATGAGGACTTGAATTAGGCTGCCAATTGTACTAATGGAGAGAAAAGGGATAGATTCAAGATGTATTGTAGAGGTGAAATGGCAAATGATTGATGAGAGAGGCACATGGAAGGGAACAGTCAAGGAGTACTGTGAATCTGCAAACTTGAAAAAGTAGTGGTGAGCTAAGGAAGTTTTAAAAGGTAAAATTAGTAAGAAGGAAGGGAAGAGAATTAATTTTGTTTATTATGACATAAAATGCTCTAGATCATTATTGATTAGAGAAATGAAGATGAAAGCATCTAGAGATATCATTTTACATCCACCAGGTGGGCTAAAATAATAGGAAGAGAAAGTGACACACACTGTTGAGGATGAGGGAAAAATGGAACCTTAATTCAATGTTGGTGGAATTATAAACTAATGCAACCACATTTGAGAGCAATCTGGAATTATGCCCCAAACGTTGTTAAACTGCCTAGTAAGAGAACATTGTATATAGTAATAATAATATTGCTTTAGGAGTGACTTTGAGTGGGGCATAGCCAAGATGATAGAGTAGAAGTGGGGACCTGCATCAGCTCTCCACCCAAATTCCTCAAAATACCTTTAAAAATGACTCTGGACAAATTATAGAGCAGCAGAAAAAATAAAAAGACAGAGTGAAACAGATTTACAGCCCAAAACAATCTGGAGAATAAACAGGAGAAGTCTTATTGCACCAGGTTCAGAGCACAGTGCAGCCCAGCTTGGATCATGCTGCCATGGATGGAACTAGAGCAGGCCTGAGCATGCTGAATCATTGTACTGCAGTTTCCACACTTCTCAACCCACAAACATCAAAGACAGCTTCAAAGGTCAGTGGGAAGGGTTTCTCATCTGGTTGAGAGAGGAGCTATCTATATCTAGAGAAAGAACTAATAAATTTGTGTGCAGAGTAATTTTTATGATACACACACATACACACACATATAAAACATATATATTTGTGTCTAATGGTAGCTATCTGTATGGAAGAGAAAAAATGAAAACAATTATTTGCATGATAACTTTGTTGTATATTTGAAGGGAATATACAACTGTCCATAGTAATTTGTAGTTTCTTGTATAATTGCCTTTTTTATTATACCATGTTATGGCAATACTTGTTTTATTCTATAAATTATTTTTATATGTCATATTCCATACCCTTTATCTATCACTTTTCTCTCATGGGTAGCATGTTTCATAATTAGTGTTCTGAAACCATGGATGGTCATTGTATTGATTAATTTTGACAGCCTTTAATTATATTTTTAAAAATTCCATGGGAAGAAAATTAACAAAACATACATTTCCTTCTAAACACAGAACTGGAAATATCACACACACACACACACACACACATACACATACACACACAGATCTAATGGATTGAAAATTGAATTGTATCAAAAAGCTAAAGAAAAATTTATTTCAATATCACATAAACCGTTTCTAAAAATAGAAAAAGAGAATATACTAAATTCCTTCTCACATAGATAAGACTTTACTATATAAATTATTGAGTTTCAAAATAGAAAAATAAAAATAGAGACTAATAAACCTAATTGATATTTATTCAAAATCTGAAAAGGAAATATTAGCACAGGGACTAAAATAACATCACAAAACAAATGCAGGGTGAGCTTAATATTAGGAAACCTATGAACTTAGTAAAACATACCCACATATCAATGAAAATCAGATAATTATATGAATAGATAAAGATGATACTTTTGACAAAAATACGTCTACTTTTGGTACAAAACACTAAAAAATAAGAATTTAGGAAGGAGAAACTGGGCAAAATTGGAAGAAATAAAAACATTTGAAGAACAATATTGAGGCCTAGATGACACTTCCTAGTTGTGAGAGAGTAAGAGTTGAGGACAATTTACAGGGATATAAAAGGATTAAGGAATAAAGTCTGAAGAGTTAGATCCAAGAAAGATATAAAAAAGAGGAATGGGCAAAAAACAAAAGCAAGATAACTAAGAAAAATACAACAATTACAGGACTAATCAAATTAACAGTATGGTGTATGTGCAAATTCATGAAATCAAATAGGGACTGATTCAAGGAGAAAGGAAAGTAATTATGACCATAATTGTTGTAACAAAGTAATAGTAGTGGTGATTAAACTTTACAAGGAGTTTTGAGCAGTTTCTTAGCACTAAGAGATAAATACCTATAGGTATTTTCAAGGAAAAAAGGCAAAATCACCATTTTGTGGAGTAAGCAAAATTTTGCAGTGACTTGAATCAGATGTGTGATATTTGTATTTTTGCCATATCTGAGAGATTATACAGTGTTCCAAGTGTAGGCCAATTCCTCTTCCAAAAGAGAAGGTGAAGAGACCAGAAGAATGACTCTCTACTCCTTAGTTTTGTTAGGAGGATGAAAATTTTCTAAAAGAATTAGCAATCAAGTTTTTAATAAGTGGAGGAGGTTCTAATGTTGAAGAGTAAAGACTCAACTGTTTTCATATTAATGAAGAATACAAGAATACACAGAGGAAAAAGAAGGAAAAGATGACCTTATGATTAGAACTTAAAAGAAAATTGTAGTCTTCTCATGTAGTTGAGAGGTCTGGATGCTCTGAGAAAAAAAGACTTCTTGTCCACCAAAGACTGATATAAGAGAGCCATGGAAGCTATTAGTTAAGTAATCGGTAAAGAACAAATAAAGAAGACCACCAGAGCAGTATTAAATGGTGATTCTTTGCACAGAGGTACTGAGTCAACTAGGTGTTAAAAGGATAACAGCAGTGACATCAATTATTTTTCTGTGATATGAATCAAAGATTTCAAAAATGCTATCCTGTATATATTCAAAACAGTGTGATTCATTAGTTATATTTAGCTCATATTTCTCTTTCAGGAGGTAGGTATTGTTCTTCCATCATTGATGGCATCATGGATGAACATTTCATTGATCAGTATTTTAAAGGCTAATTTATTGATTTTTTTGACTTTGTTTTTACAATATAAATTATTCTCTTTTCACTTGTTGGATTCTGGATTGGTTCACTCAAGGCCTCCTCTGGATTTCATTATTTCTCTTTTTAAAAAAATTATTAATGTAATTTTAGTTTTCAACATTCAATTCCATAAGATTTTGGTTTTAATTTTTCCTCTCTTTCCACTAATCCCTCCTCAAGATGTCATGTAATATAATATGATACACATATACGTTCATATTAAACATATTTTCACATTAGACATGTTGTAAAGGAGAAGTAGAACCAATGGGAGAAACCATGAGAAAGAATAAACAAAACAAAACAACAAAAGAGGAGAAATAGTATACTTCCATCTGTATTCAGACTCCAAAATTCTTTCTCTGGAATTGGATAGCATTTTCCATCATGAGTCTTTGGGAGTTGTCTTAGGTCTTTGAATTGCTGAGAAGAGCTAAGTCTATCAAAGTTGGTCATTACACAATATAGTTCTTACTGTATACAATATACTCCTGATTCTGCTCACTTTACTCAGCATCAGTTCATATAAGTCTTTCCGGGTTTTTCTGAAGTACACCTGTTAATGATTATTTATAGCGGAGTAGTATTCTGTTACATTCATATACATAATTGTTTAGCCATTCCCCAACTGATTGACATCCCCTCATTTGCCACCACAAAAGAACTGCTAAGCATTGTTGTACATGTGGGTACTTTTCCAATTTTTAAGATCACTTTGGGATTCAGACCTGGAAGAGGCATTGCTGGATCAAAGGGTATACACAGTTTTAGAGCACTTTGGGCATGGATCCGAATTGCTCACCAGAATGTTTGGATCAGTTCACAACTTCACCAACAATGCATTAGTATTTCAATTTTGTCACATCCTCTTTAACAGTAATCATTTTTCTGTTTTGTCTTGTTAGACAATCTGATAGGGACAATGTGGTACCTCAGGGTTGTTTTGATTTACAACTCTCTAATAGAAATTTAGAGCATATTTCATGCGACTATAGATAGCTTTGATTTCTTTCTCTGAACACTGTCTGTTCATATCCCTTGATCATTCATCAATTGAGGGACAATCGGTGTATTTGTAAGTTTGACTCATTTCTCTATATATTTTAGAAATGAGGCCTATATCAGAGACGCTGGTTGTAAAAATTGTTTCCCAGCTTTTTGCTTCCCTTCTAATCTTGGTTGCATTGGCTCTATTTTCTCAAAACCTTTTCAATTTAATGTCATCAAAATTATCCATTTTGCATTTCATAATCTTGTCTATCTCTATTCGGTCATAAATTTTTCCATTCTTCCAAAAAACTGACAGGTAAATTATTTCTTGATCTCCTACTTTACTTGCATTATCAGTCTTTATATATAAATCCTGTACCCATTTTAGCTGTATCTTGGTACAGGGTCTAAGATGTTAGTCTATGTCTAGTTTCTGCCATACTGTGTTCAATGTTCCCAGCAGGTTTTGCTAAAAAGCAAATTCTTGTGCCAGAAGCTGGAGTCTTTGGGTTTATCAAACGGCAGATTCGTATAATCATTGACTATTGTGTCTTGTATACCTGACCCATACCACTGATCTAGCACTTCATTTTTAAGCACCAAGTAGTTTTGGAGATTAATGTTTTGTAATACAATTCAAAATCTGGTATGGCAAGGCCACCTTCCCTAATATTTCTTTTCATTAATTCCCCTGATATTCTGGAATTTTTGCTTTTCCAGATAAATTTTGTTAGTATTTGTTTTAGCACTATAAAACAATTTTTGGTAGTTTGATTTGTTTGACTCTTAATAAACATATTAATCTAAGTAGAATTGTCATTTTTATTATATTAGCTAGGCCTACCCATGAGCAACTTCTTCCAATTTTTTAGATCTGATTTTATTTGTGTGAAAAGTGTCTGGTAATTGTGTTCATATAGTTCCTGGGTTTGTTTTGACATGTAGACTCCCAAATAGTTTAAAATGTCTAAAGTAACTTTAAATAGAATTCCTCTTTCTATCTCTTACTGTTGTGTTTTTTAGTAATATATAGAAATGTCAATGATTTATGTGGGATTGTTCTGTATCCTTCAACTTTTAAAAATTTGTTTATTATTTCAAGTAGTATTTTTTAAGTTGGCTCTTTAGTATTCTCTAAGTATACAATCATGTCCTCTGCAAAGGGTGGTACTTTTCTTTATTCTTTGCCTTTTTCAATTCCTTCAATTTATTTTTTTTCTCTTACTGGTAAAGCTAATATTTCAATTACAATATATCTTTCTTTTTTTTCAGTTACAATATTGCATAAAAGTGATGATAATGGACTTCCTTTTTTCACCCTAAATTTTATTGGAAATGCATGAATCTTATCCTCATTACCTCTAGTGCTTGATGATGGTTTTAAAAAGATGTCATTCATAATTTTAAGGAACACTTGATTTATTAATGTATTCTCTAGTGTTTTTATTAGGCATAGGTTTTGTATTTTGTAAAAAAAAAATCTACATCTATTGAGACAATCATAAGATTTTTGTTAGTTTTATTTATATGTTCAATTATGCTGAAGGTTTTCTTAATATTGAACCTGTTCTACATATAAATCCCATGAGGTCATAGTGTATCATTCTCAAGGTAAGTTGCTGTAATCTTTTTACTAATATTTTATTTAAAATATTTGCATCTATATTTATTGGAGAAATTAGGCTATAAATTTCTTTTTCTCTTTTGACTCTTCGGTCTTTAGGTATCAGCCACATGTTTATATCATTAAAAAAAGAATTCGGTAGAACTCTTTCTTTGCCTATTTTCTAAATAGTTTATACAGTATTGGAATTAATTGTTCTTCTAATGTTTGATAAAATTCACTTGTAAAATTTCTGACTCTGGAGATTTTTTCTTAGGAAGTTTATTGATGGCTTGTTCAATTTCTTTTTCTTAAATGGAGTTATATAAGTAATTTATTTCCTCTTCTGTTCATCTGGTCAATTTATATTTTTGTTAGTATTCATCCATCGCACTGAGATAGTCAAATTTACTGTCATATAGTTGGGCAAAACATCTCCTAACTCTTGATTAATTTGCTCTTCATTGGTGGTTTCACCTTTTTCATTTTGGATAATGGCAATTTGATTTTCTTTCTTTTTTAAATAACATGAGCCATAAATTTATCTATTATTTTCCATCTTTAGTTATTAGTTCAATAGTTTTCTTATTTCCAATTTTATTAATCTCTCCTTTGGTTTTTAGAATTTCTAATTCAGTTTTTGATTTTTTTCTCTGTTTTTTCTCTTTTTATTTGCATGCCCCATTGATTGATCTTTTCTTTCTCTATTTTATCCATGTAGACATTGAGAGATATAAAACTTCCCCTAAAAAATATTTCCATGCACCCCATAAGTTTTGCTGTGTTCTGTTATTATTATCATTTTCTTGGATGAAGTTATTGATTTTGTTTTTATTGTTTGTTATTTCACTCCTTCATTCCTTAAGATTAGATTGTTTGGTTCCCGATTAATTTTTAATCTGTTGTCCATGGCTCTTTGTTACCTATAATTTTTATTACATCAAGATATGAAAAAGATGCATTTAAAATCTCTACCTTTTTACATTGGATTGTGAGGTTTTAAACCCTAATACATGGTCAATTTTTGTGTAGGTTCCATGAACCACTGAGAGAAAAGGGTATATTCCTTTCTATCCCCATTCAGTTTTCTCCACAGATATGCCATGTGTAACTGTTCTAAACTTCTGTTCATCTGCTTAATTTCTTTCTTGTTTATTTTATTTATGTTTTATTTATTTGTTTTTATTTATTTATTTACTTATCTATGGTTAGATTTATATAGTTCTGATGGAAGACGTTGAGGACCCCAATAGTACAGTTTTGTTGTCTACATCTTCCTCTAACACCCTTAACTTCTCTTCTAAGAATTTGGATGACACACCACTCGGTGTACCTATGTTTAATAATTATATTTCTTCATTGTCCATGGAATCTTTTAACAGGATGCAGTTCCCTTCCCTATCTCTTTTAATTACATCTACTTTTGCTTTCTCTGAGATCAGAATTGCTACCTCTCCTTTTTTTTTACTTCAGCTGAAGTATGCTATATTCTTCCCCAGACTTTGAGCTTTACTCTGTCTGCTCCCCTCTTCTTCAAATGTGTTTCTTCTTTTTGCGTGTGTGTTCTACACATGTGTGCATTCATCCCTTGTTGCCGAAGAAGATCATGCCATCAGAGAAACAATGACCTGACTTGCACTTGACTTTGTTTTGAGTGAGGGAGGGCTGTACAGGTCACCAGCCTCACTTCTCTTCCAGAGTCATCTGAATCCAGTGACCAGATATTCATTAGGATGACTGGAGATGACCTAGGATGAGGCAATTGGGGTTAAGTGACTTGCCCAAGATCACTCAGCTAGTGAGGCTCAAGTGTCTGAGGTGAGATTTGAACTCAGGTCCTCCTGACTCCTGCACTGGTGCTCTATTCACTGCATCACCTAGCTGCCCCTACACATACATTCCTGTTAAACACATTTTCACATTAGTCATATTGCATAGAAGAATTAAAATAAATGGGACAAACCATGAGAAAAACAAACTGAAACATAGCACAGGAGAATATAGTTGCTTCATTCTGCAGTCCAGATCCACAGTTCTTTCTCTGGATGTGGATGACACTTTGTCTCATGAGACCTTTGGAAATGTTTTAGGTCTTTATGTTGCTGTAAATTGCTAAGTTTGTCAAAAACAGACCTAACACACTGTGACTGATATTGTATATACTGTTCTCCTCACTCTTCTCACTTCACTCAGAATCAATTCATATACATCTTTCCAAGTATTCCTGAAGTCAGCCTGTTCATCATTTCTTATAGAACAATTTATATTAATACACCACAAATTGTTCAGCGATTCCCCAAGTAAGGGTTATTCCATTAGTTTCAAGTTATTGACCGCCACAAAAAGAGCTGCTTTAAATGCATTTTGTGCACGTGCATTCTTCCCCATTTTTATTATCTTTTTGAGATACAGACCAAGAAATGACACTGCTGGTCCAAAGAGTATACAAATTTTATAGCCCTTTGAGCATAGTTCTAAATTGTTCTCCAGAATGGTTGGATCAACTCATGACTCTGCCAACAATGACTCTCAAACTCTCTCACACCTGCTCCAACATTTATCATTTTCCTGTTTTGTCATGTTAGCCAATCTGATAGGTATTATGTGGTTCTTCAGAATTGCATTCTTTTGATTTCTCTAATTAAAAGTGATTTAGAGCATTTTTTCCATATGACTATAGACAGCTTTAATTTCTTCATCTTAAAAACTGTTCATATCCTTTGACCATTTATTGATTGGGGAGTGGTTTGTATTTTTGGAAATTTAATTCACTTACCTGTATATTTTAGAGATGATGTTTTTATCACAGGCATTAGTTGTAAAAATTATTTCCCAGTTTTCTGATTCCCTACTAAACTTGGTTTTATCGGCTTTGTTTCTGCAAAAACTTTTCAACTTTAATGTAATCAAAGTTATCCAGTTATCCTGTTTCATAGTGTTCTTTATCTCTTCCTTGGTCATAAATTTCTCCATTCTCCATAAATCTGAAAAATAACTATTCCTTGCTTGCTAATGTTTTTGTAGTATCAGCCTTTATACCTAGATCATGTACCCATTTGGACTTTATTCTGGTATACAGTGTTAAGCATTGGTCTATGACAAGTTTCTGCCATACTATTTTCTAGTTTTCCCTGAAGTCTTTGTCAAATAGTGAGTTCTTATCCCAGAAACTGGAGTCCTTGGGTTTATCAACTAGCAGACTGCTATAGTCATTGACTACTGTTTCTTGAGTACCTAGCCTATTCCACTGATCTACTCCTCTATTGCTTAGCACATACCAAGTGGTTTTGATGATAGCTACTTTATAAAACAGTTTCAATCTTATATGGCTAGGCCACCTTCCCTAATCTTCTTTTCATTAATTCCCTTGATATTCTAGAGTTTTTGACCTTATGGATCAATTTTGATATAATTTTTTTCCAGCTCTTTAAAATATTTTTGGTAGTTTCATTGGTATAGCATTGCATAAGAAAATTAATTTAGGTAGAATTTCCATTTTTATTATATTAGCTTGACCTACCCATGAGCAATGGATATTTTTCCATTTATTTAGATTTGACTTTATTTTGTGTGACAAGTGCTTTGTAATGGTGTTCATATAGTTCCTGGGTTTGTTTTATCAAGTAGACTCCCAAATATTTTATAGTGTCTACAATAACCTTAAATGGAACTCTTTTTCTACCTCTTGCCATTGGGCTTTGTTAGCAATATGGAGAAATGCAGATAACTAACTTGGCTTTATTTTGCATTTTTCAACTTCGCTAATTTCTTTGTTATTTCAAATAGGTTTTCACTTGATTCTCTAGGATAAGTATCTATCATCATGTTATTTTCTAAAAATGATAACAGTGTCTTCTTTGTCTATTTTAATTCCTTCTTTTCCTTTTTCTTCTCTCATGGCTAAAGCTAACATTTCTACTCTCATATTGAATAACAGTGGTTATAAATGGACATCTTTGTTTCAGCCCTGATCTTATTGGAAATGCATCTAACTTATCTCCATTATATGTAATGCATGCTGATGGTTTGAGGTAGACAGTACTTATTATTTTAAGGAAGGCTCCATTTATTCCTGTGCTTTCCAGTGCTTGCAATAGAAAGGGATGGTGTATTTTTTAAAAACTTTTTTCTGCATTCATTGAGATAATCATATGTTTTCTGTTAGTTTTGTTATTCATATGATCAAGTACACTGATAGTTTTCCTAATATTGAACCAGTGCTGCATTTCTGGCATAAATCCTACCTGATTAAAGTGTACTATTCTCATAATAAGTTGCTGGAATCTTTTTGCTAATATCTTACTTAAAATTTTGTTTCTATATCCACTAGTAAAATTGGTCTATAATTTTCTTTTCCTGTTTTGGCTCATTCCAGTTTAGGTATCACCACCATATTTGTCTCATAAAAAGAATTTGGTAGGACTTCTTCACCAATTATCCCAACAGTCTAAATAGTATTAGTGTTAACTGTTCTTTGTGTGCTTGATAGAATTCAGTCATGAATCTATCTGACCCCGGAGATTTTTTTCTTAGGAAGTTTATTGATGACATGTTTAATTTCTTTTCTTGAGATGGGCTCATATCAGTATATTACAAACTCTTCCATTAATCTGGGAATTAATCCATTAATTAATTACAAAATCTTCCATTAAGCAATTTATACTTTTATAAATATTCACCCATCTCACTAAGATTTTCAAATTTATGGGCATACAGTTGGGAAATATAATTTTAATTTCCTTTTCTTTGGAAGGGAATTTCCTCTTTTCATTTTGAATACTGGTGATTTGGTTTTCTCCCTTTAAAAAAGAAAGTGACCAAAAGTTTGCCCATTTTATTTTTTCCCCCACAAAATGGTTCTTTTTTTAAATTTTCTTAATTTCAATTTTATTAATCTCTCCTTTGGTTTTCAGAATTTCTAGTTTTGTGCTCAGTGGCCATTTTAAATTTGTTCTTTTTCTAAATTTTCCAGTTGCATGCCCAATTCATTGATCTCCTTTTTCTATATTATATTCATGTAAGCATTCCGAGTTATAAAACTTCCCCTAAAAATACTTTTCCTGAATCCCATAAGTTTCGGTAGTTGTCTCATCACTGTCATTCTCTTGAATGGAGTTATTGTTTCTATGATTTGTTGTTTCATTCACTCATTCTTTAGAATTAGATTATTTAGTTTCCAATTAACTTTTGGTCTCTTTCCATGGCCCTTTATTACATCTAATTTTAATTGAATCATGATCATTGACTATTTTTGCCTTTCTGCATTGGATTGTGAGGTTTTCTTCCTCTAGTACGCCATCAATTATTCTCTATGTGCCTTGTACTACTGAGAAAAAAATATATATTCATTTCTATCCCCATTCAATTTTCTCCAGACTTCTATAATATCTGCCTTTTCCAGAATTTTATTCACCAACTTAACTTCTTTATTTTGAGGCTAGAAATATCAAGTTGAGGGGCAGGGGGAGTTTGAAGTCCCCCACTATTATAGTTTTCCTATTTATTTCTTCCTGTAACTCCCTTAACTTTTCCTCTAAGTATTTGGATGCTATACCGTTTGTTACATATATGATTATTAATTATATTACCTTATTGTCTATGATACCTTTTAGCGTGATATAGTGTCATGCCTTGCCTCTTTTGATTATATCTATTTTTGCTTTTGTTTTGTCTGAGATTAGTATTGCTACTCCTGTTTTTTTTTTTTTTTTTACTTCAGGTGAAGTGTAATATATTCTACTCTTGTCTTTTATCTTTACACTTTGTGCATTATCCTGTTTCAAATGTGTTTCTTGCAAACAACATATTGCAGTATCATGGTTTGTAATTTATTCTGCTATCCACTTCCATTTTAAGGGTGATTTTTTTTCCATTCACATTCACAGTTATGATAATTATTTGTGTCTTTCTCTCCATTCTATCCACTTACAACATTTATATTTTTATTTCTCCCTTCTTCCTTCCCCTCCTTAGGAGTTTTGCTTTTTACTGCCTCCCTCAATCTTTCCTCCCTTCTATCAAACCTTCCCTTTAGTTTCCCTTTTCCCTTACTTCTTTGTCCCTACATTCTAAACACCTTCTCCCATTTCTTTTCCCTTTCCAGTCTTGCTGCCTGTAGGGCAAGTTAGATTCCTATACTTAGCTTTATGTTATTTCCTCCTTGAACCAAATTTGATGAACATAAATGCAAACAATTCTCATCTCCCTCCCTTCTATCCCTCTACTATAATATGTTGATGTGCCTCTTCATGTGATGTAGTTCACTCTTTTCTGCCTTCTCCTTTCCTCTTCTTCCTTTACACCCCTTAAGTAGAATTTTTATCATCACATCAGTTAATTTATACCCACTCCTTCTATCTATGCTTATTCTTTTTAAATGTGAGGATAAATACATAAATCTCATAATTAACAAGTACTATCCTCCCATATAGGGATGAAAACAGATTGCCCATATTAAGTAGCAAGTTTCTTATTTTTTTCCTGCTTACCTTTTCATGCCATTCTTGTGTCTTATGTTTGGAGGTCAAATTTTCTATTGAACTTTGGTCTTTTCATCAAGAAGGTCTGGAAATCACCTATTTCACTGAATATCCGTCTCCTTACCTCAAAGATTATGCTCAATTTTGCTGGGAAGTTGATTCTTAATTGTAGTCCAAGTTTTTATGCTTTATGTAATAACATGTTTCAATCCTTTTAATCTTTTAATGTAGAAGCTGCAAAGTCGAGTGTAATCTTGACTATTGTTCCTTGATATTTGATTTTTTTTCTTTTGACTGCTTACACTATTTTCTCCTTTGCTTGATCTTTCTGGAATTTGCCAACAATGTTATCTGATGTTTTCAATTTGGGATCTCCTTAAGGAAGGTATCAGTGAATTCTTTCCATGACCATTTTGCCCTCTGAATCTAGGACCCCAGAGCAATTTTCCTTGATGTTTTCTTGGTAGATACTGTTAAGGTCATTTTTTTCATCATGGATTTCTGGTAGATTAACAGTTTTTAGATTTTTCTCTCCTGGATCTATTTTCCAGGTCACTTGTATTTCTAATGAGATATTGTACATTTTCTCACCTTTTTTTTCATTCTTTAGGCTTTGTTTGACTGATTTTTGATGCCATATAGAGTCATTAGCTTCTAGTTGCCCAATTCTAAATTTTAGTGAATTGTTATTTTCAGTTAGTTTTTTTAACCTCTTTCTCCATTTTTCCAGTTGTTCCTTTTAAGAAGTTATTTCCTCCAGTTAGATTTTGAACCCCTTTATCTATTTGACCAATAGATTTTTAGGAGCTGTTCTGTTCAGCGAATTCTTTTTCATTTTGTCAGTTGGTCAGTTGTTTATTCTACTTCTCTAATTTGACTTTTGAAATCCTTCCTGAATTTTTCCAAGAATGCTTTTCAGTTTGTGACCAATTCATACTCCCTTTTGAGGTTTCAGATATGCGTATAGTATCTATACTGTCCTCTTCTCCATTTGTATTTTGATCTTTCCTGTCACCTTAGTAAGATTCTATCATCTTTGCTTTTATAATTTGCTTCTTGCTCGTGGTGATTATCTTTTTTCCCTTAGCTTTTTAAGTGGATCTCTGCTTTTGGGGCACAGTGAACTCTGTCCAATATTTCTGGTTGTGAGAACTAGGGGCCTGGTTACTGACTTTGTGTGATGCGGTCTCTGGTTATGTCAGCTAGAATCTATAAAATGCTACAGCTAACCTGGTGCTAAGCTGTCTGATGAGTGCCAAGGCCAAGGTCAGATGAAGTCTTTCTGTGTTTCCCTGGAGTTTTCAGAAGCTCATGGGACAAAATGTGGGGCAGGGGTGGTCTGGCCTCTGGACATCTTGTCCTCCCCTAGGGCTGTGGTAGAGAAGACTCAGGTGCAGTGACTAGGTGTATCCCCATCTGCACTGTCTGAGTCCCCTGGCTGTGCTAATGTATGCCTGACATCACAGTATTTATGCTTACTGACTCTTACCCCCTGGGGCTCAGGTTCTCCTGCTGAGGTGAGGCTTCCTGGAATGCTTCCTGTCCTGCATTGGTCCCCTAAAGTCACAGCAAGAGGGAACCTTCCTGTCAATCTTCCCAGGCTCCTGAGCTAAAGGACTGCTCTCATTCTGCTGGCTCCACTATTTCTGGATTTTTCCTGGGGCAATATTCTATGCGTTTTTCTTTTTCTTTCTTTTTTTTATCTTTATTTTTTTAAATACTTATTTTATTTGTTTTCAGTAAGCTATAATCACGTCCATATATCTTAGATTTTTTTCTCCTCCCTTCTCCTAGTTTCCTCTCCCTTCCCACTCCTTCCTCAAGACGGCTTTCAATTTTATATAGGTTCTACACACACTTTCCTATTAAATATAATTCCACCATAGTCAGGTTGACTAGAAGAACCAAAATGAATGGGAGGAACCATTAAACAAACAAAGCATAGAACAACAAAAAAATGGTCTGCTTCGTTCTGTGATCCAATCCCATAGTTCTTTCTCTGCATGTGGAAAGTGTTTTGTCTCAAAAGTCTACTGGGAATTTTTTAGGTCCTCACGTTGCTATGAAGGACTAATTCTACCAGAAAAATTCCTCGCACACTGTGGTTGTTGCTGTGTACAAAGTTCTGGTGCTTCTGCTTATTTCATTCAGCGTCAGTTCATTTAAGTCTTTCCAAGCCTCTCTGCCTACCCATGAGCAACTGATATGTTTCCACTTACTTAGATCTGACTTTGTGTGAAAAATGTTTTGTAATTGTGTTCATATAGTCGCTGGGTTGTTTTATTTTGCAGGTAGACTTCCAGATATTTTATAGTGTCTACTGTAGCTTGGTTGAGAGAGTGGGGAGTGGAGCCAAGATGGTGGAGTGAGAGCAACTACTCATCTAAACTTTTAGACAAACTCTTTCAGATACCACCAAAAAGAAAATCTGAATGTATTTTGGAGGGGCAGAATTGAATAGGAGACAGATTATGACTGATTCACATCTCAGGCCAGACTGCAAGGTCAATGGGAAGGACCTGTTGCATGAGGCTGGAGGGGCACACAGTGCACAGCACACAGGCTGTACCAGTACTGTTTCCACCATTGCAGGACCGAATAGGAAGCCCCAGGTGGTGTGAGGTGGCAGCGGCACTGCATATCAGCCCAGGAGAGGAGTCCAACAGAACCAAGCAGGTGAGAGCTGCAGAACCCCGGATATCTGCAGAGGCTTCTCCTAAGACTATCAGCCCACAAAGTAAATGTCTGTACATCACCTATTCTCTGGGTTTTTCAAGGTAAAAAAGGGAGAGTGAGAATACTTACAGTTAACTCTACCCTCTTGACTCCCAGGTGTTTAACTCAAATGTCTTTCTCCTAAGCACTATATTTTAGGATCATGATTTTTAAACCATTCTACCATCTACTTCTGTCTTATGGGAAATTTTATCCTAATCAAATTCACAGGTATGATTGCTATCTGTGTTTTTCTCTCCATTTTATTTTGCCCTCTGTTTATGCTTTTATTTCTCCTTTCTCCCTTTCCCTCCTCATTAGTTTTGATTTTGACCACTTCCTCTATCTGCCCTTCCTTGTATCACCCAGCCTTTTTCTTTCCCTTTCCCCTTACTACCTCTTTTCTCCCTTCTATCCCCTCCCTCCTTTTTCTTTCCCGTTCTCCTTCGTATAGGATAAGTTAGATTTCTATACCTGAATATATTATTCTCTCTTTTAGGCAAATTTGATGAGGGTAAGATTCAAGCAAAGCTCATCTCCTTCCCTTCTTTCCCTTTATTTTTATAGGTTTTTGTGCCTCTTCCTGTGATCTAATTTAGCCTTTTCTGCCTCCTCCTTTCCTCTTTTCTCAGTTTAATCCTTTTTCACCTCTTAATTGTCATCATATCAAAGTCAAATTATGCCATTCCTTCTGTCTATGTATACTCGATCTAAATATCATCCTAATGATACAGTTCTCAAGAGTTATTATTATCATCTTCCCTTGAAGATTTGCAAATAGTTTATCCTTATTGAATAACTTTTTTTTCCTTTCCTGTTTACTTTTTTATGCTTTGTATTTGAAGATCAAATTTTCTTTTGAGCTTTGGTATTTTCATCCATAATGTTTGGACATTCCTTATTTCAATGAATGACCACCTCCTTTCCTGAAAGATAATGCTCAGTTTTGTTGGGTAATTGATCCTTGGTTATTCTCAGTTCCTTTTCCCTTGTGGAATATCATATTCCAAGCCATGCAACGTTTTAATGTTGAAACTACAAGGTACTGCATAATCCTGACTGTGGTTCATGATATTTAAGTTGTTTTCCTGGCTGCCAATAGTATTTTTTCCTTGAATTGATGATTCTGGAATTTGCATAAAATATTCTTTGGTATTTTCAGTTTGAGATCATGCTCAGGAGGTTCTTGGGTGATTTTTTCATGACTATTTTATCCTCTGGTTCTTGGACCTCAGGGTAGTTTTCCTTGATGATTTCTTGAATGATGTTGTACAGCCTTCATTTTTCATCATCAATAAGTTTTAAATGATGTCTCCTGGATTTATTTGCAGGTCATTTGTTTTTCCAAAGAAGTATTTTATGTCTTCTATTGTTTTCTATTTTTTAGTTTGATTGCCTGATATCTTGATATCTCATCGAGTAATTAGCTTCCATGTGCCCCATCCTAATTTTTATTTGTTTTTCTTCAATTAGTTTTTGTACCTCCTTTTCCCATTTGGTTCATTTCACTTTTTAAGGAGTTCTCTTCAGTGATTTTTTTGTGCCTCCTTTTCCATTTGGACAAGTCAATTTTTTTATGAAGGTATTTTCTACAGTTAATCTTTGCTGTTCCTTTTCTAAGCTATTGTCTCTCTTTTGCATACCTTTCATTTCTTTCCCAAATTTTCTTCTACCTCTCTTTTGTGGCTTTTATAATCCTTCTTGAGCACTTTCTAGAAGGCCTTTTGGGCTTGTGAGCAGTTCATCTCATACTTTGTGTGTATATTGACAGTGCTCTCATGTTCTGAATTTATTTCTTGATTTTCCCTGTCTCCATAGTAAAAAACTATTATCAGCGTATGCTTCTACTTTTGCTTGTGATGTTTGCCTATTTTCTGCTTTTTAAAATTCAGTTTTCCAGCTGCAGCACAGGAGGAACTGACCCAAGCTTTTTGTGTTGGAAGTCTGTGACCTGATCACTGGCTTTGTGAACTGGGGCCTCAGGTTCAGGCAGCTGCAAGTTGCAGGTGTCTTGAAACTTACCTGGTGCTGAACTGGCATCAGCAAAGCTGGTTGTCTTTGTGGAATGAGGTCTGACCTCTGGAGGATGGCTGCTCTGAAACACCAGAAGGTTTGGTTTTAGGGTTTTGACTGTTGGCATCTACTAGTTCTTTTGCTGGTGCCAAGGCATTCAAGGGGTCAACTTACCTGGTGCTGAACTGGCATCAGCAAAGCTGGTTCTCTTTGTGGAATGAGGTCTGACCTCTGGAGGATGGCTGCTCTGAAACACCAGAAGGTTTGGTTTTAGGGTTTTGACTGTTGGCATCTACTAGTTCCTTTGCTGGTGCCAAGGCATTCAAGGGGTCCTGGTGTTGAGCATTGCCTTCTCTTTCACTCTAAAGCTCAGGATCTCTTGCTGGTTTGCCAAGTTGGGGCTTGCTGCTGGCTTGCTGGGATACCTCCCATCCTGTACTGGTCCTCTTCCACCAGATTGAGAGGGACTATTGTATTAATTCCCCCAAGTTTCCTGGGTAAAAATACATTGCATCCTGTCTTTCTGCTGTCTCAGCTGTTCCAGAGTGAGTGCTACTTGCTTTTTATGCTGCCATCTTGACTTCTGGAAGTCCAATCCATTTCATTCTTTGTTATAGTAAGAGAGTATGCCATTATATTCATGTCCCATACTTTGTCAAGACATTACCTAAAGAACTCCTAAGTTTCCATTATTTACCACTACAAAAATAGCTTCTATAAATATTTTTCTACCTTTGACCTCTTTCTCATTGATATCTTTAGGGCAGATTCTGTCTATATAAACCCTAAACCTTGGATCAATAGACGGAATTGGTCTATCTTTTCCCACCTCCCTTGTCTTCTTTTCAACCACATCACCAAGCTGCGTAGGGATGCGGGCCATCCGTTACAACATTGAATTAATAGAATTATGTATTACAAAGGTGTACTTCAGTAAGAATAACCAGGACCCAAAGATAATTTTGTTGAAGATCAAAGGAGAGAGAAATGGAAATAGAAGTGGGGCTGTGACTGGAATAAATCAGAGATGTGATAGCAAATGTTTAACAATAAGCTCTCCAACAGCAGTTCCAGTGACAAACATTTTTCTTTTATCTTACTTATCTTAATTATTACCATTTTATCCATAATGTTTAAGTTTAGAATCTGTACTATCAACAAAACAGTCAATTAAGTCCTACTTTGTAGCACTTGCTGGTTTCTAGGTAATAAATGTTCACACTGGAAATTTAGCAAGTGATAAATGTGATTGGAGAGCCACTGTTGCATATAATTAAAAGACTATGGAAAATAGGTGCTACTCAGTGCCAATAAAGGGGCTCTTTTAATCTATTTCTGACCAGTCATCTGCCCTTGCCCTTATCATTTGTCAGTTGAGAGTTCCTGAAACTGTTGCTGCAGCCAGAAGCCTTCCTCAAGGCCCATGATGAGTTCTAATCTGATTTGGCCTCTTTTCTTCATATTTAATGGAGCACCATAAAATTCATTTACCCAACTCCCACCACACCTCCCCCCCTACACACATATGCATGCACACACACACACCCATATACACACAATCACAATTTCACAGGCTGGGCAAATTTCTGCAAGTTAGAGTTTGTATCTCCCCAACACTGAAAGTCAAAGCCAGGATGTTGAATTGAGTTTCATTACAAGCCCAGAGGTGTGTCCTGTTCTGTTCCTCTTATTCCTCTGCTCTTTTGCAGTTATTATGGAGTATAGCTCCCTAAATGAAATGACATTTTGGTTCTTTGGTGGAAAAACAAACAAACACTGATTTGGGATTCTAAGAAGCATGTGTTAATTTTGTATATAACACATTTGATCTACAATTTGTGATTACAAGGGAAAGGTGAAGTTCATACATATATGTATATAATTTCATTTACGAAGATATTTTAATTTGTTTTTAATAAAAAATAGATATGTTGCATGACCTTGACAAATTATTTTCCTTCTCCTGGCTTCCTTCTCTCTTTGTCTCCTTCTCTGTCTCTCCACATATATTATATTGATGATTTTTGTTCATCCTTAAAGAACTCCATATTATGGACTAGACAACAGGGAGTTTGGTGGTTAGCATGAATCTAAACAAAGAACAAAGCCCAGTGTTTGTTTTGTTTGCATCTATGGATAATAAAGATAGGAATGCAGAACAAAGTCTTTCCCAGGCTAGACCTGTCACTTTCCCCTAATCTTTTTGTTTTTACCTCTTAGTTTTGCATGCCAGCAAGGAGCCTTGTTATACCAGTTCCACACAGCTCCTCTGCAGGTATATTGAGTAGATTTTACAAAATGGTTTGAAAGGACAAAGACTAAAAATTATGGATTTGACAGGAATTAAAGGAAATTTTTTAACCCCCACTGAAAGAGTTGGAAGGGGCCAATGCCTCTCAGTCAGGGCCTCTGACAATCAGTCAAAAATAATGGTAAATCCTAACCTGGGACTATTTATAGAACTTTTGATGACTTCCTGACTAGGTACAGGATCATGGTCATAGACTATACAAATTATAAGAACTTTAACCCTACTTTACCTTGGAGGGTGTTGCTAAATGGTAACAAATAATAACAGATGACTTCAGGATGCTGAAGACAGGAGATAGTAACAGTGAATAATTCAGTGAACACCAAAGCTAGAGAACAGCAGAGATGGTGAGAAGCAGGGGCTACTTTTCGCATGGTATCCAGTAGAGAAAATCATATTGTCCAGCAGAGAGAGTATGACACCTATCAAGGAGAAGAGATGATTCCTGGCAAAAAGAAGTACAGTAGAAATAACAAAGGCAATCAGGGGCTCTGACACATCAGAGCTATATTTGTTTGGCTGCATGTGTCCCTATTTGTGTCTCTCTATGTGTGTGACTGAACATGTATCTCCTTTCTTTAATTTCTTTTCACATCTACTCATTGACCACTTATCATGGAATGTTTCCTGTTTATAAACTTTCATGTGCATTTTCTGGGCTGGTGAATTTCCTGGATACGTGCTCCATTAGAAGAACAAATAGTTCTCATTTTATCTAAGTGGACCATGCTGCAGGCCTCTCCATAAAATGATTTCATACAGAAAGGATGAAGGGAGGGAAACAGGGAAGAAAGAACAGAGTCATTAGCCTGTGGGGGATGGACACTGGAACAAGGTTCAAGGACACAGTGGGTCTGAGGACAGAGAAGTGAAAAGAGTAGTAAGAAGGGGGTAGACATGGGAAGGGAGAAAAAGACAGATGAGGATAGGTGGCATGTGATACCTGACTATGCACTTATTGAAAAATAGACAAACAGGAGCAGATAGACTGACAGGTGTGAGGGTGGGATGGGCAAAGGGATAAAGTTCTCTTTTCTCAGTCAGAGGTTTTAAAGCTAAGCTGCCATCTGAGTGTACTGGTCACTCCCCATGGCTCCTCTGTTCCTCTACTTCCACTTGTAGTTTTTTTAAGGGCCAGGGTTAGAGATGGGGCAAGAAGCTGCTGAATGCCCAGCTGAGGTGTGGTAGCAGACAAAGAAAATACAGTATGGTGAAGTCAACATAGCTGTTGTTTTAATGTGAATATCTTTTTGAATTCTTTATATTAGACCAAAATCACATGATCAAACTACAAAGCAAATTACCTAGCATTAAGTTATTCAGTCATTGTCACACAGATATACATATAGAGAGATAGATAGATAGAGAGATAGATAGATAGATAGATAGATAGATAGATAGATAGATAGATAGATAGATAGATAGATAGATAGACAGGAGCAGATGTATCTATATCTGTCTATAAATATATATATATATATGTGTGTGTGTGTGTGGGCACATATACTTACATATACATATATACATATACACCCCCCTACATATAGGGGTGTGTGTGTGTGTATGTGTTTAATACTTATACCTAGATTTCGCTGCTTATATGGCCAGTATTCTATTCACAATGTCATATCTCTCATGTGCATGTATGTGTATATGTGCCTTTACAGAATGTGATAAGTACTTTAAATTTAAAAAATGAGTTTCGTATTTTAAATTGGCAGTTACATAAACTATGGATTTGAAAATTTGGTATTTTTCAACCCATCATAACAAAATCTATTAGTCAAAGGGCCCTTCAAAAATTATTTGATATAAAATTTGAAATTTATTTGAGAAAAGTTAAAGAATGGCTAGGGCATCTACGTGATGTAGTGGATAGAGTCCAGTGGCTGGAGTTAGGAAGATATGAGTTCAATTTTGGTTTCAGATATTATTTAGCTATGTGACCCTGTACATGTCCCTTAACCCTGTTTGCCTCAGCGTCTTCATCTGTAAAATGACATGGAAAAGGAAATGGCAAGTCAATCTAGTATTTTTGCCAAGAAAACCTCAAATGGAGTGACCAAGCATCAGACACGATTGAAACAATACAGCAAAAATAAAGCAATAGCTTAGATCCGTGCTTACACAAGAACAATATTTTTCTAATAGAATCTGTCATGTGTAGGCAACTTCTATATGCATGCAAAAAAGTATCACCCATATGAAAGATACTAAGGAGCTTCCTTTGAGAGAAGTATGAGACATGTGTAGGTATTCTGGTGGTCTTACCACATGAATGTGAAAAACCTTTTTCCAATGGCTGTGCAGTCAGGATTGATAGGGTCTTTAAAAGAGACTGAGTCTCTAAAGACTTTATGGATTCTGATGTGGGAGGGTCAGGTGGCTACTTCACTAACTGTTTCCAGTGAGGGAGCCATGCTGTAAAAGGAGGTTCTGAGTGATCTTCACCCTCTGAGGTTGCATGATCCCAGGGAACTGGTCTTGAGTTTGTGTTTGTTCTTTTGAATTCTAGATATCAGGAAGTAGAGTTTTTGAAGTAAATCAGTAGCTTGAGCCATAGGAATCTCATAATCCAGAAGTCAAGGGCAATTTACAGCAAGCCAGTGATCAGATTCTCCAAGCAGCACCAAATGAGAAGAGGCCTCAGTAAAGCCTCTTTAATATGAACATGGTAGAATCAGTACTATGTAGGAAATTAAATAAATTGCAAGCCTAATCCCTTCCCAGAAACCAAAATAGTGTGGAGATTATGGCACTCAAATAAGTTACAAATCTAACCCTTCGGCAATGGCCAAAAAGGGAAGCATGCCTCTGAGACGGAGGAGGAAATGTTTTTTTGCTTTTAACTGTACCTTTGAAGTAAACATTCCTTTTTAAAATTTACCTGATATTAAATGGTCAAGTGGAATTTGGGTGCTAGAAAATAGGTTCCTGAAAGTGTGAGGAGAGCAACTAATGAGACTCATGTGTATGACAAAGAAAAAAAAAAAAAACACTCCAAGACTTTCAAGTAGCCTGAGACTTTCAGGAGGGAGATGTAATCATTCTGGCCTTGAGGTAGTGCTAGTCACCCATTTTTCACCTTCATAAAACATTGTACGTTATCTTAATCAACAAGCACTGAGTTTCATCCATGCACAGGTCTGAATTATTCATGCACAATGTGCATGTGTATGTGTTTCTGTGTTTGTAAGATGTAATTGCTGAGTGAATTTTGGTGGATTATGAAAAAGTATCTTGTTTGAAATTCAAAAATATCCATTTCATTTTCAATCATATGTAATAGTTTCAAATGAGAGGAATAGAAGAATACACAAACATAAAAGTCATCTAGCAAGAAACATTTCAAAACAAGTGTACCACAACCAAGAAGTTTCACAGAGTGGGGAAGAAGGGATTTAAGCAATATTTTCTTACATGCTTTTTTATGTTCTGAAAGGTGTGTAAAAGTAATGATTGCTAATTTCCATATTCTCATACTTCATTTTATTCTACAAAACTTGCACAAAATTAATATTCAGAAAAAAATTTAGTTTAACTGAGGAATTATGTAGTTTTCTAACATCTCTTCAAAGAAAGAAATTACTAAATAAAATAGGAAGACCTAATTAGCAGAACTCTAACCATTTCATCCCTTTCTAGTACTATTCTGTATTTAAAACAACTTAAACAACAGCAACATTTCTAATCTGGAAAATGATAAGATACATGTATATTTTTGGTTAAAATGTCATGAATATCATCTAAGCAAAGAATTATTATAGCTACATATGTAAACTGAAAATAATATTTTATTTAATAAATATACCATTGCATTTTAAATAATTCTGAAATATGATGAAATGTGTAGTTCTTTAAAAATAAAAATTTGGTCCCAAAAATACAAAAGCAGTAAAAGTATTCTGAGATAACACAAATACAAATATATAAACTCCAGTGACTATATCTATCAAAGGGTAAATGTATTTTTTTCTCCACTTCTCTATTGTATTCTGAAAAGTGTAGCAGGATGGTTTTAGAAAAAAACTGAACTTACATGAACTGATACAAAGTGAAATGAGCACAGACAGGAGAACATTGTACACAGTAACATCAATGTTGTTCAGTGAATAACTGTGAGAGGTTCAGCTATTTTTGGCAATACAAGAAAAACTCAAAGGACTAATGGTAAAGCATACTAAAGACCTTCATAGAAAAAATGAATATGGTTTGAATACAGACTGAAGCATATTATTTTTCACTTTCATTCTTTTTGTTTTATTTCACTCATATGCAAAATGACTAATATGAAAATATTTTACTTGATTGCACACATATAACATATATTTGATTGCTTACTGTGTCAGGGAGGGGGAAGTGAGGAAAAGCAGAAAAGAAGGAAGGGAAGGAGAGAGGATGTGATATAATGTGGAACTCACAACTTCAGAGAAGAAATGTTAAAACTGTTTTAATATGTAATTGGGGAAATAAAATATATTAAAAAGCAAATCAATTGTACTGACCAACTTCAATCTTATTCACCAGATGATGTCATTTCTCCCCTTCCTTTCTGTATAAAGGTAAGAAAGTATGGATGCAGAATGTGACATATACTGTCCACTGTAGTCACTTTATTTCTTAATTTTAGTAACTATAAGGATGATCGGTGGAAGATGTTAAGTACATCAAGAAATGATGGGCATAAATGCAAAAGACATCTATAAAACTTTATAAACACACACATACATATTTAACATAGGACAGAATAGGTATAAGTAGAAAGGAATCTTTAGAGGAAAGAAATTGTGGGAAGATTCTGTAGAGTTCCCTTCATTTAAGACATCAAAAAGCTTCTTTTATTTTAATAACCTTTAGGAATGGCTTTATATTCTTGAGCAGGTTTTTAAGCTCATGTACTTCTCCATTTGATATTATTGATTTGAGAGGACATATGACTTCCTTTACAGGAGCTCCTGATTCAAAATAAGGAATTCATGAGTTTATACCATTTATTTCACCAGAGAATAAGGAGACAGATCAGTCCCTAGAGACAGGAAATGTGCTTCCATTTTTTAGTTCTTTCCCTGATTTTGTCAATGACCACAAATAATCATTTTTCATGGTAAAAGCTGCACTTTGTAAAATGGGGAAATCTATATAATTCACACTACACATACATACATATATGTATGTATGTAATATTATATATATGTGTGTATATGTATGTATGTATATATATATATAACTAGATTTTAAACATGAGCTCTTTAACACTATAAAATGTAAGTTTTTCTTAAAAAAATATGTCAATAGTGATAGTAATTTTGCATATGTTCTAGCTTTGTAACTTTAGGAAGGTCTCCATGGCACTTTCTTCCCCTTTGGGATGAGGATAATAAAACATTATATAACTCAAAAGGGAAAGTTCTTGAAAAAGTGGTCACAATTATAAGTCCTTCAAGGTTTTGGAACTACTTTAAACACAGTATGTTAAGAAGTCTCCTTTCAGCTAATGTTCATTAGACCGTGGATGAGAGGAATATAGTATGGGAATGTATGAATAAGTTAAAATCTTCAATTTTGTAGGGAATTCAAAAGATAATAAGATTTCCATTTCATTTTGTGAGAGAACAAATATTTCCTCATCTGATTTTCAAAACAACATGAGGATTAAAGCAAGAAAATTATTATTATGAAATCATTAATCTAGAGCTGAAAGGGACCACAGAAGTCATCTAATCCATCCTCCTCACTGTATATATGAGAAAACTGAGGAAGAATATACGATTTATCCAAGGTCACATGCTTAGTAAGCATCAGAGAGGCACGTTCATCTTCATTTGACCAATGAAGGAATTGAGATTCAGAAAACTTAGTGTAAGCTGAAGTTAGAAAATAATTTCATTCCCTCACCTTCTAATGGATTAACAACAAAATAAAACAAACAAAGAAAACCCTAGCTGAAGATCTCCTTTGATGCTCCATTAGGATAGGGAGTAAATGATAGGTTCTTTAAAGCTTTCAGAAGAGGACACATTTCTTTAAAATGTGAAAGGCTTCTAAGTTTTCAAACACAATTTTGACCATATGTGGATAGTTTTTTTCTAGAAAATTATTCATTAAATGAGAACATTTGGGAACAGGACAAGAAAAAGGTAAGAACTCACAAAGATTATTTTCTTTTATTAAAAATTAATTTATTTTTATTTTTCAGAATTCACTTCCACAAGATTGAGTACTAAATTCTCTCCCCATCTCTCCCTTCCTTCCACCACAAGACAGCATGTATTTTGATTACCCCTTCCCCCAATCTGACCTCTCTTCTATCACACCCCTCCCTTCTCTTATCCCCATCTCTTCTATTTTCTTGTAGGACAAGACAGATTTCTATACCTGTGTGTTCATCCATCGTTGCCAAAGTACACTATGCCATCAGAGAAATAATGACATGACTTGCACTTGACTTTGTTTTGAATGTGAGGGAAGGCTGTGCAGGTCTCACTTCTCCTCCAGATCCCATCTGAATCTAATGACCAGATAGTCATCAGGATGACTGGAGATTACCCAGGATGAGGCAATTGGGGTTAAGTGACTTGCCCAGGGTCACACAGCTAGTGAGTGTCAAGTGTCTGAAGTGAGATTTGAACTCAGGTCCTCCCGACTCCTGCAATGGTGCTCTATCCACTGCACCACCTTGCTGCCCTCTATACATGTAATACTAATTTAAATAGAAAGACCTTTCTCATTCATTAATAGGCCCGTGTGATCTGCTTAAATCACCTGGAAGTCTAAGTCACATATGGTGGGAGGAGATTGCTGAACAGGCAGAAAAGGAAGGGTTTAGCAGAAGCAGGAGGAAGTGAGAGAGAGAGACAGTGGTTGAGGAAGAGGAGAGAGGATGCAGACAGGTAGGCGGGGCAAAGATCAGGCTTCTGAGTGTTTGTGAACAGGCACTGGATGAGTAGGGGAGGCTTGGGAATGGCTTTGCTCCCTGAGGTGATCATCTTTATTAATTTTTTGGGCACCATGACAGATTTTGCTTTCTAGTTCTGGGATTTGGCTTTCTAGTGTCTAAATAAATGGTTTTTTGGCTTCTATATAGACAATCTTTTATATTTTGTGATTGAAAACTGTGGTGGTATATTCATAGTCACCAACTGTGCTGTGAATATTGCCTTGGTGATACAATACCGCATTGCCTGCGTGTCTTATTTCCCAGTTGCATGTAAAAACAATTTTAATATTTGTTCTTTAAAAATATGAATTGCAACTTCTGTCACTTCCTCCCTCCCCATCCATCTCCACTGAGAAGGTAAGCAATTGGATATATTGTATATATACCTGTGTAGTCATGAAAAACACTTCAATCACAGTCGTATTATGAAAGACTAAAAATATTTCCCTCCATCCACACCTGCTCCCATTTATTCTCTTCTCTCTTTTCACCTTCTCCTTCCTCAGAAGTCTTTACTTCTAATTACCCCAGTTCCTTTTTGCCCTCCCTTCCATCATCCTCTCACCCCTTGCTCATCACCTTACCCCCTACTTTCTTGTTTAAGATGGATTTTTATACCAAATTGAATGTGCATGTTATTCCCTCCTTAAGTCAAATGGAATAAGAGTAATGTTCACTTTTTCTCATCTCTCCCCTAATTCTCTACACTGAAAAAGCTTTTTCTTGCAACTTTTATGGGAGAGATAATTTACCCCATTCTATTTCTCCCTTTTTCCTTCTCCCAATAAATTTTTCTCTCACCCCTTAATTTTATTTTGTTAGATAACATTCCCTCATACTCAACTCAACCTGTGTCCTCTATCTATATGTATATAATCCCTTCAACTACCTTAAAGCTGAGAAAAGTCTCAAGAGTTGCAAATATTGTCCTTCCATGTAGGAATGTAAAGAATTTAACTTTGCTAAGTCCCTTACGATTTCTTTTTCTTGTTAATCTCACGATTCTCTTCATTCCTGTGCTTGAAAGTCGAATGTTCTATCCAGCTCTGTTCTTTTTTCAGCAAGAATACTTGAAAGTCCTTTGTTTCACTGACTGACCATTTTTTACCCTGAAGTGTTATACTCAGTTTTGCTTGGATTTAACCTTAGCTCCTTAATTCGCTTAATGTAGAAGCTGTTAGTTCTTGTGTTATCCTGACTGTGCTTCAAAAGTACTCATATTGCTTCTTCTTGGCTACTTGCAATATTTTCTCCCTGATCTGCTTCAGAATTTGACTACAATATTCCTAGGAGTTTTTCTTTTGGGGACTCTTTCAGGAGATGATTGGTGGATACTTTTCATTTCTATTTTACCTTCCGGTTCTGGAATATCAGAGGAATTTTCCTTGATCATATCTTGAAAGATGATGTCTAGACTTTTTTTTATCGTGGCTTTCAGACAGACCAATAATTTAAAAACTATTTCTCCTGCCTCCACTTTTCATGTCAGTTGTTTTTCCAATGAGATATTTCAGATTATCTGCCATTTTTTTCATTTCTCTTGGCTTTGTTTCATAATTTCTTGATTTTTCATAAAGTCATTAGCTTCCATCTGCTCCATTCTAATTTTTAAGGAGTTATTTTCTTCAGTGAGATTTTGCACCTCTTTTGACATCTGGCCAAATCTACTTTTTAAGGCATCCTTCTCTTCATTCTCTTTTTGAATCTCTTTTGCCACTTGGGTTAGTCTATTTTTAAGGTGGTTATTTTCTTCAGCATGTCATTCTATTTCTTTTAGCAAGCTGTTGACTTTGTTATTCATGATTTTTTTTGCATTGTTCTCACTTCTGTTCCCAAATTTTCTTCTACATCTCTTACTTGATGTTCAAAATCTTTTGCTATGCTCCCAGCATGGTGCAATAGACACTTCTTATCAACCTTCCAGGCTATCTTGGGCAGGAGATTTGCTTCACTCCAAGATTCCGTGGGTTCTGCAACTACAGAATTTGTTTAGTGTCATTTTTACAGGTATTTGGCTGGGTTTGGGGGGAGAGTTCTAGAAAGTCCCTATCATCTTGGTTCCATCCAAGGATTATTTTCTAAGGGAAAGAGATAATGGCTTACATCAAAGGATAGAGTAAGCTCAACGAGGTAGTCACAAATTTTGTATTATTCTCTAAATGTTCCACATATGTAATTTCCAACATAGAGGGTGCAACAATGGCAATGCCCATTGTCTGATAGGGCTGATTTTAAGGAAAATCATGTATGTGCAGCTTTGGACACATCGGTTGCTCAATTGATAGATTACTGGCCCTGAAGTCAGGAAGATGCATCTTTCTGATTTCTAATCTGGTCTCAGAACTTACTAACTTTGTGAATGGACAACATAATTAACCATGTTTGCCTCAGTTTTCTCATCTATAAAATGAGCAAGACAAGAAAATGGCAAACCACTCCAATATCTTTGCCAAAAGAACCCTTAATGGAGTCACAAAGAACTAGACATGACTGAAAACATGACTGAAAAACAACAAATGTGTATTTTCATATACATGCATGTATATGTACATATAAAGGTACAGTTGTATGTGTATATATCTAGAGGCAAATAAGATTATGTCTTTGTGTGTATGTCGATATATACTTAGATATCCACCCACCCCGCGTGTGTGTATACATATGTATTTATATATCTATCTATATGTATATCTATATATTCATGTGTATGTATGTGTGTGCATCTATATCTCTATCTATCTATCTGTGTGTGTATGTGTGTGTAAATAAACACATATACACTCAGAGGTCCCATAAAATATGCTTTAACAGTAGCCAGAATTCTAGATTTCTCATGGGAGTATCTAAATTTGAATATCAGATTTGAAGCCTCTCTGTCATCTCAGATGCATCATTTAAGTTATTTGGGTCTCTTATTTCTCATCAAAATCGAGGGTATTATATTAAATTGCTTCTAATTTTTTTCTTCCTAAACTGATGATCTTACTATAGGTAAGTGATGATCAATTATTATACTAACAGTAAATATTAATAAAATTATAGCTTTTAGGCAAAGAGATTAAAGCCATCTATAGTCACATGAAAAATGCTCTAAATTACTATTGATTAAAGAAATGCAAATTAAACCAACTCTGAAGTAGCACACCACATCCATCAGATTGTTTAACATGACTAAACCTGAAAATGATAAATGTTGAAGAAGATTTGAGAGAGTTGGAACACTAATTCATTGTTGGTGGAGATGTGTTCTGATCCAATCATCCTTGAGAGCAATTTGGAACCATGCTCAAAGGGCTACAAAAGTATGCATACCTTTTTACCCTTTGAATATTACCCTGGCAAACTCTTTGAATAGTGGAGGCAGAAGAAGGGCAATAGCAGTCTTTTATCTTGGGAGAATAGAGAGATAGAAGGAAAGTGTTCCTCTTGCTGTGGAGGAAGGTGACCAATACAGGACTGGAAGTATCCCAGCAAGCAACACCATAGTGAAACAGCAAAAGAGCCAGAGCCACAGAGGGATAGAACAGGTAATTACTGACCCCAGGGGAACTAAGCAGATACCAGCACAGATTAAATTCACAAGCCACAGATCCTGTCTGTGCTCTAGTGCAGACCTGGTGGAGGAGGAGACCTGCAGAGGCCAGACCTCCTCTCCCCAACATCTCACTCCAGGACCCTCAGTGTAACCCCCAGAGAAACTCAAACTTCAACTGGCCTCAGCCTTGGCGCATACCAGCCAACTCAGCACTAGTTAAGCTGCAGCATTATATAGCTTCTAGCTGAAAGAACCAGAGAATACAACACACAAAGTCACAAAGCAGGTCCCAAACTCCAGCATAAGAAACATGGAACAGAGCCCTCTGTGCCCAAGAAGCAGAGATCCACTTTAAAAGCCAGTAAAAAAAAAAAAAAAAAAAAAAAAAAAAAAAAAAAAAAAAGCAATGACCATGAGAAAGAAGTAAATCAGGAAAGCAAAGACCATAGAATCTTACTATGGGACTCAGAAGATAAAATATGAATTCAGAAGAGACTAGCACTGACAATATACCCACATCTGAAACCTCGAAAGGGAATAGGAAATGTTCTGAAGCCAAAAACCATTTTGGAAGAGTTCAAGTATTTTAAAAGAAAATTAGAGAGACAGAAAAAATTGTTCAATGATTTTAAAAATGCAATTGGAACAGCACCTTAAAAAGTAAAATTGGCCAAATATATAAGGAGATAAAAAACTTAACAGGAGATATTGGACAAATGAAAAAGAAGGTACAAAACCTAACTGAAGAAAACAATTCATCAAAAATTAGAATTGGGCAAATAGAAGCTAATGACTATGAATTATCAAATATCAGTCAAACAAAATCTGAAGAATGAAAAAATAGAAGAATATATAAAGCATTTCATTGGAAAAACAGCTCACCTGCAAAGTAGACCCATGAGAGAAAAACTAAGAATTATTGGTCTATCAGACTGCCATGACAAAAAAAAAAAAAAAAAAAAAAAAACATCCTGGACAATATGTTCCACGAAATCATCAGGGAAAATGGCCCTGAGGTTCTAAATTCAAAAAGCAGAATAATCATCAAATGAATCCTCTGATTACCTCTTGAAAGAGATCCCAATTTGAAAACGCCTAGAAATGTTGTTGCCAAATTCCAAAACTATCAGGTCAAGGAGAAAATATTGTAAGTAGTCAAAAAAAAATTCAAACATCGGGGAGTTACAGTCATGATCACACAAGACCTTGCAGCTTCTCTATTAAAAGCCCAGAAGGATTGGACTATGATACTCCCTTATGCAAAGGAGTTTGAACTACAACCAAGGATCAACTTCTCAGAAAAATTGGGCAAAATCTTTCATGCAAGGAGATGGACATTCAATGAAATAAGGGATTCCAGACGTTCCTGAAAAGGGCAGAGTTCAATAGAAAATTTGATCTTCAAATACAAGACTGGAAAGGCATAAAAAGTTAAACAGGGAAAAAAAATTATTCAATATCAGCGAACTGTTTACATCCCTATATGGGAGGAATGTATATATATATATATATATATATATATATATATATATATATATATATATATATATATATATATATATACACACACACACACACATATGTGTGTGTACGTATGTGTGTGTATATATATATACATATATACATCTGTTAATCTTGAGAATTATCTACTTATTATGTTATTTAAAAAGGATATAGATAGATACATAGAGGGAGTGAATGTAAATTATCATAATGGCAAGCAAAGTAGGATTTTTTTCTGTTTTGGTTTTATTATAATCAAGTGCCTCTGATTGAATAATGTGATTAAAGATGATCTTCCCGACTCATTAGTAGGTTCGCCAATTAAGGGGAGTTTGATTAGGGAGGTTTGTAGGAAGGTCCACACATTTTGTTAAGTTTATAATGAGATTCTCTGGTTCTCAAGGGGCTCTAAAATAACCATAAATACTGTGAGGGTGACCTTTCATTTGGGGCTTAGTTTTGGAAGAAGCTTTGTGTGACAGATGAAATTCTGAGTATCTAAGTAGACTCTCTGCTTTGAAAACACAGATGTCAGCGCTTCCCTGTCTGGTAACTATGTCTGTAGTAGTTGGGCAGTTATCTTCTGATCTGTGATGCATGTCAGACAGTTGGAAGTTTGTCGGTTGATTTTGATTTCTGTTTATTTTCTCTGGAGTTCAGGGCACTGACTTATCCCCCTGAACCAAGTGAATGGTAGATGTACTTGATCAAAGTGATTGTTGACCCCTTGAATGTTTCCTTTCCTTTTAGAAATGGCCTCCTTCCTCTCCCCTGGGTAAGTAGGAGTCCTTGATGAGGATGTTATCTGCAATGTTCCTGGGTAGGTTTATAGGAAGACCTACACCTTTTGTTAATGAGGCATTGGTTCTCAAGGGTTGTGATGCCCTCTGGATCTAAAATACCTTTTTCTCCGTGGAATATGGCACATACACAAAAATTGACCATGTACCAGGGCATCAAAACCTAACTATCCAGTACAATGAGGAAGAAATAGTCAAACTAATAAATAAAACTAAAAGCTGGTTTTAGAAAAAAAAAATTGGAAAACCTTTGGTCAATTTGATTAAAAAAAGAAAGAAGTAAGCCAAAATACCAGTAACAATAACGAATAGGGTGAACTTGCCACCAAAAAAATGAAATTAAACTAGTGATAAGAAGGTACTTTTCCCAACTGTATTCCCATAAATTTGTGATTTGTATTGAAATAAATTAATTTTTCCAAAAATATACACTGCCCAGATTGAGAAGAAAAATTAAAATACTTAAATAACTCCATCCCAGAAAAAGAAGTTGAAGGAGCCATCAATGAACTCCCCAGAAAAAAGGACCCAAGGTCAGTTGAGTTTATGAGTGAATTCTATCAAATACTGAAAGAACAGTTAATTCAAATGCTATGTAGATTATTTGGGAAAGGTGGCACAGAAGGAGTCCTGACAAATTCTTTGTATGACATACATGTTGCTGATATGTAAATCAAGAAGAACCAAAACAGAGAAAGGAAATTATAGGCCAATTTCCCTAATGGATATTGAGGCAAAACCTTTAAATAAGATATTAGAAAAAAGATAACAACTTATCAAGAGAATAATATACTTTAATCAGGTAGGATTTATACCGGGAATTCAGAATTGGTTCATTATTAGGAAAACTATTAGCAAAATTAATCATATCAACAACGAAACTAGCAGAAAACACATGATTATCTTAATAAATGAGGATACAGCTTTTGAGACAATACAACACTCATTCCTATTGAAAACATTGGAGAGCATAGGAATAAATGGAGCTTTACTCAAAATGATAAGTTGTACCTACCCAGAAGTTTGGAAAAGATAGATGCATTTCCAATAAGATCAGGAATGAAACAAGGATGTCCATTATTACCACTAATGTCAAATATGGTACCAGAAATGTTAACTTTAGCAATAAGATAAGAAAAAGAAATTGAAGGAGTTGGTGGAGGCAAAGAAGAAACTAAGTTATCAGTATTTGCAGATGATATGATACTATACTTACAGAATCCTAGAGAATCAATTAAAATACTTCTTGAAATCATAAACAACTTTGGCAAAGTTGCAGCATAGAAAATAAACTCATAAATCATCTGCCCTTCTATATATTGCTAAGAAAGAACAGCAAGAGGTAGAAAGAGAAATTACATTTAAAGTTATGGTAGAGCTATAAGATGTTTGGTAGTCTACCTGGGAAAACAAACTCAGGTACTTTATGAACACAATTACTAAGGACTTTACAAAGAAATAAAGCCAGACCCAAAAAAGTGTAAAAACCATCAGTTGTTCATGGGAAAGCTGAACTAATATAATAAAAATGACAATTGTACTTAAATAAATTGGCTTATTTAGGGACAGGCCAATCAAACTACCAGAAAATTATTTTCTAGATCTACAAAAAATAATATCAAAATTCATCTGCACACAATGTCCAGTATATCCAGTGAAATAATGGGGAAAAAATGATAGGGAAAGTGGCCTAGCCATACAAGATCTCAAACTGTATTGTAAAGTAGTAACTATCAAAACCACTTGGTACTGGATAAGAAACAGAGGAGTAGATCAGAGGAATATGTTAGGTACAGAGGACACAGTCATCAATGCTTATAGCAGTCTACTCTTTGTTAAACCTAAGGACCCCTGTTTCTGGGATAAGATCTCATTGTTTGACAAATCTGCTGGGAAAGCTAGAAAATAGTGTAGCAGAAACTGGGCATAGAACAAGGTCTGACACCGTGTATCAGAATATGAAATATGTACACAATTTTGCTATAAAGGCTTATAATATAATTGAAGTAGAGGAGCAAGAAATAATTTACTTGTGACATTTATGGAGAATGGCGAAGTTTATGACCAAACAAGAGATAGAGAATATCATAAGATGTTAAATGGATAACTTTGATTACATTAAATTGAAAGCTTTTGCATAAACAAAACCAATACAACCAGGATTAGGAGGGAAGTAGAAAATTGGGGAAGAATTTTTATTTATTTTTTAATGTTTATTTATTTATTTTCAGACTTTTCAGAGTTTTCAGCATTCACTTCCACAAAATTTTGAGTTCCAAATTTTGTCTCCCTCTCTCCCCTCCTCCCATCCCATAACCACTTGCATTGTGATTACCCATCCCCTCAATATCCCTTCCATCACATCTCCCTTCTATTACACCCCGCCCTTCCCTTATCTCCACCTTTTCTCCTTTCTTGTAGGGCAAGATAAATTTCTATACCCCAACACCTGTATATCTTATCTCCCAGTTGTATGCAAAAACAATTCTCAACATTCTTTCCTAAAACTTTGAGTTCCATTTCTCACCCTTCTTCCCTCCCCATCCATCCCCACTGAGAAGGGAAACAATTCAATATAGGCTATATGTGAGGTAGTTTTGTAAAAGACTTCCACAATAGTCCTGCCCCACATTTATTCTATACTCTCTTTTGACCTTGTCCCTCCCCAAAAGTGTTTACTTCTAATTACTCCCTCTTCCCATTAGTCCTCCCTTCCATCATCCCCTCAACTCACTTGTCCTCTTCTCCGCGTTTTTCTGTAGTGTAAGAGATTTTCATACCAAATTGAGTGAGAATTTTATTCCCTTCTTACGCCAAATACGAAAGGAGAAGGCTTCCCTTTTTTGCTCTCACCTCCTCCCTTTTCCCTTCCATTGATAAAGCTTTTTCTTGCCTCTTTTATGAGAGACAATTTGCCCCATTCCATTTCTTCCTTTCCCTTCCCAATATATTCCTCTCTCACTGCTTAATTTTATTTTTAGATATCACTCCTTCTTATTCAACTCACCCTGTTTGCTCTCCCTTCCTCTCTCTCTCTCTCTCTGTCTCTCTGTCTCTCTCTCTCTCTTTCTCTCTCCACATACACACACACACACACGTCTCTGTGTGTATAATGTCTCCAACTACTCAAATGCTGAGAAAAGTCTCAAGAATTACAAATATTTTCTTTCCATGTAGGAATGTAGACAGTTCAACTTTAGTAAGTCCTTTATGATATCTCTTTCTTGTTTGCCTTTTCATACTTCTCTTGATTCATGTGTCTGGAAGTCAAATTTTCTGTTCACTCCTAGTATTTTCATCAAGAATATTGAAAGTCTTCTCTTTCACTGAGTGACCATTTTTCCCCATGAAATATTATACTTAGTTTTTCTGGGTAGGTGATTCTTGCTTTTAATCCTAGTTCTTTTGACTTCTGGAATATCATATTCCAAGCCCTTCTATCCCTTAATGTAGAAGCTGCTAGATCTTGTGTTGAGGTGGACATTATTTCTCCCTGGGCCTCTAGGCTTAGAGATATCTGTTAGGTTACTGGGAAGGGTTAGATAACCTGCCTAGTAACAGGTTTTTTTTTTTTGTTGGGCCCCTGTCAAAATGTTATTCCCCTTTGGGTTGTGAAATATTTGATGAATTGTTAACAGTCATTTCTTGTTTAGTCCATTTGCATGGTAACCACCTGTGTCCCCCTACTGTTAGACCCCCTTGTCAGGCAACTAGTCCCCCCCTTCCTGAAAACTACTGTATGTTGAATGACAGCCAGTCTTTCATTGGCTCCCTCTCCTGGTGCCTGTTTTCTGTTGGGGTCCTTTGCCTAGTAGCACCCTGACAACCACTTTCTGTTTGGGGGTTCTTGCCTAGCAGCAAGCCCCGCCTCTTGCTCTGTCAGAACTCTGTTTGTTGTGGAAACTGCAAGACTGTACCGAGTAGTGCCGAAATGCTTAAAATGCACTCACCCACCTCAGTTCAGGGCTGTCTCCTCTGGGTCTCTACATGAGGCAGCTGCCAGCCTGGCTAATGAATGACGCTCTCAACATTCCTAATTAATTTTGCCTGTGATTTATTAACTCCGTGCATTTCATTGTTATCCAGATTGTGTTTCCACAATACTCGAATTGTTACTTCCTAACTGTTTGCAGTATTTCCTCCTTGACCTGAGAACTCTGGAATTTTGCTACAATATTCCTAGGAGTTTCTCTTTTCAGATCTCTTTCAAGAGGAGATCAGTGGATTCTTTCAATATTTATATTGCCCTATGGTTATAGAATATTGGGGCAGTTTTCCTTGATGATTTCATGAAATATTTTATCCAGACTTTTTGTTTTATCATGACTTTCAAGTAGTCCCATAATTTTTAAATTGTCTCTCCTGAATCTGTTTTCCAGGGTCAATTGTTTTTCCAATGAGATATTTCACATTGTTTTCTATTTTTCATTCTTTTGGTTTGGTTTTATTACTGCTTGGTTTCTCATAGTCATTAGCTTCCATCTGCTCCATTCTAATTTTTAAAGAACTATTTTCTTCAGTGAGCTTTGGAACTCCTTTTCAATTTGACTAATTTTGCTTTTTTGCAGCATTCTTCTCTTCATTGACTTTTTGGACCTCTTTTGTCAAATCAGTTAGCGTATTTTTAAAGGTGCTATTTTCTTCAGCATTCTTTGGGTCTCCTTTCACAAATTATTGACCCACTTTTCATGATTTTCTTGTATCTCTCTCATTTCTCTTCCCAATTTTTCTTCCGCCTCTCTTATTTGATTTTCAGGACCCTTTTTGACTTCTTCCATGGCCTGAAACCATTTCATATTTATTTTGGCGGTTTTGAATGTGGAAGCCTTGAGTTCCTCTGCATTATTCTTCCTCATCTGAAAGGATGGAAGAAAATACTTGTTCACCAAGAAAGCAAACTTCTATAGTCTTACTTTTTTCCCAGTTTTGTGCATTTTTCCTTCTAGTCTGCCCTGTAGTGGGATACTCTGCACTATGTGCTGTGGGCTGACCCACGTGCATCAAATCCTTCTTGTTAATCTTCCAGTCTGTCCTCATCTGTGAATGTGCCACTGTCTGTCTCCTATTGGATTCTGAACCTCCAAAATTTGGTCAGATTCTCTTTTTAGAGATATCTGAAGGAGTTTCTTTAAGAGCTTAGGTGAATAGTTGATCTCACTCCATCATCTGGACTCCTCCCCAGGAAAGAATTTCTACAGCCAATGTCTGTAATAAAGGCCTCATTTCTAAAATATATAGAAAACTGAGTCAAATTTTCCAAAGTTCTAGTCATTCCCCAATTCAATAATGGTCAATGGACATTAAAAGGCAGTTTTCAGAGGAAGAAAGTAAAGCTATATATAGTCACATGAAAAAAAATGCTCTAAATCACTCTTCATTAGAGAGATGCAAATCAAAACAACTCTGTGATAACTTCATACCTATCAGATTGGCTAACATGACAAAACAGAAAGATGAGTACATGAAAAGATGTGGGAGAGTTGGAACACTGATTCATTGTTGATGGTAAGGTAAGCCAACCATTCTGGAGAGCACTTTGGAACTATGGCAAAAGGACTGCAAAAATGTGCATACCCTTTAACCCAGCAATATTGTTTCTATGGCTACACCCCAAAGAGAGCATAAAAATGAGAAAAGTACCCACACATACAAAAATATTTATTGCAGTTCTTTTGGTGGGGACCAAGAACTTTAAATGTAAGTGATTGCTTTCAACTGGGAAATGGCTGAACAAGTTGTGATATATGAAGGTAATGGAATACTATTGTGCCATAAGAAATCATGAATAGGAAGACTTCATAAAAATCTGGAAAGACCTATATGAACTGATGGTGAGTGAAAGAGCAGAATCAGAATATTATAAGCAGTAATTGCATTGGTCTTTTTCCAATTTTTCTCTGTACAATTCTTTGCTCACTTTGGGGTAAGTGTTATTGCCTTTTAAAATCTTTTACATTTAAAAGGTATTACTTGCATATTAAATTTTTTGTACTGATGCTTTTATCCACATTCAAAAAGTATTCATGAGGTATACACATAGGTCTAATTCGAATAATGTATAGAATAGTTATAATCTAATCAGTTGACTAAATTCTCAGCTATGTCAACCAAGTATATGTCCCCCAAGTATACCCTACTTGGGGGAAACCAAGCTGAAAGAACAAAAAAAATAAGTATTGTAAAAATTTTTTTGCAATCATATTAAACATATTTCTACATTAATCATGTTGTAAAAAAAGGCTCAGAACAAAAGGGAAAAGTCATGAGAAAGAAAAAAACAACAGAAGAGAAAATAGTATACTTGGATCTGCATTCAGACTCCATAGTTCTTTCTCTGGAAGTGGATGTTATTTTCTTGGATGACATTATTCTTCAGGGTATATCCCACAGGCCCCTGATTATACAGGCCAATGTTGATGTTTGTCTCTTCTCAAAGAAGACCAAACCATCAGGGAAGTCATGCCATGACCCTTTCATGTTTTTCTTGATTCTTGTTTTTGAAGGTCACATTTTCTTTTCAGCTCTGGTCTTTTAATCAAGAATGCTTGGAAGTTCTCTATTTCACTGAAAGACCATTTTCCCCCCTGAAGTGTTATACTCAGTTTTGTTGGGTAGGTGATTCTTGATTCTTGGTTTTAGTCCCAGTTCCTTTGACTTATGGAATATCATATTCCAAGACCTTCAATCCCTTAATGTAGAAACTTCTAGATCTTGTGTTTTCCCAATTGTATTTCCACAGTACTTGAATTGTTCCTTTCTAGTTGTTTGCAATATTTTCTCCTTGACCTGGGAACTCTGGAATTTGGCCACAATGTTCCTAAGAGTTTCTCTTTTTGGATCTCTTTCAGGAGATGAGTGGTGGATTCTTTCAATACTTATTTTGCCCTCTAGTTCTAGACTATCAGGGCAGCTTTCCTTCACAATTTCATAAAAGATGATATCTAAGCTCTGTTTTTGATCATGGTTTTCAGGTAGTCCCGTAATTGTTAAATTGTCTCTCCTGGATCTATTTTTCAGGTCAGTTGTTTTTGCCAATGAGATATTTCACATTATCTTCTATTTTTTCATTCTTTTGGTTTTGTTTTGTGATTTCTTGGTTTCTCATAAAGTCATTAGCCTCCATCTGTTCCATTCTAATTTTGAAAGAACTATTTTCTTCAGGGAGCTTTTGAAACTTCTTTTCTGTTTGGCTAATTCTGCTTTTTAAAACATTCTTCTCTTCGTTGACTTTTTGAACTTCTTTTGCCAGTTGAGTTAGCCTGTTTTTAAAGGTGTTATTTTCTTCAGCATTTTTTGGGGGTTTCCTTTAGCAAGATATTGACCTGCTTTTCACGCTTTTCTTGCATCTCTCTCATTTCTCTTCCCAGTTTTTTCTCTACCTCTCTAATTTGATTTTCAAAGTCCTTTTTGAGCTCTTCCATGGCCTGAGCCCATTGAATATTTATTTTGGATGGTTGGGATACAGAAGCCTTGACTTTTATGCCTTTCCCTGATAGTAAGCATTGTTCTTCTTCACCCGAAGGGATGGGAGGAGATATCTGTTCACCAAGAAAGCAACCTGCTATGGTCTTATTTTTTCCCCTTTTTTGGGCATTTAACCAACCAGTTACTTGACTTTGGGGTCCTTTGTCAAGACTAGGGTATACTCTGGGGACCTATAAGATATCAGGTCCTCCAAGGTGGCACAATCAAGCATGTGCTGGTCTGGGTGCAGGGAAGGACTTTTGTGCCCAAAATCTTAGCAGAGTTTCCTCTCTACAAACACCTGACTCCCAGTTCCACCAAGCCAGCACTGGGGGAGGGGGTGGGATTCTGTCAAGCTGTGGGAGCAGGGCTACCATTCAGTGTGAGACAAAGATCAGCTCCCTCAGTGCCCCCAGCAATGGTCTCAGGCTTCTGTAGGGGCTGCTGCCTGCCCAGCATGGCCTCTTTAGCCTCTATGGGAAGACCTTGTTCCCTTCCTGGCCAGGTGAAAAAAAACCCATTACTGACCTTTGGCACCTGTGGGTTGAGGGATCTTTGGACCCCCTGCTGAGACTGGGAATTCCGAGACTGGAGATTCTGCCCTGGAGGGCTGTACATGAGCCTTGAGCTGTGTGGTCAAGGCTTGGCTGGGCTCTGCTCTGCATTCGGTACAACAGATGTTTCCCATGTGCCTTTCATGTCACCATGGACTGGAAATCTCCTCCACTCTGTTGTTCTCCACTTCTGCTGTTCCAAAATTTGTTGACCATCCATCTCTACAGGTATTTTAAGGGCTGTGCAGGGAGACCCTGCGTATGTGTGTCTTTCTACTCCACCATCTTGGCTTTGCCCTGTACAATATTTTTAAGCAATAAAATTTATTAAATCAAAATTTCCACAGTAATAAAAAGTGACAGAATTTTTTTTTCAGTAAGAAGATGAAGCACTATTTTTCACTTTAATCCTCCTGCCTTTGAAATTTTTTTTTCTGTACAGTACCCAGTTTAAGTAAGATTTTTCTGAAATATTCTTGACCTTTATGAGATCCATTATATTACTGATGATCTCTCTACCTTAGGACAGCTCATAATCTGTCAATGTCTTCTCATATTCTGGGATTTTTGTCCACCTATTTTATTAGTCCTACAGAAGTTTCATTTTCATGTTTGTAAGTACAAGTACAACATTCAGTCTTTCCATGGTTATCCTTCAGTCTTTCTAAAAGAACAAAGCAACTTTCTTTTGCAATTCCACATTTCTTTGACAACTGTCTTTTCGATGTTTCTCCTATGCAAGTAATTATTGATTATATGTTGCAGAGTATGCAAACACTATGAATCTTTTCAGTTGTGCTTTGGATTACCCATAATTAAGATTTACCTGAGACTGCAATCATTTCAGAATTTGTAGTAGTGTGATTTCATTTAGCGAGTACAGATGTGAACAACATTGGTTTTTGTGTCAGGAGGTCAGCTGAGATCATAAAAGACACTCCACAAACCTGTTAAACTTCTTTTAAACTCGCACCTAGAACCAACATTCTCCTTTATTTCTTTTTTTCAAAATTGGGCAAAGCTCATTATTTTTCTACAGTGTCCTTCTATGACATGTGCACTGATAAAAAAACAACTCAGTAAGATACCCTTCCAGCAGCATTATATAATCTGCCCAATATGTACCCATTTTTTTCCTTCTTTGATTATTAAAACAGCTACATTTTGAATGAATTCTATTTTTAAAATGTCACATTGTATTCTGGAAGTTGAGTCAATTGGTGTCATCACATCATGCAAAGTAAAAGGTATATAGAGTATCTTGGCGTTTATGAGGAATGCGTATTCAATTTGGATTCAATGAACAAAATTCTTTGAAAAACAAACAAAAATGTTTGGCTTAGTCTTTATCATTATGTTTATGACTTAATCGTGATAAACAAACATTCACATTTATGCATCCATCTCTTTTGTGTGATCTTAAATAAGGCACATGTGAACGTTTAAATCTGCAACACTTCACAAAATAATTTAATTGAGTTGATTTGTGACATAAGTAGATGATTCTCATAAATATCTTATAGAGAAAAAACTACATATAAACATATTCTCTAATACATTTTTTAAACTTTCTTTGTATTAGTCATACTAGGAGGATATTTACTTTTGTTCTTTGTTCTTTACTATTTTCCCTTGAAAACTGATTTCTTGGGACCTTCATAATTGATGACTTCAGCATACATTTTTATATTTAGTTAAGAAATAGTCCTTCTACCTAACTTCATGAGTACTAATACCATTTCTTCACTTAGTACATCAAGTAATAAGACTTTGGAATGGATATACTATCATTACACTGCCATGAATAATGTGACTAAATCAATTAAGTAATGTTATCACATTAATTCTGTTTTCTATTTATTTTCCTCATACTAATTTTATCTTTGCATGCTGTAGGAATGACTTAGTCTCTTTTCCGTTAATAGAATTTATAAGCCACCTATATGTTTACATCCTATGAAATTCTTGAATCTTTTTATCCATAACACCACTATAAAGGATTCAATAAATATTCTGGAAGCTTTTGCCTCTGCATGTTTACATTTCATGGATCCCAGAGGTATGCTCAGATTGTTCATGTCACCCCTTGTTATCATTACAAAATCAGGTTATCTCATTTTCCTGACAGGATATTTCCTTCCTTTTATCTCTCTTTGTGTGCAAATAATTACTGTGTTACTTGTCCTGGCTGTACATCTCTCCACTGCTTTCTGTTTTCATGCAGTTTTGACTCTTGAGAGTTTATGGTGCTCCAAAATTGACAAGCATTCAGCATCATTACGAGAAAATTTGTGTTAAAAAGATACATTGATGTGATTGAAATTTTCCCAATAAAAAAGGTATAAACAATTGCTTGCAATTAAATTATTCACCAATAGGCACACAGTTTTCCAATTTAACAGATTCAACTACTCAAGTTAATTTGGACCATTTGAATTTTTCATTGTTTTAGCTTTCTTTTTGTGGAATTTTACAAAAATTTTCCCTAAAATTATTGCGAGTTATATTACAGAAACTTGGTAATAATTTTGGATTTGATATCATTATCAAAATACCATCCCCAAACAAGAACATCAGGAAAATCTCTCAATCTACAATGTATCTCAATTCAGAATTTTTACAAATTTTCCTCAGTCAAAGTAGTGAACACTTTTGGTAAGGATATATTGACTTGACATTAAGAATATGATGATTATCTGTCAGTCAGATTTCTCTGTCGTGGTATTTGAAAATGCACTGGGTAAGACCTTTATTTATATATCCAAATGTACTATTAAGTGCTTGCTAAATAATAAATAAAACATGAGATATTGTGCTGAATTCTGAGAAAACAAAAGTTAATCCGTTTGTATCCTCAGGAAGTTGGCATTCTTTTCACAGAAAATTGCACCAGTTGGGGTGGCAGAGCCAAGATGGAAGAGTAGAAGGACAGATTTGCTCCAGCTCTACCTCCATAGCCCATAAAATACCTGTAAAATGACTCTAAGCAAATTCTCGAGCAGCAGAAGCCACAAAATGACAATGACATACATTTCAGGTCCAAGACAGTCTGGAAGGTCAGCAGGAAACGTCTATCACAACAGGCTGAGAGCAGAGCTCAGCTCAGGGTGAGTTGTGTGGCAGGGACAGGAGAGTAGCAGGATTCAGAGGGCAGAATCATGGGCAGCTGCTGCAATCCCGAGATTTCTCAACCGACAAATGCCAAAGACAGCTTCAAAGCTCAATAATAAAGCTCTTTCACCTGGGTGAGAGGAGAGTACCACTGTGGTTGCAACTGTGCTTCAGCAACCACTTTTGGAACCCTTCACCTAAAGACCCTGGGAGAACTGAGCAGCTGATTTGAGTCTGTCTTCAGTGCAGTCCTGGAGTGAGGAGTAGCACTGTTGTTATGGAGCTGGTGGTGACTGTGGAGAGGGAACCCCACTGGCTGTTCCAGGGAATAAAAGAGTGTTTTTGGTGACTCACAGACCAGGTCACAGACACTCAGAGGAATAACTCCTCTCCCTTAATTATGCCACCTTGGAGGAAATGAGAACTTACAGGTTCCTAGAGATATCTCAGAGAATAGCTGTGCAAAACCTCTGAAGCCTAGGATAGTATAATCACTTGACAAAGGACTCAGAAATCAATTAACTGACTGGAAAAATGCTACAAAAGGGGAAAAATAAGACCATAGAACATTATTTTCTGGGTTAAAAGGTATTTTGCTCCAGTCTTTCAATTGAGGAAGAACAAAGCACATATACCATCAGAGGAAGACACTAATGTCAAGATTTCTACATCCAAAGCCTCCAAATAAATATGCAATGGTCTCATTCCATGGAAGAGCTCACAAAAGGATTTTTGAAAATCACATAAGAGAAGTAGAGGGAAAAAAGGTAGATAAATGAAAACGAAGCAAGAAAATTTTGAAAAGCAAGTCAACAGTTTGCTAAAGGAGACACAAAAAATGCTGCAGAAAATAACAATGTCAGAAATAAACTAGCCTAAATGGTAAAAGAGGTTCAAAAAAGTCAATGAAGAGAAGTGTCTTTTAAAAAGCAGAATTGGCTAAATGGAAAAAGAGGTTCAAAGGCTCACTGAAGAAACTAGTTTGTTTGTTTGTTTGTTTGTTTTTTTAAATTAGAATGGAGATTATGGAAGCTAATGACTTTATTAGAAACCAAGAAATTATAAAACAAAACCAAAAAAATGAAAAAAAATTTGAAGACAGTGTGAAATATCTCATTGGATCAAAAACTGACTTGGAAAATAGATAAAGAAGAGATAATTTAAGAATTACTATTCTACCTGAAAACTGTGGTCAAGAAAAGAGCATAGGCATCATCTTCCAAGAAATTTCATGGAAAACTGCCCATATATTCTAGAACCAGGAGGTAAAATAGAAATGGAAGGAATTCACCAATCACCTTCTGAAAAATATCTCAAAAGGAAAACTTCTAGGAATATTGTAGCCAAATTTAAAATGTCACAGATCAAGGAGGAAATATTACCAGCAGTCAGAAAGAAAAAATTCAAGTATTATGGAAAATGTGATCAGAATAACACAGGATTTAGTAGCTTCTACACTAAGGGATCGAAAGGTTTGGAATATGATCTTTCAGAGGTCAAAGGAGATAGAATTAAAACCAAGAAACATCTACTCAGCAATACTGAGTATAATACTTCAGAGGAAAAATAGAATTTCAATGGAAATAGATAACTTCCAGTCATTCTTTAAGAAAAGACTAGAGCTTAATAGAAAATTTGACTTTAAATTTATCAAGAGAAACATGAAAAGATAAACAGGAAAGGTAAATGATAAGGGACTTATTAAAGTTGAACTGCTTACAATCCTACATGGTAAGATGTTATTTGTAAGTTATGTGACCTTTATCAGTATTAGGGTGTTAGAGGGGAAATATACACACATACCTACATATATATATATGTATATATATATGTAGGTATGTATTGGTATGTATGTGTGTATACTATACATATATATATATATATGTAGGTATGTATTGCTATGTATGTGTGTATACTACATATATATATATATATATAAGGCACAGGGTGAGCTGAGTATGAAGGAAGAATATCTAAAAATAAAATTTACTGCTGAGTTGAATGTATTAGGAGGAAGAGAAAGGGAGAGGTAGAATGTAGTAAATCATCTCATATGTGTGTATTCATCCTTCATTGCTGAAAAAGATTATGCCATCAGAGACATGATGACATGACTTGCACCTGACTTTGTTTTTGAGTGAGTGAGGGCTGTGCAGATCACCAACGTCACTTCTCCTTCAGAGTCATTGGTATCCAGTGACCAGATATTCATCAGGATGACTAGATGGCCCAGGATGAGGCAATTAGGATTAAGTGACTTGCCCAAGGTCAAGTGTTTGAGGTGAGATTTGAATTCAGCTTCTTGTGACTTCTGCCCTGGTGCTCTATCTATTGCATCATCTAGCATCTCACATAAAAGTGGCAAGAAAGAGGTTTCACAATGGAAAGAAAAGTGGGGGAGATGAAAAGAAATAAGAGCCTTACTCTCATGGAATTTGCCTTAAGAAGGGAATAATGCACACTAAATTGGATATAGAAATATATTATACCATGCAGGAAAGCAAGGGGTAAGGGTATAGGAGAGGGAAGAAAATAGAAGGGACAGCAAATTGGGGAAAGAGGTAATCAGAAGTGAACATTACTGTGGGATGACAGATCAAGGGAGAGAATGGGAAAAGTGGAGAGCAAGATAGGACAGAGAGAAATATGGTTAGTCCTTTGCAATATAACTATCATGGAAGTGTTTTATATTGTTAGATATGTATGACCCCTACTGGAGTTGCTTATTTTCTCAATGAGAGTGGGTAGGGAGGGAGGAAGGGAGAGAATATTGAACTCAAAGGTTTAATAATAAATGTTAAAAAAAATTGTTTTAGTATGCAACTGGAAAATGAGGGATACAGTCAATGGGGTATAGACAACTATTTTGCCTACAGGAAAACACTGGGCAGGAGGATGGAAGAAGGGGGGTAGTAGAAGGGAGGACAGATGGGAGAAGTAGATATTGATTAGTTGGGTTATAATATAAACTAATCAAAGAATATTATCTTCAAAAAAAGTCCTGTCTTAGTACATTTTTATCAAATGCTTGTTGGTTTGAATCAAAACTCTCCAGGGAAAACCTAATAGCTATCTTTTCATTCAGCTAAAATTTATATGTCACACGCTTTTATTTTTCATGAGAATGTTAACATAGATGTGATTCAGTCCCTCTAGAGCTGTTTTTCAATTCTTTGTTTGCTTGAGAAAGACCTCATTTAAAGTTTAACAGGTAAATTAATGGTTATAAATAATCTAAGCACATTTTTTTTATTCTTAGAACTCTATTCCTACGATAGCAAATGTTTAAATATGAAGGAAGAAATTACTAATGGACATTTTGTATTTTAGTTTCTTGCATATATTTCCAATCAAGGAATTCAGCTTTGAATGGGTGTATTGATGAGGTTATGCCTGTTTAACAGTCCGAAATACTTCAGCTCCAATTAATGTAAATAATTAAATGCTCTACATCCTAACAGCTTCATCAGATGGGATACCTCTTTGTTTGAATAAAAAAAATCAATCAAAAGTAGAAACTAATTGTGAATCAGTGTTAGAGTATGTAAACTAGGTTCAAAATGGATAAAAATAGATAATTGTACAGGAATCTTATTGTGATGCATTGAAGAGAATCAGCGACATTATATGGGACTTGTATAAGAAAATCAAGTCAGTTTAGAATACGACATTCTAATATCAGATCAACCTAGTGGTAAAACAGCTCCAACTAAGTGTATGAGGGGGAATAATTTGGAGGATTGGGGAAAGGAAGAAATGACTCTCTGTATCTCCTGATTTTTTTAAATCAGATGACGTTTTTGCACATTTTGGAAAGTTAGAGTATTGTGACTTCCATTCAGTGCAGTAGTAATGTTTGTTTAATCCTACACAAGTCACTTAACCCCTACGTTACTTTACTTCTTCATCTGTGAAAGGTGAGCAAAAATGACACCTATTTTTCAGCATTATTGTGTGGATCAAATGAGATAATATTTGTAAAGTGTGCTGCAACCTTAAACACTATAGAACTGCTAGCAATGGCAATGATGATGGTGATAATGATGGCAATAGTGGTAATAAGTAATTGATGGTAATAAACAATTAATGTTAATATTCACCATGTTTTTAATGAAAAGTGGCTTATTTTTATTGTCAATAAAGGAAATACCAATTTTGTTTCATTTAAATATGTTTATCTTGGTGAAAGGAAAGAACCTAAGACTGAGATACTGCAACATTATTTGAAGATGCTTACTTCTATGGTGAGAGGATTTTGTAACCAAGAATAAGTAATAGTGAAGAATAAGAGTATCAGTCATGCCTATCTTTCCCCATCCTGTTCCTTTGAAATGTTTTCACAGAATCTTAGAATTAGAAAGTATCAAAAGACATTCATCTAAACCCATACCTGAACAAACATTTTTTTTTCTGCCTCATACCCATCACATAACATACCCATTACATAGACTTTTGTTGAAGAATTCCAAACAGGGAGAATCCAAATATTGTATGAGACAGTCTATTCTATTTTTGGATAACTCTAATTGTAGAAAATATTTCCCTAATTCTGTGTAATTTTTCCTCTTTGCAAATTCTATGAATTGTTTTTAGTGATGCCCCCTTAAGTCAAGCAAAAAAAAAAGAAGGAAAAACCCAACATAACTCTTCTTCTACAAGACAATCATTCAGATACTTAAATAGAGCTATCATAACACCTCCTTCAAATTTCTCATCTTTAGAATAAACACAATAATTCTTGCAAATGATCTCATTGTGCCATTAACTTGAGATTGCTTACCATGTTGGCAACCTGACTCTAGAATCCAGTTTTTTCCAATTAATCAATGCTCTTCTCAAATTATAACACCACTTAGACTGAATGTAATCCACACGTTTTAATCAGAGCAGAATAAACTGAATCTATCACCTCCATAGTATTGGACATTCCACCTTATTAAAATCCACACTGGACTAAATTTCTTGTCAGGGAGGTGAAGCCAAAATGGAGGGATTCATCTGAGCTCTTCTCAAAACTCTTCCAAACACCTTTAAATGATGCCTCACAACAAATTCTAGAGTAACAAAAGTTACAAAAAGATGGAGTAAAACAATTCTCCAGTCGAAGACAACATAGAAGGTATGAAAAAGTCTGTTGTACCAAGGCAAGAGTGGAGCACAATCCAGTGCAGCCTGCTAAAGAACAGAATAGATTCCAGCAAACCAGGAATAGGTAATGGGAGCAACTGAATCAGTGGTAATAGCAAAGGTTTCTCTGATCTCTCAGTATAGTAATGGGATTAGAAAGGTTGTCAGGAGATTATAGGCGTCCCCTAACTGGCACCAGGGACAGGCCTCTGTAGCATTGCCCAAGCTTGTATCCTGTGTGTAGTCCTGGATCTAAGTCTGAGAGCAAGGAGGAACACTAGCACACCAGTGTGAAGTCGCAGCATGGCTAGGGCACTGATCGCAATTCCAGGGTGGAAAAGAGTGTTTGTGGTTGCCTACAGGCAAATGCATAGTATAAAAGAGTGGCAGACACAACTCTATCTAGGTCATATCACTTCAGAGGAACTGAAAACTTACACATCCCCATAATTACCTCTGAAAATAGCTATACAACAAACCTGAAGCTTGATATAGTGCGCCCTGCACTATGAAACCAGAGATCCTCTTCAAGAAAGAGTTAAAAAGTCAAAGAATAGGTTGAAAAATGAGCTAACAGCAGAAAAATATCCTGACAATAGAAAGTTACTATGGGACAGAGAAAATCAAAACACACACTCAGAAGAAGACAACAAAGTTAAAACTCCTACATCCAAAGATTTCAAGAAAAAATGAATTGACAACTGGCCATGACCAGTTCTAAAAGGATTTTGTAAATCAAAAAAGTGATGTAGAGGAGAAGTTGGGAAGAGAAATTAGGGTAATGTAAGGATATCACAAAAAAAAAAACCAGCAGCTTAGTAAAGGAGATGCAAAAAATGCTGAAGAAAACAACACTTTAAAAAACAGAATAAGTCAAATGGTAAAAGAGGCAAAAAAGAGAACTCTTTGCAAAGTAGAATTAGAATTGGCCAAAAGGAAAATATGGTACAAAAGCTCACTGAAGAAAATAAATACTTAAAATTAGAACACAGCAAATGAAAGCTAACATTATGAGAAACCAAGAAATTATAAAACAAAACCAAAAGAATGAAAAAAAACAAGACCCTTAAATATCTCATTGGGAAAACAACTGACCTTGAAAACAAACACAGGAAAGATAGTTAAGAATTATTGGTCTACCTGAAAACCATAACCATAAAAAGAATCAAAACATCATCTTTCAATAAATTATCAAGGAAAACTACCCTAATATTCTAAAACTTGAAGAGAAGATAGAAATTGAAAGATTCTGATAGCAAAAAGAGAAGAAAAAGAAATTGAAGTAATTAGAATGGCAAAGAAGAAACAAAACTACCATTCTTTGCAGATGAGATGATGTATACTTAGAGGATCAACTAAAAAAAATAATGAACAACTTTTGCAAAATCTGACGATATATGATAAACCCAAATAAATCATTGATATTTCCATATATTACTAACAAAGCCCAATAGCAAGAAACAGAAAGAGAAAATCCCCTTAAAGTTATCATAATCACAATACAACAAAAATTACAGGTAATAAAGGGACATAGAAAGATAGATTGAAAGTTTAAAGAAAGATTGGGCCAAACAAAAAATCACTGAAACAATCAATAACTTCATCCAAGAGAATGACAACAATGAAGCAACATATTTAATAATTGTATAAAATATTTATATGTATAAATAAATATACAAAAATATAAAATATTTTATAAAATATAAAAAGGTCTAAGCCAATACTGATTACAGAAATACAAATCAAGACACAAAAAAAACATATAATATGCATATTTATAAAATATAAAATGTATTTATGAAATATAAACTATATATGTAAAAATTATATATATAAACAAAAATTCTATAAACTATAAAAATGCTCCAAATCACTATTAATTAGAGAAATGTGAATCGAAACCACTGTGAGATACCACATCACATCTATCAGGTTGGCTAACATGACAAAACAGGAAAATGAAAAATGATAAAGATACGGGAAAGTTGGAACACTAATGCATAGCTGGTGGAGTTGTGAACTGATCCAGCCATTTTGAAGAGCAATTTGGAACTATGCCCAAAGAGCTATAAAAATGTGTATATCCTTTGATCCAATTCTTTGACCTATTCTAGGTCTGTGTCCCAAAGAGATCATAAAAGCAGGAAAAGAACCCACAGGTACAAAAGCACCTTTTTTTGTGGTGGTCAAGAACTAGAAATTGAGCGCATGCCCATCAATTTGGGAATAGCTGAACAAGTTGTAATATATGGATGTGATGGGATACTATTTTGCTACAAAAAAATGAATAGCAGGTGGACTTCAGAAAAACCTGGAAAGACTTATATGAAATGATGCTGAGTGCAGAACCAGGAGAATATTGTACACAGTTATAGACACATTGTGTGATGACATACTTTGATAGACTTAATTCTCAGCAGTACAAGTTTCTAAGACAACTTCAGGCTCATGATGGAAAATGCTATCCACATCCAGAGAAAAAATGGAGTCTGAATGCAGATTGACACATACTACTTGCTGTTTCTCTCTCTTATTTTTGTTTTGTTTCTTCTTTCCTGTGGCTCCTCGCATTGGTTCTAATTCTTCTTTACAACATGAGTAATGTGAAAATGTCTTTAATATGAATGTATATATAGAGCTTAGATCATATTTTATGCCATCTTGGACATGGGAGAGATGAAGAAGGTGGGGAAAATTTAAAACTCAAAAGCTTGTGAAATTGAATGTTGAAAAGTAAAAATAAATACATGTTTTATAAGGGAATCTACTGATTACTTTTTGAAGAAGATCCTAAGATGAAAACTCTCCTGAATGTTGTAACCAAATTCCAGAGAAAGAAAGAAATATTGCAACAGCCAAAAAGGAACAATTCAAATATTGTTGAGCTACAATAGGTGAGAGAAATGATTATTTAAAATATATTACAGAGATCCAGAATATTTCGCCTTCTTCATTTGGAGATTAAATCAAAGTTTAGTTCTCTGAAGGACAATGGGGACGATGATATAAAAACTTAGAGTTATTACTGCACCCAACAAGAGAACTCTAGAAAAAAAATAATCTAAGGTGAATTCCAGCTCATTGCACTCAGGCAGCTCTGAACTGAAGTGGATCCTTCTTTTGTCTACATAGGATAAGGTGGTCTCTTTGCCCAAGACTAAATTATCAGAATCATGTCCCCTAGCCCCTCATTAGAATAAACTCAGGTCTTTTTTATAATATTCATTCTGCTCATTAATTGTTAACCAATCAAAGTTGATTGCTACCTCAGGAAAATCTCTTCCAAGGACATGTAATCATTGAGTGGGTTTCATGATGGATCTTTGGCAATTGAAATGCCACTGATGGCTTTTATTAGTTATATATTAACATGGTTAATAAAATGAATAATTACTCAGAAACTATGTTTGTCAAACTTTTTACACATTATATAGGATAGTGCAAGAATTAGCAGTTTCTACATGTAAGGGTCAGAGGGCTTGGAATAGAATAATACCAAGGGCAAAAAAGTTAAGATTACAATAAAAAATCAGCTACCAGCAAAACTGGGTACAATTCTTTGGGGGTAAAATAGACATTCAATGAAATAATCTTCAAGCATTCCTGATGGAAAAAGTGAGTTGAGTAGAAAATGTTACTTTCAACTGCAAGACTCAAAAAAAAACATTAAGGAAGTAAACAGGATAGAGCTATCATTAAGGGATTCAACAAACTTAAACTGTTTACATTCATACATGAGAAAAGGATACTTCCAACTCCTAAAAACTGCCTCAATATTGGGGCAGTTAGAAAGAATATACATAGACAGAAGGCATTGATGATGGGATGAATATGATGCGAGGAAAATCTAAAAACATAAAATTAAGGGGTGAAAAAGAAGAATTCATTGGAAGAAGAAGAAAGGGAAAGGTATAATGGGGTAAGTTGTCTGCCACAAAAAGGCATGAAAGATATTTTACAGTGGAGGTTAAACAGGGAGAACATGGAATGGAGGAAGCTGAGAGGGAATGAGTGAACCTTACTCTAATCAGATTTGGGTTAAGGAGGGAATAACATACACACTCAATTGAGTATAGAAATCTATTTTACCCCACAGGAAAGTAGGGTGGAAGGGGATAAGAGAGGGGAGGATGATAAAATATTGATTGAGGGGGTAATCAGAAGCAAATCCTTTTGAGGATGAACAGGGTCAAAGGAGAAAATAAAATAAAAGGGGGAGATAGGATGGTGGGTAATATAGTTAGTCTTTCATAACATGGCTATTATAGAAGTGATTTGCATGACTACACATGTGTAACCTATGTCATACTGTTTGCCTTTTCAGTGGGGTGGGGAGGGCAGGCAAGTAGGGAGTGTACATGGAGCTCAAAATTTAAAAAAAAAAGAATGTTAAAGTTGTTTTAATATGTGATTGTGAAATAATAAAATATTAAAATTTAAATGGAAAAAATATGTTCCTTGGCTACCATTTATTCTCTTGAATGTTATTTATCTTGCAGTCCACTCCAATTTTTTATCTAAAGAACTGTGGATACACATGTCCTTCAATTTTTACTTGCTTGAAACTGATATTTTTTTCCCCAAGAATAGATATTTATTGAGATGAACACCTTTCATGAAGCAGGTTAAGTTCCAAAAGGAATCAGCAAGTTCAGAGAGAGTAAGATGGATTTTTATTTTTTAATGTTTATTTACTTATTTTTAATTCTTAAAATTCATTTCCACAAAATTTTGAGTTCCAAATTTTCTCCTCATCTCTCCCCGCCCTTGCTCGTCCTGCATCCCATGATGCCTTGCATTCTGATTACCTCGTCCCTCAATAAGCCCTCCTATCCTTCAAACTCCTCCCTTCCCTTATCCCCATATTCTCTCTTTTCTTGTATGACAAGATAGATTTCTATATCCCATTACCTCTATTTCTTATTTCCCAGTTGTATGCAAACACAGTTCTCAACATTCATTCCTAAAACTTTGAGTTCTAACTTTTCTCCCTTCCTCCCTCCCCAATCATCTCCACTGAGAAGACAAGCAATTCAATATAGGCTATATATGTGTGGTTTTGCAAAAGACTTCTATAATAGTCATGTTGTGTAAGACTAATATATTTCCCTCCATCCTATCCTGCCTCCGATTTAGTCCCTCCCCAAAAGTGTTTACTTCTAACTACTCCCTCCTCCCATTTAGCCTCCCTTCTATGCTCTACCCCCCTCACTTGTCCCCTTTTGCCCTACTTTCCTGTACTGTAAGATAGATTTTCACAGCAAATTGAATGAACATGTTATTCCCCCCTTAAGCCAAATGTGAAGAGAGTAAGTTTCACTTTTTCGCTCTCAGCTCCTCCCTTTTGTCCTCCATTGAAAAAAGCTTTTTTTTTGCCTCTTTTATGAGAGATGAGAGATAATTGGCCCCAATTGATTTCTCCCTTTCTCCTCCTAATACATTCATCTCCCCCACTTAATTTTATTTTTTTAGATAGCATCCCTTCTTATTGAACTCACCCTTTGTTCTCTGTCTATATGTGTATGTGCACGTGTGTGTGTTTGTGTGTGTGTATATAATCCTTCCAACTACCCAAATATTGAGAAAAGTGTCAAGAGTTGCAAGTATTATCTTTCCATGTAGGCATGTAAACAGTTCAACTTTAAAAATTCCCTCATGGTTTCTCTTTCCTTTTTACTTTTTCATACTTCTTTTGATTCTTGTGTTTGAAAGTCAAATTTTCTATTCAGTTATGGTCTTTTCATCAAGAATGCTTGAAAGTCCTTTATATCATTGAATGACCATTTTTCCCCTGAAGTATTATACTCAGTTTTGTTGGGTAGGTGATTCTTGGTTTTAATCTTATATCATATTCCAAGCCCTTCAATCCCTCAATATCGAAGCTGCCAGATATTGTGTTATCCTGATTGTATTTCCACAATACTTGAATTGTTCCTTTCTAGCTGCTTGCAGTATTTTCCCCTTGACAAGGGAACTCTGGAATTTGGCTACAATATTCCTAGGAGTTTCTCTTTTCAGATCTCTTTCAAGAGGTGACCCATTGATTCTTTCAATATTTATTTTCCCCTCTGGTTCTGGAATATCAGGGAAATTTTCCTTAATAATTTCAAGAAAGGTGATGTCTAGGCTAGGTTTTTGATCATGACTTTCAGGTAGTCCCATAATTTTTAAATTGTCACTCCTGAATCTATTTTCCAGGTCAGTTGTTTTTCCAATAAGATACTTCAAATTATTTTCTATTTTTTCATTCGTTTTGTTTTGTTTTGTAATTTTTTTGGTTTCTTATGAAGTCATTAGCCTCCATCTGTTTCATTCTAATTTTTAAAGAACTATTTTTTTTCTTTAACGTGTTCACTTTTATTTGAATTGGTCTTAAGTCAGTGTTCATGTAATGCTCCTCCCCTCCTCCAAGTAATGGCACCAATCTCATAAAACTCACAGGGATACTGCGAAGTCTTCATTCACATGTATGTTGGGGGCACGGAGGGTATTTAGGGGTCATTCAATATGGCTGACAATTTAAAAAAAGAAACAAGTATTAAGGCAGAAGACAGAAAAAGTTTTTTTTAAAGGATTACATTAATTTGCATGTAAAGCAATACTAGCACCTTCCCCCTTCCCACCTCCCCATCTGGATTTTTTACTTAGCCCATTTTACAAAGCTAATTTCTCTGTAACAATGTATTATACAATATGTGGAATGACTATTAAAAAAAACACAAATGTACACTCAAGAGTCCTGAAGATGCACTGTAGAACTCTGGGGATGTTTGCCTCCAACATACTTAAACTGCTCATCACCTTCACCATCCCAGTTTTTAAATCCTGAGTCAATGGCAAAAAACAAAACAAAACAAATGTAGCCGTGCCAATCTCATCTCTTTTTTGGGGTGATTATCATGTCACACCCTTTTGACTAAAAATAAAAAAAAAATTACAAAAACACACAGTCCATTTAGAAACATTTGCAGTAGATAATGGAGGGCCCAGATTCATCATACTCCTGTTTGCTGATCCACATCTGCTGGAAGGTGGAAAGAGATGCCAGGATGGAGCCTCCAATCCAGACAGAGTATTTGCATTCAGGTGGAGCAATGATTTTGATTTTCATTGTGCTCAGAGGTAGGGCTGAATCTCCTTCTGCATCTTGTTGGCAATGCCCGGGTACATGGTGGTACCACCAGACAATATGGTATTGGTATACAAATCCTTATGGATGTCAACATCACACTTCGTGACTGAGTTGAAGGTAGTTTCTTGGATTCCACAGGATTCCATACCTAAGAAAGATGGCTGGAAGAGAACTTCTGGTCACTGGAACCTCTTGTTGCCAATGGTGATAACCTCACCACCAGGGAGCTCATAGGTCTTTTCCAGAGAGGAGCTAGATGCAGCAGCAGCCATCTCCTGCTCAAAGTCTAGGGTGACATAGCAGAGCTTCTCCTTGATGTCATGCAAGATTTCCCTCTCAGCAGTGGTAGTGAAATTATACCCTCTCTTGCTCAGGATCTTCATGAGGTAGTCTGTCATATCATGGCCAGCCAGATCCAGATGGAAGATGGCATGGGGAATGGCATAACCCTCATAGATGGGCACAGTGTGAGTCACACAATCACCAGAATCCATCACAATACCAATGGTACGATCAGAGGCATACAGGGACAGAACAGCCTGGATAGCAACATACATGGCTGGGACGTTGAAGGTCTCAAACATAATCTGAGTCATCTTCTCTCTGTTGGCTTTGAGGTTCAGGGGGGCTTCTGTGAGCAGTACAGGGTGCTCTTCAGGGACCACACGGAGCTCATTGTAGAAAGTATGATGCCAGATCTTCTCAATGTCATTCCAGTTGGTGACAATAACATGTTCGATGGGGTACTTCAGGGTCAGAATACCTCTCTTGCTCTGAACCTCATCCCCCACGTACCTATCTTTCTGGCCCATACCCATCATCACACCCTGATGTCTGGGGCAACCAACCATGGAGGGGATGATGGCCCGAAGGGCATCATCTCTGGCAAAGCCAGTTTTGCACATGCTAGAGCCATTGTCAACAATGAGAGCAGTAATATCATCATTGATGGCGAACATTGAAGTGGCAAGTTTAAACAGTTAAGAGAGAAAGGAGGTGGTGCTGCACCTGGAGACAGGGGGGAGGCAGGTACACACTGGGTGGGGATCTCACAGCTATCTAAAGAACTATTTTCTTCAGTGAACATTTGAACCTTTTTTTCCATTTGACTACTTCTGCTTTTTAAAGCATTCATCTCCTCATTGTCTTTCTGGACCTCTTTTGCCCATTCGATTTGCCTATTTTTAAAGATGTTATTTTCTTCAGCACTTTTGGGTATCTTTCAGCAAGCTGTTGATTCTCTTTTCATGATTTTCTTGCATCACACTCATTTCTCTCCCCAATTTTTCCTCCACCTCTCTTACTTGATTTTCAAAATCCTTTTTGAGCTCTTCCACGGCCTGAGACCATTTCATATTTATTTTGGAGGTTTTGGAAACCTTGACTTCTTCTGAGTTATGCATTGTTCTTCCTCCTCCAAATGGATGGAAGAAAATACCTGTTCACCAAAAAAGTAACCTTCTATAGCCATTTTTTTTCTTTTTTGGGCATTTTCCCAGTCAGTTACTTGACTTTTGAGTTCTTTGTCAAGAGAAGGGTATACTCTGGGGACCTGTAAATTCTCATTTCCTACAAGGTGGTACAATCAAGGGAGAGGAGGTTACTCTTCTCCTTGCCTATGCACTGATCTGGGAGCAACCAAAAACTTTTCTGCCCAGAATCTGCAAGTAGTAGTATTCCCTCTCCACAAGTACCTTCAACTCCCCCACACTAGTGTTCTTCCTCACCTGAATGCTGAGTTCAGGGCTGAGATTCAGATCAGCTGCTTCAATTCTCCCAGGGCCTTTAAGATGAGAGATCCAAAAATGGACACAGACACTGCAGTGACTGTTATCTGTGGTCCAGATTGTGTTCCCTTCTGTTGGGAGAAGGAACTTTCTCACTGAGCTTTGAGGCTGACTTTGGTGATTGTGGGTTGAGAAATCTGGAAATCACAGTTGCTGGTAGTTCCCTGATGCCTGTTCCAGGTCCTGTCCCTGATGCACTGCACGGCCCATGCTGGGCCACACTCCCCTTTGTTCTCAGTGCAATAGACCTTTCCTGTTGGCCTTCTAGGTGGTCTGGCACTGGAAATCTCTTTCACTCTGTTGTTTTGTGTCTTCTGCTGATCTAGACTTTGTTTAGAGTCATTTTTTATAGGTACTTTATGGGCTATGTGGGAGAGTTTCTACACATCTGTCTTTCTACTCTGCTATCTTGGCTCCACCCCTGTAAAATTGATTTCTGAGCCCTGATGCAAGAACTTAAATTTATTTCTATTATACTTGGAAAATATTTTATTGTTTATTAATATCGTGTGGATATTAACATTGAATCCTGAACTTTAATTTATGTGAGGAGAAATTGTCCAACCTGAAACCGTAAGCCATGTAGATCTTACAGGCCTTCCAGGGAAGTTGGCTGTAAAAAATCCTTGGATGTTTATACGAGTCTTCTTTTGCATCCACCAAAGTCTTGAGTCTACCCCAAAGAGCTTGGTTTTGATTCCCCAAAGCTAGAGTTTTTTCTTATGTTCTCCTGTTTATTGGTTATTTTTAAATATGTATTTGTTTTCAGTTTTTATAATCACTTGCATGAGCATTAAATTTTTTCCCCCTCCCTCTCCTCTCACTCTCCAATATGGCATACAATCTTTTATGAGTTCTACATATTCTTCTCTTTTAAACACATTTTCACATGAATCATGTTGCATAGAAAAATCTGAATTAATGGGAGAAATCATGAGAAAAACCCAGACAAATCAAAACACAAGAGAAAATTCTATGTTTCCTTCTGCATTCCAATTCCATAGTTCTTTCTCTGAATGTGGATGGCATTATGCCTTGAGTCCTTTTTGAACGTTTTAGGTCCTTGCATTGCTGTGAAGTGCTAAGTCTACCAGAAAAATTCCTTTCACACTGTGGTTGTTACTATGTACAATGATCTCCTTGTTCTACTCCTTTTACTCAGCATCAGTTCATGTAAGTTCTTCCAATCCTCTCTGAAATCCTCTTGTTCACCATTTGTTATAGCACACTAGTATTGCATGACAAACATATACCGCAACTTGTTCACTTATTCCCCAATTGATGGACATCTCCTCGATTTTCAGTTCTTGGTCACAATGAAGAGAACTGCCAGAAATATTTTTGTATTTGTGGGACCCTTTCCTATTTTTATGATCTCTTGGGGATACAATCCTAGAAGACATATTGCTAGGTCAAAGAGTGTGTGCATTTTTGTAGCCCTTTGGGCATAGTTCCAAATTGCTCCCCAGAATGGTTGGATTTGCTCACAGCTCCACCAACAATGAATTAGTGTTCCAACTCTCCCACATCTTCTCCAACATTTATTATCTTCCTGCTTTGTGATGTAAGCCAATCTGATAGATGTGATGTGGTACCTCAGAGTTGTTTTGATTTGCATCTCTCTAATCAATAGTGATTCGGAACACTTTTTCATGACTATAAATAGCTTTCATTTCTTCCTCTGAAAACTGTTTGTTCATATCCTTTGACCATTTATCAACTGGATAATGACTTGTATGCTTGCATACAACTGTATGACTCAGTTCTCTATACATTTTAGAAATGAGGCCTTAATCACAGACACTAGTTTCAAAAATTCTTTTCCAATTTTCTGCTCACCTTTTAATATTGGTTACATTGGGTTTGTTTGACTTATAATTTTTACGTAGAGTTTTAATATTGCCTAAATTTTATTAAGGTTTACACTTAACTATTGATATAAATTTGAAACAACCTTACCTAGAAATTTCTTTTTTTGATAAACTGTGTAATATACTGACAACCTATCTGCTTTTCCTTAAATCCTTGTTTGAACTCTATATAATGTGAGACTTAACAGAGAATCATAAAGCAGACACACATCTTCTCATGACTCTCTTCTGTCAAATGTTAATAAAAATTTTTTTTAATACTTTTTTAGCTTTGGAGGATTTTTGTGGCTCAACAATTTTATCGTCCTAGCTTAAGCTCAATATTCTACACTTAAGGAGTGTATTCCTAAGATTGAACTGTTTACATTCTTACATGGAAAGGTAATATTTGTAATTCTTGAAACTTTTCTCAGTATTTGGGTAGTTGGAGGGGATTATACACACACACACATATGTAGACAGAGGGCACAGGGTCAATTGAGTAGGAAGTGTTGATATCAAAAAAACAAATTTTAGGGGTGAGAAAGGAATACATTGGGAGGAAAAAGGGAGGCATGGAATAGGACAAATTATCTCTCATAAAAGAGGCAAGAAAAAACTTTTTCAATGGAGGGGAAAAGTGGGGAGGTAAGAGCAGAAAAGTGAAGGTTTCTCTCATCACATTTGCTTTGAAAAGAAAGAAAAACATGCACACTCAATTTGGTATGATAATTTATCTTACACTACAGGAAAGTAAGGGAGAAATTGATAAGTAAGGGATGGGAGGATGGTAGAAGGGAGGGCAAATGGGAGGAGGGAGTAATTAGAAGCAAAAACCTTAGGGGAGGACAAAATCAAAAGAAATAATAGAATAAATGAGAGGAAGGATAGAACAGAGGGAAATATAGTTAGTTATTCACAACATGACTATTATGGAAGTCTTTTGCACAACTGTACATATATTGCCTATGTTGAATTGCTTGCCTTCTCAGTGGGAATATGTGGGGAAGGGAGGAAGGGAGAGAAGTTGGAACTCAAAACTTTAGGAACGAATGTTGAAAATTGTTTTTGCATACAACTGGGAAATAAGAAATACAGGTAATGGTAAATTACCTGGCAAATAGAAATCTATTGCCCTACCAAAAAAAGAGAGAGGATAGGACTAAGGGAAGGGAGGGGTGTGATAGAAGGGAAGACAGATTGGGAGAAGAGGTAATCAGACTGCCCTGCATGGTGTTTTGGGGTAGGGGTAGGGGAGAGATGGGGAGAAAATTTGGAAGTCAAAATCTTGTGAAAATGAATGTTGAAAACTAAAAATAAATAATTAAATTGAAATTTAAAAAATAAATCTGTCTTGTTATACAGGAAAATGGAAAGGAAAGGGATAAGAGAAGGGTGATGTTGTGATAGAAGGGAAGGCAGATTGGACTAAACAGTAATCACAATTGCATGCCGACTTGGTATGAGGGGAGGGGAGAAATGGGAAAAAATTTAGAGCTCAAAGTCTTTTGGAAATGTATATTGAAAACTAAATATGAATTAATTAATGATGTAAAAAAATAAGGAAAAGTTTAATGTGTGGTGGAATGAGATTGTTTATCAATCTGACCCTAGAATTTTTTTTCTTTAGGGAGTCCATTTATGAATTATAAAATGGATCCATTTATGGATTATAAAATTATAAATTATGGATTATAAAATCATAAATTATGTATTATAAAATTATTTTAATATTTTATTTCCTCTTCTGTTAATTGGAACAATGCTATTTTTTAAATATTTGTACATTTCACTTAGGTTAGCAGATATATTGGCTTTCAGTTGCGCAAATTAGTTCCTTATTAGGGCTTTTCTTTCTCTTCATTGGTGGTGAATTCAACCTTTACACTTTTCATACTGTTAATTTTACTTTCCTCTTTTTAAAAAAATTAACACAAAGTTTATTTATTTTATTGTTCTTAAAGTTGTTAAAGTCTTGTTTTTATTTCTTAGTTCAATAATTTTCTTAATTTCAATTTCATTCAAATCTCATTTATTTTTATCAGAATTTATACTTTGAAAATTAATTTGGAATTTTTAATTTGCTATTTTTCTATTTTTTAGTGGCTTGCCCAATTCTTTTTTTTTGTTCTTTATCCATTTAATTCATATAAACATTTAGAGATAAAAAGTTTCCTTAAAGAAGAACTTAGGCTGCATCTCATTAACTTTACTACATTGTCTCATTATGACGATTCTCTTTGATGAGGTTATTGATTGCTTCTTTGATTTGTTGTTTGATCCACTCCTCCTCATCCACTCTGGGAAGAGGAAGCAAGCAGGCCTCGGGGGCAGAATCTCCAGTCACAGAAGCAGCAGTTTACAGACCACTCAACCCACAGGTGCCAAAGGTCAGTGACAGGGTTTTTTTCAGCTAGCTGAGAAAAGAGAAGGGCCTGCCCATAGCTCTGGCCTCAGGCAGCAGCAGAAAGCATTAGTTCCCACAGCAGCCCCTAGAGCAGCCTGCATCCATTGTTGGACCGTAAAACCTCTGGGGGCACTGAGTAGCTGATTTTTACCTCAGCCCTGTGTGGAGGCCCTTTAGCAGCTGATCCTTATCTCACACTGAATGGCAGGCCTGCCCCTGCAGCTTATCTGAATCTCAGCCCCCAATGTGAGCTAGGGGGAACTGGAGGGCAGGTGGGTGTGAAGAGGAAACTCTGCTAAGATTCAGGGCACAAAAATCTCTCCCTGCTCCCAAACCAGTGTACATGCTTGATTGTGCCACCATGGAGGAACTGAAATCTTGCAGACCCCCAAAATATGACCTACTCTTGACAAAGAACTCAAAAGTCAAGTAATTGCTTGGGAAAATGCCAAAAAAGGGAAAAAAAAATAAGACCATCAAAGGTTACTTTCTGGGTGAAAAGATACCTTTTCCCATCCTTTCAGATAAGGAAGAACAATACTTACCTTCAGGGAAAGACATAAAATTCAAGGATTCTGTATCCCAAACATCCCAAATAAGTATGCAATGGTCTCATGCCATGGAAGAACTCAAAAAGGATTTTGAAAATCAAATAAGAGAGGTGGAGAAAAAATTGGAAAGAGAAATAAGAGAGATCCAAGAAAAGCACGAAAATCAGGTCAATACCTTGCTAAAGGAGACCCAAAAAATGTTGAAGAAAATAACACCTTTAAAAATAGGCTAACTCAATTGGCAAAAGAGGTCCAAAAAGTCAATGAGGAGAAAAATGGTTTAAAAAGCAGAATTAGCCAAATGGAAAAGGAGGTGCAAAAGCTCACTGAAGAAAATAGTACTTTCAAAATTAGAATGGAACAGATGGAGGCTAATGACTTTATGAGAAACCAAGAAATCACCAAACACAACCAAAAGAATGAAAAAATGGAAGATAATGTGATATATCTCACTGCAAAACCAATTGATCTGGAAAATAGATCCAGGAGAGACAATTTAAAAATTGTGGGACTATCTGAAAGCCAAGAAAGCAGCGGCAGCCCGGGACTCCCAGAGCAGCAGGCAGGATCTTCATTACTGAAGGTCTCTGCATAAACCACCTGAAGGAACTGAGACTGGGAGGTGACTCTGCCCCCACCTGCTTCATTACTGAAGGTCTCTGCATAAAGCTCCTGAGGGAACTGAGCCTGGGAGGCTGCCCTGCCCCCACCCAAGCACCAGAACTTAAGCTCACATTGAATAGCAGCCATGCCTGCCGCGAATAGCCCCGAGACTGGGAAGCAGCATTTGAATCTCAGACCCCAAGCACTAGCTGGGAGGATCTAGGCAGGGGTGGACAGGAATCTCAGAAGTCAAGTAATTGGCTGGGAAAATGCCCAGAAAAAGGAAGCAAAATAAGACCATAGAGAGCTATATGGATGGGGTGCAGATGTTCCCGCCTTTCAATACTGATGATGAGGAAATATTCTTACCATCAGGGAAAGAACTGGAGGGCGGGGCCTCTGTGTCCCAGACACCCCAGGTGGATGTCCGGTGGACTCAGGCCATGGAAGAGCTCAAAAAGGATTTTGAAAAGCAAGTTAGACAGGTGGAGGAAACACTGGGAAGAGAAATGAGAGAGATGCAAGAAAAGCATGAAAAACGGGTCAATACCTTGCTAATGACTTTATGAGAAACCAAGAAATCACAAAACAAAACCAAAAGAATGAAAAAATGGAAGACAATGTGAAATATCTCATGGGAAAAACAACTGACCTGGAAAATAGATCCAGGAGAGACAATTTAAAAATTATGGGACTACCTGACAGCCATGATCAAAAACAGAGCCTAGACATCATCTTCCATGAAATTATCGAGGAAAACTGCCCTGACATTCTACAACCAGAGGGCAAAATAAGCATTGAAGGAATCCATCGATCACCACCAGAAAGAGATCCAAAAAGAGAAACTCCTAGGAACGTTGTGACCAAATTCCAGAATTCCCAGGTCAAGGAGAAAATATTGCAAGCAACTAGAAAGAAACAATTCCAGCAAATACAATCGGGGTAACCCAAGATCTAGCAGCTTCTACATTAAGGGATAGAAGGGCGTGGAATAGGATATTCCAGAAGTCAAAGGAACTAGGGCTCAAACCAAGAATCACCTACCCAGCAAAACTGAGTATAATACTTCAGGGGAAAATATGGTCTTTCAATGAAACAGAGGACTTTCAAGCATTCTTGATGAAAAGACCAGAGCTGAAAAGAAAATTTGACTTTCAAACACAAGAATGAGAAGAAGCATAAAAATGTAAACAGCAAGGAGAAGTCATAAGGGACTTACCAGAAGTGAACTGTTTACATTCCTACATGGAAAGACAATATTTGTAACTCTTGAAATTTTTCAGTATCTGGGTAGTTGGTGGGATTATACACACACACATACACACACAGATGTATACACATGCACGCACACACACACATACACACATGAACGCACACACAGAGATAGAGAGCACAGAGTGAATTCAATAGGATGGGAGCATATCTTAAAAGAAATTAAGGTAAATGATGAGAGAGAAATGTAGTGGGAGGAAAGAGGGTGAAATGGAATGGGGTAACTTATCTCTTATTCAAGAGGCAAGCAGGAGACTTTTTAATGGAGGGAAAAAGAGGAGAGCTGAGAAAAAAAAAGTTTACCCTCATCACATTCAATTAAAGGAAGGAATAAAATGCACACTCCTTTTGGTATGAAAACCTATCTTACAATACAGGAAAGTGGGGGAGAAGGAGATAAGCAAGGGGGGGGTGATGATGGTAGGGAGGGCAATGGGAGGAAGGAGCAATTTGAAGTCAACACTCAGGGAGGGACAGGATCAAAAGACAGAATAGAAACAATGGGGGGTAGGATAGGATGGAGGGAAATAACAGTTAGTCTTACACAACATGACTATTATCGAAGTCATTTGCAAAACTACACAGACAGGGCCTATATTGAATTGCCTGCCTTCCCAAAGGGAATGGGTGGGGAGGGAGGGATGGGCAGAATTTGGAACTCAAAGTTTTAGGAAGAACTGTTGAATATTGTTCTTGCTACTAGGAAATAAGAAATACAGGTAATGGGGAAAAGAAAGTCATCTGGCCCTACAGGACAAAAGAGAAGATGGGGACAAGAGAAGGGAGGGATGATAGAAGAGAGGGCAGATTGGTGATAGGGAAAATTAGAATGCTTGGTGTATTGGGGTGTGGGGAGGGGAGAAAAGGGGAGAAAATTTGGAACCCCAAATTTTGTGAAAATGAATGTAAAAAGTTAAATAAAAATAAGTAAATTAATTTAAAAGAAGAGCTTAGACAACATCTTTCATGAAATTATCAAGGAAAACTACTCTGACATTCTAAAACCAGGGGGCAAAATAAATATTGAAAGAATCCACAAATCACCTCCTGAAAGAGATCCAAAGCATGAAATTCCTAGGAACATTGTGGCCAAATTCCAGAGTTCCTAGGTCAAGGAGAAAATATTGCAAGTAGCTAGAATGAAACAATTCAAGTATTGTGGAAATGCAATCAGGATAACACAAGATCTAGCAGCTTCTACATTAAGGGATCAAAGTGGGGGGCATATGATATCCCAGAAGTCGAAGGAACTAGGACTGAAAACAAGAATCACCTACCCAGCAAAACTGAGTATAATACTTCAGGGGAAAATGGTCTTTCAATGAAATAGAGGACTTCCAAGCATTCTTGATGAAAAGACCAGAGCTGAAAAGAAAATTTGACTTTCAAACGTAAGAATCAAGAGAAGCATGAAAAGGTAAACAGCAAAGAGAAATCATAAGGAACTTGCTAAAGTTGAACTGTGACATTCCTTGTAACTCTTGAAACTTTTTGCTGTATCTGGGTAGTTTGTGGGATTACACACACACACACACACACACACACACACAGAGAGAGAGAGAAAGAGAGAGAGAGAGAGAGAGAGAGAGAGAGAGAGAGAGAGAGAGAGAGAGAGAGGGAGGGAGGGAGGGAGGGTGGGAGCTTGGGATTATATCTTAAAAAATGAAATTAAGAAATGAGAGAGAAATAGAGAAATATATTGGGAGGAGAAAGGGAGAAATGGAATCGGCCAAATTATCTCTCATAAAGGAGGCAAGTAAAAGACTTTTCAGTGGAGGGAAAAAGGGGGGAAGTGAGAGAAAAAACATGAAAATTACTCTCATCACATTCGACTAAAGGAAGGAATAAAATGCACACTCATTTTGGTATGAAAACCTATCTTACAATATAGGAAAGTGGGGGAGAAAGGGATAACCAGGGTGGGGAGGGGATGAAGGAAGACAGGGTAATGGGAGGAGGGAGCAATTAAAAGTCAACACGCTTGGGGAGAGACAGGGTCAAAAGAGAGAATAAAAGAAATGGGGGGCAGAATAGTGAGGAGGGAAATATAGTTAGTCTTACACAACACGACTATTGTGGAAGTCATTTGCAAAACTACACAGAAAAGCCCTGTGTTGAATTGATTGCCTTCCCAGTGGGGATGGGTGGGGAGGGAGGGAGGAAGAGAAGTTGGAACTCAAAGTTTTAGGAACAATTGTTGAGTATTGTTCTTGCACACAACTAGGAAATAAGAAATACAGGTAATGGGGTATAGAATTTATCTTGCCCTACAGGACAAAAGACAAGATTGGGATAAGGGAAGGGAGGTATATTTGAAGGGAGGGCAGATTGGTGATAGTGGTAATTAGGATGCTCAGCATTTTGGGGTGTGGGAAGGGGAAAAATGGGGAGAAAATTTGGAACTGAAAATTTTGTGGAAATGAACGTTGAAAACTTAGATAAATAAATTTTACAAAAAGAAATTTAACATTGTCCTCTTCTGAGTTTGTGTTTTGATCTTTCCTGTTGCCACAGTAGCTTTCTGTGAACTGGATTTTTTTGTATTTCTTACTCATTTTCCACCTGTTTAATGAGTTTTAAAGTTGAGTTCTACTCCTATGCAAAATGGGCACTATCACAAGCTTCTTTTACTGGGGGCCAAGTGCTTCCTTCCCTTCCCTCCCTCCCCCACCTCAAAAGCCTTAGGTGGTTGCACCTTGCCCACTGAGCTGCTTTTGGTCTGGTCTAATTGTGCCTGTTGTGTCAGAGTTCTGTGTGTCACAATCTGTTTTCTGTGCTGAGACTTGCAGCCTCATTGCTGGCCCAGTGAGCCAGAGCCAAAGGGCCTAGATTAGTGATCTGTTCTGGGTCCAGCTTATTCAGACACTGTCTTTGCTGGGCTGCACTCCCCTTTCATCTAAGTAACAGAGACCTTCCCTGAAATCTTTCTCAGTTATCTTAAACTGGAAAATTATTTCACTCCTTCTTTTTGTGGGTTCCATCACTCCAGATTTGATTTAAAGGCTTGATTTAATGTTGTTTCTGAAAGAAACTGCTCAGGCAGTTTCTTGGTTATTCTCACTATCTTGGCTCAATTATTCTTAGATTGTTTCAACAATCTCTTATCCCCTTCATTCTCTATTCCTCCTTTAATTAGCATTCGTAACAACCCCCCATTTACTTCTGTAGTTTCTTAATGGATGTTGACTACACTCTCCTGCCTTTAATATATAGTTTGTGCTATTACTTGAATAGTGTTCCTTAAAAATAGATTTAGTTTGTCACTAATTTGCTAAGCAATCTCCAGTGATTTTTTCCTTTATCATAAATAAAGTTCAGAGCTCTCTACTATCTAGTGATATGCTATCTCCAAACTCATTACATATTGATACCCTCCATAAACTTATGTGATCCAGCTAAATTAGACTATTCACTGCTGTTCAAAAGCTGCACCACAGTCTGAAGCCAGATATATTTGCTCTCTTTGTTAACTAAATTTAAAGGTTTTCTTCCTTCCTTCCTTCCTTCCTTCCTTCCTTCCTTCCTTCCTTCCTTCCTTCCTTCCTTCCTTCCTTCCTTCCTTCCTTCCTTCCTTCCTTCCTTCCTTCCTTCCTTTCTTTCTCTCTCTCAATGAACTTAATTATATTCCATTAAACTAAATTAGAAGCATAAATGCAAGAATTTCCCCATCTATTTGCATACTGTTATGGAAAATGAGAATACATAGTGATAGATAGGAAGGAACGGGAATAAGCATTGATTAAACACTCCCCGCATTTGATTTTCAAAACAATCCTGAAAAGTAAGGAATATCATTATCTCCATTTTACAGTTGAACAAATCGAAGTTGTGATATATCCAGGGTTGTTGTTTGGTCTTAATTCTTGAAGAGGACCAATTACCTCAGGTGGGTATTCTCTTGACTTGCAAATTAATTGGATTTAGGTGAGTCAAGGCTGTGCAAAGTCAACACTACCATCCTCTCAAGAGTCATCACAGTCCAGTGGCAAGACATATGTGAGGATCATTGGCAATCACCCTGGATGCAGTGGGTAACCCTATTCTTTAACCAGGGTCTTTCCCAGGACTCAGTTTGTTTGAGGCACCACCTATTCAGAGATTAAAGGTAAGGTAGCAATTGAGGTAAAAGACAGTCTAGTTTGACTTCAAACAGGATTGAGAATCAATCTTGTTTCTGGCCAAAAAAAGAGAAATATTTTCATTTACACAGAACCCTCTAAATCCAAACAATGAGCAAATGATGCTTGGGTTTGAACCTATTATTGACCAATCAATGAGAACCAAAGCGATTTGAATTTAAAGGCATAGTCAAATAGTTCCACTAAATCATGACGGGTTTTATCAAAGCCTGGTTTACCAGAGAAATAATTCAAGAAATTAAGAATGAAAACTACATGAGACAAAAGAGTTAAGTGCCCCAGTTTAAAAAAGTGATAGGATAAATAAACAAATATTGAGGGGACCTAGCTCCCAAACCCCAACATACAGGAAGAGGAGAAGGAGGAAAGAGATAGCAACATTGCACAACTGGACCTGGTCATTTGGGTCCCCAGGCTTAAAGTTACTACTAACAAATAGATGTTTGCTATTCATTCTTGAAAAGGACCAATGACATTAGAAGGGTGATGGTTTGACCTGCAAATGGATTGAATTCAAATAGTTCAGGACTATTCAAACTCATCAGCCTCACTCTATCCTCCAATCATGTGAGTTTAGTGCAAGACTTAAGTCAGGATGACTGGGTGATTGCCCCTTGTTCAGGGGCACACAACTAATATAGGAGCTTAGACCTTCCTCATGTCACATACAGTACTTTGACCACTGTGCCACTAGCTGTCATTGATGACAATTAAATAGGAAAGTCAAGTGCTTGCTTAATGACTGAAGAATCAAGAAGATGTTAGAGCTTCCCATCCCCACCTCTGACATATGTAGTTCAAAGTCCAAGCTATTTTAATAATTCTTTCTAGATTGTGGTAAAAATAATTCCTCTCCTTACTCTCACACCATCAGATAAATTCTTGCCAAGAGCATTCAAAACAATGACTTCTCTTTTAAAGGTGACAAAAGTCCTTTTTGACATATTATTTTTGTGACAATTATTTTATGTTTTTATAAAGTCCTTATCCTAAAGTCCCCTTTTTATCAGTAGTTCCCATAATATTAACTATGTATTTCCAATAGCTAAACTGAGTTACCATACACAAGAAAGAGGAGACAAAAATTTTTTTGATTTTTATCTTTTTCTCTAGGCAGGAGGTGGGAAATATCTTTAATCAAAGATAATTACTTTATCTCTCATTTTTGAGTGTCAATTATAAGTATATAAATCTTTACCAAAAATAGGAACTGTGGTACTAGCAATTACATATGGTAATTTCAAAACAAATTAAATTAATTTTAAAAGTCAATTATATTATCTTTTCTCCTCCCTGAGCTCAGAAATAATTAATAGGAATCTATCTTTACTTAAGAAATGATGCAATTTATTTTATGTTAATGGGTATTAAATTTGTTTTATGCAATTGTGCCGTGAAAAGTAGATTGGACTTTATTAATAAATTATACTCAGCTTTTGTTTGAAATGGGTATTACCCATATAAAATGTTTCCGACTAAATATTGAACATTCTACCTTAACCTCATTTGCATAAGTCTAGTAATTATCAATTAAATAATTTCAATAAACAAGTAAAACCTTTTGAGAGTTAATATGCTGGTTTTAAAATAGCAATTGTGATATCTACATAAAATCTCATATTCTAAGCAATTGGAATTGGCTTTGATTCTTTAAATCTTTGTTGATTATGAGAATTTGAAGTTGTCTTATCAAGATAACATATATCTGTCTTGTGAATTTACAGATTTATCAGTAGTTTCATTTTATTTTAAACTTGACAAGTTATCCATCAGTCTTTTCATATATATATATATATATACACACATATATATACATATACATATACATATATATATATATATATATATATATATATATATATACGTACGTATATGGAATTCGTATTTAGTGGCTCCAAATTTTAATGTGGTTATTCCTACTTAGAGAAAAAATAAGTAATTCTCTTATAGTGTTCATGCAAATTTCCCTAATTTTCAATCTCAAAAACATTTTAATTCTTTCTGCCTTCACTACCTCCACCAGTCCAATGGTTTCATAATTGCAAAATCTTGACAGAATTTATGTTAGCACTTAAAATGTGGAGAAAAATGTCATAGTAAGAGTAACAGCTCGATTTTATCTTAGAATAAAAGAAAATCAGTACTAGAATTGTATGGGAAATACAGCCTACCCCTAAAAAAAAGAAAAAGGTCTTACTTGTACAAAAATATTTATGGCAGCTTTTTTTGTGGTGTCTAAGAATTAGAAATTGAGGGAATATCCATTTGTTGGTGAATAGCTGAGCAAGCTGTGTTATATTGTTATAATGGAATATTATTGCACTCTAAGAAAAGACAAGCAAGATGATTTCAGAAGAAAAAACAAACCCTGTAAAGCCTTACATGAACTGATACAAAGTAAAGTGAGAAGAGTCAGGAGAATATTGTACACAGGAACAACATTATCATGTGATGAAGAACTGTGAATGACTTAGCAATTCTTAGCAGTGTAAAGACACAAGGCAATTGCAAAGGACTCATGATGAGAAATGTTATCCACTTTAAGAGAAAAAAATGATGTTATCTGAATAGAGACTGAAGTATAATTTCTTGATCCCTCCTTTCCCCTCTCCCTCCTTTCCTCCCTCCCTCTCTTCCTTCCTTCCTTCATCCTTTCCTTCGTTCCCTTTTGCCTTCACTCCTACTTGCTTCCTTTTTTCTTGAACAAAATGACTAATATGAAAACATTTTACATGATTGTACATGTATAACCTATACAAAATTGCTTATTGTCTCATGGAGGTGGGAGGGGAGAAAGGGAGGGATATAATTTGAACTTCAAAACTTAGAAAAAATGTTGAGGAAGACAGTCAAGATTGCTGAAAAAAAAAACAAAGACTCACATGGTCTTTTCTCAAAACCAATCCAAATATTTTTTAAAAAGTGACTATGAACAATTTCTACAGCAGCAAAACCTACAAAAAGACTTGAGTGAAAGAAATGTGTAGCCTGAAACAACTTGGAATGTCAGCAGGAAAGGTTTGTCACACCTTAGTGAGAATGGAATACGGTTCAAGGGAGGCTGCACCAGCGTAGCCTCAGTACCAGGAAATCCGGAGCAGGCCATGGGAGTCACTGAATGAGGAGGAGCACTGACATCAGCTTTCTTTGGGATTTCTAAGGTCACAGAAAACAAGGGGGGATGAAAAATTGGTGAGAAGGAGAATACAGAGGGTTTTTTGTTTGTTTGTTTTATTATACTAGCACTGGAGCAGGACTCTATAGCTTTGTCCATACTCACAATCGGGTCACAGGCTTGGGTGATATTCCCAGGGTGAGGATGAGCACTAGCACAGTATAGATTGTGGCCACAGTGGAGGGGAGACTATTCTCATAGTTCCAGGACAAAAAAAATGCTTGTGATCTTTCACAAGCTAGAGCACAGACCAGGAGAGTAGCATGCACACTCTCCTTAGATCTCCTTGGAAAAACTGAACATACAGGTCCCTAGAAGTATCTGAAAACAACTGCACAAACCCCCTTGAACAGTTTGCCCTCCACCATAGAAGCAGAGCTCAGTCTCAACAAAGAGCTAAAATATGAAGTAATAGGCTGGGAAAATGAGTAAACAATGGAAAAAAGAAACACTTTGACTATAGTAAATCACCATGGTGATAGGGAAGATCAAAACATACACGAAGAAAAAAACAACAAAGTCAAAGCTCCTACATTCAAAGCCTCCAACAAAAGAATATGAATTGGTTTCAGGCCATAGAAGTATTTTGAAAATTAAGTAAGGAAAATTAAGAACAGCTAAAATTGGGAAGAGAAAGTGAATCAACATAACCTTGCAAAACAAGTCAACAGCTTGGTAAAGGGGACAAAAATTACCAAAGCAAATAACACTTTAAGAAAATAAAAAATCAAAGAGAGAAAAAATTCCTTAAGAAAGTAGAATTAGCTAATTGGAGAAGAAAAAGGTACAAAAGTTCACTGGAAAGAAGCATTCCTTAAAAATTAGAAAGGAGCAAATGAAAGCAAATGACTTTATGAGAAATCAAGAAATTATAAAGCAAAACAAAAATAATGAAAAAAATAGAAGACTGTGAAATATCTCATTGGAAAAACAACTGGCCTAGAAAATAGATCCAAGAGAGATTATTTAAAAATTATTGGAGTACTGGAAGGGCCATGATGAAAAATAATAACAAATAAACAACAGCCTAGATGTCATCTTTCAAGAAATTATCAAGTAAAATTGCCCTGACATTCTAGAACCATAGGGAAAAATAGAAATTGAAGGAGTCCACCAATCATCCCCTGAATTATATCCCGGAAAACAAACTCCTAGCAATATTGTAGCCAAATTCCAGAGTTCCCAGGTCAAGAAGAAAACGTTACAAGCAGCCAGAAAGGAACAATTTAAGTATTGTTGCAACACAGTTATGATAACATAAGATTTATTGACTTCTATATTAAAGGATAGGAGGCCTTGGTATATTATATTCTAGAGGGCAAATGAGTTGGGGTTACAATCAAGAAATCATCTACCCAGCAAAACTGAATACAATTTATGAAGGGGAAAATGGATATTCAGTGAGGTATTCAGTAAGGTAGAGGAACTTCAAGCATCTCTGAGAAAAGACGAGAGCTGAACAGGAAATTAAATTTTCAAATGCAAGACTCAAGCGAAGAATGAAAAGTTAAACAAGAAAGAGAAATCATGGGGGCGGAGCCAAGATGGCGGAGTAGAAGGATGCACATTTACAAGCTCCAACCCACAGCCCATAGAATTAATGTAAAAAGAGATCCGCATAAATTCTGGATCACTGAAAGGTGTGCAGAACCAGAGTGGAAGAGATTTCCATTCCAGAGAGCCCTGGAGACCCATCCCCAGGGTCCGTTGTGCTCCAGAAAGCAGACCCCACCCCCAGCGCTGCCCTGGCTGCGGCCCCAGAGAAGCTGACCCGAGCAGGCTTCAGGGAAGGAAGCTCCAGCAGCGGGGAAAGTCCCTCTGCCCACAGAAGCTACAGGTCAGTGAGAGAGACGGATGGCTGGAGGGGGGGAGCGGAGTGTCTCCATGACTCGGCCCCCTCGGGAGGAAGCTGAGGCAGAGACGGGGGTAGGAAGCGGCAGAGGCAGAGGCGTGGGCGGCAGAGGGGGCAGCAGCAGCTGCGGCTGCGGCCCTGGACTCCCCCAGCAGCAGGCAGGATCTTCATTACAGAAGGTCTATGCATAAACAACCTGAGGGAGCTGAGCCTGCAAGATGGCCCTGCCCCACCCTGCTCCACTGCTGAAGGCCTCTGCATAAAACCCCTGAGGGAGCTGAGCCTGGGAGGCGACCCCCCCACCTGCTCCATTCCTGAAGGTCTCTGCATAAAGCCCCTGAGGAGGCCGAGTCTGGGAGACGGCCCTGCCCCCACCCCAGAACCAGAACTAAAGCTTGCTGCGGAAAGCCCATTTGAACCTCAGACCTCAAGCACTAGCTGGGCGGATCTAGGCGGAGGTGGACAGGAATCTCAGAAATCAAGTAACTGGCTGGGAAAATGCCTAGAAAAGGGAAGAAAAATAAGACTATAGAGAGTTTTTTCCAACAAATGCAAATGATCCCAACATTCAGATCTGATATCGAGGACGTATTCTCGCCATTGGGAAAAGATGTGGAGGGCGGGGCCTCAGTACCCCAGACACCCCAGGGGGATGTCATATGGGCTCAGGCCTTGGAAGAGCTCAAAAAGGATTTTGAAAAGCAAGTTAGACAGGTGGGGGAAAAGCTGGGAAGAGAAATGAGAGACATGCAAGAAAAGTATGAAAAACAGGTCAATACCTTGCTAAGGAGACCCAAAAAAATGCTGAAGAAAATAATACCTTGAAGACTAGGCTCACTCAATTGGCAAAAGAGGTTCAAAAAGCCAATGAGGAGAAAAATGCTTTCAACAGCAGAATTAGCCAAATGGAAAAAGAGGTTCAAAAGCTCACTGAATTTAATAGTTCTCTCAAAATTAGAATGGAACAGATGGAGTCTAATAACTTTACGAGAAACCAAGAAATCACCAAACAAAACCAAAAGAATGAAAAAAATGGAAGAGAATGTGAAATATCTCATGGGAAAAACACCTGACCTGGAAAATAGATCCAGGAAAGACAATTTAAAAATTATGGGACTACCTGAAAGTCATGATCAAAAAAAAGAGCCTAGACATCATCTTCCATGAAATTATCAAGGAAAACTGCCCTGACATTCTAGAACCAGAGGGCAAAATAAGTATTGAAAGAATCCATTGATCACCACCTGAAAGAGATCCAAAAAGAGAAACTCCTAGGAACATTGTGGCCACATTCCAGAAATCCCAGCTCAAGGAGAAAATCTTGCAAGCAGCTAGAAAGAAACAATTCCAGTACTGTGGAAATACAATCAGGATAACTGAAGATCTAGCAGCTTCTACATTAAGGGATCAAGGGCGTGGAATAGGATATTCCAGAAGTCAAAGGAACTAGGACTCAAACCAAGAATCACCTACCCAGCTAAACTGAGTGTAATACTTCAGGGGAAAATATGGTCTTTCAATGAAACAGAGGACTTTCAAGCATTCTTGATGAAAAGACCAGAGCTGAAAAGAAAATTTGACTTCCAAACACAAGAATGAGAAGAAGCATGAAAAAGTAAACAGCAAAGAGAAGTCATAAGGGACTTACCAAAAGTGAACTGTTTACATTTCTACATGGAAAGACAATATTTGTAACTCTTAAAACTTTTCAGTATCTGGGTAGTTGGTGGTACCACACACACACATGTACATGCATGCACGCACACACACACACACATGCACACACACACAGGTAGAGAGCACAGAGTGAATTGAATAGGATGGGACCATAGCTTAAAAGAAATTAAGGTAAATGGTGAGAGAGAAATGTACTGGGAGGAAAGAGGGTGAAATGGAATGGGGTAATTATATGTCATTTAAGAAGCAAGTAGGAGACTTTTTAGTGGAGGGATAAAGAGGAGAGCTGAGAAAAAAAAAAAAACAAGAAGTTTACCCTCATCACATTTGACTAAAGGAAGGAATAAAATGCACACTCATTTTGGTATGAAAACCTATCTTCCAGTATAGGAATGTGGGGGAGAAGGAGATAAGCAAGGGGGGGAGCAATTTGAAGTCAACACTTGGAGAGGGACAGGATCAAAAGACAGAAGAGAAACAATGAGGGGCAGAATAGGATGGAGGGTAATTCAGTTAGTCTTACACAACATGACTATCAGGGAAGTCATTTGCAAAATTACACAGATATGGTCTATATTGAATTGCCTGCCTTCCCAACGTGAATGGGTGGGGAGGGAGGGATGGGGAGAATTTGGAACTCAAAGTTTTAGGAACAACTGTCTAGTATTGCTGTTGCTACTAGGAAAGAAGACATACAGTTAATGAGGAATAGAAAGTCATCTGGCCCTACAGGAGAAAAGAGAAGATGGAGACAAGAGAAGGGAGGGATGACAGAAGAGAGGGCAGATTGGAGATAGGGAAAATTAGATTGCTTGGGGTATTGGGGTGGGGGGGATAAAAGGGGAGAAAATTTGGAAACCAAAATTTTGTGAAAATGAATGTAAAAAGTTAAATAAAAAATAAAAATAAATATTTCATTTGAAAAAAAAGAAAGAGAAATCATGAGGAGCTTATTAAAGTTAAACTACTTTGGAAAATGATATTTGTAACTCATAAGACCTTTCTCATTATTTGGGAAATTAGAAGGAGTATTTATAGACAGAGGACACGGATGTGAGTTGAATATGAAGGGGTGATATCTAAAAAATAATATTAAGGGATCAGAAAGGAAAGAAAAAGGGATAGGAAGAATGTAGCAAAGTATTGGACACAAAAGAGGCAAGAAGAAAAGCTTTTACAGTGGGAGGGAAGTGGGGAGGAATGAAAGAGGATTGAGTAAACTCATTGGAATTGGGTTCAAAGAGGGAATAGCATACACACTCAATTGAGTAAAGAAATCTATCTTAACTTAATCTTGGTTGCATTGGCTTTGTTTGTGCCAAAACTTTTCTATTTAATGTAATCAAAATCATCCATTTTGCATTTCCTAGTGTTCTGGATCTTTTGTTTAGTCATAAATTCCTCCCTTCTCATAGATCTGACAGGCAAACTATTCCTTGCTCTCCTAGTTTGCTTATAGTATGATTCTTTATATCTAAATTGTGTACCCATTTAGACTTTTTCTTGCTATAGGTTGTAAGATGTTGTTCTGTATTTACTTTTTGCCATACTAGTTTCTAGTTTTCCCCAGGTGTTTTTCATAAGTAGTGAGTTCTTATCCCAGAATCTGGAGTCTTTGGATAAATCAGACAGTAGATTGCTATTTTCATTAAATATTTTATCTTGTATGCCTACACACTTCTAACATTTCTTTCTTTAATTTCATTGATATACTGGAGCATTTCTTCTTCCAGATGAATTTTATTATTATTTTCCTAGCTCCATAAAATGCTTTTTGGTAGTTTGATTGCTATGTTACTGAATAAGTATTTTTATTTAGGTAGAATTGTCGTTTTCATTATATTAGCTTGGCCTACCCATGAACAACTAGTATTTTCCCAATTGTTTAGATCTCACTTAATTTTTGTGAAAAGTGTTTTGTAATTGTATTCATATATTTTTGGGGTTTGTTTTGGCAGGTAGATGCCCAAACATTTTATTATGTCTACAGTAATGTTAAGTTGAATTTATCTTTCTACCTCTTGCTGTTGGGCATTGTTAGTAATATATAGAAATCCTGATGATTTATGTGGCCTTATTTTCTTTCCTGCAACTTTGTTAAATTTGTTTGTTATTTCAAGTAAATTTTACTTGGTTCTCTAGGATTCTCTAAGTTTACTGTCATATCAGCTGTAAAGAGTGATAGCTTTGTTTCTTTGCCTCTCTTAATTCCTTCAATTTCTTTATCTTTTTTTGTTGCTAAAGCTAGTACAATATTCAATAACAGTGGTTGTAATGTACATCCTTGTTTCACCACCAATCTTATTTGAAATTCTTCTAGCTTATCCTCCTTACATATGATACTTACTTATGGTTTTATTTAGTTGCTCCCTGTCATTTTAAGGAAGACTCCATTTATTCCTATACTTTTGTGTTTTTAATAGGAATGGGTGTTGTATTTTGTCAAATGCTTTCTCTGCATCTACTGAGATAATCATCTGATTTCTGTTAGTTTGGCTTTTGATATGGTCAATTATAGTGATAGTTTCTCTTATATTAAACCATCACTCATTCCTAATATAAATCCTCCCTAGTCATAGTGTATTATCTTTCAGACAAGATGCTGTAATCTATTTCTAATAGTTTATTTAAGTATTTTGCATCTATATTCATTAGGGTAATTGGGCTGTGATTTTCTTTCTTTGGGCTCTTCCCAATGTAGGTATCATCACCACATTTGTTTCATAGAAAGCGCTTTGTAGGACTCCTTACTCACCTATTTTTCCAAATCATTTATATAGTATTGGAACTATTTTTTTTAAATGTTTGATAGAATTTACATGCAAATGCATCTGGCCCTTGAGGTTTTTTAAAAATAATTCATTGGTGACTTCATCAAACTCTTTTTCTGAAATGGGGTTGTTTAATATTTTACTTCCTTTTCTGTTAGTCTGGGGAATTTAAATTTTTAAATATTCAACCATTTCACTGTGCTTGTCAAATTTGTTAGCATACATTTGGGCAAAGGAGCCTTTAATTACTGTTGTAGTTTCCTTTTCATTGGTAGTGACTTTAGTCTTTCCATTTCTGATCCTGGTAATTTTGTATTCTTTCTTTTTTTAAGAAAACTCACGTAAAAGGTTTATCTACTTATTATATTATTTTTTTTCCTAAAAGCAGCTTTTAGCTTTATATATTGGTTCAATAGTTTTCTTAATTTCCATTTTATTAACCTATCCTTAGGTTTTCAGAATTTCTAATTTGGTATTTAAATGGGAATTTTTAATTTGTTCTTTTTCTAACATTTTTAGTTGCATGCCAAATTTATTGATCTTCTCTTTCTATATTTTACTCCTGTAATCATTTAGAGTTATAAAAATTTCCCCTAAGAACTGCTATTGATGCATCTCAGAAGTTTTGGCGTGTTTTCTCATTGTTGTCATTCTCTTGGAATGAAGTTATTTGTTGTTTCTATAAATTGCTGTTTGAACCACTCATTCTTTAAAATTAGGTTGTTTGGTTCCCAATTAATTTTAGTCTACATTTCCATGTCCTCTTCTTATGTGTAATATTTATTGCATCATGATGTGAAAAGGATGCATTTACTATGTCCACCTTTCTACATCAGATTGTGAGTTTTTTATGCCCCCCAAATTTGTCTTCCTTTATTCATTTGCCATGTGCCAATGAGAAAAAAAAGGTATATTCCTTTTTAATCCTCGTTCAGTTTTCTCCAGAGTTCTGTTCTGTCTAACTTTTCTAAAATTCTATTTACCTCTTTACTTTACTTCTTGTTCATTTTGTAATTAGATTTATCTAGTTATGAGAGGGGGAGGTTGAGGTCCCCTACTACTACAGTTTTATTATATATTTCTTCCTGTAACTTCCTTAACTTTTCGCCTAAGATTCTGGGTGCTATATCAGTTGGTGCATATATATTCAGTAGTGATTTTTCTTCATTGTCTATAGTATATTTTGGCAGGATATAGTTTCCTCTTTATCTCTTTTATTTAGATCTATTTTTGCTTTTATTTTGTCTGAGATCAGGATTGCTGCTCCCTGGTTGTTGTTTTTTTTTACTTCATCTGAAGCTGAATATATTGTCAATATATTCTGCTCCAGGATTTTGCCTTACTTTATGTGTATCCCTTGATTTCTAATGAGTTTCTTGTAAACAATATATTGTGTGATCATGGTTCTTAGTCCACCCTGCTATACACTTCTGTTTTATGGGAGGGTTCATTCCATTCACATTAGCAGTTATAATTTACTATCTGTGACTTTCTCTCCACCCTATTGTCCCCCCTGTTTGTGCTTTGCTCTTGTCTTTCTCCCTTTCCCTCCACTCTAGAGTTTTACATTTGATATGGCCTCCCTATGTCTGGTCTCCTTTCTGTCAGTCCCATCACTTTTCTTCTTCTTTTTCCTTACTACTTCTTTCCCTCTTCTATATTGGCTACAATATTCCTTGGTGCTTTCAATTTGGAATCTCTATCAGGAAGTGAGTGGTGGATTCTTTCAATGACTGTTTTACCTTATGATTCTAGGATCTCAGTAGAGGTTTTCATGATAATTTTTTTAAATGATACTGTACATCCTCTTCTTTCATCATGGTTTTCAGGTAGACTAATGATTTTTAAGTCATCTCTCCCAGATGTATTTTCTAGTTCAATTGTTTTTCTAACTTTTCTTCTATTTTCTTCTATTATTTTTCCTTCTTTTGTTTCTGTTTGACTGATGTTTGACATTTCATACATTCATTACACTTGCCCAGTTCTAATTTAATAAATTGTTTTCTTCCATCAGATTTTGTACCTTTTTTAAAATTTAGCCCATTTTACATTTTAAAGAGTTCTTCTCTATGGTGAGTTGATGTGCCCCCTTTTCTATTCGGCCAATAGTTATTTTTAAGGAGTTGTGTTCTTTTGTGTACACTACTCCACCCCATCCCCCCATTTGGCCAACTGCATTTTTCAAGGAGCTGTTTTATTCAGTGTACTTTCCCCCCATTTGATCAACTGTATTTTTGAAGGTCTTATTTTCTAAAATTTTTGTCCTTTGCCTCCACCCCAAGCTATCAACTTTCTCTTGCATACCACTAATTTCTTTTCTCATTTTTTCATCTACCTCTCTTCTTTGACTTTAAAAATCTTTTTTGAGTTCTTTCAAGAAGGCTTTCTGGGCATGAGATCAGTTCATCTTGAGGTTTTGCATATGGGTATGTTGACAATGTTGCCTTCTTCTGAATTAGTGCCTTGATCTTCCCTGTTCCCATAATAAGAATCCATGGTCATTATCCATTTCTACTTTTTACTCATCATGTTTGCCTGTTTTCTGACTTTTAAAGTTGAGCTCTCCTACAGTAGCATGGGGGACATTGACCCAAGGTTTTGGTTTTTGTTTGTTTGTTTGTTTGGATCTCCAGAGTTAGTGAGTGATTTTTTTTTTTGTGCTGGGTTCTCAGATGATGGCAGCTGGAGACTGTAGAGGTCTGGCAGTTTACCTGGTGCTGAGCTGGGTTCAGGAACACTGGAGTCCTCAGATTGGAGATGGGAAATTTGGCCACCGAGGTATACCAGCTCGCTTTAGCTTCTTCAAAGCATTCAATTATTTTAGCTGCTTAGGGATGAGTGCTGGCGTGTACCTGTGCCTCCTGGAGTTGTGTTTCCTGGCATTATGCTGAAACCCTGGGAGATTTGAGTACTGGAGAATGCTGGCACACATGATGGTTTGCTGAGCTGTTGTCTACTGGTTCCCCTGCCTGTATTGAGGCACTCAGGGGGCACCCTAATGTTGGCATTTGTATGCTTCCCCATCCTGGGACTCAGACTCTACCTCTGGTTTACTGAGGTGGGGCTTCCCATTGGCTTGCTCAGATGCTTCCTGTCCTGTACTTCTCCCCCTCCCCCAATGTGAGAGGGATGTTTCCAATTATTTCATCAAGTTTCCTGAGCTACAAGACTGGCATAGCAGGGGATTGAGTCAAGATAGTAGAGAAGGAGGGACATGCTCTAACTCTCCCCATAACCCCCAAAATACGCATAAAATAACTCTAAACCAGTTTTAGAACAACAGAAGCCACAAAATGACAGAGAGAAAGATTTCCAGTTCAAGACAGGCTGAAAGATTGGCAGGAAAGTTCTATCACAGGGGACACAGATTCGAGTGCAGCCCATCCTTGACCATGGAGCATGATACAGACTGGACTGGAGCAGGCTTCAGGGTGTGGAAACATGGGAAGCAGCTGAGGTTCCCAGATGTCTTAATCCATAAATGCCAAATACAGCTTCAAAGGTGAGTGAGAAGGCACTTTCACCTGGGTGAGAAGGGAGTAGAGTCCACTGACCTAAAACAACTGACCTGGAAAATACATCAAAGAGAGGCAATTTAAAATTATGGGATTTTCTGAAAGTCATGAACAGAGAAAGAGCCTAGATATCATCTTTCATGAAATTATCAAAGAAAACTGCCCTAATATTCTAGAACTAGATGGTAAAAGAAATTTTGCAAGAAACCACGAATCACCTGCAACAGATCTGAAGAGAAAATCTCCTAGGAATATTGTAGCCAAATTTCAGAGTTCCCAGGTCAAGGAGAAAATATTTCAAGCAGCCAGAAAGAAACAATTTGAGCATTGTGGAAATACAATAGGATAACACAAGATCTAGTAGCTTCTACATTATGAGATTGAAAGGCTTGGAATATTATATTCCAGAAGTCAAAGGAACTATGATTAAAACTGAGAATCACCTACCCAGCAAAAGTGAGTATAATACTTCAGGGGAAAAAATTGTCATTCAATGAAATATAGGACATTCAAGCATTCTTGATGAAAAGACCAGAGTTGAATAGAAAATTTGACTTTTAAGTACAAGAATCAAGAGAAGCATGAAAAGGTAAAATGGAAAAAGAAATCATAAGAACTTACTGAAGCTGACCGCTTTACATTCCTACATGGAAAGATAGTATTTGTAACTCTTGAAACTTTTCTCAGTATTTGGATAGTGAAATGACTGTGGACAGAGTCACAGGGTGAGTTGAATAAGAAGGGCTGATATCTAAAAAAATAAAATTAAGTGGTGAGAGAGCAATATATTGGGAGGAGAAGGGGAGAAATGGAATGGGGCAAATTATTTATCATAGAAGAGACAAGATGAAGCTTTTTCAATGGTGGGGAAAAGGGGGAAGGTAAGAGGGAAAAGGGAAGCTTAATCTCATCACATTCAGTTTAAGGAGGGAATAACATGCACACTCAAAGTTTTAGGAAGGAATGCTGAGAACTGTGTTTGCATGCAACTGGGAAACAAGAAATATGGGGTAAAGAAATCTACACAAGATTTCTATACAAGAAAAGAAAGAAAATGGGGATAAGGGAAGGGAGGGGTATGATAGAAGGAAGGGCTGATTGGAGGAAGGGATAATCAGAATGCATGGTATCTTGCGGCAGGGTGAGGGGTGAGATGAGGAAAAAAATTGGAACTCAAAATCTTGTGGAAATGAATGTTGAAAACCAAAATCTAATAAATAAACATTTAAAAATAATAACAAATTAAAAAAAGACTGCTGTACCACATCTCTCTGCTGTCTCAGCTGTTGCAGAGTTTTCATAGGGGAATATTTTCTGGGCTTTCATAATTCAACAGTAGAACATGAGAGTTAATTACTTCTTATTCTTCCATCTTGGCTATTGTAATATCATTAACTTACTTTCAAAAAGAAATCAGGGAGAGAGGGTTCTGGGCTGTGTAGATAAGGAAAGTCTAGTCTCTCAATGTTTTCCTCCTCAAAAGAGGTGAAACAGCACCTCAGGGTAAACGTGGAGTGCTATAAATAAATATGAATAGGGGCATTGGGAGGAGATCTGAAGAAAATTCTCAGAATGAGGTTTGCCCCCTGTGAAGAGTAAACATGTCCAAGTTAGGTCTAAATTCGCTTAAATAATAAACAGTAAGCACTGGGATTAGGTGAGTTGGGAGGCTCTCTGGACCTCAGCCAAAGGTACTATCGCACCCAGGACAGTAAGGGTTGTCAGGCATCTAAGTCAAAAACCTTTACTGACAAAAATGCCAGAACCAATTGTTGAAGGGAGATATGGTGTGGGGGCAAGAAGGAACCAGCACATACCAGGTGAATGCAGAAGCAGTGGGGTGGGGAAGTCTCTGGCTCTGGACATTTACAGGAGACTGGAAGTCTTGGTTCTAGCTGCAGGCCAGAGGGAAGAACTGAAGGAAGATCTGAGGTCAGAAGCAGCATCCTGCATTCCTCAGGGCTAGAGATGATTTTAAAAATCAAGTTATTTGAAAAGAAAAGAAATGTACAGGCAAGGGAAAAAGAATCCAACCATAGAAAGTTCCTATGGGAATACAGAAGACAATGGTTCATCTTTACAGGAGAGTACTGAAGCAAAGAAATCCTCTTCTACCCAAAACAGTAATGTCAGTGGTCACCTGCTCAAAAATAATCCATAAAAGAACTTTAAAAAGATGTCAAAAGTCAAATGAGAGGGATTGAGGAAAACCTAAAAAACTAAGAACAATCCAAAAAACCACCAAGAAGATTATGAAAAGAAAATCAATTAATTAGAAAATGAGATCCAAAATCATTTTATAACATTTTAAAAATTATTAAATTTTTTATTTAAATTTATTTATTTGTTTTCAACATTCATTTCCACAAAATTTGGAGTTCCAAATTTTCTCCCCATTTCTCCCCTCTTCCCACCCCAAAACTCTGAGCATTCTAATTATCCTTATCACCAATCTGCCCTCCCCTCTAACATTCTTCCCTTCTCTTATCTCCATCTTCTCTTTTGTGCTGTAGGGCAAGATAACTTTCTATACCCCATTACCTGTATTTCTCATTTCCTAGTTGTTTGCAAGAACAATATTCAAGAGTTGTTCATGAAACTTTGAGTTCCAACTTCTCTTCCTCCCTCTCTCCCCACCCATCCCCTTTGGGAAGGCAAGCAATCAATACAGGCCATATCTGTGTAGTTTTGCAAATGACTTCCATAATAGTCATGTTGTGTAAGACTAACCATATTTCCCTGCATCCTATCCTGCCCCCCATTTCTTCTGCTCTCTCTTTTGACCCTGTCTCTCCCCAAGAGTGTTGACTTTTAATTTCTCCCTCCTCCCATTGCCCTCCCTTCCTTCATCCAACCCACCCTGGTTATCCCCTTCTCCCCCACTTTCCTATATTGTAAGATAGGTTTTCATACCAAAATGAGTGTGCATTTTATTCCTTCTTTTAGTCGAATGTAATGAGAATAAACTTCATGTTTTTTTCCTCACCTCCCTGCTTTTTCCCTCCACTGAAAAGTCTTTTACTTGCCTCTTTTATGAGAGATGATTTGCCCCATTCCATTTCTCCTTTTCTTCTCCCAATATATTTCTCTCACCCTTTAAAATTCAATTTTTAAAGATGTGATCCCATCATATTCAATTCACCCTGTGCTCTCTGTCTCTGTGTGTGGGGGTGGGAGAGGAGGCGGAGGGGGGTGGTCTGTGTGGGCTAGGCTCAGCTCCACATCCCCACATCCCATGAAATAGACATTTCCTGTGGGCCTTTCAGGTCACCATGGGCTGTAAATCTCCTCCAGTCTGTTGTTCTCCACTTCTGCTGCTCCAAAATTTGTTGAGAGTTCCTCTCTACAGGTGTTTTATGGGCTGTGTGTGGAGAGCCTGCATACAAGTGTCTTTCTACTCTTGTCATTTTGGCTCCCTAAAATTATTAATTCATTATTGTATTCAAGTCTTCAACATCCATTTCCACAGGATTTTGAGTTCCAAATTATCTCCCTATCCCTATCTCTCAGACAGCATGCAATCTGATATAGCTTCTACATATACTTTCATAGTAAATCAATTTTCACATTAGTCATGTTGTAAAGAACAATTTCAACCAAAGGAAAGACCCACAAAGAAGAAGAAGAAAAGAAGAAGAGAGAAGGAGAGGGAGAGGGAGAATAAATAAAATGTTTAAATTTGCATTTCTACTTCATACTTCTTTTTCTGGAATTTGATAGCATTTTTATTTACGAATATTGTGGAGTTTCCTTAGATCATTGCATTACTGAGAAGAGCCAAATCTATCAGTTAGTCATCGAACAATGTTGCTATTGCAGCGTGCAATGTTCTCCTGGTTCTACTCACTTCACTCATCAATTTCTGTAACCTTTTCAGGTTTTGCTAAGGTCCACCTTCTCATCATTTCTTAAAGCATGGTAATATTCCATTGCATTCATATACTACAACTTGTTCAGTCATTCACCAATTAATTGGCATCCCATCAACTTCCAATTCTTGGCCACCACAAAAAGAGTTGCTAAGATTTTGGCACATATGGGTCATATTCAATTTCTCTGACCTCTTTGAGATACAGAACTACAAGTTTTATTCCTGAGTAAAAGGGCATGCACGGTTTTATAACCCTTTGGGCATAGTTTTAAATTGCTGTCCAGAATGGTTGGATCATTTCACAGCTCCACCAACAACACATTAGTGTTCCAGTTTTCCCACATGTTCTCCAGCACTTGAGATCTAGAATCTTAAGGAAGAAAATGACTCTTTGAGAATCAGAATTAGGCAAGAAGAAGTCAATGGAGTTATAAGAAATTAAGACATAATAAAACAAAATATAAAGAATGAAAAAATAGAAAAGAATGTGAAACATCTCATAAGAAAAAAAAAACAACTGATGTGGAGAGCAGATCAAAAAAACCTAAGAATACTTGGACTAATGGCAAATTATGATAAAAAAAAAATCTTGATACAATAATACGGGAAATAATTAAATTTTCCTCAAGCATTAGAACAGGGGAGGAAAGTAGAAGTAAAAAACGTCCATCTATCACCACCTGAAAGAGATTCTATGAAGAAAACCCATAGCAATATTATAGTCCAATACTGAAACCTCAATATCAAGGAGAAGTGTTATAAGCCACAAGATAAAAAAACAAACAAACAAAAATCCAATATAAACATGGTGGTGCCACAATTAGAATTACAAAACACCTAGGAGTGGCAACATTAACAGATCCCAGATCTTTGAGCACTACATATCAAAGAACTAGGATTACAACCAAAATATCATACCCGTCAAAGCTAAGCATAATCTTGAATGAAATACAGGTAGACAGACAGATGGATAGATAGATAGATAGATAGATAGATAGATAGATAGATAGATAGATAGATAACTAATGAACTGTCAGACTTTTACAACTTTGTTTAAAAAAAAAGCAACCCTTAACTTAATAGAAAATTTGACATACAAGAATCAAGAGAAATAAAAGTTATATACGAAAAACTAATTACAAGGGACTTAATAAGGACAGATTGCTTTTTATGTATGTAAAATGTAAAACATATGTCTAAGATTCTTATTAGCAATCAAGTAGTTCATAAGAAAGATTAAGTTAGACCTGAGTATGATGTTTAAAATAAAACTGTTTAGGAACAGCTAAAAAGAGTAATTATTTTATACAAATGAAATGCAGGAGGAAGACCAACACAGTGAAATTAAATGGGGCAAGAGTGTGGTCAGTTCTGGAAATCTACTTTCATGGAGAATGGGTTCAAGAAGGAACAATACATTTATATTTAGAAGAGTATAAAAGTCTCCTAAATTCAGAAAGAAATAAAATGTGAAGGGAATAGGGAAGTGGGAGAGGCTAAGAGTGGGATTTCTAGAGGGGAGAGTAATGAAATTTCTTAAAGGAGGCCTATAGAAGTATGTTTAGATTCTTGTGTATAAGAGGACAAGGGAGGGAATTCTTGCAGGGGGTGGCTAAGGTAAGTAATAGGAGGAAGAGGTAGTGAGTAGAAGTAATTAAGGAATTAAGAGGGATAGGATAGTGAAGAGATAAATGCAAACATAAAAACAAATAGGTAGAATTTGTTAGGGAAAGTATATGTATATGTATGTATATGTGTCTGTACACACACACACACACACACACACAATTATCCACACTTAATTGTATCCTTGGGTAGGGGAAGGAAGATAAAGAACAAAATAAAAAGTGCACAGCATATAAAAAAAGAAAACTAACAATGAAGCAGAGAAAACATGGGCATCTCTAAACTCAATGAGTAACATTTATTAAATAGGCTTCCTTGAAATGGAAATTTATTCCTTATATTTTGAATACTCATACATTCTGCTGTGCACATGACATGTTATTTTTTCCTTCTATTATTTTGTATTTGTTTCAGTATTTTAGTTTAAGTTTCTTCTTTTCTTGTTGTGTATTTAAATTTCAGTAATAAAAATTCTATTGACTGATGGAAAAAAATAGAAGAGAATAAACTAATATTTTGAAATGGTCAGACGAGTAGGTCAGTGTTGTACTACTGTGTGAAATTTAAAATATACCTAAAATAATAATGACCTATGCATAATAGAAAAACACAGAGTATATATAATCTTCCTTTTCTGGGTGGAAGGAGTGATACTAAGATGCAAGAGTTGAATTTTTCAAAGTGCTTCAACATGACCCTCTAAACAGCATAAAAAGGGCATGAGACTGAATTTCTGAGCAGGATAAGTGACAAAAAGTTACTTTTTTTGTCATTCCAGGGCAGCTTAGGAGAACAGAAAAAGAGTGTTGCAGGACTTGGGGTAGGGCCTGTTTGAAAGTCCAGTTCAGTTGATTCTGCACAGAATGTGGATCTTGGGGTTACAAAAGTAGTGTATGGACTTTGAAAGTAGTAAAAGCAATGCCAGCACAGAAGTGGGATCAGCACCAGTGGAAGCAGCACCAAGAGCATGTATTGCACAAGAGTAAAATGACTGAAGAGAAAAATTTCCAGGAATTCCATCCTAGCACTGGGCACAAGACCTCATACAACTCGACAACTCCTTTACCTATTACAATACCAAAAGGTATGATAATCAAATTCCAGAAATGCCATGTGTGATGACAATCAAAATAGGGTCTTTTGCTGTTTGTGTTTTAGTATAATCAAGTGCCTCTGATTGAATCTTGACTTTATCAATTATGAGTCTTTACAAGGAGTAAAGTACATAAAGCAAGAGTTCCTTTAACTAGAAGCAGTGTACGTATTTGTATTGTTAATTATTTTTATTTGATTAAAGATCTTTTCCACCCATGTATGGGCCTGCTAATTTTGGGAAGCTTAATTAGGGGAGTTGTTTTGTAGGAGGGTTCCAAATATCTTTTGTTTTTTCTATTGAGGCACTGGATCAAATTGTTGTGATGCTCTCTGGCTCTAAAAACAATATAAATACTGTGAGTTGAGGTTTTACTTTGGGACTTAGTTTTTGCAAGAAATTTTGAGTACCAGATGAGGACTCTGGGGAGCCACTAAGGAGCCCTCCAACTTTGAGAACTAGATGTCTTGCTTCCCTTTCTGGTATGGTCAGACAGTTATGCCTGTCTATTGAATTATGGTCAGGCAAAAGAAGCCATGTCTGTTGTATTTAAATATCTCTATATTTTCTTTGAATTTCAGGGTGCTGACCCCCTTGAATTAGATGAATTACATAGGTGTTTGGTTAAAGGTTTGATACATGTGCTTCATTAAAGTGATTGTTAACCCCTCAAAAGTTGCTTTTCTTGTATGAATTCAGATGTAAGAACCTGTGATAACAAACACCCCTGTGTATATTGGGGTGATTACTAATACACCAGGTAAAAAAAAATCAAGCAGTCAGAAAGAAACATTTCAAATATCATAGAGTCACAGTCAGGTCACACAAGATTTAGCAGCTTCCCCATTAAAGGAGCAGAGGGCTTGGAGCATGATATTCTAGAAAGCAAGGAATCTGGGATTACAAATAAGAGTATTCACCCCAGAAAAAGTGAGTTAATCTTTTTTTTATTAATTTATTTGTTTTCAGTATTCTACAATCACTTCCATAAATTCTAGATTTTGTCCCCTCCTTCTCCCTCCTTCCCCTTTTCATTCCTACTCCTTCCCCAAGATAGCATTCAATCTTATATGGGTTCTACACATATTTCTATTAAATACATTTTCATCTTAGTCATGTTGAATAGAAGAATTAAAATGAATGGGAGAGACCATAAAACAAAACAAAATGTAATACAGAAGAAAATGGTCTGCTTCATTCTGCATTCCAATTCCATAGTTCTTTCTCTGGATGTGGAAGGCATTTTACCTCAAAAGTCCATTGGGAATTATTTAGATCCTTTCATTACGATGAAGGACTAAGTCTACTAGAAAAATTCCTTGCACACGGTGTATGTTGCTTTGTACAAAGTTCTACTGGTTCTGTTCCTTTTAC